>CM069923.1:20111716-20711716 GCA_036172225.1 Cryptocoryne crispatula var. balansae | reverse complement strand
TTGGATCAGATAACGGTCAAATGAAAGATATCACCAATGGAATAGGAGTCTCAGGCTTTGAATCAAGCCAATTTGGCATATCTATAGCTGAGAAGGGGTGCACGGCTCACATCAACTGGGAAGGGGGCTCAGAGCTCGTAGTGCACAAGGAAAGGAGCTCATGGCTCGTGGGAGATCTCAAAACGAGTTCATAGGGCCAAGGAGCTCTTTGCCCTCCCCTTGGAGGCTAGGTTGGGGAACGCATTTGATGGAGTCCACCAAGTATACATCAGGCAAATCCCTAGCCTCTCCTATGAGAGATTGCTGCCGCTGCCACCACTCTCAAGATAACATCAACACTCCACTATATGGATTTTGTGATGTTTTTGTCTATATCATGAAACTACCTTCAATTTCTTGAAGAATGCTACAAAGCTAGAGATGCTAGTCATATGGATGCTATTAGAGAGCCTGGGCATGAACAAATGCTATGATTCAAATAATTCTCCATCGTGCTTGAACACATACGGTAGTATGTGCACATATATGTATATATATTTATATTGGTCAATGGCAACTAGTAATAATAGTAGAGAAGCCAATTTTTTTCTCGCTGAGATTGTAGATGATCTCCAACGCACGCTACTGGATCTACCTGAACATGGACGGGAGCTACATGAGGTGGGTAGGGATAGCTACAAACCCCAAGCAGTAGATGTGCTCTAGTTTGGGCCTACTAAAGAGTGTCTGAGTGAACCTTAAGTGTAGTTTGGCACCGGTGAAGTGGAAGGTGACCATGGGAGAATCCACCTCTATCACGTTCCCAAAGTCATAGCGGGTGTCCAGGACATGGATTGGTGGCGACACAAGCCTATATCGGGTCATGCTATTGCGGATGGCCCTCCTAACGATGGTGTAAGCTTGCTTGGGAATGTATGACAAGTGGGTACTAGCATCGATGATTGTCCTGGCCCACACAAAGACCCCCTCCGGCACCCGCAGAAACCACTCGTTGACGCTCATCGCCGACAGGATAGGATGACAAAGAAATGACCCTGATGTGTAGGGTCTAATGAATTGGTGTGTATACCACCGGTGGATATGGTCTGTGGTCACTGAATTTTAGGTACCCAATATCTTTATCTATGGGGGGTGGGGAGACACTAGGAGAAGATGTTGTTCCTAGGTGACATCTAATTATTGAGCGTCCGGTCGGTGCACCTAGTGCCGACCAGCCCGATGGTTCCTTTGAAGATCCCTTCATTGTTGTTGCCATAGTTAAACAAGAAATTGTGCTAATCCATGGCGTGCGCCAAGGAAACCCTATCCCTGACGAGGAAACTGCTCGATTGAGAGTCGTCCTTGTATGCAACCTAGTAGGTGTAGCTGCCATGGGCATAGCCATTGTCGTCGACATCAGAGCAGATCACGGGACGATGATTGCACCTCAGATTGGTGCATGACACGTAGCTCAGACTGGATGACTTGGCTAGGTTGAATATCAGTTGCTCCTGTGGGTAGAAATGTATGCAAGGCTTGCACTAGATCTAGCAGAGGTCACTGTTGATGTCCATGATGATGTGCATCAGCTTTGCCGGGGTGCCCACCAAGATGGGGACCATGTAGCAGGAGCCACCTAGCAACACATTGTCCCGCAATGGTATGCGGATCATTGATGTCAATTGACCTAGTCGTGCAACACCGAGGCTATGGTTGGTTGCATTGGCAGCTAGTGGCCGAACTCGTTCATGCAGATGAGCTAGCATGTCATGGGACAACATTTCCTCAACCACCAGCAACTGTTGGCATGTTGGAGAACACGACCTATATACGTGCACATTCTTCACCCAACAATCTCTCGGGATTGAAATTTTCAAAGCAGGCTTCTTATACATGATAGGTGTGTAGTGTACCAGCTTAATATATACATGAGAGGTGACGAAAACAATAATTAACAAAGAATGAAATATTAGTGAAAATTAATCAAATTGTGGAGTAGATGATCTTACCACAAAGAATGTTACGAATAATTATGGATGCAGCTAAACAATTACTTTTTGATTCTGAGAAGACCATTTACTTTGTAGAAATTTCTTCAAGGTTCATTTGGTATTCTCTACGAATAGTGGTATGTAGCATGGAACAGAGAAGGAAGATTATAATAGAGGAGAACGTTCTTCCAGTAGGAGCCATAATCATTTTAACTTCTACGTACCACACCTCAGTGTGTAAAGTTCGTGGAAGGGATGTCTATATATAGATAGATAGATAGAAATATCATTATCTCTTGTGGGCTGTATATAATTAATTATATAATTTTCTTCGATGAAGATCATGTCCCTATAATTTTAGATCACACTTGTAAAGTAGAGGGTATATATGTTGGATACATAGATAGGATTGATTTGCTTAATATATTACACTTTGCACCTTTGACATCCTCAAGTTAGTTAGTGATGCTTGCAGTGTGCTCAGAGAGAGACGCCATGACCACTTAATTAAGAGTAAATTTAACTCCCACCCCTACTACTTTCAAGGGTACTTTGTGTTTTAGTCCCTCCCTCACTATTTATTTCGTAATCTCATTTTTAAATATTTCATAACTCGTGCCCCCATCTACCCATGAGATCGTCAAAGTTCACGAATTTATTTATAAGTTTTCCATTTTACCCCCCTTAAATATGGGCTGTGTGTTGGCTTCGGCGCAAATGCCCACATGTAGATTAACTTAATTTTTTTTTATCAATAAAAAATTTTATGAAAAATAAGGAGACGATGTTTCATTCCTCTTTTTATCTCCGAAAATTTGCATTTCAAATAAAATTGCGATGTATTCTTTATCAACCTAAAGAAATGAAATGCATATTTTAAATTAAATTGTGATTTACTCTTTATCAACTCATTAGAATAAAACACACATTTCAAATAACATTGGAATATGTTACAATCTAGTGAAATACCATATACATTACAAATATCTAAACAAGATTTGTATGCACTATTTATCTTCAAAATTTCAGAAATAAAAATTGTGATTAAATGCTAAAAATATTAATTCTAAATATTTGATATTTTATTGCATTAAAAATTTAATATTTTTAATTATTTTTTAAAATTATGTTAAAAATAAATATTTATTTTATTAAGTTTGTTAAATGTAAAAAAAATGTTAGTATTTAATATTATAATATATAATTAATATTCATCATGCATATACTTGATATTTATAATATATAATAATATATCATATAATAATACTAAATATGCTGCATATACATTTTGTTAAAATACTTTTATTTTAACATATAATATTTCATGTTCTAAAGAAAGTCAGTTGGGCACCCAACGACTTCAGTAAATAAACTTTAAAAATATTCTTCTCATAGTTGGCAAGTATTGATATTCTAGAAGAAGGATGGGTAAAATCGGAATAAGGATAGATGTGTGACGTATAGGATTAGAAGAAAAGGAAAAGATGTTTGGTGATCAAAAGATAAATGCCAATTATAGTGGAACTAAAAAATAAATTAAGATTCAAATAAGACAAAAAAGATATATTATATGTTAAAATAATACAATACAAGTATGAATAATAGTATAAATTAACTTAATGAACAATGAGATTAGACATCTTCCTACTTGACTCAGTAACAATATGGATACACATGGAAAAGGTAGATGGACCTATTTAAGAGGTATTCTCACAGTGAATATCACGTATGAATATTATCTAAATGTTAAACAAAGTTGATGTAAAAGAAATAATGTTCCACCATGTTTAAAATCCACTTTAAATTTTTTTATAATGCATTAATGTATATAATTAAATATTTATATTTTTTCATTAAATCATATTTTAATATTGTTGAATAATTTTATATTTTATATTTTATATTATCATTCTTATTAATTAAAATTTTGAATGTA
Source organism: Cryptocoryne crispatula var. balansae (assembly GCA_036172225.1). Taxonomy (NCBI): domain Eukaryota; kingdom Viridiplantae; phylum Streptophyta; class Magnoliopsida; order Alismatales; family Araceae; genus Cryptocoryne; species Cryptocoryne crispatula. The sequence goes on along the minus strand of CM069923.1, from coordinate 20,707,810 downwards.
ATATGATTTGGATAAGAGAAAAACTATCTAATGGGGATGTTTGGTTGCGTGATAAATTAAGTTTTTGTTATAATTAATTTTATTATAGACATGTTAAAAGATGTATTGGGCAACCATTAAAAATTAATGTTAATTTTTAGAGTTTTAATTATCGAAATCACTAACTTCGCTTAATCTCATCCGATGGAGCTTGACTATTAGATTTCCAAGATTGACTTTCTTATTTACGGAAGATAGATATAGAAAAATAAATTATCTTCTTTTTTGTTCAATCTTTAAAAATATCTAGAGATAAAATATAAGAATTATTAGTTATTGCAAAATATATTGGTCGGTCGATAAAATGTGGGGACAGATAAACAATTTTGATAACTTATTCTTTTTATAAACACATACCTATGCATTCGTGTAGTTTGTTGCAGTTGATACGCATTGCGGCATCAACTTTGAAAAAAAATAAACCAAAGCATCCGAAGTAGACCTGTCAATGTATTATTATTGGGTCGGATCTTTCGAAATTCGAACTTGAATCCAATAAAACAGATCCGAATCCAATAACATACTTAATAAACTATTGGATTTCAGGTTCAGGTTCATACCTGAATCCGAAAGTCATTTTCGGATTCGGATCAACCCGCTACACCGATCGCTACAGTAACCTGCCGATTAAACCGCTACAGTAGTCACAGGATCTAGGCGCTCGCTACAGGATCATTAACAAAGTTTACGTCCGATGTATTTACATCCGCCATTCACAATTAAAAATTAAAAGAAAATAATTACATCCGCTGCACACTACAGTGAACATTCATCATTAAAAATTACATAATAAAGAATTATGTCTGCCCCATCATTACATAGGGCATTCACCACCAAAATTTTCAAAGTAAAAAATACATAATGAAGATAAAAATATGAAAGATCACGTTCTAATATCAAAATAAAAATAAAAAATTGTAAAATTCCAAGCATGAAGCTCTGAAACATTATAACTCCACCAATTGTATTTGTGATGCTGGGACTCCAGTAACTCCACCATGGAGCTCCACCATTAGAGCTTCTAGACCAAAACTTAAGCACTATTTAACAACTTAGGGATGTATTAATTACATATTTATGAACTTGAATATATACTCCATAGAAAGTTAGAGAAAAAACATGAATGATGCAGAAAGAAAACATAAGAGAAAAGATTCGTCCAAGGATCTTATTCATGAATGACCAGATGAGACAAACAACATTCTGTGCAAGGTTCAAAAATGACAAATGCTCAAAGCACTTTCCATCTGGTCCAAAACGCTTGGTAGAACTGAGAAAAAGTATGGTACATTTCTTTCAGTACATTCCCCAAGAAATTACAAATTTACACAATTCTAAAAGCATATTTCTAGAATCTAGAATGTACAGCCTGATGAATTTTTGTATTAGCCTCTCAGTGACCAATTCAACATGAAAAAATATGAATTTTATAGAGGGAGAGAAAGATGAGATCTTATTTTTGTCTCAAATTGATGAGAAAGAGATGAGCGTTTGCCTCCATCTCAAACAAATGAAAGAATGAGAGAAGCATCTAGCATGCTTTGAGGATTGAAACAGATCCTTGTCGGTCAATCATTTTTTCCTAGTATTGCTATTAACCACCTAACTAAACTGAATAAAAAGCTTTTGAATGATCTACATTAAACTTGACATTGAAATGATACCCACAGGATCTAATTGAATAGAACAACCCCAGAACTTGATCCTCAGATTGCTATCACCCCAGAATTTCCAACCACGCCCTTCACAGTGACATGCAATGATAGTAGGGTGGTGGCTGACCTGTAGAGATGAAAAAGTTAGAATCTGTGTTCTGAAATATATCTCTATGATTTCGATTTTTCTAGATGCCCAAAGTGCACATTTTTGTAATTTATTGTTTCAGAAGTGGAGTAAAACAACTATCAACACAATCTCACTTCTTTCAAGCTTTATTTTTAAATGATTTTGGTCTAGATTTATATATTTCCGCCCTCCTAAATCCAGTTGCTTTTCCCTTGCATCTTCAAGTTAATCTAAATGTCTCTGTCTAGTCCACTACTGTCCTCTACTCCTCTTCCTTGCCCCCTCCCTCGAGTGAGATTTTTCCCTTTGGAATGTGCCAACTCTGTTCTTGTGTTAGTTGCTTGCTCTCTTTGCTGCCGAAAAAGACTACGTACTGAACAAGACTACTTCACACTTTGAATTAATCATCCAGTTAGCTAGCTAGGGGATGCGCGTAAAAACTCTGGTTTGAATTTAAATTACTAGTTTTGAGAACCAAAAAAAAAAAGATGAAACCACAGATGATACCAGTATACACAAGTAAATAAAGTAACATAAACTCTGGTTTGAATTTAAATTACTAGTTTTGAAGATGATCCTCCATATACTTGCGCCAATCAACATGAAGCTCAAGAACATCTCCAGAACACCCAACGCCATGTTGACGCTCCAAATAGAGCCGAACCTCTTCGGCTTCTTCATCCCAACCCAGATGAAACAGGGATTTGCTAGCGTCACCAGGAGCGAATTCCCCCGAGCAACACTGCCTTCTCTCCTCCCACCCTTCACCTCCGGACTCCCTCGGGTGCCTATGCGGTCAAAAACATCAACTAAGCCGACCCCCACCTCATGGTCTCCGACCCCTTTCTTCGTAAGCTCCGAACACAAAGCACCGCGATTGCTAATTGACCGACGTTGCTGGCCAAGAACGCATCTTGCAGGACTGAGCAAGAATGAGGAGAGGGAATTAAGAGTTGATACTTGATAGAGGATCTCGAGCGTCTCTGTCACCCATGGGTCACCGGAGAGTGATACCACCAGGTCGTCGAAGCGTCGAGTGATGACGATGAGAAGCCAACTGGAGGTTGCGGCCCTCGCGGGAGTGTGATACCACCAGGCACCAGGCCGATGGGAGGCCGACTGGAGCCCTAGCTAGGGCACGCCGCCGTGGGTTGCGGGATACCACCAGACGGCAAGCGGGCGACATCGGGTTCTCGATCTTGCTATCGGGTTACCATATTAAACCCGATACATTAAAATCGGGCATATCTAAAATCGGACATATTTAAACCTGATGTCAAAGATTTATCGGGAGCATCAATCGAACGCCGATAGGTTACTTTCCCATTCGGATTTAGGTTGAATTACGGGTTACCCGTATCCATTTACAGGTCTAATCCGAAGTGTATTAGCATTTGATGAAGAGAGAATCTACGAAGAATAAGAGTAGGAAAAAAGCCCAGAGAGTGGGAGGAGTTTTTCATGTGATGTCTAAAACATTATAAATTTTATTTTGATACACCGCACTCCATCAAACACGTACACGGTAGAATGTGTACAGACACATAAATGTACTAGTTATAAGCGATGTGCAAAATGTGAGTGTAACCTTTATTATATTTATAATACTACATTTTTTGAATGTTCGAACCTCACAATTTCTTCTCGTTTTATCTCTTTTTATATTTTATTTTTATGTAAATATTAATTGAGAAATAAAATAAAAATGCGATGACCTTTTCCCTCATTTTTTATGGCACGGAAATCTTTGACAACAGTGACGATGGGGTTCTTGCTCTACATCTTTCGATATTATTAAAAACTAGTTTGATGATTATTATGGTTATTATATATAATATGGCGAGGTTATGATGTGGGTTCTTTGAATTATGGTTTGAACTCTCTCCATCAATCCACGAATGGATTCGATGTTAATTACACCGAGCGGTAGCTCGGTAACCCCTGATTAATCGCCATGGTAACACATTTACAAGACGAAACAAATGCAAAGAATAATATATATATTTTTGAATCTAAATAACGAAAGAACAAATAGGGGCATCAACATTGTCTCTCCCCTCCCATTCTCTCTTTTTCATTTCTTCTTTCTTCATCTTTTTTTTTAGCATTTCTTGGGACTAGATCTGGGTGCTAGAAGACGGCATCTGCCTTGGGTCTAGCCCTGTGGCTTCTTGATCCGTTTTTTTTTTGGCTCCACATCCAACAAGCGGTGTTTTGCCAATCGGGGATTAACCGACTTGATAGGCCTTGGACATTGTCACCCATGACCAGACATTTCTTTTTAGGGATTAGCCAGATTCATGGGCGTTGGAGATTTTCATCCATTATCTAGTATTTCCTGATCGGGGATTAACCGGATTAATGAGACTTGATATTTTCATCCATTACTCGATATTTCCCGATCGGGGATTAACCAGATTAATGGGCCTTGGAAAATTTTTTATCTCTCAGCATCACCCATTTGGGAGTGAACCAAGTTGACGGGGTTTGGGGCTTTTCATCCATTACCCAGTATTTATCGATCGGGGATTAACCAGATTAATGGGCCTTGAAAGTTTTACGCCTCGCATCACCTATTTGGGAGTGAACCAAGTTGGTGGGATTTGAGATTTTTCATCCATTATCCAGTACTTCTCGATCGGGTATTAACCGGATTAATGGGCTTTGGAATTTTCATCCATTACCTGGTATTTCCTGATTGGGGATTAACCGGATTAATGGGCCTTGAGATTTTTGTCTCTTGGCATCGCCCGTTTGGGAGCGAACTGAGTTGATGGAATTTAAGATTTTTTTATCTATTATCTGGTATTTTTTGATCGGGGATTAACCAAATTAATGGGCCTTAGAATTTTTATCTATTACCTGGTATTTCCCAATCGGGGATTAACCAGATTAATGGGCCTTGAGATTTTTGTCTCTCGGCATCACCCATTTGGGAGCGAACCGAGTTGATGGTATTTGAGATTTTTTCATCCATCATCTAGTATTTCCCGATCGGAGATTAACTGTACTAATGGGCCTTGAGATTTTTTATCTATCTCATCCACTAATCAGTACTTCTCGATCAGCGATTGACCGACTTGATGGGTCTTCGTAGTCCGTTGGGAATTTTCTCTCTCATGGTGGAATGGGATTTAGTTTAAGATGGTTTAATTGGAGTTTTGGTCATCATGTGACTTAATGGACCTACTTTCCATGTTAATGGGCCTTAGGTCGATCTCATGCTTATCTTGGTCAAGACCGGATTGGGCTTTGATTGATCGGGCTTGATGCACTTGAAATGGAGTTACATGGTCTTGATCTTCCATTGAAAATGGTTGATTGGGCCTTGTACGCCTTAATGGGCCTAATTCCCATGGTAATGGGCTTTGGATCGGTCTCTTATTCATCTTGGTTGAGGTCTAATTGGGCCTTAGTTGATTGAACTTAATTCACTTGAAGTGGGGTTGCATGGCCTTAATTTCCCATTGATGGTGACCAATTGGGCTTGACAACCTTAATGGGCTCGATGTGATGAATACTCTCATAGCCCATTGTACTTTAAGATAATTGATGCTCCTCCTGGCCTAATAGGCTATTGGATGTTTGATGTTCCTTCATGCTCATCATGGTGTAAGATGATGTAATGGCACCTATGATATACCTTGAGACTTAGCCGATTCCATGAAAATGGAATTTGGACCTCTCTTCCCTCCTTGGCACTCTCTTGAACAATGTGAAGGGGGAAGGACTTGGTGTTTTACATAAAGGGGGGCCTAGGGAATGCTGCCTCTCTCCTCTCCAAGAGGATTTCTCACTTTTTTATATGCCAAATGGGATGGACATTTTGATTCAAAAATGCCTCAACTTCTCCTTGTTTTTGGATGTGTGAGAGGGAGTGGGGATAACTTTGGCATAAACTCATCTTATCTTTTGCTTTTGAGTGGGTGTGAGGAAAAAAGGTGAGGCTGGCCAATTACATAAATACCCATCAAAATCATTTTGTAAGAAGAATTTCGGATGCCCCCTTTGGGACAGATTTTGAGCCTCCTTTCTTACAAAATTGAGGCCCAAGTGGCCAAAATAAAGGCCCATAAGTGTATGTATGGGTCCAATGAACAAATTAGGGCCAATTAGGGGGGCTGAATCTCTCTTAAAAATTTAAGCAAACTTGGACTCGCAAAGAAACATTTTGTTTGACCTGATGAGAGCCAAGTTATAAACATGAGTAACACATTTGATCACAAGATAAATTTCTCAACCCCCTTCTTTCTCTTCATCTTTTTTTATTCTTCTTTATTTCTTTTTCTCATTCCCCATTTTTTCTCTTTGTTTTTACTAAACAGATATCCTCATCCTTCTTTTCTTTTTTTTATTCATCATTTTTTTGCATGTCCTCCTTGTTCACTTCTTTTTTTTCATTTGTTCACTCTTCTTCTGTTGCTAAAGCTTTCCACCCTCCTTTTCTTGTCTATTCACCACTTATTAACTGAATTCAAGCCCAGAAAAAATGTTAATATTCGGTCGGGAACTTTCTGGCGTCTTGGGCGTGGTCGCCTTCTCCTCACGTCTCTTCACAAGAGGCGTTCGTCTCCTTTTTCGGAGGAATCTTTACGAGGAGAGTATCTTAACTTCCCCATAATTTGTGTTTTCTTCCCTATCTTTTTTCTTGTTTCTTCGTCTTCCTTTCCCTGCTTTATACCCATGTTTCTTTTCTGATCTATTTATCCAAATTTTCTTCCTACTTGTTGTCCAGCAATCCTTCTCCCTCTACCCTATTGTTCGTATCATCTTCGTCTGTTAGGTTTTTCATTGCATCTAGGGTAGTTTTTTCATTGCGCCACTCATCTTGCTCTACTTGTCATCCTTCCCTTCCTGGTTTGATTTCCCCCATTTTTGCTACAGTTTTCTCTTCTCTTTCCTCTTTTCTTTGGATCCTATTCCATATTCCAGTTTTGTTCACCCTTACCGGTCTTTTACCCTGGTTAACTTTTCCAAACTGCTATTTTGTCCCCAAGGGTTAAAGTTAACTCAATCTTTGGGCTCCGTGCTTCTAGGTTCTTCCAGGCTTTTCTTTTACTCCTCTCGCTGCCTTATCGCTTATAGTGTTTGGATATGTTTCCACCAATGTGATCCCCAATCTCCAATTTCCTCAGTGGCTCCTAGGTCCTTTGCTATCTGTTCTGAGGGTCGGTATCTCCTTCGCTTGATTCTAGCCGAGTATATCTCTGTTGAGCTTCATCTAAGATTGTTTTCCTCAACATCCCATCTTTTAGTTTTGTTCCGTGCCGCTTAATAGTTTTTTTTTCTACCTTTTCTCTTTTGCTCGATGGGAGAAGAACTCATACTCTCCTAGTTCAAGAAGCTCCTTCTTCCCCCAAACCTGTTAGAACCAATAAGTCTCTCTTCGTCGATGATAACTGAGGGTTCTCGTTGGAAGCAATGTCTGGTGTTAAAAGTTTTATCTTCCAATAAGGTTCGACATATGTGGAATCCGTCTTCGCCTTGGTTCCTGTTGGATTTTCCGGATGCAGCTTTTCTTCTAACATTTTAGTCAGAGAAGGTCAATCGAGCCTATCGCAGAGCTCCTTGGTTCCTTAACAATGATATAATCCTTCTTGAGAAGGCTCGACCTTTTACTGCCCCTTCGGAATACAAGCTACAATTTGTAGACTTATGGGTACGTATTTACGACTTGCCTTAGGAGTTACTGGCTAGAGATATAGTTATGACAATCATATCCCAAATAGGGACTCCTTGGGATCCGGCTCCATACATAGTGGCTTCATGGAGTTTGTTCGTTCACATCAAAGTTAGATTTAATGTTTCAAACCCTCTCTCTACTGAGGAGTCGGTGGATTTTCCTAATGGTACTACTAAGTCTTATGAACTTGCATATGAACGGATCACGAAATTCTGTTATTTTTTGTGGCCATTTAGGCCATGAGCATGGATATTGTGAATTATTTTTTCATTGCACTTCCTATATTAAACCAGATTACTCTGAGCGTCTTAAGGTCTCTATGCGGAACCAACTGGTATTTCGATTTGGAGATTGGCTTACCACTGTTGGAAGGCGAGCGTATGGAGGAAAGAGACCCTCTCCTAACATTAATACTCCTATTTTCCAAAACGCCCAGGTGGAAGGTTTTACAGCAGAACAACGGGAACTTGTTATCTTTGAGAATCTGGCCCCTTCCTGTCAACCGATTTTGGCACTCCCAGCTCCAACTACTCAAGGGCCGGTGGACAATTCTTCACCCTCTTTCTCAAAGGGACCAGGTATTTTAAAATCAGAATTTTCTAAGTATAACCAAGGTAAGGACAGTCCTTATTCAGATAGTAAACCACAACAGTTATGTTCTGTGTTTTTGGAGGCCTCTGGTTTTCATTCTTTACCAATGGCTATCCCAAATCCACATCTAGATAGGGAGTCTAAATTGACTATCTCTCCAGTTAAAGTTCCAATGAAAAAATCGGGTTTTAGAGATAAACATAAGTGGAAGATATATAAACAAGTGTTTCAACATTCTATTTTAGAGTCTGAGAAATTGTTTCCTATTAAAGTCGAGGTAGTATCACAGTTGGTACAGAATCAAGAGGGTGAGATAGCTGGCCCCTCACAGCTGCCCAATCCCAAATGAAGCTTATAGTTTGGAATTGTCGGGGCGCGAATGGACACCCGAAAATTTGACACATTGATTGTCTAGTCCATTCTATTAAGCCTCATCTGGTTTTCTTATCTGAAACTAAATGTTCTACTCCTGTCGCTGAAAAGTTTTTCAAGGATAGATCAATTATTAATTACTTCATAGTTCCCTCTTCCTCTAGGAGAGGAGGTCTTTGGCTATGGTGGGATCCGACCTTCCATGTTCAGATTATCTCCCACAACGACTCATGGATAGTGGGTGTTGTTTAGATCCCAAATGCTAATTCTCCTTTCTTACTCATCGGTGTATATGCTCCAACATTGGATGCTGGAAGGGTGCATATATGAGATAAATTGTCATCTCTTATGGTTGACATTTCACTTCCTTCATGCCTTATAGGAGATTGGAATTGTATTAGGAAGTCATCTGAGAAATGGGGAGGGCGGCCACCCCTCTGAGCTCATTTGGCTCACTTTGATCACTTTGTTGACATAAATAGTCTTATTGAGATCCAGAACTAGGGTCCAGTCTATACGTGGAATAACAGAAGATTCATTTCTCAACATGTGCGTGAATAATTAGATAGATGCTTGGTTTCAGTTCCATGGCTTTCTCTATTTCCTTATGTGCAACTTCATTTTCTACCGGCATACTCTAGTGATCATAGTCCTCTCTAGTTGAATACTAATCCACCTACCCAGCCTTCACGGTTTTGGTTTAAGATGGAAGCTATGTGGTTAAAACATCCTTTCTTTAATGATCTCGTCCATAATGTATGGTTGAATTCTCCTGACCTTGCTACCCAATATGGATATAAAATAAAGGTTATCAGGAGAATGCTGACTTCTTGGAAGAAAGATGCTTTTGGGAATTTTCGTCAACAGCTGAAGAAAATCCAGGATGACCTATCTGCTATTCAAACCCTTGCACCTACGGCTAATACTGTGATGGAGGAAGCCCGTTTGGAAAGTCATTTACATTATTTGGAAGATTTGGAGGCAACCTACTGGAGGCAATGAGCTAAAGCATTTTGGCACACCTTAGGTGAGCGGAATACAAAATTTTCCATACAAAGGTTTTGAATCGACGAAGGTGGAATAGAATTTAGGGGGTTTATAAGCCTGATGGATTTTGCTCAGCCCACATAGAGGATATAAAGTCTATTTTCTGGCTTTATTTTAACTCCCTTTTCTATGATGATTCGACTTTTTCAGCTGATGGGGTTGCAAATTCCATGCAGTTTTCTTCCATCAACCAAGAGAAGCAGGTTGGTTTATTGCTTACACTTTCTCTTGAAGAAGTTAAAGCTACAGTTTTCTCAACAAAACCGGACAAGTCACCGGGGTCAGATGGTTTGCCTCCCTTATTTTCTAGAAGTTTTGGTCTTTATTAGCAGATGATTTACACTGTTTCATACAAACCATGTTCTCTTCGGCTCAGGTCCCTCCGTCTTTAAATCATACTATCACTTTAATTCCTAAAAGAGAGAATGCTTTTTTGTCTAAGCATTATAGACCTATTAGTCTATGTAATGTTTTGCTTAAAATCTTAACCAAAGTGATAGCAAATAGAATCAAACCTCTGCTACCTGACTTGATTTCAGAATTCCAGTCAGCTTTTGTTCTAGGAAGGCATGGTACAGATAATGTGACCATCATTCAGAAAATTAGACATGCTTTCAAATTTAAGACAGGTCGAGTGGGCTATTTCATGGCAAAACTAGATATTCATAAAGCCTACGACAAACTCAAATGGGACTTCTTGAAATGGGTGCTAGTTAAACGAGGTTTCCCAATTCACTTGGTGAATATAATCATGCATTATACAACTACAACCTCTTATTCTATTAACCTTAATGGACATTTTTTAGACAAAATTACTCCACATAGAGGGATCCGCCAAGGCTGCCCACTTTCTCCATATTTATATATATTATGTTCTGATGTGCTTTCTACAATGATATCACAGGAAGCTCAAGCAAAACAGATTTCTGGGGTGAAAATATCTAGTAGAAGTCCTACTATCACTTATCTTTTATTTGCAGATGATCTAATTATATGTGGTAAAGTAGAGGAAAAAGAGCTCAGAGTATTCATAGGGATTCTTCGAAATTTTCAACAACTATCAGGTCAGGCAATTAATTACTTAAAGTCCAAAATTTGTTTTAGTAAAAATGTTCCTACCTCCATGAGTAATAGTATATATACTTTTACTAATTTTCGATTGGCTTCCAAGGAAGATTTATATTTAGGTCTTCCATGGGATCCTTCGGGAAGTAAGCAAGTTTTATCAGATAAACTTATACAAGCTTGTAAAACTAAGCTTGTAGGCTGGAAAGCAAATATTTTGTCTACAGCCGATAGGTCCACACTTATCACTTCTACATTAGGCCATATTCCAATGCATGCAATGTCTATATCTAAACTCTCTTCTAAGACCTTAAAGGAATTAGATCTTATTCAAAGGAGGTTCTGGTGGGGTTATACATCCTCACTTAGTAGAAAAGCTTATTTTATCAGTTGGAAAACTATTAAACAACCGAAGTTACTAGGTGGTATGAGTATTAAGGATTTACAGGTTCTGAACCTAGCCTCAGGTATGAGGCTACTGTGGAATTTTTTGGTGCAGTAGAAATGTCTCTGGGGTAGGTTACTTTCTACCAAATATCTTCATAAATTCAACATTTGGCAGGTGACGGTTAAACCGTCTGATTCCCCCACTTGAAAATTTTTGCTTATGGCTAGACCATTTCTTTTCTCAGCTATTGTTTGGCAGATAAAATATGGAGCGGGGATCCATCCTTGGAAGCACAAATGAGTGGGTGAAGAAACCAATCTTCTATATCCTAGAATCCCTGGTGGGTTTTCTTCCGGTCTTGTAAAGGATTTAATTATTGATGGCTCTTGGAATAGTCAGAAGGTTTTTGACTGGTTTGACTATAAATTAGCAATACGTATCCTCAATACTCCTATTCATCATGAAATAGAGCAGGATATGCCGATTTTGCCTTTTACTCCACATGGCCTCTTTACACTAAAGTCTGCTTATAGATTTCTAAATGAAGCTAATCTTCCCCCTGGTCCATCAAGAGTTCAGGTTTGGAGAAAACTTTGGCACTCTAGGGTGGTCCGTTTCCTCTCTCAACGAATGATTATATGCCCATGGAAAATTTTATCTTTCTCTATTCCTACTAATTGGGATGTCTATCGCAGGTGTCCAACAATAAATCCTGTTTGCAACATTTGTGGACTGGAAAAGGAGACTCAGGAACACCTTTTCCTACTTTGCCCAAGGAGTAAAGCAGTCTGGATGTTCTCACCCTTGGGCAGCAATCTGGTTTGGCAGGCCATATCTTTAAATGATTTGATTTCTCAATAGCTAGACTGTACAATTAGTAAGGATAAATATATGGTTCAATTAAGTATATCTGCTTTATCGATTCTCTGGAGTTTGTGGACAGCGAGGTGCATATTTATTTTCCAGTCGAAATATGAGACTCCTTTCAAAATCTACCAGTCAACAATGAAGACTGTGGAACTTTGCTGGGCACAGGCCCCGGAAGACTATGATGTGTCTAAACCTTCCCGGTCTCCACCTACTATAAATCAATTAAAAATAAATGTTGATTGCGCCACTTCTTCTGACACCAGTGCTATCAGTTATGTGGTTAGAGATGTTGCAGGTCATATCGTGTTTTGGTGCTCAAAACTCTCATCCTCTACAAATCCAGAGAGATTGGAAGCTGCGGCTTTTTTGGAAGCCATTTCTTGAGCATCTATGTCACGACCCGGAATTTAAATAACATAACCACAAATACGCAGAGGAAATACACAATGTCGTGACAGTGGGATAAACCCAACACTTGGATTCCACAACCCAAACTTAAGCAATTAATTTCCTAAGATTCATCAAAACAAGAGAATAGAATCATACTTCTAAGTCTATCCACACTCTTGTTCAAAAACAACCAAGATCATCTACCTAAGTAGAGGATACCAAGAATCTCCATGTGAAAATGACTCTGATTCCTTTGGTTCCACCTGATCCTCATCTTCAAGCTCTTAAATCTTCAAAACCTGCTGAAAAAAATTTAACCCACAACGGGGTGAGTCTGGGGACTCCGTAGGATTTACACCCTTCACCCATCAATCGGGTAAATAACATATAATCAAGCAATGGTATGTAACATATCTAAATTGAGATGTAATTCAAAAGTATAGAATGTCTTCTATATTAATCTCACAACCCATATCTGAACATAATTATCTTCAAAGAAAAGATTATGCCAAAGCCAATTAATTCTAGACCAATGCACACAAGACCATACAAGCTAGACAAATATCTTCTAAATGACCTCAAGACTTAACTTAACATGACCAAATTAAAATAGACAAATCTGATTTTTCTAACATGACATGGTTTAACATCCATACATGACACACAAGTAACATATTTCATATCCTTTCCAGAACACATAGCCAAAGAGCAAGTAATTGGTCGTCTTGCTTCACATGTACAAAATGCATTCACCAGCTCTAATATATATAGCAGTAACATATAATAAGCTAGCCCAAAGTGCACCTAGGCAGTGGTGACACTAAGGGAAAACCGCGGTAATCCGGGATCTGTGGGAGGGCCGGATTCATCTAAGTTACCCGCTGCCCACGGGGCAATTTACTAACATAGGCTGGTGAAGCCTTCATAGCACGTCATATCAAGAGTTCATAACATAATTTCAAATCATGACATACTTGATCATACCATGCATACATGACATAACCATCAATTTCATAGCCCTTCATGCAAGACATAACATCCACCACGAACTTGACAAGACATATGATAACCCGACATAATTGAACTTGTTCTGAATGACAACTCGTACTAATCATGACCAAATTGACATGACTAACTATGCATAGCATAGCCCATGATATGAAACCAAATTAAACATATTTTGCCATAACTAGACAAGACTTGTACTAATCGACTTGATTGACATATTCTGAATCAAATATATACCATACCTAACCATATGAACATAATCATATCATGCATGACATATTACATAATCTGAAACCAAACTAACCAAAATTTACTTGATTTACATACATGAAATGACAAACCGAACTAGACATACTTAATTACATATACAAGACAATTAACTTAAATCAAGCTTGGCATAATCAAAACAAGCTAACTTCTGATGTCAACACCCATAATCTGACCTAAACAGGTTCCAAAAAGTGAAATTTGATGACTTTTGATTTTTCCAAAACTCCACATAATTATATTTCAATTCTAGGCCCATTCTAGCACATAAACATATACATAAATAACATATGGTCAAGTCTCATGAAAAACAGTTCTACCCGTCCAGAATCATGCCAAACATGTCCCATAATATTCAAAATATCATTTTCAAAGTTCTGGATTCAAGGATTTTTGAGAAAATTCACTAATCATGAGTTAAAAGTCTAAACTAGTCAAATCAAGGTCCATAAGTTAAATCATGCATATTTTCTAATCAAAATGGGATCAAATACATAGATGAGCTTGAGAAACCTACCTGGAGGCTTATGTAAATTATCCTTATTTTTCTGTATTTTTTTGCAGATTTTTCTGGCATTAACTCTGATTTCCAGATTTAATAAATCCAATAATCCCAAAAGGCCGAACCGACGCTGAACCGGACGGTTCGACCGGCGGCTCACGACATTGAGCCGGACGCTGGACCGGGCGGCTCGGGAGGCTGAGCCGGGCTCACACGGCGGCGACGTTCGCGGCGGCGGCGGCGACCGGGGCTGCAAGGCATGGCGGCGGTGGACGGTGGCGGCGGCGCCGCCGCACGCGCTCGCACGGAGGGAGGTAGCGAGAGGGGCACGGCTCGGGCGGATGCGCCGACGGGTGACGAGGGGGGGGGAGGTTCTCCCCGGGCGGGGCGACGCCGCGGGCGCATGTAAGCGGGGCGGCGACGGCGGCCGGCCGGCGCCGTCCGCGCGGCGGCGTGCGGCGCAAATGAGACGACGGGGGGGGGGGGTCAATGCGGCGGGTAGCGGGCGGCGGCGCCGCGGCGCGGGTGCGAGCGAGAACGGTGCAGCGGTGGCCGCGTGTGCGCGGGGATGACATACACGGGCGCGGGAGGCGGTGGCTGCCGCGCCGGGCGTGGGCGCGAGCGGGGACGGCGGAGGGGCTGGGTGAAGTGGCGATGGGGGCGCACGGTGCTGTGCAGGGCGACGGCCGCGGGCAAGGTTGCATGGGCGGCGGCACTCGCCGGCGGCAGGTTGCACAGGCGCTGGCGGAAGGAAGGAGAGGGAGAGAGAGAGAGAGAGAGAGAGAGAGAGATCCAGCGGCAGGGGGAAGGGGGGGGGCGTAACCGCGTGCGAGAGAGAGGGAGAGAGCAAGGCGGGGCGGCGTGGCCGACGGGAGAGAGAGAGAGAGAGAGGGCGGGGCGGGGCTGGCGATAGAAGGGGGGCGCATGTGTAACGGCAACAGAGGGGGGGGGAGGAGACGTTACAGAATTTTTTTTTTTTCGAAACATTACATTCTCCACCACTTAAAATAAATTTCGTCCTCGAAATTTCAAAATCTTACTATCAAATCGAATGGGCTGGGTGAAGTCAAGATGATTCCATTCTCATGAATTCAATAATAGATTCTCAAATCTTGATACACCATATATGTGCCAAAATTCTCATCATCCACTAATGTTATCCATATCAAAATTTCTAGTTATACGCTCTTCCTTCTATATCATATCATGCATGATAATCTAATTATCCCATATCAACTTTAACAAAATTATCATATTCATCTTCCTCTAATTAATCATATCTCTATACCATTCTTTCATAGTAAAATAACTCTCCAATCTCTAACTTTATCTAAATTTTGATCTTCAAATATCATCACCGATCATCAATTACAATTCTAATCTCCTTATACATCAATATTCTTCAATATTCTTAGCAATTATAATACTTAAATCTCATCCTTATTATCATATCTCAAACATGCCATACCCATCATTGAAAATTATCTAAAACAATGAAGATTATATTATCCATATGAGACAAGGTTATCAACCTAGTCCTCTTATCCATTTTTTCCAATGATAATCCCTTAATATCTTCTAAATAATTATCAAGTTTTCACAAAGATCTCTAATATTTTCTTTCTAATACATTTGAGATCTATTTGTCATGCCTTGCACTTCCTCAATTATCAAGTCATTCCAAATCTCAAGGAACCATAACTATTCTGTTGTGATTCTTACATATTCGTTTAATCACCACCAGCAAGAACTAAAACTCTAAACAATTATGATGTTTGATAAATTTACCAAATTCTAACCACTTTCAAACAATTAGCAAGGTATCACTAACTCATTCTTCTATCTTTATTTGACTAAAAAAATCATCTCAACTAAATCAAAGTCTGAACTAATTATTCATAATCTTCTAACATAATCTATATTTACTCCAAACACAACTCCACTTAAGCTTGACAAATCAGGGATGAGTGGTAACAAGTAATCCATGATTGGAGAGGTTATACAAAGATGATGGTAGAAAAAAACTCAAATTCCTGATTCGAAAAGAATAAGGTTATAATCTTGGATGTCATGCGATAACATCAACTAGATTTTTGATAACTTACAAGTGATCAAAACCCTGCTAAAACAAGTACCAATCCTCAAAACTTATACTACAATATCATATCTTTAATAACACAAGAATACTACTAATACAATTACACTAAACATTTTAATTCTGTCACGACCCGGAAAATACAATAGCGCAGCGGAAAATAAATCCGGAATATCGGGACAGTTTAGGAGAACAAACCATAATCACATATCATCACATCTGAATAATCTAAAAATAACCTATAATGTTCCAATCACAACCAAACTCCAAGTAACCACTACTAATAACCACAATCTAAACAACTAAGAGGACTTAACACATAGTCCAAAACAATCTCTGAAAATCACGCCAAACAACTATTAACTAACAAAATAGAAGGAAAAACTCAGCAACCTAGATAATAAGTGGTGATCACTCGTCACCAAACTCCTCGTCTTCTGGGTCCTCAAACTGCTCTGGATCAGCTCCAAGGTCCTCCTCGAAATCCTCACCAAAATCCTCCTCAGGAAGAGGTTCCTCGAACTCAGCTGAAAAAAATTTAATAATGGAAGGGGTGAGTCACCACAGACTCAGTAGGTCTTACACCCGAACTACCCTACTATACTAATGTTTTCTAGTGGTATTCAATATAATAAGCCAAAAAAAATCAGATTTAATACATAGGGTGTAAACTATTCATATATCTTTAATTAATTGATTACAAAATCAATCAACTACCCCATATGATAACTAGACTCTAAATGCATTAGACCAACATAACCTACACATTAAACCACTCTAGGTATGCCCAGAACACATAGACCTGACATAAAACCAATGACACATCTATAACATACCATCTATGCCAATCTACACAACTAGACACCTGTCTGAGTAAATAACATGCTCCACCTGATAAATGCGGTCACATCACAAAACTAGCACCAGATTTACCATATAGTAGGAAGTAACATATAGTAACTAAATCCCATAGTACCCCTAGGCAGGGAGTACTTAGGATAAACCGCGGTATCTGGGATCGAAGGATGCACCAGATTCAACTAACCTCCGCTGCCCACGGGCCACTAATTTAGTCTGGTGTAGTACAAAACAACCACATTGCAGCTCACTGCACCAACCACATTCACACCATGCAAGCATATAAATAACTCAGACAGTAAAACAGGAACATTAAATTGGCAAATCAAACATGGAATACATAGATGAACACCCATGGTTCTATGCACCACATATTTGCATACCATACCACAATTTAACACAAGCTAATGCATATACATGGGATCATGCAATTTATAACCTAAACATGACAATTACATGCTTAACCAGAACCATCTATCTAATAAAAGAAAATAAACTAAGTTCTAACCACATTATGCCTAAACCTTACAACGGCTTTTTATCAAATCGGAATATACATTAAAGGTTATCGTGATGCAACTATACTAAACTAACTAGATTAAACATAACAAAACCTATCATGATGACTAGCATACTTGAATAACCGAATTAATCTAAGCATGCACGATCTAGACAAATTAATCTAACTCTAACTAAACATGCTAATAAATCTAAAACAGCCCATTAACTACAATATTCTAATCCTGGTGATCTAAACATGATTGTTACGATTTAATCAAAATATTAGAGTGCTAAGGATAGCCGAGATGCCTACCTTGACGGCAACGGCGAACGGCGCACGGAATTCCAAGGAGAAAGAATTTGGCGACGAAACTGCCGCGGTTGCGTCGGCGTCGAAAAAACTGAGTCGGGTAGGTGTTTTCAAAATCTGTTGGTAGAAGAAGAATATTGAACTAGGGAACTTGATAGAAGATAATAGGAAGAAGAGGATAGGAGAGAGGAGAGTGTACCGCGCTGGAGAGAGGGGTGCACGGCGGCGCAGCCGGGTGCAGGCGGGCGCACAGTGGCGGTGGCCGCGTGGTGTTGGCGGCGCAGATGGGCGCACGAGACGTGCGCGGGCGATGTCGCGCGCGGCGACGGCGGGCGACCGCGTGGGCATGCTCGCCGTGGTACGAGGATGACGGGGCTGCGGCGGCGGCGACGCGGGTTCGCGCGCGCGCGGCGGGCGGCGACCGAGGGCGCGGCGGCTGGCGGGGTCAACGGCGAGGCGGCGTCACCGCGGCAGGCGGCGGACGCGCACGGAGACCGAGAGCGGGCTGACGTGGCGGTGGTACGAGGAACGGTGTCACCGGGCGGCGGCGCACGGGCACGCGGGGAGGCGGGGAATCAACGGCCGTTGACGGCCGCGGCGGCGGGCGACGCGGTCGCACGGCGACCAAGGCGGGGAGGTGCGACGGGGCCGCGAGCGCGGCGACGCGCGGGCACGCGGACCGAGGGCGGGAACGTCGACCGGGCGGCGTCTCGCGGCCGGCGACGTGGCGACGGCGAGACCGAGGTGGGCGAGGGCGGCCGCGGGCTGCGCGCAGGCGTCGACCGAGTGGGAAGAAAAAAAGGGAATTTAGGGTTCTCGCGGGGAGGAAAAAAAAGTGCGGCGCCGGGAGGGTTTCTCCCGGGGGAGGAAAAAGGGGAATAAATAGGGGGAGGAGAAGGTTAAAATATTAATAAATAATTATTAATTTTTTTTTTCTTTCACTTATTTAACTAAAAACGTAACATTACAAATTCTTCTTCAAGTTTAGCTTTATAATCTCGTTTCCATATCCAACTCTTCCATTCGAACCTCTTAATCAAGTAATATTTCAAAAATGTTCTTTCCTAAGATAGACTCAACATCATACTCCAGGTAATATATGTCATCTTAACCTCATACCACATATATGCATCATTCCACTAATTACACATAAATCAGATTACCCTCACATATCATCAATTGAATAATTCAAATTATTCTACATACGTTATCCAATGAAATCTCTCTATTGATTCAACAATCTCTCTTATCTTTCAATCTATCGTATGATATCATGTCATGTATCATACACATCTAACTATTATCTAAAGCAAATAAAATTCCATTATCCTTATAAAACAAGAGTATCAATCATAATTCATCATTCATTTTCTTTTTCTAAATGATAGACCTAAACACCATTATCATCAAATTATCACCAACATTCATTTTCTTATAATTTGAAATCTAGATTACGATCATCTTAATTAACAATCAAATTATTCCTATGCTTAAAGAGCCACAATCTAATGCCAAAGACATCCAATTCCCTTAAACCTCAACAAGTATATCACGATCTCTAATTACTTTCTCAATAGAAGTTAAATCACAATTTCCAAATTACTCTAAACAACTTAAATAATATTCTTAATACGAATCAAAGTCTTAACAAATCTATATCTAACAAAATTGTCCATGATACAAATTTAACTCATAATTATCAAGCTGAATCACCTAGAACCTATATACTTCCTATGATTTAGAAATTCATGAATCAAAAATTTCAAGTCCTTAGACAAGGATATTGTTTGGGAGAGTATTTACTCGAGATTCTAGATCGGCAAATAATAACTATGATTCTAGATACTATAGTTACAATATAAACTAGATTGTGGTATCATATAGATATCTAATCAAAGCTCCACTTAAACAATCTAATATACATGATCTTCTACAAATCTCATCTTCAATTCTATGATTGATTGATCTCATTCCTTCCAATAGTACATGATATATCCTTTTATCATAAATATACTCCAATTAACTTACACCAATAATTCAATTATTCTCATGAAGATCATCCTATAAAATCATTATAAAATCCACTTTATTTCACAATACGAAAAATCTACCAATCTATCTAGCTCTCTATCTACACTTAAATAAAAATCATATCATCATGAGCTCAATCTTATTCATTTAATCAATACAATTCACCGATTACACAAAATTTGAACTTCATCTCATAAAAAAATACTAAACCATATGATATCCATCAACTATTAAACACTAAAATTCTCTACACCAATGACAATAAAATCTTGCCTTAATTGATAAATTGATTTCTATCAATCTGAACTTCAAGATCAACTAAATCTAAAAGTTGATTATCATATATTGATTGATCATCCAATTTGAATCTCTACATATTAAATCATCATCTAATATCAAAATCAAATTGACCCAAATTGAAAATCTCCTCCTATTGTCATAAACTGAAGCTTCAAGATTTACCAAAATCTGAAAATTGATCCTCCTAAACATATACAATCAATTATCCAATCTAGACATCAAATAATGTAATCTTCAAAGTCTAAAATCAGATCTAATTGATTCAAATAGATAATCCAAGTATCAAATCTAATTCACCCAAATCAATATCAAACACCCGGGCAGGTCAAGATAGACCTTCCGGCCGGGTTAATGCTCTGATACCACTCCTGTCACGACCCGGAATTTAAATAACATAACCAGAAATACGCAGCGGAAATATACAATGTCGTGACAGTGGGATGAAACCCAACACTTGGATTCCACAACTCAAACTTAAGCAATTAATTTCCTAAGATTCATCAAAACAAGAGAATAGAATCATACTTCTAAGTCTATCCACACTCTTGTTCAAAAACAACCAAGATCATCTACCTAAGTAGAGGATACCAAGAATCTCCATGTGCAAATGACTCTGATTCCTTTGGTTCCACGATCCTCATCTTCAAGCTCTTAAATCTTCAAAACCTGCTGAAAAAAATTTAACCCACAACAGGGTGAGACTGGCGACTCCGTAGGATTTACACCCTTCACCCATCAATCGGGTAAATAACATATAATCAAGCAATGGTATGTAACATATCTAAATTGAGATGTAATACAAAAGTATAGAATGTCTTCTATATTAATCACACAACCCATATCTGAACATAATTATCTTCAAAGAAAAGATTATGCCAAAGCCAATTAATTCTAGACCAATGCACACAAGACCATACAAGCTAGACAAATATCATCTAAATGACCTCAAGACTTAACTTAACATGACCAAATTAAAATAGACAAATCTGATTTTTCTAACATGACATGGTTTAACATCCATACATGACACACAAGTAACATATTTCATATCCTTTCCAGAACACATAGCCAAAGAGCAAGGAATTGGTCGTCTTGCTTCACATGTACAAAATGCATTCACCAGCTCTAATATATATAGCAGTAACATATAATAAGCTAGCCCAAAGTGCACCTAGGCAATGGTGACACTAAGGGAAAACCGCGGTAATCCGGGATCTTTGGGAGGGCCGGATTCATCTAAGTTACCCGCTGCCCACGGGGCAATTTACTAACATAGGCTGGTGAAGCCTTCATAGCACGTCATATCAAGAGTTCATAACATAATTTCAAATCATGACATACTTGATCATACCATGCATACATGACATAACCATCAATTTCATAGCCCTTCATGCAAGACATAACATCCACCACGAACTTGACAAGACATATGATAACCCGACATAATTGAACTTGTTACGAATGACAACTCGTACTAATCATGACCAAATTGACATGACTAACTATGCATAGCATAGCCCATGATACGAAACCAAATTAAACATATTTTGCCATAACTAGACAAGACTTGTACTAATCGACTTGATTGACATATTCGAATCAAATATATACCATACCTAACCATATGAACATAATCATATCATGCATGACATATTACATAATCTGAAACCAAACTAACCAAAATTTACTTGATTTACATACATGAAATGACAAACCGAACTAGACATACTTAATTACATATACAAGACAATTAACTTAAATCAAGCTTGGCATAATCAAAACAAGCTAACTTCTGATGTCAACACTCATAATCTGACCTAAAAAGGTTCCAAAAAGTGAAATTTGATGACTTTTTATTTTTCCAAAACTCTACATAATTATATTTCAATTCTAGGCCCATTCTAGCACATAAACATATACATAAATAACATATGGTCAAGTCTCATGAAAAACAGTTCTACCCGTCCAGAATCATGCCAAACATGTCCCATAATATTCAAAATATCATTTTCAAAGTTCTGGATTCAAGGATTTTTGAGAAAATTCACTAATCATGAGTCAAAAGTCTAAACTAGTCAAATCAAGGTCCATAAGTTAAATCATGCATATTTTCTAATCAAAATGGGATTAAATACATAGATGAGCTTGAGAAACCTACCTGGAAGCTTATGTAAATTTTCCTTATTTTTATGGATTTTTTGCAGATTTTTCTGGCATTAACTCTAATTTCTGGATTTAATAAATCCAATAATCCCAAAAGGCCGTACCGGCGCTGAACCGGACGGTTCGACCGGCGGCTCACGACATTGAGCCGGACGCTGGACCGGGCGGCTCGGGAGGCTGAGCCGGGCTCACACGGTGGCGACGTTCGCGGCGGCGGCGGCGTCGGCACTCGCCGGCGACGGCAACCGGGGCAGCAAGGCTTGGCGGCGGCGGACGGTGGCGGCGGCTGCCGCGCGCGCTCGTGCGGAGGGAGGCAGCAGAGGGGCACAGCTCAGGCGGATGCACTGACGGGTGATGAGGGGGGGGGAGGTTCTCCCTGGGCGGGGCGACGCCGCGGGCGCATGTAAGCGGGGCGGCGACGGCGGCCGGCGGCGTTGTCAACGCGCGGCGGAGTGCGGCGCAAATGAGACGACGGGGGGGGGGCGGTCAATGCGGCGGGTAGCAGGAGGCGGCGCCGCAGGCGCGGGTGCAGGCGGAACGGTGCGGCGGTGGCCGCGTGTGCGCAGGGACGACACACACGGGCGCAGGGGAGGCGGCGGCTGCCGCGCTGGGCGTGGGCGCAGGCAGGACAGCGGAGGGGCTGGGTGAAGTGGCGATGGGGGCGCACGGTGCTGTGCAGGGCGGCGGCCGCGGGCAAGGTTGCATGGGCGGCGGCACTCGCCGGCGGCAGGTTGCACAGGCGCTGGCGGAAGGAAGGAGAGGGAGGGAGAGAGAGAGAGAGATCCAGCGGCAGGGGGGAAGGGGGGGCTGTGTAACCGCGCGCGAGAGAGAGGGAGAGAGCAAGGCGGGGCGGCGTAACCGACGGGAGAGAGAGAGAGAGAGGGCGGGGCGGGGTTGGCGAGAGAAGGGGGCGCATGTGTAACGGCAACAGAGGGGGGGGGAAGACGTTACAGAATTTTTTTTTTTTTTCGAAACATTACAATCTACCTCTTCTACAACGGTTCAGGTGGAAGGTGATGCGAAGGGGATCATTGATGCGATTAGTAGGCAAGGATCTTTGCTATGGCGAGCCCGTTCCCTGATATTGGACTATGTAAAGACACTTAATGTATGCCCTCATATATCTGTTATATATGTTAGTAGAGAATGTAATTATCTTGCTCACTCACTAGTTAAATGGGCTCTGAAATATTCGACGGAGGACATGTATCCTTCGATTTTGCCCAAGGAAACTTGGACCTATTTTTGTAAAGATTTACTGTTTAATATAGTGTATCGGTTTTGATTTCAAAAAAAAAGTGTTCCTTACATTTCCAATTTTGACTTTGGTCAAAATTAATCTCCTTCCTCCTCAACAGTACATCCGCAGCGCACGTATTTCATACTAATTTGTTTTCTTTCTTTTTTTCATTTCATTCATTTTTTCATTTTTTTTGTGGGACGAGGGGGGGGGGGGTCGTGAAGATACCTCAGTCCTTCCTGACTCTTCAATTTTGACTGAGGTCAAAATTAATTTCAGCAGCTCCTTAATCGCGCGGGTGACAGGTTTTATTTGTTAGAGTAGGAGAAACTAGCATACGACCCTCGCGCTCGGCCACTGCTGGTCGGCGGAAATCTTGGCGACTTCTTATCTCTTGCTCATGCTTCCCCAGTCGGCGCTATTCCGAAGGAGGCACCAATCTTTGGGGTTTCCCCTCTTCCTGGTGTAGGTCTTCAGAGGGTATTTCTCCATTCTGTTTTACCATCTCGTGATGTATTTTTCGCCGTTTCTCTCAGATTTGATCCTTTGCCTATCCTATAATTTCTATTGAGCTTTTATCCGATTTTCCACCGTCGTCTTCCTGGTAAATATTTCATCCTATCCCCTTCCTATGGTTGTCTAGGTTTGTTTGTTAGCCTGATTTCTTCTTCTTCTTACTCGTCGATTAATCTTTGTTTTTCTTGGGTCGGCCTGTTTCTGCCTCATTTTCTTCTTGTGCATTTTTTCCGTTTGTGTTTTTCTTCCTTAGATCTATGGTTTCTATTCTTCCTTAGCTCTTTCCTGCTTGATCTTTTTCGCTTCTCTGCTGTACATTTTCCCTCCTTCTTAGGTTTTGCTTGGATTTTCAACTCCTTTTTATTTTATTTTATTTTATTTTTTGTTCTTTTGTTAATGTTAACTCTAGTTATTTCCTATCCCGTCGTCTATTTCTAGTGTGTTATTTAACCCTGGTTATCGTCAGCGCTCTCTCGGTCATTCCAGACTCTTCTCTTCCTTCTACACTTCGCTTTGACGATATAGGGCTTAGTCCTCATCGCTGTATTCTCTAGTGCGGTTCTCTTCTGGTCTTTCTCCAGTATCCTCAGTCTCGTCTGCGTGTCAAAACCCTCTTCTCCTCCTCCATATCCGTTGGAACCCTTGAGGTTTTTCTTCTCTGCTTGGTTCGTGGCTGATGGCGGAAGACCACATCCTTTCACAATTTCAAAAACTCCTCATTCCCCCAAACCCGTTGGAACCCTTGAGGTTAGACACCCCTATGGTCTCTGGTGATACTCGATGGAAGAAGAGCTTGGTATTAAAGGTTATATCTTATAATGCTGTTCGACCGGCTGGGCTTAAAGAGTGGATTCGTCGCATGTGGAACCCCACTCCGACTTGGTCTTTACTGGATTTCCCGGAGGCTGCTTTTCTTCTTACGTTTCAGACTAAAGAGGAGGTGGATCGGGCCTGTCGTCGTACACCATGGTTTTTCAACTCAGATCTTATTATGATAAAAAAAGCTCGGCCTTTCACAGCCCCTTCGGACTACAAACTACACCATGCTGATTTATGGGTACGCATATACGACTTACCTCAAGAGCTACTAGTCCGTGATATTGTTATGATTCTCGCATCTCAGATAGGGACACCATGGGATCCGCCTCCTGAGATTGTGGCCTCCTGGAGTTTCTGTGCCCACATTAAAGTTAGATTTAATGTTTTGCATCCACTTCCCACTGAGGTAGAAGTGGGTCTCCCTGATGGTACTGTTAAACTTTTTGAATTAGCCTATGAACGGATAAGCAAGTTTTGTTATTTTTGCGGTCATTTAGGCCATAATCATGGAGATTGTGCAGCTTTATCTCATTGTATAGCATGTATCAAGCCTGATTATTCGGATCGACTTAAGACATCAATGAGACGACAATTGGTATTTCGATTCGGAGATTGGCTTACCACTGCTGGAAGACAGGCCCTTGGAGGTTCAAGACCTACTGATCATGCAACGACTCCTGTGTTTCCAAAAGATCAGATAGAAGATTCTTCGGTGGCTCATCAGGAGACCAATTTGTCAGAACATTTGACTCCTTCCATTCCATCTTTATTGGCTCTTCCAGCTCCAAGTACTCAAGATTTTTCGGAAGGTACCTCTTCCTTTACCTCCACGGCACCAGGTAATTTTGCCCCTGGTTTTTGCAAGGATAATATATCTGTTTTTATTCAGCCTTCAATTAGAAATTCACAGCAAGCTTTGGATCATGAGGAGACTTCAGTGCTTTATCCTGTTCCTATATCTGACATAAGACAACCTTCTTTTACTTTACTTCCTGACTCTGATTTCCCAATGGATATTCAGTTGCCCCGAAAAGAAAGGTTGTCTAAATTTGCAGTCTCTACAGTTAAAGTTCCTATGAAAAAACAAAATATTAGAGACAAACAGAAGTGGAAGGCGTATAAACAGGTGCTTCAACACTCTTCTTCTGAAGGCCCTCAAGTCCTTCCGATTAAAGTTGAGGTGATTTCCCAAACAGTCCAGGGCTTAAAGGGTGAGGCAGCTGGCCCTTCACAGCTGCCAAACTCCCAATGAAGCTTATTGTTTGGAATTGTCGGGGAGCGAATGGACACCCGACAATTCGACACATTGATTGTTTGGTCCATTCCATACAACCTCATATGGTCTTTCTATCTGAAACAAAATGTTCTCTCCCATTTGCTGAACAGTTTTTTAAAGCTAGATCACTGACAAACTACTTTATAGTCCCTTCCTGTTCTAGGAAAGGTGGTCTCTGGTTATGGTGGGATTCGAGCCTTTGTGTTCAAGTGATTTCACACTCAGCTTTCTGGATTGCAGCAATTGTTCAGGTTTCTGCTTTTCAGTCTCCCTTTCTTCTAACGGGAGTTTACGCTCCTAATCTGGATGATGGACGGGTGTCTATGTGGAATAAACTGTCCTCACTCATAATGGAAATCTCACTTCCCGTTTGTCTTATTGGAGATTGGAATTGCATCAGGAGAAATTCGGAGAAATTGGGAGGCCGCCCACCCATCTCAAACCACCTAGCTCATTTTAACTACTTTGTTGATTCTAACTGTCTTTTGGAGCTTCAGAACGATGGGCCAGTTTTTACATGGAATAATAGATGTATTCCCTCTCAACATGTTCGTGAAAAACTTGATAGATGTTTGGCTTCTCCTTCATGGGTTAGTCTATTCCCTCAAGTGCAACTTCATGTATTGCCTGCATGTAATAGTGATCATAGTCCTCTATATTTGAACACTAATCCACCTATGCAGACTTCTGGCTACTGGTTTAAGATGGAAGCCATGTGACTGAAGCATCCGTCTTTCATGAATTATGTTCAACAAATCTGGCTGAATTCTCCTAATTTGATTACACAATATGGTCAGAAAATGAAAGTTATCAGACGGAGGTTGACATTGTGGAAGAGAGAGGTCTTTGGCAACTTCCAGCAACAATTAAAGCAAACCCAGAAGGAACTTTCAGACCTGCAAAATCAACCCCCCTCATCTGATTTGCTGGTACAGGAAGCCAGCCTGGAGAATAAATTACATTACTTGGAGGATTTAGAGGCAACTTATTGGCATCAACGGGCTAAAGCCTACTGGCACACTTATGGGGACCGGAGTACAAAATTCCTCCATACTAAGGTGCTGAACAGAAGAAGGTGGAACAGAATTCAGGGAGTGTACAAACCAGATGGTTCTTGGTCTACTCATATAAATGATATTAAGTCAGTCTTTTGGGAATATTTTACCTCTCTTTTCTCTGATAATTCATTATCTTCAGATTCTGGACCTGCTAAACACATTCAACTTTCTTCAATCAGCACGGAGCATCAAGTTGGACTGTTGGCTTCACCCTCAATTGAAGAAGTTAAGGAGGCGGTTTTCTCAATGAAACCAGATAAGTCCCCAGGATCAGATGGTTTACCTCCCTCTTTTTTCCAATCTTTCTGGTCTTTTTTAGCCCATGATATACATTGCTTTATTAGTCATATGTTTCAATTGGCATGGGTTCCTCCCTCACTTAATCATACCATAGTCACTCTTATTCCAAAAAGAGAGAATGCTTTCTTGCTAGAACATTATAGGCCCATCAGTTTATGCAATGTGTTGATCAAGATCCTTACCAAGGTGATAGCAACCAGAATTAAACCTATGTTACCGTACTTGATTTCTGAAGACCAATCAGCTTTTGTTTCTGGCAGACATGGTACTGACAATGTGATTATAGCGCAGGAGATTCGTCATGCTTTTAGATTCAAATCTGGTAGAATAGGATACTTCATGGCAAAATTGGATATACATAAAGCATATGATAAGCTTAAATGTGATTTCTTGAATTGGGTCCTAATTAAGAGAGCTTTTCCAACCCATTTGGTCCATCTTATCATGCACTGTATC
Organism: Cryptocoryne crispatula var. balansae; assembly: GCA_036172225.1. Lineage (NCBI taxonomy): Eukaryota > Viridiplantae > Streptophyta > Magnoliopsida > Alismatales > Araceae > Cryptocoryne > Cryptocoryne crispatula. The sequence continues at coordinate 20,679,880 of CM069923.1, read as the reverse complement.
ACCACCACTACTTATTCCATTAATCTGAATGGTCACTTTTCGGACAAAATCACTCCTTATAGAGGGATCCGTCAAGGCTGCCCATTATCCCCTTATTTATATATATTGTGTTTTGATGCTTTATCTTCTATGATCTCTCAGGCTGCTCAGTCAGGACTGCTATTTGGGGTAAAACTATCAACTAGAAGTCCTATCATTACCCATCTCACTTTTGCTGATGATTTGATTATTTGTGGGACAGCAACAGATCAGGAGATTGGTAATTTCATGCAGATCTTGGAGCAATATCGTCAGTTATCAGGTCAGGCCATTAATTACTCTAAGTCAAAAATTTGCTTCAGTAGAAATGTTCCAAAAAATTTACAAGATAGCATCTGTCTTTCTACGGGTTTTCAACTAGCCTCTATGGAGGATTTCTATTTAGGTCTCCCATGGGACCCTTATGGAGGTAAGAAAACTTTAACTGATCATCTTGTCAATGTCTGCAAGAACAAGTTGGCGGGTTGAAAATCTAATCTATTGTCTACAGCTGGTAGATCCACCCTTATTACCTCTACTTTAGGGTCTATCCTTATGCATGCTATGTCTATATAAAAAATCCCGGTTAAAACTTTAAAAGAGTTGGAACGCATCCAATGCAGGTTCTGGTGGGGTTATAATCCTTTACAAAACAGGAAAGTTCACTTTATTAGCTGGAAGGCTATTAAAGAACCTAAATTGTTAGGTGGAATGGGCATCAAGGATTTACAGGTCCTTAACATTGCTTCAGGAATGCGATTGTTGTGGGATTTCTTGATACACCGGCAGGCCCTTTGGGTCCGATTACTTACTTCAAAATATCTTCATAATTTTAATATATGGCAAGTTCAAGCTAAACCATCGGATTCACCTACCTGGAAATTTTTGCTTATGGTTAGATCTTTTCTGTTTCCAGCCGTAGTTTGGCAAGTTAAGGATGGTGCAGGTCTTCTTCCTTGGAAGCATAAATGGGTTGGAGAGGATACCAATCAACTTCGGCCAAGAGTTCCTGGCAGGTATTTTCCAGGATTGGTCAAAGATTTACTTGATCATGGCTCCTGGAATTATCAACTGGTCTTTGATTGGTTTGATTATAATTCAGCTCTTCGTATTCTTAATACCCCTATTCATAAGGATATGGAGCAGGATAGGCCTATCTGGCCCTTCACTCCTCATGGCAATTTTACATTGAAGTCTGCTTATAGACTTTTAAATGAAGCAAATATTCCTCCAGACTCGTCTAAAGTTCAGATATGGAGGAAACTGTGGCATTCTAGAGTTGCTCGGTTCCTGTCCCAACAGATGATCGTCTATCTTTGGAAAATTCTATCTTATGCTATTCCTACTAACTGGGATGTGCATCGCAGGTGTCCCAAAATAAATCCAATATGTACTATATGTGGATTGGAAAAGGAGACCCAGGAACATCTATTTTTTCTTTGTCCTAGAAGTAAAGCAGTATGGATGCTCTCACCTTTGGGTAGCAATCCATTCTGGCAAGCCATTTCATTACATGATCTAATTTCTCAATGGCTTGATTGGACTATTGGCAAGGACAGTTATATGGCAAAGATTGGAGTTACAACTCTATCAATTCTCTGGCATCTATGGAAAGCACGTTGTCGTTTCATTTTCCAGTCGAAGCATGAGGCTCCTAACCAGATCTATCATGCAGTCATGAATACAGTGGAACTCTGTTGGGCTCAAGCTCCGGAGCCTCCTACAGAGTCAACGTCTTCTTCTTGGATCCCACCAGTCATGAACCAATTGAAAGCTAATGTTGACTGTGCTACTTCTCATGATGCAGGTACCTATAGCTTTGTAGTTCGGGATACAACGGGCCAAATAGTCTTCTGGCGTTCGCGTCTTTCAACTGATATACGTCCAGAATCTTTGGAAGCTAAAGCTCTTCTGGAGGCTATTCATTGGGCAGTAACCTCATCAAGACCAGTTACAGTGGAAGGCGATGCCAAGGCAGTCATTGATGCTATCTCCGGGAAGGGTGGTGTTCTCTGGCGAGCTCGCTCCCAAATTTCAGAATGTATAAAACTTTTGGATGAACATTCGCATATTTCGGTTGCACATATTAATAGATCTTGTAATTATCTAGCCCACACTCTGGCTAAATGGGCTTTGAAATATTCGAAGGAGGACTGTTATTCTTCGAATCTACCTCAGTCTGTTTGGTTAGCTTTCTGTAGAGACCTTCCGATTTATTTATAGTGCTTTCTGTTATTTTCAAAAAAAAAAGAGACAGGTTTTATTTAATTTTGACTTGGTCAAAATCATCCCCCGACGCTGCATCGGCGGTCCGAGACAAGGTGCTCGGAGCGTGCCCCCCCTACCTCCTCAGCTGATCGGCGAGACCCCTGATCGCCATCGGGTTTGACCAAGTCAAAATCGCCTCTCCAACAGACGATGGCATGGGCGTCGCGTCTCACGGCGGAAGCTTCTGGAGAGGGAGGTGTTTCCGCCCTTTCACGCCTCGGGCACCGTTTCTATTTTGCTCCCTTGTTTATCGTTGCGACAGGTCCTCTCTCACAGATGAACATTAAAAATCTATTTGATTTAATAAAAAATTAAAAAATCAAATAGATTTTGTTTCGTTTGAATCAAAAAATTAAATTTGATTGATCTATTTGATTCGATTTCGTTTCAATTATGTTTGATTTGATTCAGTTTAAAAAAATTTAAAATCTATTTAAATCAAATTAAATCGATTTAATTAGAAAATTATATAAAAATTAATATAATATTATAAAAATAAATTTTTAATAAAATAATATCTATTTTAATTATTTTTAATTTAAAAATCATTATATATAATAATTAATTAAAATATTTTTTATATATTATTAATTTAAATTGAATCAAATCAAATTAAAATTAATTTAATTTGATTTGATTTAAAAAATTGAATCAATTTAATTTTAAAAAATTAATTTAAATTAAATCAAATCGAACCGTACTCACCCTTACCCTCTTGCGTTTTTTTTCTAAATAGCATGCATTTTTTTTTTTATTTTGCGAACTAGCACAGTAAAAGTTTAAATTAGCAAATTAGCATAGTTTTCTAGAAGTTGGAGTCACCAACTACGACTTCTAGATTTCGTAGCAAAGTCGGATCTTTGGATAACGACTTATAAAGTCGGATATTTTGTTTCCGACTTTTTTTTAAACTTTGTTTGGAGTTGTGGCAAGTCTGCGCATAGTTAAGTCGGTGTTTAGAAATACGATTAAATAATGAAGTCAGAGATATGTTATCCGACTTATTTAAAGAAGTCGTGATTGAAAAGTCCGACTTCATGCTATGTAACCTATCTCCGCCCGCCACCGCCCACACTCGCGCGGCACTCTTCCCTCGCGCGACGCACGGCTCCCATCCTCTTCCTCCTCCAGCGCGGCACAAGGCTCCAACTCCTCCTCCTACTCTTCCTCCTCCGGCTCGGCGCAAGGCTCCAGCTCTTCCTGTTCCTCCTCCTGCTCCTCCTCCTCCTCTTCCTCCTCCGGCGTGGCGCAGGCTCCATCTCTTCCTCCTCCGACACGACACGCGGCCCGACATCGTCCTCCTCCGGCTGAGGGAGGCGTAGACTTCTGCGGCATTCCTCCTCCGGCCAGCTTCATTCGGTTAGTTCCTATCCGCAAATAGGCCCTACTTTGATTTGGTTATTGATCATCCTCCGAGAGATTGTGAATCCGAGAGTTCCTAGATAAACAATGTTGGTTTATGTCTAATTTCGTAGAGTTAAAGTTGGTTTATACCTATTTTCTTAGAGATAAACAACCATTGGGTTCAAGTAGAGAGGCATAATTCGAAAAATTAGAACGTAGTAACATGTTAATCGAATGTACTATTGTTCGATTAATCCGTCTAATTTGTTCAAACGACCGTACTTGATTGGTAACAATGTACGGTCGATGGACACAAAATGTGCCTCAGATCGATTGGCTTATGTCAATTGCTTGATATGTATGGTTATCATTAGATTAAATTGATCATATTCATGTTATTTAATATTTAGTCCGAGAAATGGCATTCGCCTCGGTTAATTTTGTATATTGTATGCTCTTCTTTTAATAAAATTATCTGGATATTAATTTCAGGTTTAACTTGTTCAAAACTAACAGGTCATCAAGAGAAGCGGTCATTTATGTTCAATTGGACGGAAAATTTTTAATAAATAATAATTATGCTTATTATGATGGTGGATACTCATTTCCTCTGAAAGTACCAGTGATATGTTTATATGAGGAATTCAAGAGTTATGTATATCACTGTACTGGATTTAGTCGAGAGACATGTATTTTAAAGATGGTATATAACTATATTGATGGTGTTCAGAATGTCATGGATGATGAATCATGTATAGTGATGATAAGACGTTGTATGGAGAAATAATATTCCACTTTATATAGAAAAGGAAGATAACATTAATGAGTCAATATGGAGCATAAATCAGAGTCAATTGTCCAATTGGGCTTCAGTGGGATGCAATACACAAAGTATGACAGCACTAATGTCGCAATATGATTGTAATGCACCTTCTTGGAATGTAGAAGCTGAACGGAGTACAACGTATGATGGGGTTCAATTAGATGTAGATGGACAGAATGATTCTGAACATAGCAGTGAAGACCAAGACGATGATAGCGAAGAGGTACCAAACGAAATGTTCAATAGTATAGCGTTTGTGGACGAATTTGAACATGATGAGGATAGAAGTTGGATTGATGATGCTGTGGCAAACAATGGGTATGTTGAAGAAGATGAAGAAGAAGATGGACATGTCGAAAGTACCGAAGAAATGAGAGATGGATGTGTTAGTGGTGATGAGATCTCCGAAGGAGATGTGTTCACGTGCAAAGAAGATCTTATTGTTGCAGTTTCCACTTGGTCTGTGAAACGTAACGTACAATATAGAACAGAAAGATCCAATAAGTCTATATTGACATTAACATGTCTTAGACTACAAGATGGATGCAAGTGGAGATTGCATGCTTGTGTGAGTAAAAGAGCGGGGGGTTTGTGGAAAATCACCAAGTTTGAAAAGACTCACACTTGTTCTAGTTCTGCTTGCAACACAAGTCATAGACAGTTGACATCTACAATAATTCAGCGTTGCATTTTACCAATTGTCCGATCTTGTCTTAGAATTCAACCCAAAGATATCATAGATATGATACAAATGAAGTACTCTATACGTCCATCATACTATGTGGCTTGGAGTGCACAGAGAAAGGCATTTGAATCGTTATTTGGGGATTGGGAGAGCTCGTACACTCATCTTCTTAGATATATGGAAGCTGTAAAGATGGCAATGCCAGGTTGTGTATGCAATTACCTATGTGAAAGTAACACGTATAAGTTCCTTTTCTTCTTCTGGAGTTTCATGCCTTGCATAGAAGGATGGCGGTCTTGTAGGCCTGTCATAAGTCTTGATGGAACATTCCTACACGGAAAATATCGTGGCACATTATTAGTTGCATGTGGAGTGGATGCGGACCAAGGGTTATTTCCTTTAGCATTTGCAGTTGTCAACAGTGAAAACGAACGGTCCTGGTCATGGTTTTTGCAACAAATGATAACCTTCATTCCATCCATGCGGGATCGACGAGATGAAGTATGAATAATCTCAGATAGACATTTGAGCATTAAAAAAGCAGTTGAGACATGGTTTACACTAGCCTCTCATCGATACTGTCTTCGTCATTATCGGCAAAATTTCCAAAGACATTTCAGTGGACAAGATCTGTATAGAAGAATGTACAATGCTGGTCAAGCATGCAACCCTTTGGATTTCAAGAACCGAATGGAGGATATTCAATTACGATGTGATGATGCATATGCTTGGTTGATGGAAGTGAATCCAGAACAATGGGCACTGTCATGTGACAAAGATGGAAAGAGATTTGGGATTATGACTACGAACTACTCCGAATGTTTTAATGGTGTATTGAAGGTGGCCAGAGGATTACCTATACATGCTTTGGTCCATATGACATATCATCGTGTTAGATTGATGTTCTTTCAAAGACGTGCAATTGGGTTGAAGTTAAACACCTACCTTCTTGCTAAAATGGAAAAGAAGTTGTCAGAGGTGAAAGAAAAAAGTAGAGAAATTATCATTCAAGCCCGTGTTAATGTAGGAGAGTGGGATGTAAGCGATTCTTATGGTCGCACATTCCGGGTGGATGTTAACCAAAATTCACTTGTATGTAGTTGTTGGGAACCTCGTTTGACTCATTTCCCTTGCAAACATGGCATATGTGCTATTGCTTCAGTAAATTGGAGTCCGTACACGTATGTCTCACAATGGTACACAGTTGAGAAGTATTGTTCAACTTATGTTAATGAATTTCACACCGTACCAGATGCAGCGTGTTGGCCGTGTTTTGACCCGTGGAAGAATATCATTCCTTTGTTACCTCCATCTTATGTTCGAAGGTCCGGTAGACCAAAGAAGAATAGACTCCCAATGGTTATGGACCGCGAGTCTAACAAGCAAAAGAATCAATGTTCAATATGCAAACAACGGGGACACAATCGTTCTACATGTTCTAGGAGGAATCAGTATGTGCGTTTAATTATAATTACGTCAGTTGGGCATTTTTATCACATTCTTACCTTAGTTCTTCTTTTGTGATATTCATTACTTATTCATGTGGTTTGATTCATGTCATATTTTCCAATGAACAGGGATGGATTTACATCCACGGTCTAGCAGCTTGTTACACGGGCAGAGTAGTCATCGGTCCACGAATCCTACGGTGAACATTTAAACTTACCTACTTGTGGCGTCATGCTCATATAAACTTACCTACTTCTTGCTATGTGTTGTGAATCGACTTGTCTTCTTTTGATTCCTATGCCATTCATGTTACCTACTTCTTGCTATGTGCTGTGAATTGGCTTGTCTTCTTTTGTTTTGTATGACATTCATGTTACCTACTACGTGTATGTGTTATGCTCATTCGTCTATTGGTATGTAATCATTCAAGTGTACATAACTTGTATTATTTTTTCACAGGGGGCAGCTTGCTGTTACTAGTGAGTCATTTTAGGAGTCTCAGGAGTTGGCGTATTCGTCATCCGGTCATTTTAGAGTTGTTAGGACAAGCCGGTTTTTTGTATGTCACTTACTTGCAGTGGGTGCCTTTAGATAGGCAGCTAATCATGGCCCTAGCTGAGCGATGGCGCCCAGAAACGTCGACATTTCACTTCCCCCGTGGTGAGATGACCATTACATTGCAAGACATCGCGATAATTATGGGTCTCCATGTAGATGGTCCTGCAGTTGTTACAGACACCTCTATACCGGATGGGGAGTTTGATACATGGATAGAGGTATGTGAAACGTTGTTAGGAGTCATCCCCCCGATCACGCTATGGGTCCTAGTAGATCAACCTTAAAGTTGATCTGGCTTCTTCAGCATTTTGGAAATCAGGAAGAACACTTGCCGGTGAAGGATAATGAGGAGACTCATGTCTTCTTTTTGTATCATGCTAGAGCTCTTTTACTCATGGTCATTGGAGCTGTTTTGATGCCAGATACTTCTGGCAATGAGATTCATATGTAGTACTTGTTGCTTATGAGAGATTTAGGGCAGTGTGGTAGATTGTCCTGGGGTAGTGCGGTGCTAGGCTTTTTGTATCGTCAGTTGTGTGCCGCCACAGGAAGGGAGCGCAACAGAATTGGAGGATGTTTGCACCTCTTACAGGTATATTAAGTTACATTGAATGTGTTAAATGTGCTGCATAACTTTTGGTTGTTTGATAAAGTTTTTTGATTCCATTCATTGCAGTTATAGTCTTGGGAGTGCCTTCATGTTGGTCGTCCCGCTATGGCTCCGGACGTATCAGAATTAGAACTTCGATTTCCAGTTGGTTGCAGGTATCTATGCTTGCTTTTGATCATCTATTTCGTCTTTCTGTTATACATACCAATGTTATGGCCCCTTACCTACTTTTTTTTTGTAGGTGGAATCATTTGGTCCAACGTACGCAACCAAAGTGTACATTGCTTTTTTACAGGAACGAAATTGATACACAAGAAGAGAGTCAAGTAAGGTTTTTCTTATTTCTCTTATTATGTTCTTACAATACGAGATTTGAATTATGTCCTAATTAAGATCAATTCTATAGATCATTTGGGAACCATATACAGCGGCTATATTGGATTCAGTACCTCCAATTTTCTTGGAGAATACTTTGGTATGGAGAACATCTGTGCCATTGATTTGCATGTCAGTTATGGAGTACCACGCTCCAGAACGGGTGTTAAGACAGTTTGGGTTACCACAATCCGAACCACCTTCTAGAGCCCAATATGACCGGAAAGATGGCCGTGGACGGCCGAGTACAAATTGGAATGAGTTCTATGCTGAGTACATAGCAAGGTGGAATGATAGAATGAGTTATGCTTATGTACCTGAGGGAGGCGTAGAACAAGTAGATCAATCGCAATATCATAGTTGGTACATGGAGCACACTGTTCCTTACCTGACGAAACCGGTTGGGGAGCATCCACAATTATACTATCCAAGAGGGCCTGTGGAGAGGGAAATGGTACGTTCAATTAGTTCAATACAATTTGAATGGTTATTCATCTAAATTATGTTATGTGTAGCTAATTATCTAATTCTCTTATTTGAACAGATGGATGCACATGACAAGATCACAGAGATGCTTGTCACTAGAAACGACTTTATGTTACAACAAACAAAAATGGAGATTTTACAGCTACAACATGCAATGAGGACTAAATGCCGCATGCAAGTTCCGGCGTATGAACCTCCTACAAATCCAATGCAAACTCCAAGCGGCGCATGGCTTCAACCACCCTTTTGTTGGAGTGGTTATGGCGCTGGTCCATCATCATTCCCCCAAGATCCTTCAACCCAACGTCCAGGAGTAAGTCGGACACATGAGCGCATTCCAATGGAGCCACTACATCCAACACAACAGTCCGGCGTAACAGAGCCTCGCCCTCCACAACCTGAAGAACATGAAGAGGAGGAGGCACCGAGCAGAGTATTAAGGAAGAGGAAGCAAGTTGTAAGATGGAGAAGGAAGTAGTGGTGTGGGTGCCATGTTGTACTCCTTTTGAACATGGTTGAATGTGAACTTATGTTGAATTGCATCTTTCTATGTGTGGGGATGTTTGGATCTTTCTATGTGGTTTGGTTGAAAACAATGTGTGCTACAATGTGTGTTTTGAATGGTTGCTTATTTAATGGTTGTAATGTGGTGTGTTTGGATGTTTGAATGTATGCAAAGACATGTTTTAATGTGTGTCAACCACATTTGAATGTGTGGCAAAAAACAGGTTTGAAGACATGGTGGAAGTGTGTGAAATTGCTTCGATCACATGTTTTTTTTTAACTTCCACTATAAAGTCGGACTGTACAAGCACGACTTCTTCAAAGTCCTATAAATAAGTCGGGTTTTGTAAACCCAACTTTCTCGTCACAGTCGCATAATTTTCCATCGACTTCCATGAACAAGTTTAAATAAGTCGGACAAATAAAACCCGACTTCAAACCTGCAAAAAATGGTCCGCGGGACAGTTTCTGGATTTTGAAGTCGGATTATAAGAGTCTGACTTCTATAAAAATATTAAAAGGAGTCGGGTTATGGAAACCCGACTTCCTTGTCAAAGTCGGAGAGATGTAGTACGACTTATACTAAGGACTGTAAGAAAGTCGGCATATCAAAACCCGACTTCAAACCTGCAGAATCTGGTCCCCGGGGGAGATTCTGGATTTTGAAGTCGGATTATTAAAATTCGACTTGTATACATAAGTCGGGTTGTCAGAACCCGACTTCTATTAACAAGTTTATATAAGTCGGACCTTACAAGTCCGACTTCAAACCTGCAGAACCATCCCCCGGAGGGAGGTTCTGGATTTTGAAGTCGGATTTTAATAATTCGACTTCTATAGGCATGCTTACAAAAGTTGGGTTGTCAGAATCCGACTTCATTTTAAAAGTCGTACAGGCCTTATCCGACTTCTACTAACAAGTTTTTATAAGTCGGAATTTACAAGTCCGACTTCAAACCTGCAGAACCTGGTCCCCGGGGGAGGTTCTAGATTTTGAAGTCGGATTATTAAAATCCGACTTCTATAGACATGCTTACATAAGTCGGCTTGTCAGAACTCGACTTCTTTTTTAAAGTCGTACACGCCTTATCCGACTTCTACTAACAAGTTTATATAAGTCGGACCTTACAAGTCCGACTTCAAACCTGCAGAACCTGGTCCCCGGGGGAGGTTCTGGATTTTGAAGTCGGATTTTAATAATCTGACTTATTTAAGATGGTGCTTTTAAGTCGGGATATGTTTATCTGACTTCTCTAGTGAAAGTCGTATAATATTTAATCGACTTATATGAGGACTTTAATAAAGTCGGGATATAAAAACCCGACTTCAAACCTGCAGAATCAGGTTTTCTGCATTTTGAAGTCGGACTTTTATAGTCCGACTTTTCTTCGACATTATACAGAAGTCGGGGTTATACCCCGACTTTAATCAAACTATACCCTGCCAAAAAATAAAAATAAAAATTAATTAACATCTTTAAATATATCTTAAGAAGTCGAATTAAGGTTATACAACTAATCTAATCACCGTCGGTGAAATTTACATTCCTAAATAAGTCGTTATCCAAAGATCCGACTTTGCTACGAAATCTATAAGTCGTGGTTGGTGAATCCGACTTCTAGAAAACTATGCTAGTTTGCTAATTTAAACTTTTGCCGTGCTAGTTCGCAAAAAAAATAAAAAATGCATGCTATTTAGAAAAAAAACCCTACCCTCTCCCGCGGGGCCTGAAGCTTTCCAGTGGGGGCATCCTCGACCTTCCGCCCCTGGCTTTCGTCCCTCCCACGGGCGACCCGCTGGCGCAGGTTCTAACGACGCAGGGTGGCAAGGGCAACGGAGTTGGTCCGGGTAGAGTAGGCATGGCAGTCCTTTCTGTCATTCTCCCTCACCCTTCTTGCCGTCCCGGCTTGGCCTTCCGTTTCTCTGACTTCCTTGGTGTCGCCTTCGCTGGCTTCAAGAGGGGTCGAGGGATTGCAGGTAGTTCTTATAGTTCTCTTACGGTAACACCGTCCGTGATGTCCTACCTGGTGTCTCTGGCTTCCCGTTCTTCCGCAAGACCTCGGTCGTCGACTGCTTCGCGGAGGACTACTCCCTGGCCGTCTTCGGCCTCCTTAGCCTACTGCAAGCCTTCCGACAATCGGCTACTTCGTGGGGGGCTGCATCCCCTTTGGGTTCTTTCTTTTACGTCCCTATTCCATGTCAACTCTGGCTTCCTACAGGCAGCCCCTTTTGGGTTCTTTCTTTTACATCCCTATTCCGTATCAACTCTGGCTTCCTACAGGCGTGGTCGCAGGCACCGTCGAGGAAGGCCGCAGGGTCGTCTACTCTGTCCCTTCGGCCGCTTAACCCGACATTTAGCGGAGGGGACTCCCTCCCGTTGATAGCGGCCTTGATGTTGACGCCGCCGGCCGGTGAAGGTGATGGTGTAGACTTCAGGTGCTCGCCTCCCCCTCTTTTCTTTCTCTTGGGTTTTACCAGCAACTCTCATACACTCTTTTGTATGTAGGGGACGCTTGGCATCGACCGTTCCTTGAACAAGTGACGGGGTGCTGTGACAGCCGACTAGCAAGAGCAACCGTACTAGTCCAACGGCGTCGATCACAGCGACTTGAGTTTTTTTTTTGAGCGGGTTTTTTTCTTCTATTTGCCATGAGGAAAACGTATTTATCCGTGCATCACCCTACGTCTTTTCTCGGCATGCGCAGGGTGCTTGAGGCTTGCAGCTTGCGTGGTCTTGCTCTCGATCAGCTATCCAAGCAGTGTTGCAAGGTGAGAGCGGATCACCTCAGTCCCGGGGTGGAGGGAGAAGCCTCAGTCCCCAATCAGAGGCGGCCACATACCCCTGTCACTTAAGTGGTGGTTCAAGTTATGTTACTGAACCGGTTCGGTGAACCGCTACCGGAAAGGTAGCGGTTCAGCCCCCTTTGGGTTCAGTAGTGGTTCAGCCCTTTCCGGTAGCGGTTCACCGAACCGGTTCAATAACATAACTTGAACCGCCACTTAAGTGACGGGGGTATGTGGCCGCCTCTGATTGGGGACTGAGGCTTCTCCCTCCACCCCGGGACTGAGGTGATCCGCTCTCTTGCAAGGTACTATTTTCCCAATCTTCGTCGGCGCGGAGTGTGAAATTCCAAAAATGCACGTGCGCTTAAAAGACCCAAGTCCAGGCTATGATAAAGGTATTAGACTATCCTCCGGTGACTAATATGGGATAAAACCTTTCAACACTCTCCCTCTCGGCCAGCCACCACCGTCAGAGCCACGATAAGAATACACGGGACATGGCCGAGTGAAAACAGGAGCAAATCCATCGGAGGACAGAGCCTACAGTCTGACCAGCTCTGATACCATGTGAAATTCTAAAAACGCACGTGCGCTCAGGAGACCCAGGTCCAGGCTATGATAAAGGTATTGGACTATCCTCCGGTGGCTAATATGGGATAAAACCCTTCAACACGGGGACCAGCACTTTGTGCGTACAGCTCCGGACCGGCATCCCCTGCTCGAGATTCTGTTGTGGCATTTCTATTCCCCGCTAGTTTTGCTCCATCTTATTTCTGTTTGTCTGTAGGGTGAGGTTCACCCACTCCCACTGTCAGAGTTCTATCTCCACCCCGGGCTTCTGCAAATAGAGCCGGCTACATCCTAAATTTTAAGCTCTTGTTACATGTGCTTTGTTCTATTTTTTGCCTTGTTGAACCAGATTGCCATGTTTTGATCCTATCTTTGCCCCTCCCCTCCTTAGTATACATCATTCGACAGATGTTTAACTAGGGCGATTGATATTAAGCACCTGAGCATGCACATACATGACTGCCAACGTATTGCTGTCAGTTGGGTTGGCTAAGAGATCTTGTGACACGGCCATTGGTGACCCCTCCATTGGAGGATCGTTGTTGTTCGGTTTGAACAAATACAACATCAGCCATCAGCAACACTTTCGGGGGAGCTTTGCTACTTAGTTTAATAAACCAGTAAAGACCATCATCGACCCCTCCATCGGGGGATCATGGGTGTTGAGTTTAAATGAATATGACATGTGCCACCGACCATTTCTTCAGGGAATCATGGTCGATTGGTTTAATAAATCAACAATCAACAATAATTATCAGCCACCCTTGTCTGATTGCTTGCTTCTTGGATATTTTTTTTTTTGAGCGACCATTACATTGTTTATAGCCAGCCTTTTAGTTCTAGTGTTGTGTATAGATTTCCCATCTTTCTATTTTGTATTATCATGCTAATTTGTGATGCCCAGGTTTGATTGATTCAGCATATGCTGTGCTTTATTGTATTTTGGAGTACCTCAATCATGTTTGATGTTCTTGCTAGTCCGTTAGGTCCACGAAATCACATGGTCACAACCACTTTTCAAGTGGGGTTAACAGTGAAATAATCATATATATTCTTCTTAGTCACTAGTGTAAACTAAATATAACTATATAAAAGTTAACTAAGGTCATGTTTGGTATGAGGATAACTTTGGGGATAAATCAGGTTTATCCTCAAAATTTAGGGGATAAACCTGATTTATCCCCAAAAAATTTTGGTGCCAAACAGCACCTAAAGCTTTAACATTAAAGTCACTAGTACTTTCTATTTAATATTTTTAATTTTGCAACAAAATCAACATTTTTTATTACTTCACAAATTTGTATCTTGTGTTATATACATCAGTTCTTAAAGAAAAAGTAGAATAGTCTTTGACTAAATTTTCCTTCAAAGTAAGAAGGATGATCTTTCAGTAATTTAAAAAAAATTACCAATACACTGAATCTATTTTTAACTTGATCGTTGAAGAATATGATCCACATCTGTTTTTGTTGACATAATAAGCCTTCCATCATATCTTAATTAGGAATAGTTAACATATTTAAGGATTAAACAAACATATAAATACGCAAGCACTTATATTTTCATACCAAGCTAAGTAAATTGATTGTCATACCTATCCTTTGGTTTAATGTCTTTTTTAGAACAATTTCGACAATTATATATTATTGTCCTCCTCGTCAAGGCACTTATATGGTCAAGGACAAGCCATGTATACTTTCACTTGATATGAAATGACCTAGGTAATAGTATAAAGAATATGTTAGAATTTGGTGTTATGTTTGTACGAAAAATGCTAATAAAACAAGTTTCAACAAACTTTCACCACCTATCCGAAAAAAAAAATCATCGTTACTATTAATAAATATTGATTTGAAAGTCAAGTTCACCATGTTTTACACCAACATCATTCATTGTTGCTTTTTAATTAGCTAAAAAGTAACATCTCAGGGTTTTAATTTTTTTAAAATACATGTGTTCATGATTATATTCAATGACAATCTCTTAGCAAAAGGTTGTATACTTCATAACCAAACAAAAATGTGGATAGTCTTCTTTTAATAATGATCTAAACAATTCTATTCCAATTATAATTTTGGAAAGAACGATTCATTTCACATGTGCCCATGCTAATTTAGAAATGATTGAAACAAATTTGTCATAAGTAATGTAATGATTTACTTTGTATTTTATATGTCAAAAGTTAAAATGTTCGATAATATCAACTCAATATAACCCATGGATAAAAAAATATAATGTTTCTTTTACTATTTTTGCAGTATATATCAGAAGCCACAAACATGCCAATTTTTAGAATGTCTCAATTTTTCATGATAAATGCATAAATATTTTTTAATAATGGAGAAGAAATTATACGTTTCGAATTTGCTTTACTACTTGGAAACAATATCTCCTGCAAAACACGCAAGCATGTAGAGATGGACAAAAGTGTCTTCCCTAGTTTCCAAATATTCAGATTACCTCTTGGGAAGAACATGAGGTGTTTAAGGGGAGAAGAAGAGATGCAGATGCTGCAATAGTTAGAGATTAGCTAAACCCCAGTCGATAACAAAATAGTCACAGTGGTGCATGGCTAATCGATTGACAACCTTGACTTTGATGGTCTTGGGCTCCTCTAGGCAGACCTTTTTGGACAGCAACATTGAGCATATGTCACCCTGATCGACAATTGTCTTGGTTCATGAGGAGTGGGTTAGTGTCCAAGTCGACCAACCGCACATCCATCTTCAAGCTGTCAAATTTATTGGTTTTCTTGCTTGACGAAGTGGAAAACATTAGACAAAGACTATAAAAGGGAGCCACGGAGACGGAAGAGCCACATTCACAAGGGAAGGGGATGTCTACAAAATAGCATACTTCGCAATTATACATGTGATATTTTAATTTTTTAATAATAAAAATATCACATACAAGTGTCATAATCAGGTTTTATTGGATATGTAAATTTATTTAAAATATATTTATTATATAGGATTATGATATACGTGTTTGCTATTTACATGTAAATAGATTACGAAAGTTATCTTCCTAATTATATTTGTAGTAGAAAATGCATAGATTCAAAAAAGGAATTACATATAACTCATCTTGATTTTAAAAACAATATATGACTAATGGGGTGTTTGGTTGCATGATAATGAAGGTTTTTGTTTTAATTTTTAAAAATTGTAAGGAAACTTGTTAAAAGAGGTGTTTGGTAACCATGACAATTTTATGTTTTAAAAGTGATTTTCTTCTTAAACAAAAAAAGAGGGTCTCACCTCTTTCTTTTTTCTTGTGGTCCCCCACTTTGTTTGGTCATGTGTGGTAGTTACTCTTTTTTGTAATCACATCCCTCCAAACATGATAATTTTATGTCATGAGTTGGTTCACTTTTTATTTTAATACAATTTTTTATCATGAAAATGTACAAAAAATTATCATGCAACCAAGTACCCCATAAGTGTAAGAGAAGTTCTTTGGGGGTTTATGTAGAAGAAGGGACAACCTAGGTTCTTTGCCCACTAGAGGAGTCAAAACTCTTCTTAGTGTCGGTCGGATCACACTTATGGGGTGTTTGGTTGCATGATAAATTTTTGTACATTTTCATGATAAAAATTATATTAAAATAAAAAGTGAACTAACTCATGACATAAAATTATCATGTTTGGAGGGATGTGATAAGAAAAAAAAGTTGCTATCATTCATGACCAAACAAAGTGGGGGACCACAAGAAAAAAGAAAGAGATTTGATCTTCTTTTTTTGTTTAAGAAGGAAATCACTTTCAAAACATAAATTTATCAAGGTTGCCAAACACCTCTTTTAACAAGTTTTCATACAATTTTTAAAAATTAAAATAAAAATCTCCATTATCATGCAACCAAACACCCCATTAGGGTTTGTTATCACCTAGATTTCTTCCCTATCACTAGGAAGACTTCTATGCACCGGTCACCATGTAGATATGCAAGCAACTAATTGAAATTAACATTCACATAAGATAAAAAATTAATATTATATATAAAACTAAATAGATATGTTAAATATAAAAGTGAATTAATTACCATCACAACTCTCGATTACTAAATTATTAATCTAAATAAAATAACCATTAAAATTTCTAATTTAGAAAAAGATATCAAAAAATATAAATCTGACCTCATAAATTGAAGAATATGCTACCAATATTCATGTAAAGAGAATGATCGATAATAAATGTTAGATATATCGTTTTAGTCATACGAAAAAGAAAATCTAAAAAAGTACAAAACATGTACACATGTTTAATATCTAAGATCTCTGTAGACCATCACATTTTGTTTAGACAAAAAAAGCACTTCTTAGAAAGAAAAAAATACTCAGTAAAAATTAGTTCTTCCGAAAAATGTTAATGGGGGTGTTCGGTTGCACAATAATTTTTTGTACACTTTCATGATAAAAAATATAAAATATAAATTATTCTCTTAGGTGTTTAGCGTATCTATTAAAATTTAATATAATTAGTTTTTTAGGTCAAGCTCTTATAATTATTTCTTTAGATTTCAACAGCCTTATCAATACTATGTAGACATCTCAAATTTCACGCATCTCAAATTTCAACTTTAAATTTTTTAATTTAAAATTATTTATTTTATATTTAATAATTATTAAACATTAACGTTAATTTAGATGTGTTGGGGCTACTTAAAAAGAAAAAAAGCAAACACAACTGAAAGCTTATAACCCTTTAGTAACCGGTCACCTGCAAGTAACTATTGACATGTTGAAATTAAACATTCACAAATCTCAGAAGACCATAGACAGATTTGATGAAAATAAACACATATTGAACAAGTGTATTTAATAAAAGGTCAATTAATTACTACCACAACTTCACTACCAAAAACTTAAATAATGTAATCATTATCTTTTCCAATTCAGAAAAGGATACCAAAAAATATCAATCCGACCTCAGAAATTAAAGAATATGCTAAGAATATTAATGTAAAGAGAATATTTTAAAATAATTTTTTGGTATAACATTTTACCTGTATAAAAGACAAAATTAATAAAATTACAAAAAATATACATATCTTTAATGTCTCATACCTCTATCCAATTTTTTTAACAATAAAAACAATGATAGTTCTTCCCAACTTTGGATATATTCGCAAGATAAAATGACCAATATTTAGAAATTTATAGATTTAAATATTCACAATTCTTTTATTTGACACAAATTATATAACCAATGTTTATCCT
Organism: Cryptocoryne crispatula var. balansae; assembly: GCA_036172225.1. NCBI lineage: Eukaryota > Viridiplantae > Streptophyta > Magnoliopsida > Alismatales > Araceae > Cryptocoryne > Cryptocoryne crispatula. The sequence goes on along the minus strand of CM069923.1, from coordinate 20,662,185 downwards.
CTATTAAATGGAAATAAATATAAATGAATTGAATTTTTGTTAAACTACAGAGAATTTATACGCAATTTCACTTTTTTGTGATATATATTTAATTTAATAAGGGCATAAACACAAAAAGGAATCGAAATTAGTGTAATAGAAGAGCACTTAAGTACATAACCGACGGCCCGGAGATGAGCGTTGTTGGAGAACCGGCAGAGGTGCGGTCAGCGTAATAGAAACTGTTTCGGTTGTAGTAGTCCCTAACCGTAGATAAATTTCTCATCTCAATTGAGCGGAGAAAAGTTGTTATCATCCTGTCAAAAAGGTCCATGATGCGTTGAATAATATGCGTACAATAATATTTTTGTGAGTTACGGCATATTGTTTTAATTTTCTGGATAATCGGGAGAAAACCAAAGGACCCACAACAGCTGAATCCTCATTTTTAAGGAATGAGCGCATATAAAATTCAACTAAAGAACCATGCATGGTGCATTCCTGTGTGCCTCCTGCAGTCTATACTCTTCCTCTGTTGAGTAAACAAAATTGACGAACGAACTTACTAAATTAACACTCTATTAAGCACACTGGTCGCGAACTAGAATCAAAGCATAAATTATTTGCCCGTGTCGGTGAGAAATGAATGTTTCACCGACAATGATAATAATCATCTAACTAAGCCAAGAACACTTCCCGTACCGAAACTCCCCCCGGAAAAGAGAGAACCGTGTTCTTGTTTGGGGAAAGGAAGCGTTCCACGTTATGTTGTTAACAACACTTGTGCAAAGCAGTGTTCGCCGGGTCGAACCAAGAACACTTCCCGTACCGAAACTCCCCCCGGAAAAGAGAGAACCGTGTTCTTGTTTGGGGAAAGGAAGCGTTCCACGTTATGTTGTTAACAACACTTGTGCAAAGCAGTGTTCGCCGGGTCGCGACCCGGCCCCGACCAGGTCGGGATTGGTCCCGACCCGGTCGGGAGGTCGCGACCCGGCCGGGTCGCGAGGTCGCACGGGGGTCGCGCGAGTCGTGTGACCCTGCGATCGGGTCACGCGACCCGGCCGGGTCACGTGACCCCGGTCAAATGACCATTGGCAACGGTCCTGGGGGCGACAACCCCCCCATTCAGCCCCTTGGGGGCTATTTAAAGCCCCCAAGGGGCTCCCCTTACTCCTACCCCCCACTCTCACTCTCAAGCTCTCATTTTGCTCTCATTGCCCTCGTTGCACTCATTTTGTTTTTCATTTACTTAATTATTTCATTAAGCATTTCATTAGTTCATTTAGTATATTTATTTAATATTTGTTTCATTGATTAGTTAGTTAAGTAATTTCTTCTTTTTAATACTTATTTACTTACTTACATAGTTAGATAGCTAGAAGATTAGTTAGATATTTAGTTTAATAGTTACTTAACACATCATTAGTTGGAAGGTATAGTTAATTACTTACTTAACTATATAATTAGTTAGTCATTTATTTTACATAATTAAAAGTTTACTTAGATTAGTAGTGACTAATTAACATCATTAGCTTTTTAAATAGTTAATTACTTACTTAAGTAATTATTTAGTTAAAAAAATGTCTTCTCCAAGCCAAACAACTCAAACTACGGGCGCGACCCGGAGTGATCCGGCTTGGTTACATTGCAATTTGATCTCCATGGCGGAGAGAAAAGTGCAATGTAAATATTGTGACAAAGTAATATTCGGTGGTATTTATCGTTTAAAATTTCATCTTGCAGGTATGAAGGGAAACGTTCTTCCTTGCACACGAACTCCACCGGAGGTCAGAGCTCAATTTCGTAGACACCTACAAGCGATGGAGCAAACGAAGGGAACTAGCAAACGGCATAAGGAGACTGTCCGAGAAGAATTGCAACAACCGGGGAGACGTTCCGTAAATATTTACGGGACCGGACAAGAGAGGCCGGATATTTTTGGAGATGAAGAGTATGAAGGTATGAGAGGTGTTACTTATAAACGTAGTTCATTCTTCAATTTTAAAAGATAATTAAGTAGTTGAATACTTAAATATTTCTTAAATAGATGACCTCTTACGGGGAATGGAAGCAAGTTGAAGATCATTCGCCGACAAAGAGTTCCATAGACGCACCAGCCGAATGATGGGTCAAGGGTCTGGAAATGAGAGTAGTCGAGGAAGTGGAAGAGGATCCAACAACCAACCGCAAGATGAAGTTCATGATCTCACCCAAGACGATGACCCGGCAGTAGGTTCCGTGGATTTCGTAATCACCAGACCACGACAACGTCAAACGACAATCACGACGGTGATGAAGAACCTAAAATTATGCAAGGAGAAGATTGGCCGGGCAACGTCAAGGTGGTTCTTTCACCACAGCATTCCGGCAAATGCCGCGAAGGGACCATACTATGAGAACATGATCGACACGATCGCAGACGTCGGGAGGAGAGTGCCTGGTACAAACCCAAAGGAGATATACAATGTATATCTTCCTATGGAGATGCAAGAAACAAAGAAGTACGTGGCATCATTTGAACAGATATGGGAGGAACGAGGTTGCACATTAATGACCGACGGATGGACCGGTAAGTAAATTTTCTTTTACTCATTTATATTAAATGTATAAACATTCTTTTTGGTATAACTTAGTTAATATCTTATACTTAACAGGTATAACTAGGAAGACAATGATCAATTTCCTAGTGTACAGTCAAGCCGGCACGGTCTTTTGGAAGTCGGTCGACGCATCAGGACAGGTAAAGAATGCAGAGTATCTTTACTAATTGATAGATGGAGTGATAGAAGAAATAGGAGAGAGCCGGGTTGTTCAAGTAGTCATAGACAATGCGGCCGCATACAAAGCGGCCGGACAGATGCTTATGGTCAAAAGACCAAAGTTGTATTGGACACCTTGTTCTGCCCACTCTTTAGACTTGATGTTGGAGGATATATGCAAGGATCCTCAAATAGACAGGGTAGTTAAGCTAACCCAGTTTATTTCTTCATTTATTTACAACCACAACTTTGTCCTTGCACTTATGAGGGAACACACCAAGGGGCGAGAGTTGTTATGGCCTGGTGCAACCCGGTTCGCCTCCCACTATATTTCCTTAGAAAGTTTGTTGAGTCAAAGAAGAGCTCTAACTCAAATGGTCATTTCACTGGGTTGGGGTAGTTGGATGGCTAGATGTAACCCATCGGATAAGAGAAAGGGGAGAAAAGTAAAGGAGACAATAGAGAGTGGATATTTTTGGAAAGTTGTAAAGAAGACGTTAGACATCGTCCAACCCATAGTGAAGGTACTAAGGATAGTTGACGGAGATAGGAAAGCAGACATGGGGTATTTATATGATGCGGTTGAGAGAGCGAAGGAAGAAATCTCCAAGACCGTGTCCGACTTCGCCAAGTGGTGGGATATTATAGATCGTCACTGGGAACGCACATTGCATCAACCCATACATGCAGTAGGTATATTTTCTTAAACATTTACTAATCTTTTTTTAATGTCAGATATGTATAAGTTGTTTACTAATGCTATTTGGTTCGTAGGTTACTTTTTCAACCCAAGGTATTGCTATAGTCCACATTTCAAGACAACGAACGAGCTATTAGATGATGTGAAGAGCGTCATCCGACGGTTGCTTGGTGACGACGACCGGGCTATTATCGCTTGCAACAAGATGTATGATTACAGAATGTGGAGTTTTCACTTTGGAACGAGCAGAGTTGAACGAGCTATGATGCTACTAAGTCTGGGTATGTAAAAATGTTTTTCATCACTTAATTAATCAAAGTTTACTTAGATAATAATGTAAGACATTCAATTTATGCAGTTGATTGGTGGATGGACCATGGTAAAGTACTAGGGTACGGGGACTTGGCGGACGTAGCCATCAGAGTCCTAAGTCAAACCACTTCGGCTTCGGGCTGTGAGAAAAATTGGTCTACATTCAGCTTGATTCACACGAAGCAAAGAAATAGGTTGACATCAAGGAGGCTTGAAGACCTCGTGTATTGTCACTACAACATGAGGTTAAAGTTGAGGAATTTGGAGAGAATGAAGCAGAACCAAATGGAACAAAAGAGTTGGATATCACAGGCGGCGGGACGTTTGGTCGAGGAGCCGCAAATTGAAGAGGAGGACATCGATTTGGATCAAATATTCTACGAGAAGAACTCCTTAAAAGTTTGGGTCAACGACCGAGAAGGGTTGGGAGAACCGGAGTTCAACCCAGAAGACCGACAATGGGCTGAAGGAGTGCTCGACGATGTCCCTTTGGCCGAAGAATTCCAGATCCCTCCCTCTCTAGCAAAGCGCCAGAGGACCGGAGAAGGAACTAGTCATGGTACGCAAAGTAGGAGAAAAGGTAAACAAGTTATGACTGATCCTTTTGATATTGCAGATGCTGATACGGTCGAAGACGATCGAGAAGATACGGCGGAGTCGAACATCCGAGTGCAGTACCAGCCGTTCGAGGATTCGTCGTCAATGAGTAGCAGCGATGATGGTGCTGGATACGGGGGCGCGAACATTTTACAAGTACAAGGGACCCCAGATCCTCCCATATCTCCTACAATGTCGTTACGTTTTACCGGCGAGGAGCAATATACTCATGTGACCCAAGATACCGATCATGGTAAAAGGCCACAAGGTAGAGGAGGTCATCGTTGCCATGGAGTTGGAGTAGAATACCACGATGCATTCGACTATGCGTATGATTCATCCCAAGGCTCTTGGTTCCCTACATACGATCAACAGTATTGTGGAATGAATTATGTGGATTCATCGGATACTTCGATTCAATCAACCTATACTTATGGTGACTCATTTGGATCAAGTCTTAGGATAGTTTCCCGAGGGATTGACGAATATGATCGTCATGTGTACATGTATCAAGCTATGTACTCAACCCAAATGACATGGCGAGAGTACATCAACTACCTACAAAGTGTACAACACATCACATTGGAATAAAGTTAATGTATTATTTTTTTAAATGATGTCATTTAATTTTCCCGATTTTCCTGTAATTTTTCAGATTTTTTTCGCATTTTTCTTATTTTTTTGAATTTTTCAAAAAAAAATAATTAAAAATTGCGGTCGCGACCGGGTCGACCTGGGGGTCCCGCGACCCGGTCGCGACCCGCGACCCCTCCGACCTTGGGGCAAAGTATCTTGAAACTTTTTCCACACCAGCACAGCAACGACCATAGTCATACAGGCATTCGGCTAAAAGGATTCAACCTTGGAGAAGAAAAAAAATCGACCAGTCGATCATAATTCATACCTCCTGGAAGTAGGCGTCCCCGCCGCAAGTGCCACCAGCGGCTCTCCATCCTTGGATTTACCTGATGATCCCGATAAGTACTTCGCCCCCTTCGCGCTCGATGGCATAACTGGAGAAGGACAAAGGATCAATGGAAGAACGAGAAGAAGTCGCCGAAGGAAAAAATCAATCGAGAAGAACAACATGAAATGTAATACGAAGCTATGTGCGGGCGGATCTTTCGCCCAGATAAACGAACTGCGAGAGAAATCTGAGCGAGAGAGAGATGAAGTCTCTGGAGAAAGAGCAGAGCAGAGAATGTAAACAGAGAAGGCTCGCACAGTCAGTGAACCGATTGTGCAACTCCACCTTTTATATATATATGCTGACCACATTACAACATTAAATGTAATAACATGAAATTAACAGAAAATGAGATACAAATGTAACTAACATAATCGTCCAACTCATCCTGGGTCCACAAGTCCTCTACTTAACACACCCGATCATTTAATTTATCTTTTACCATCGTCCCGATGGAACAGTAGCGGCGGGCGTGTCAGTGCCTCTACCGTGATGGCCAGCAGCTTCTTCTCCCCGCCGATGAGCCTGTCGGCACACTCGTTCATACCCATGTTCATCCAGAGCCCCCTCCACCACCCCTTCACCTCCCGCCCTAGCAGGCGTGCAGCCATGCCAAGTATGCAACCGTCTCGCGCACCGTCAGCATGCAGAGGAAGGCATTGACGCCGGTGAAAAAGGAGATTAAGTCCATGAACAAAGGAACCGAGCAGCTGCAACCTCGGGATGGTACTAATTCTTAGTACCGCCAAATCCACGGCAAGACCAACAGAGAGAGTCGAAAGTGATGCAAGCGGCTTTTCATTCTCACCATCACAAAACAAGGTACGGTAAAGAGCCGTATGTTATACAACTGACATTTCATTCCTGGTAGTCAGATGAAAAAGAGAGCGGATCATCTCAGTCCTCGGATGGAGGGAGCTCCCGCAGTCTTCAATGACGTGAGGACACTTGGTGTCGCAGAAAATGAAGCATCAGTGCACTTTAAAAATGACATGATGTCCTTTCAACTTCCCGAGAACTTGCTACTGAGCTACTGAGACTTCAAAAACCCACTACCGACCCTATACTAATCCACTACCGAGCCTAGTTTAACTTGCTATCGAGACCCGTTACAGTTGCTACCGACCACATATCAACTTGCTACCGAGTTACCGAGGCTCCAAGACCTACTACCAAACTACTGAGACTCCAAAGACCCACTACCGACCCTCTATAAACGCACTACCGAGCTTAGTTTAACTTACTACTGAGATCTGTTACAGTTGCTACCGACTGCCTATCAACTCGTTATCTAGTTACCGAGGCTCCAAGACCCACTACCGAACTACTGAGACTTCAAAAACCCACTACCGACCCTATACTAATCCACTACCGAGCCTAGTTTAACTTGCTATCGAGACCCGTTACAGTTGCTACCGACCACCTATCAACTTGCTACCGAGTTACCGAGGCTCCAAGACCCACTACCGAACTACCGAGGCTCCAAAGACCCACTATCGACCCTTTATAAACGCACTACTGAGCCTACTTTAACTTGCTACCGAGACCTGTTACAGTTGCTACCGTCCGCCTATCAACTCGTTACCGAGTTACCGAGGCTACAAAGACCCACTACCGAACTACCGAGGCTCCAAAGACCCACTACCAACCCTCTATAAATGCACTACCGAGCCTAGTCTAACTTGCTATCGAGACCCGTTACAGTTGCTACCGTCCTCCTATCAACTCGCTACCGATTTACCGAGGCTACAAAGACCCACTACCGAACTACCGAGGCTCCAAAGATCCACTACCAACCCTCTATTAACTCACTACTAAGTGACATCACATCTACTTTATGCCCTTTTTAAAGTGCACTGATGCTTCATTTATTGCGATACTGTGTGTCCTCACGCCATTGAGGATCGCGGGAGCTCCCTCCACCCGGGGATTGAGGTGATCCACTCTCGATGAGAAAAAGATGATTCACTCGTCAATAGATTAGTCATAAATTATAGATTATAGATGTGAACCGACCAATTACATAAAATTATCATATTTGAAGGGATATAATGACAAAAAAAGAGTAACTATCACATATGATTAAACAAAGTGAGAGAATACAAGATATAAAAAAGATATGATATTCTTTTTTTGTTAAGAAAATCACGTTCAAAACACAAAATTATCGTGATTACAAAACACTTCTTTTAACAAATTTTATTTCAAAAACATAAAATTGTAGTAAAAGCTTAAATTATCATACAACCAAACACCTCATTAGCATTTTTCAGGAATAACATTTTTTAGCATCCCATAAAAATTAGCCTAATAATTGAACAAATTAAAAGCATCAAAATTAACCCCAAAAGATGTACATATCTATAGTATGCAAGATCGTTGTATATTGACTGAGCCTAGTATATTATATAAAAATACATTGATCACCATCACAACTTGATTACTAGATTGTTAATCTAAATAAGATAACTTCAAATTTTGCAGGTGTATTGCTCACCAAGCATGTATGAATTTATATTTTTAGGGTGGATTTATCAGACAAGAATTGTGTTACCTCCTAAGGATGAAAAAGATGTGCATTTTTCATTTGGAAGTACCCGTGGAGATGGAATTCGCAAAGCTACCCAAGGAATGTGTTCATCAAAATTTTGTTTAAATATCACAGGAGGTACACCATCTTCAGATCGCTTATTTAATGCCATAGCCATCCATTGTGTACCTGTCATCATCAACAATGGTATTGAATTGTCATACGAAGATGTGCTTGATAACTCTGAGTTTGGTAAATAGGTGTGCACGTTTTACACTATGAAGAAGGATTTTCTAATCAACCTAATTAGAGGCATTAGTAGCAAAGAATGGAGTCAGATACTATCCAAATTGAAAGAGGTAGAAAGATATTTTGAGTTTCAGTTCCCATCAAAGAAGGATGATGCCATCCAAATGATTCGGTCGGCAATTGGCCACAAGGTATCTCCGGTTACCCTCAAGATACACAAATCAAGGCAATTTTCCGGCCTTGAACTCACACCTTGTGCTGCTTCATAACTTTTTTTCTTCACGGTGAAAGCAACGACCAAGATGGAGATGGCAGAGGTGATCTCCCAAAAGATTGCAGCTACAAGTATGATTGGTAGAGGGGAACAACATGAGAAGAATGAGTGGATATGGATGAGGAAGAAGGGCATAAAGAGCACAACACCAAGTAATCGAGAAATCCTTGAGATACCAAATAGCGAAGAGTTGCGTCCGTAGTTTGCAAAGCAACTTTTCGATTCTCACAGTTCACAAGGCAAGAACGAAAAAAATGCATTCACTCTTATTTGTATTAGTTATAGATTATAGATTGGTCAATGTCAATTAGTAATAATAGTAGAGAAACTAATTTTGTTCTTGTCGAGATCAAATATAACCTCTAACCCATGCTGTTGGATTGCGCCGACAACGGATGGGACACCCTTGAAGTTGTAAGTTGCCAACACCAGGCAGTATATGTGCTCATTTTGGGGGTCGTTAAAGAACGTGTGAGCGAACCCTAGCGTAGTTTGGCACCAATGAAGAGGAAGGTGATTGTCAGAGAATCCACATTTGTTGCATTGCCTAAGTCATAGCAAGTGTCTTTAGGGAAGGGGGCAATGGTGTAAGGAATTGTCCAAAAAGATTTAGTGCATCAGAAGCGACGATCCCTATGAGTTCCTTTAGAATCTATCTCAATCAGAACCAAACGACAAAAACTAAAAATCGATCAAATCGGGTTCCAATATACCTGATAGGGATTCATATAATCCCATGCAAAGGAAGAAGATGAGCTTCTCAAGCTCTTCAAACCATTCAAGTGTCCGGCCTCCAGCAGTATCCACACGAACTTCATCCACAGCACGTTCTCCCTTTGCGCCGGCCTCGAGAACTCTTCCCGAACGGAGCTCCATTGACCATGGACACCTTATAGAGAGAGGAGGGGGTAGGGAGGAGGCTAGGGACATGGTTTTCACCCTTGGCATGACGGAGTTTGGCTGAAACCATTAGTATTTATAGAGAATTATAGATTTTTTCATAAAAACCCAAAATCTCCATAAATTACACCTTTGCCCTTGTACTTGTGGATAAATCCTTTTGGTTGAGGCCTAAATAAAGTAGAACAATTCTATTTAATTAAATTAAATCTGTTATTTGATAACAGATTAATCGACCTACCGATCATGAAGGGTATAAGGCACATCCCATGATCCCAAATGGCTATGGGGATAATCTCATCTCCATTGAGCTTTTACACCATCAGTTACCACATGGATATAAACCCACATCCATCCAATGTCCTGGTCGGAAAAGAGTACGACATCAACTATCAACTCCTTAGTGTACCGATTCTATAGGATCCTATACTCGAAATTGGATCAATTAGAAAACTCCTTTTCTAATTATCCTATCTACCCTGGCCAGGGATTTAGAGTACTATCCCATAGGACATTCACTCTCACATATTGAGAGTGGATGATCCCTTGTTGTCCGCTTAATTGCCTGCATCGGGTTTTCCTTGTGCCTGGTCCATCGCTATACTGGACAGTCTATACGGTGATCCATAAGACAATGGTCAAAGCACAAGTTCCACCCAACAAGGTATCTTTGGCGACTCAGGTCAAGGGTCCAACCATGCAATTGTTATGATAGAAAAGTCAGATTGACAGTTTGGTAAGATACCATTCAGGGTTTCTAATTCGATAAGTTAAGTGAACTCATTCAACTAATGAGCACATGTATGTGTATCTTAGTGTCTTCACACTAATGACTAATGAGATCGGTCGTCCTCATCACATGAGAAGACATCACATACACTAGTCTATCCGGATCTTTGATGTCCCGTCTAAAGTATCCTATGACTAGGAATATTTAAATCAAATACCTCTAGATGATCAATCTCATTGTCATGATCTCATCATGATTTAATCATCAATGCATTTGATCAAGGACTTCATTATGATATTCGCATCTAATAAGAGCTTATAATGAAGATTTGTCTAATTAATTGAATGAGATATTTCTAGAAATGTCAAATCATATCATATATGTGATAGAAATGTATGCCCTACAAGCCAATCATATATGATATGATTCGACATTTCTAGAAATATCTCATTCAATTAATTAGGCAAATCTTCATTATAAGCTCTTATTAGAAGCGAATATCATAATGAAGTCCTTGATCAAATACAATGATGATTAAATCATGATGAGATCATGATAATGAGATTGATCATCTAGAGGTATTTGATCTAAATGTTCCTAGTCATAGGATACTTGAGACAGGACATCAAGGATCCGGATAGACTAGTGTATGTGATGTCTTCTCATGTGATGAGGATGACCGATCTTATTGGTCATTAGTGTGGAGACACTGAGATACACATACAAGTGCCCATTAGTTGAATGAGTTCACTGAACTGACCGAATTAGAAACCCTGAATGGTATCTTACCGAACTGTCTATCAGGGTTTTCTATCATCACGGTTGCATGGTTGGACCTTTGACCTGAGTCGCCAAAGATGCCTTGTTGGGTGGAACTTTTGCTTTGACCATTGACTTATGGATCACAATTTAGATGGTCCTATATAGCGATGGATCAGGTACAAGGAAAATCCGATGGAGGCAATTGAGCGGACAACAAGGGATCGTCCACTCTCGGTAAGTGAGCGTGAATGTCATATGGGATAGTACTCTAAATCCCTGGCCAGGGTAGATAGGATAATTGGAAAAGGAGTTTTCCAATTGATCCAATTCCGAGTACAGGATCCTATAGAGTCGGTACACTAAGGAGTTGACAGTCGATGCCGTACTCCTTTCCGACTGGGACATTGGATGGATGAGGGTTTATATCCATGTGGTAACTGATGATGGAAAGGCTCAATGGAGATGAGATAATCCCCATAGCCATTTGGGATCATGGGATGTGGCTTGTACCCTTCATGATCGGTAGGCCGATTAATCTGTTATCGGATAACGGATTTAATTAAATTAAATAGAATTGTTCTATTTTATTTAGGCCTCAACCAAATAGGCTATTGGGCCTAGTGGGTCACACACAAAAGGACTTATCCACGAGTTCAGGGGCAAGGGCGTAATTTATAGAGATTTTGGGTTTTTATGAAAAATTCCATAATTCTCTATAAATACTAATGGTTTCAGTCAAACCCTATCAAGCCAAGGGTGAAAACCACGTCCCAAGCCTCCTCCCTACCTCCTCCTCTCTTTAGAAGGTGTCCATGGTCGATGGAGCTCCGTTCGGGAAGAGTTCTCGAGGCCGGCGCGAAGGGAGAACCTGCTGTGGGTGAAGTTCGTGTGGATACTGCTGGAGACCGGACACTTGAACGGTTTGTAGAGCTTTAGAAGCTCATCTCCTTCCTCTCCATGGGATTATATGAATCCCTATCAGGTATATTCGAACCCGATTTGATCGGTTTTCGGTTTTCGTCGTTCGGTTCTGATTGAGACGGATTCTAAAGGAACCCATAGGAATCGTCGCTTCCGCTGTACCAAATTTTAATGGACGATTCCTTACAATATGATTGGCTTTTAGGGCATACATTTCTATCAATCTCCCACTTGCACTAAAGCCAATCACCTTTCTGGTTGATTTGTATCAACTCCAGGTGAAGCTCAAACACTTTTTGAGTAACTGTCTCAGTTGGTGGATCTGCAATGTTATTAGCGGTAGATACCTTATCTTTAGTTATATCTCTATAAGCTGCGATATCTCTGATTGTATGATATCGCCACAGAAGTTCTAAACTTATGATGAGACAACGGTTCTACCTCATTGTTTTCTCAAAAATAATTGTACACTTTCAAAGGAAATTAGGACAATCACATACCTTAGATGAGAATCTTCATCTAGAATACTTTTCAAGTAGTGTGCAACCACTATGTAAACTTTTTTACATATATTGTAGAATTTACAGTGTTCTATCACATAGAACTCTTCCAGCTAACTGCAACACCATTATTCTGACTTAATATCAAACTTAATTGATTAGAAGCTTGTGTTTGTAAAACTACAAGATTTCAAGTCTTATCCTCCAGTGTATAAAGATACATTCTCAGTGCTTCTCAAGTACCAAATGATATATCTCTAAACTATCCAATGACTCTCACCTGGATCTTCCTGATGAATGCTCATAACACTTAGAGCATTCATGTACGTAGTATCATAAATGTGATAGACCCTATGACAAAATTATAAGGGCACTACTCATGTGATCTATTTATCTCTCGAGAAGTCTACAAAGACAACACTTTAGAGAAATCAACTCCACAGCATACTCCCTTTGACTATGGTGACTATGTACATTAACTGGGCACTAATTTTAGATTTATCTCCATAGATCTCAAAATCCAAATTATGTTTGGAGGATCAATTTGATAGCTAGGCTCACTGATGATCACATACCTACTTTATTCTTAAGGAGTAGTACGTCATCAACATAAAAGGTCAAGAAAGTAATAGCACTCCCACTTATCTTGTTGAATACACAAGGCTCCTCTTCGTTCTTAACGAAGTCATAAGATTTGATCTCATTAAACCTTATATACAATCTATGAGAAGTTTTACTTCAGTCCATAAATGAACTTAATACACACTTTTCTTGGATGTTATTGGGACTTCATTCTTATAGTTGTACCATATACACCTGTTTCTCAAAATACCTTTGAGGAACACTATCTTAATATTCAATTAACTTATCTTATAATCATAGTGTGTTACAATCAAAATCCGAATAGATTGACCCATGGAATAGGTAAAAATTCTCATCATAGTCAACCATTTGACTTCAATGATATCCTTTTCAACTATTCTCACCTTTGAAGGTCTCTACCTTCTAATCCACTCCAATCTATTCTTTAGTGATCAATTTATTCCTTATGGATACTATACCCTTAGGTGGATCTATGAAGTTCTAAACTTGATTAGAATAGATAAAGTTTATATCGGATTTTATTGTCTCTTCCTATTTATGAATCAATATCTCATATTGGTTATATATAGATCTTAGGATCAATATCCTTATTATCTTATGCCTCATTTCATCTATCAGAGATATGTCTCACATATCTCTTAGGTTGAATGGACACAAGAAAAGACCTATGAACTATCCTGTGTAATTATTAACCGGTACCTCAATCGAAGTGTCATTGGGTTGTGGAACTGGAACATCTTCCATATACCTTGCTCTCACTATCTTTCTCAAGGAGGAACTTTTCCTCTAGAAATATAGTGAGCTGAGCAACACATACCCTTATACATAAAAGTGGTATATCAATATCCAAAAGTTTCCTTAAGATATCCCATAAGCCAACACTTCAAAGTCTTATACTTCTTCACCAGGTTGGACATTCCAAAACCTTAACTTGCTTAAGGTCAAGTTTTAACCCCTTTTCCATATCTTATATGGAATAATCAGAACAGACTTAGAAGGTACCTCTTAAGATCAAGTGGTTATAATGAGTACTTAGCCAAAATTAGACAAAGAGAAATTTTGCAAAGCTTCATAGTCTTACATAATATGGCTTCTGATTTTAGCTACTCAATTAAGCTAAAATGTGTAAAGAGGTGTCCATTATATTTTATTATCCTTCAAATATATGTGAATTATATACTTAAGTATTCCCCTCCTTGATCTCATCAAAGAGTTCTAATACTCTTTCCATTAATATCTCTAGTTCATTCTTAATTTTAGATAATTTCTCAAAGGTCTTAGATTTGTACTTCATAAAGTACATATATCCATTTCTAGAGACATCATCTTTGAAATAATGAAGTAGAAATATTCTTCTTTAGCTTTACTAGATATGGGCTAACATACACCTAAATGTGCAAGTTCTAACAACTCATTAACCCATTATTCATGTCTACATAAAGCTAAAGTGTAAATTGATCTAAATCATCCTATTTCCTCTTAAAAGGAGTATTCACACATAACATGAGAGCTAACATATCAAATATGATTAAACAATTCATTAAACTCTCACTGGCAAACACTTTGCCATTCATTCTTTTAGAATGTCTATCAATTTCATAGCTTAGAATAAATCAATATTTATTTAAGTAAGAAATCATATAATGTTCTTGCAGAGGGATATAATAGCAATCTTAATTATTAAGACATCTCCATAGGGTTATTAAAGAATTGCACCTCCCACTATTAATGATGCAACTTTTGCACCATTTCATATGTAGGTCAACATCTTCTTTATTAAGCCTTCATTTACTTGTCATCATCTACAACTCCTTGTAGATATAAGATCTATATCCGGTATCTCATACCATTAGATGCATCCATAGTATCTAATATTATGATATACACATATAGTATCTAATATTATTAAGTGTATAATTAAAACAAGTAAATGTCAATGACTTGGACACATGAAGTTTCTCAAACTCCACCTTTGCATTATGTACAATATACTTTGCACTTCCTCTTCCACTTACCATCATCATGATAATGTAAGAATTCTGTCTTATTCTGACTTTATTATCTTGACCACCATGTTTTACTATTAACTATCTCCTATTTCTATCTAACAATTTTACTTCTTTCTATTGGTCTCACCAACAAGAAGTAATTAAGATGTGTTATTGTTCTAACTTGCCCTTAGTTAGCTCATCACTATGAGCCATGATAGATCTCATATCCATCTATCCATGTTGTCTCTATAATTTATGTCTCATATAGACTAACATCTAGTTTAAGGTAAACAATGCATCTTGTCTATGAGATAATATCTTTTCTATTTTTTACATCATTAGATAATCTAGGAGACACCTACTTCTAAAGTAGGATAGTTAATTGGTCAACTATGAGAATAATTCTCTTAGTTCTAAACCGGTCTAAGAAATGTGAGCCATTAAGCTATTTGGCATCTATTATGTCATACTAATGGTGGTTTATTATCGTATTCTACAATTGAGATATAATTTTATCAATATAACATTGCAGACATTCATTAAAATTAAGATATGATCTTTCATCCTAATTTATGCTTTCACTAATTTTCGACGAATTTGTATAACCCTCATTATGCAAAGACGAGATATCACGATGAAATCCTAGTGGGGACTAAGACCCTACTAAGTTTATGGTGATGACCTTGTGGTAGCACAACAAATCACCACATACTTAATAGGTAGGCAACTAAGGGTTGCAACTCTTGCAACCCTTAGTCATTTAGCCTCTAGAGTTATGACCTTGTGGTAGCACAACAAGCCATATACTCTAGTTAGATCAAATCCGCTTGTTACGTTATGAGAATGGATTCTTCACATAGCCCTAGTGGTAGCACAACAAAGCCATGAAAATGGTCCACCCCAAGGTTTGGCAAATGCCTTAGTGATGATCACTAATCCCTTGCCGAATGGGCCTTGTGGTAGCACAACAAACCCATCCAATCTAAGATTGGCTCATCAAGACCGTAACAACGGAAGGCTACGTGAGTCGTTCTTATTGTCACATGTTTATCAACCTAATTATGGCAAGGAGGGATTTTATTTTAGTCTCATCAATAATATGTGCTAAGTATATATAATACCTTTGGAATATCATATATTTAAGGTATAACCTATAGCACACATCCACATATCAAATATGCATAAAAATAGGTGATCATAGACTTAACCCTAAGCATGCACCTAAGGCACCCCTATAGGTGCAAATCCTTGCTTCAAATACTTGAGTTGGCATGCTCCCACTTCAGAAGGATGCTTCTCCAAGTGGTCCCACTCTCCAACCTTCCACGAATCGGCTTCTAACTCTTACAAGCGGCTTAAGGGTACGCATACCCACAAATGTACATAACTTAATAAGAAACCTTGGTTTTAACCAAGGGGAGTACATTAATAGAAGGAGGTAGAATGTACAATCAGATTGTATAGAGAGAGGAGGCACACACAGACCCCATTTAATAACATAACTAACATAATTAAAAGTAATCATAAGACAAGCACAATTAAGTCCATGATCACCTCCATACACACACTAACATTCATCACATGAACATAGAGTGCATACGTGATAATTATATGAGATATATCATATATATCATCATAAAATTATATATTTTATTTTTAAATTCTCAATTTCATGCATGTCAAATTTTCATAAAATAATAACATGAAAATAATATGACAACAACATATACATAATTTATAAAAAATAAACATACACATAAACTTTTTAGAAAATTTATACATTCTCAATACTATGCAAAGTCAGGAATTAATGTCCCAATTTATATTATGTAAAATCTTATTTTACAGAATTAATTAAGACACTAGTAATATAAATTAAAACCTTTAAAACAATTTTAAAGTTTACAGCCTGTTTGGTAACTGTATTAAGCACTTGTATTAGTATTAATTTTAAAACTGATATTGATAGAAGATGTTACAAAGTGTTTGGATACTTATATCAGTTTTAAAATTATTAGTTTACCATTCTTTCAAATTCAATACAGGTCAATATCTGTTTTAAAATTAATATTGAGCTGTGTGTTCGCTACGCCCTAACTCCATCTCCCCTACAGCGGCCGCCCTCCCCGATCGACCTCGGTAGACGCGGGAGCTCACCTCCGATGGTGCGACTCCCCGATCGACCTCAGCCCCGATCAACCTCGGCAGACGGCGGGAGGCCGCCCTCCCCGATCGACCTCAGCAGACTAGGCGGGGGGCCGGCACCCGCGGTGGCAGCTGCTGATCTATGCGTGCGGATGCTGCGTCTGCTTCGTGATCTTCCTCTTCTGGCCATGAATCCCAGAATTCTTGATCCAGAATACTCTTCGGTGATGACCTCTTTGGCCGCTCGATTTGGCCGGCGGAGAACCTCTCGTCGCGAATCAAGAAGGGATGGCTCAGCAGCGCCGCCGCCGACCACCGCTTCCTCGGATCCCTGACCAGGCACTGGCCCAGGAAGTCCCTGGCGTTGTCGGAGACACCGCGGGGCATCTCCGGCGCGTCGTCGGAGAAGGCGATCCGGTGAATGGCGGCCACGGGGCCGGCGACGCCACCCCACGGGGGGGACCCGGTCTCCATCTCGATCACGGTGCAGCCCAGCGCCCAGATGTCGGCAGCCGTCCCCTGCTCCTCTCCTCTCGCCACCTCCGGCGCCATATACAGCGGTGTGCCGCCGATGATTTCCCGATCGCCGGAGCCATCGACCCACCTGGCGCATCCGAGGTCGGCGAGCTTGACGGTGGCGCCGCCACCGCCGCCAAGGAGGATATTTTGGCCCTTCACATCGCAATGGATGACTCCCCGGGCATGGAGGTACGCCAGCCCGCCGAGGATCTCCCGGGTGTACCCCCGGATAGCCCGCTCCTGCTTCCCGCCCCGCCGCTTGATCGCCTCGGTGAGGCTGCCGATCGAAAGAAGGGGGTGGGGGAGAACGCGAAGACGCGACGGATGCCTGAGATAATTTGCAGACAACGGTGGGGGGAAGTGAGATCGCTCCGAGGATGCCGTCGGGAGGAGAGGCGTCGGCGAGGCGAAGGGACTGGGGGGGAACAGCTCAGACGGCGGCGGCGGCGGATTAGGGCAGGGGTAAGATAACGGGGCCGTCGGACACGATAAGGGGGAGAGGGTGGAGCCGGTACAGCGTACCAGACCCCTCATCCACAAGATGGGGGCTGGCGCCTGCCTGGCGGTGATAGGAAGCTTGGAGAGAAGTTGCGTGTCATAACATAACGGGGGTGCCTGGTACGTGTTATCATATGAAAATCACGGTCCCAAAAATTATGTTTTTTATCCAGGGCAATTTGATATAAAAATTGTGGATTTAAAAAATATTCTAATATTTCTCTGTATTAGAATATTTCGTCAGTGCATTTAATAGACAGTAAAATTTTATGTTTGTTGTAGTTATGGTTGAATTTTATGCTTACGTATGTCTGTACAGAGCATGGACAACAAAATATGAGATTTTGACATTTCAATTTGTTGAAAGTGGTCAACTTTATATCATTTTTTCTTAGTTTTTGTTTTAATTTTATTATTTAAATTAAAATATTTAAATATATATTTAATTTTGTAAATAATATAGATATTTTTATATTTTAACAATAATTTTGGTATTAAAATATAATTTTGACACTAATTAATCAAAATACTTAATAGTTATTTTCATATTGATATTGTATTACCAAACACCTAATATCAATTTTAATATTGATATAACATTACCAAACGCTTAAAGAAACTTGATACTATCACTTTTGATATTGATATTACATCTTCTTGGAATATCAATATCAAAATTGATATTGTATCAATTTTGATACTCTAACCAAATATGCCATTAACTATGAGTGAATCTATGTAAATAGGGCTTAAAATTATCTAACATGTCATTAAACACTTTAAAACATGTTAAATAATATTACAAAATTTTTAAAAAATTTTCTAGAAATTTATGACAATTTTTTGGATTTTTATATGATGTTAACAATTTAAAATCATTAGAAAAGAGTTGGCGCATTGCGCCGCCAAGGCGCACTGCGCCCGTCTGGCATGCGCCGCCATGCGCTGGCCCGTTGCACTGGTGTTGCAGCCGCAGCATCTGTACCGCCGGTGTGCCAGCCCGGTGCGCGCGTAGTCGCTTGCTCGAGCTCCCGGCCAAACTGGGTGTTGACTTGGATTTGGATCCGGTCCCCATCGGATCCTCCTCCGCCCGATAAGGCCGCTGTCGGTGCACTGTTCATCCGGGAGGAGAGTTTCCATAAAATCATATCTTTATCTCCCTATCCCAGACTCCGAAAAACCTGTAAAACTATGTGTTACAATCCTAATCGAATAAGGATTCCAAAACAAACAGCCTAATATCTAGGAAAAATCCAATCGACTGAAAAATGAGGAAGAAGGGGCGACAGTCACCGAGATTCCGTAGCAGAAATCATCATTTTGCAACGAGGATAACTCCTTATACCGGAATCCAAATATTCTCCAAAAATACAATTTATAATTCCCATAAAATGAGGTTTTCAAATATTATATATTCCTTCAGATAAAAATTCTATAGCAATGGGAAATCAAGAAGAAATAGGTTGGCACCGTCAGATTCCACATAACCCTAGAACACCGAAAAAATTTCAAATTCTCTTCCTCCGCCATTGTTCAAAGCTGGAGATCAAAATAAAATGTTAGGTAATCATATTTCGCATCTCCTAAACCTTTTCCATGCCTCAATTTCGTCTGTGGATGGAGATTTCACAAAATCCCCAAATCCAGGTGTCGGTTCGGGCATGATAGAAACACCAAATTTTGAGGATTCTCCCAAACTCTACAGAAATCCAAACTTCAAACAGTTTGCGACGTTGGAAATACCTATATCACAATATTCTAACGAAGCCAACCAATCTATTATTTGATTCATGCACAAATTATGGTGGCCTCATTAAAACAGACATTTGCACAGATTTGGAAACACATAAATTACATAAAATAATGTCGATTCGATGTCGATTTCGACCGAGACTTGAACCGGGCTCTGATACCACTATAAGGAATCGTCTTAAAGGATTTGGTGTAGTGAAAGCGACGATTCCTATGGGTTCCTTTAGAATCTGTCTCAATCAGAATCGAACGACAAAAACCGAAAACCGATCAAATCGGGTTCGAATATACCTGATAGAGATTCATATAATCCCATGGATAGGAAGGAGATGAGCTTATCAAGCTCTTCAAACCGTTCAAGTGTCCGGTCTCCAGCAGTATCTACACGAACTTCATCCACAACAAGTTCTCTCTTCGCGCTGACCACGAGAACTCTTCCTGAACGGAGCTCCATCGACCATGGACACCTTCTAGAGAGAGGAGGGGCTAGGGAGGAGGCTAGGGATATGGTTTTCACCCTTGGCTTGATGGGGTTTGGCTGAAACCTTTAGTATTTATAGAGAATTATAGAATTTTTCATAAAAACTCAAAATCTCCATAAATTACGCCCTTGCCCCTATACTTGTGGATAAGTCATTTTGTGTGTGACCCACTAGGCCCAATAGCCTATTTGATTAAGGCTTAAATAAAGTAGAACAATTCTATTTAATTAAATTAAATCTGTTATCTGGTAACAGATTAATGGGCCTACCGATCATGAAGGGTACAAGCCACATCCCATGATCCCAAATGGCTATGGGGATAATCTCATCTCCATTGAGCCTTTCCATCATCAGTTACCACATGGATATAAACCCTCATCCATCCAACATCCCGGTCGGAAAGGAGTACGGCATCGACTATCAACTCCTTAGTGTACCGATTCTATAGGATCCTATACTCGAAATTGGATCAATTGAAAAACTCCTTTTCAAAATATTCTATCTACCCTAGCCAGGGATTTAGAGTACTATCCCATAGGACATTCACTCTCACTTATTGAGAGTGGATGATCCCTTGTTGTCCGCTCAATTGCCTCCATCAGGTTTTCCTTGTGCCTGATCCATCGCTATACTAGACAATTTATACAGTGATCCATAAGAGAATGGTCAAAGCATAAGTTCCACCCAACAAGGTATCTTTGGTGACTCAAGTCAAAGGTCCAACCATGCAATAGTTATGATAGAAAACTCTGATTGACAGTTCGGTAAGATACCATTCAGGGTCTCTAATTCGGTCAGTTAAGTGAACTCATTCAACTAATGAGCACTTGTATGTGTATCTTAGTGTCTCCACACTAATGACCAATGAGATCGGTCGTCCTCATCATGTGAGAAGACATCACATACACTAGTCTATCCGGATCATTGATGTCCCGTCTCAAGTATCCTATGACTAGGAACATTTAAATCAAATACCTCTAGATGATCAATCTCATTATCATGATCTCATCATGATTTAATCATCAATGCATTTGATCAAGGACTTCATTATGATATTCGCATCTAATAAGAGCTTATAATAAAGATTTGTCTAATTTATTGAATGAGATATTTTTAGAAATGTCGAATCATATCATATATGATTGGCTTGTAGGGCATACATTTCTATCAATCTCACACTTGTACTAAAGCCAATCACCTATCTGGCTGATTTGTATCAATTCCAGGTGAAGCTCAAACACTTTTTGAGTAACTGCCTCAGTTAGTGGATCTGCAATGTTATTAGCAGTAGAAACTTTATCTTTAGTTATATCTCTATAAGCTGCAATCTCTCTGATTGTATGGTATCGCCACAGAAGTTCTAAATTTCTGATGAGACAACGGTTCTACCCCATTGTTTTCTCAAAAACAATGGTACACTTTCAAAGAAAATTGGGACAATCCCATACCTTAGATGAGAATCTTCATTTAGACTACTTCTCAAATAGTGTGAAACCACTATGTAAACTTGTTTACATATATTGTAGAATTTACAGTGTTCTATCACATAGAACTCTTCCAGCTAACTGTAGCACCATTATTCTGACTTAAAATCAAACTTATTTGATTAGAAGCTTGTGTTTGTAAAACGACAAGACTTCAAGTCTTATCCTCCAGTGTATAGAGATACATTCTCAGTGCTTCTCAAGTACCAAATGATATATCTCTAAACTATCCAATGACTCTCACCTGGATCTTCCTGATGAATGCTCATAACACTTAGAGCATTAATCATTTCATGTACGTAGTATCATAAATGTTATAGACCCTATGACAAAAATATAAGGGCACTACTCATGTGATCTCTTTATCTCTTGAGAAGTCTACAAAGACAACACTTTAGAGAGATCAACTCCACACCACATAGGTAAGAAACCTATCTTCGAGTTTATCATGTCAAACCATTTAACTATGGTGACTACGTACATTAACTGGGCATTGATTTTAGATCTATCTCCATAGATCTCAAAATCCAAATTATGTTTTGAGGATCAATTTGATATCTAGGCTCACTGATGATCACATACCTACTTCATTCTTAATGAGTAGTATGTCATCAACATAAAAGGTCAAGAAAGTAAAAGCGCTCCCACTTATCTTGTTGAATACACAAGGCTCCTCTTCGTTCTTAACGAGGTCATAAGATTTGATCTCATTAAACCTTATATACAATCTATGAGAAGTTTTACTTCAGTCCATAAATGAACTTAATACACACTTTTCTTGGATGTTATTGGGACTTCATTCTTATAGTTGTATCATATACACCTGTTGCTCAAAATACCTTAGAGGAACACTATCTTAACATCCAATTAACTTATCTTATAATCATAGTGTGTTACAATCAAAATCCGAATAGATTAACCCATGGAATAGATAAAAATTCTCATCATAGTCAACCATTTGACTTCAATGATATCTTTTGCAACTATTCTCACCTTTGAAGGTCTCTACCTTCTAATCCACTCCAATCTATTCTTTAATGATTCATTTATTCCTTATGGATACTATACCCTTAGGTGGATCTATCAAGTTCTAAACTTGATTAGAATAGATAAAGTTTATATCGGATTTTATTGTCTCTTCCTATTTATTAATCAATATCTCATATTGGTTATATATAGATCTTAGGATCAATATCTTTATTATCTTATGCCTCATTTCATCTATGAGAGATAAGTCTCACATATCTTTTAGGTTGAATGGACACTAGAAAAGACCTATGAACTATCCTGTGTAATTATTAACTGGTACCTCAATAGAAGTTTCATTGGGTTGTGGGACTGGAACATCTTCCATATATACTTTGCTCTCACTATCTTTCTCAAGGAGGAACTTTTTCTCTAGAAATATAGTGAGCTGAGCAACTGTTAACCCCGTAGTGAATGTGTGTATGCCATACCTAGAGTCTAGTAGACTAGGCAAAAAAAGGGGGGGATGATCAAAATAATCTTGCAAAATACAGAAAAAATACAGCATGTATTGAATTAATCAGGTTTGATCAGCTTGAATTAGCATGATGCTATGAGGCAGAAAGATAAGAAATATATGCATAACATGAGAAGTGAAAGGTTGACTATAAGCAATGCAATTGTCATCAAAATATATATATATATATGTTCACTAAGCACACAACCAGACGGGGCAACTGATGTCTATGGTTTATTCATTAAGCCGATCGACCATGATCCTCCAAAGAGGTGATCACCGGCATATGTCATCTTCATTCAGGCCGAACGCCAACGGTCCTCCAATGGAGGGGTCGACGACTACCTTTTTCAATTATTATCTTTTTAAGTCAATCGACCATGGCTCCCCGGAAGGGTGGTCGATGACAAATGTCATCTTCTTCTAAGTCGAACGCTGACGGTCCTCCAATGGAGGGGTTGACGACGACCGTATCCATTTACTAAGCCATGCTGTGAGTTTCTCAGGCCATTCCACCCATAAAAAACAGTCAACCACCTTCAACACCATGTTAAACGCAACATTTGGGAATCCCAAAAGAGCATGGGGGGGAGTTCAGAACACGCTGGACAAAATAAAGCATGGACAGCAGAAAATTATAAATAAGATCAATGGAATTATAAAGTTGTAATACAAGTGTCAACTTGTATTACTTTTGATATTGATTCTCCAACATTTGAAAATATTAATATCAATATTGATATAGTATTAAAAATAAAAGTCTAACCAAACAGGGCATTAGTTAACATTCGCCAGACAATACATGCCAAATTGTAAAAAGAAAAAAAAATTATAATACTATGATAAACAGAGGGGGAACAGGAAGAGCATACTCGCCAACGTAAACCCACAATCGACAAATGGCCGCCGGAACAAACGCGGTCGCAGTAGCTAGAATGCGAGAAGGCGGTCCCTCCTCACGAGTAGGGTGCGTGACCAGGTCTCGACGACTGATCTCCCCTGCCCAGGTGACTCCGAGCTAAGAGAAAGGTAGAAAAGAAAGGGAGGAAGAGGAAGAATGTGCGCTAAGCAAAAAAGGGGGGGTGAAGAAAAGGTCTCACCCAGTAGATCTCCCCGTCTGCGGGTGAAGTCGCCGCCGCCGAGAGCTTACACTGTCGCGGCAGTACCACTGCCGTCGGAATCCCCGAATCCCGTGGGGCGTTGTTACGCTCGCTGGAAAAAGAAGACTGCCGGATCCTTCCCCAGGCTTGAAACCTTTGTGCGTCGCGACCTGGAGGCAGAACGAAGAAGATGCGTGCCACCCGCACCAGATCCTGCTGCAGCCGAAAGGGGCCTGACCCGGAGATGGAAGGGGGATAAGCAGGTAGGCACAATGGTGCTGACGCAAAATGTATGACAAGAGCAAACAAGAGGAGGGAGAGGAAGACCTTCGCCCGGAAGAGAACTTGGTCGTCGGGGGACTGCGTCGTCACCGCACCGCGTGCGTCGTGACCATCGAGCCGAGCCCCACACAAGCTAATCAGCGACCAGAACCCTTGAATGGCAAGAGAAAAAAAAAGAATGATGAGAAGAGATCTTCTCCGTGGTCCAGCGCAAGGGAATGCCTGAAACTGGGAGTCCCGCGGGGAGGAGAGAGCATAACCAAAAATACCGGATGAGGTGGACGAGGTCCCTTGCGCCGGCCGCCGGAAGGCTTGCGGAAGCCCAGGTCGGAGGCTCTGGGAGCCAATCCTACGCGGACCAGTCAGCCGCGAAGAAGAGGGCCGGAGCGCCGAGGTGACTCGACGCCTGCGTCGTCGCCTGCCCCAGCCGCCGCCGAGGCAGTCCTACGCGATCTGATCGATGGCCAGAGCTACTGAATGATGGAGAAGAAGGAGCTCGCAAAGGAGGAAGGTGAGGGAGCTTCCGACCATACGAAGGAAAGTCCCTCCTGCCGTCGCCGAACGCAGCCTTCCGCGCTGCCCTCGGACACCCTGTCGCGCAGGGGGCCTCCTCGCATTGTCGGGGCGAGCGGCAGGGGGAGGAAGGGTCGAAAATACCCCTTCCGGAAGCTTCCTCCCATCGTGCCCGATGCCCTCGCTCAACTGGTATAATGCTTACGCCGGCAGGATCAAATGGTGACGTACAGTTTAATGGTGATGTACAAGGCCCCGCGCCTTGCTAGCTGGACTGTGATGATTTTGACCAAGGTCAAAATTGGAGAAGAAAGGAGCGCCTGCGCATCGCCACGACCCCCTCCCCACACACACATTAAGAAAAATAATAATAATAAAAGGAAAGAAGTGAACAATAAAACCGTGGGTGCGCTGAGTTGAAGGGAATAGACAATTTTGACTGAAGTCAAAATTGAGGGGGTATTGGACCTCTTGGCTGGCGAATGAAGTGAATAAGCATGTTTCTTTCTATAATTATTGAAGGGGGGAATAACGTTGATGAAGAATGCAGTAAGTGATGATAGCAGATCAAACGCTTTTGGCTATGAGGATTAAAAAATGGTGAAAAGGGGGTTAAAAAAAGAGAGAAGAAAGAAATGAATGGAAATGACGATGAGGAGACAGAGAATGAGGAAAAAAAATCATCAAAAAGAAAAAAAGAAGAGAAGAAAAAGGAAAGAAAAAGAGAGATGAGAAAGTATATATCACTGGAGAACGCAAAAAAAAAGAGAAGAAGGAAGAAAAAAAGGAGATGGTGTCCGTTAATAAAAAGAGGAGAGAAAAAAGGGGGAAGAAGAAGAAAAAGAAAAAAGAAAAAAAGTGTATATCTCCCGTAAAGAATAAAAAAAGAAGAAGAGGGTTTCTGTCAGCAAAAAAAAAAAGAAAGAGAAAAGAAAATTGAGAGAAAGAGAGAAAATAAAATCAGTAAAAAAAGAGGGGAGGATAAAAAGAAGAGGAAGAGAAAAAAAATGTAGAATGGGAAAAAGTCAGCAAAGAAGAAGAAATAAAAAATATATATATAGAAGAAAGAAACATTGAGTTATGTCATGAGTTAAAGGAGAATTTTTGTTTTTTCATCTTATATCAAATGGGCCACTAACTTGGATCTCATTGGGCCGAACTTGCTTCTTAGCATATCCAAGTTTGTTGGAATTTTTAAAGAGATTAGGATCCCTCTAATGAGCCCCAAATGGGCTTAACTAATATTGATTTATTCATTGGACACATGTACAAGTATTTGGGCCTTTATTTTGACCATTTGGGCCTCAAATTTTCAAAAGGGGAAGACCCAAAATCTGTCCCAAATGGGACATCCGAAAATCCTTTTGTAAAATGATTTGAGGGACATTTTGTGTAATTGGCCACCCCAACCCTCCATAAAGGTGATCAAACCCCAAAATGCCCCCACCTTTTTCCCTCACACCCACCATAAAGCAAAAAGCGTGGTGAAGTATTTCCAAAGTTACCCTCCCCTCTCCTCACCATCAAAAACAAGGAGAAGTTGGGGCATTTTGTGGACCAAAATGCCCCTCTCTTTTGGCATATAAAAAACCATGAAATCCTCTTGGAGAGGAGAGAGGCAACATTCCCCAAGGCATTCCCCATACGTAAAGTTCAAGAGCTCCCCTTTGTCCCATCATCCAAGAGAGTGCAAGGAGGGAAGAGAGGCCCAAGTTCCATTTTTCATGGAATTGGCTAAGTCTCAAGATATACCATGGGCTCAATCACATCATCTCACACCATGATAGCACGTGAAGCATCAAGCAATCAATGGCCTATTAGGCAAGGAGGAATATCACTCATTTCATCAAGGCCCATTAAGGCTCTCAAAGTCCAATTGGCCATCATCAATGTGGATCAAGATCATGTGACCTTACCTCAAGTAAATCAAGTTTAATTAACTAAGGCCCTAAGGAGAAAAACCACTCAACAAAGCCCTTTAAGGCTCTCAAAGCCCAATTGGCCATCTTCAAATGAAGTTCAAGACCATGTGCCCCTACTTTAAATAAATCAAGTCCAATCAACTAAGGCCCAATTAGGCCTTAAGCAACATGAACAAGAGATCGATCCAAGGCCCATTAAGGAGGGACTTAGGCCCATTAAGGTCTACAAGGCCCAATCAACCATTTTAAAGGAAGCTCAATGCCATGTGACTCCATTCCAAGTGCATCAAACTCGGTCCATTCAGGCCCAATCCGGTTTTAACCGAGATGAGCATGAAATCGATCCAAGGCCCATTAGCATGGAAAGTGGGCCCATTAAGTCCATGATGACCAAAACCCTAACTAAGCCCACTTGAAAAAAAAATCCGACTCCACTATGAAAGAGAAAACCTCCCAACGGTTCAATGAAGAACCCCCAACGGTTGGGTGGAAGAAAGAGAAAACCCCCAACGGTTGGAAAGAGAAAACCCCCAACGGTTGGTGGAGGAAAGAGAAAACCCCCAACGGTTAGAAAGAGAAAATCCCCAACGGTTGGTGGAGGAAAGAGAAAACTCCCAACGGACCATCAAGGCCCGCCAACTCGGTCAATCCCCAATCGGGAAATACTGATTGTGGATGAGAGAGAAACACCCAACGGTTGGTGGAGGAAAGAGAAAACTCCCAATGGACCATGAAGACCCACCGATTCGGTCAATCCCCGATCGGGAAGTACCAGTTAGTGGATGAGAGAGAAAGCCCCCAATGGCTCACCCCAAAAAAAATCTCAAATTTTATCAACTCGGCTTGCTCCCAAACGGGCAATGCCGATGAAAATATCAAGACCCATTAATCCAGTTAATCCCCGATCGGGAAATACCGGGTAATGGATGAAAATACCAAACATCATCAATTCGGATCGCTCCTAAACGGGCAATGCCGAGAAACAAAAAGTCCAAGACCCATTAATCCGGTTAATCCCCGATCGGGAAAATACCGGGTAATGGATGAAAAATACCAAATTCCATCAACTCGGCTCACCCCCAAAACGGGCAATGCCGACGTACAAAAGTCCAAGACCCATTAATCCGGTTAATCCCCGATCGGGAAAATACCGGGTAATGGAGGAAAAATCCCAAATTCCATCAACTCGGCTCGCTCCCAAACGAGCAATGCCGACGAACAAATTTCATGGCCCATTAGTCCGGTTAATCCCTGATCGAGAAATACCGGGTAATGGATGAAAATTCCAAGCCCCATTAATCTGGTTAATCCCCGATCGGGAAATACCGGATAATGGATGAAAATCTCCAACGCCCATCAGTCCGGCCAATCCCTAAAAGGAAATGCCGGGTCGTGGGTATCATGTCCAAGACCTAGCAAGTCGGTTAATCCCCGATCGGGAAAATACCGCTTGTTGGATGTGGAATCAAAAAAGCATTGGATCTAAAAAAAGAGGAGACCGTGAGGCTAGATTCAAGGCAGATGCCGCCTTCTAGCCCCCTGGATCTAGTTCCGAAAAAAAAGGAGAGGGAAGCAAAAAGGAGAAATGAAAAAAAGAGATAGTGGGAGAGGAGAGGCAGTGCCGATACTCCTGCTTGTTAGTTCATTATTTATATTCAAAATAATAATAATAAATACATATTTTTTCCTTGCATTTGTCCAGTCTTGAATGTGTTACCATGGCAGTTAATCAGGTGTTACTGAGCCGCCGCTCAGTGTAATTAACATCGAATCCATTCGTGGATCGATGGAGAGAGGTCCAACCATAACTCAAAGAACCCACACCATAACCTCGCTATGTCAATTATAATAACTCTGATAATCATCAAATTAATTTTTTAATACCGAAAGAAGTAGAGCGAGAATCTTGTCATCATCGTTGTTGAGGATTTTCACGCCAAAATGATAAACGAGGGAAAAGGTCGTCTACCCGCACGATATAATATTTTATTTTATCCCTCAAATAATTTTCACCAAATATTAACCACAATTCTCGCCGCAAAAGAGTTTAAAAGACGTGGCGGTGTAGATCGCGAGGTTCGTACAGCAACACATATCCTTATACATAAGAGTGGTATATTAATATCCAGAAGTTTCCTTAAGATATCCCATAAGCCAACACTTCATAGTCTTATATTCCAACTTGTTAGAGTTATACTTCTTCACCAGGTCGGACATTCCGAAACCTTAACTTGCTTAGGGTCAAGTTTTAACACCCTTTCCATATCCTATATGGAATAATCAGAACAGACTTAGAAGGTACCTCTTAAGATCAAGTGGTTATAATGAGTACTTAGCCAAAATTAGACAAAGAGGAATTTTGCAAAGCTTGTAATTGTTCATATAATGTCCTACATAATATGGCTTCTGATTTTAGCTACTCAATTAAGCTAAAATGTGTAAAGAGGTGTCCATTAGATTCTATTATCCTTCAATTATATGTGAATTATGTACTTAAGTATTCCTCTCATTGATCTCATCAAAGAGTTCTAATACTCTTTCTATTAGTATCTCTACTTCATTCTTAATCTTAGATAGTTTCTCAAAGGTCTTAGATTTGTACTTCATAAAGTACATATATCCATTCCTAGAGACATCATCTTTGAAATAATGAAGTAGAAATATTCTTTTTTAGCCATACTAGATATGGGCTAACATACACCTAGATGTACAAGTTCTAACAACTCATTAACTCATTATCCATGTCTACATAAAGCTAAAGTGTAAATTGATCTAAATCAGCCCATTTCCTCTTAAAAGGAGTATTCACACATAACATGAGAGCTAACATATCAAATATGATTAAACGATTCATTAAGCTCCCACTGGCAAACACTTTGCCATTCATTCTTTTAGAATGTATATCAATTCCATAGCTTAGAATAAATCAACATTTATTCAAGTAGGAAATCATATAATGTTCTTGTAGACGGATATAATAGCAATCTTAATTATTAAGATATCTCCATAGGGTTATTAAAGAATTGCACCTCCCACTATTAATGATGCAACTTTTGCACCATTTCATATGTAGGTCAACATCTTCTTTATTAAGCTTTCATTTACTTGTCATCATCTACAACTCTTTGTAGATATAAGATCCATATCCGGTATCTCATACCATTTGATGCATCCATAGTATCTAATATTATGATATACACATATAGTATCCAATATTATTAGGTGTATATTTAAAACAAGTAAATATCAATGACTTGGATACATGAAGTTTCTCAAGCTCTCCCTTTGCATTATGTACAATACACTTTGCACTTCCTCTTCCACTTACCATCATCATGATAATGTAAGAAATCTGTCTTATTCTATCTTTATTATCTTGACCACCATGCTTTACTATTAACTATCTCCTATTTCTATCTAACGATTTTACTTCTTTCTATTGGTCTCAACAACAAGAAGTAACTGAAATGTATTATTGTTCTAACTTGCCCTTAGTTAGCTCATCACTATGAGCCATGATGGATCTCATATCCATCTATCCATGTTGTCTTTATAATTTATGTCTCATAGAGACTAACATCTAGTTTAAGGCAAACAATGCATCTTGTCTATGAGATAAGATCTTATCTATTTTTTACATCATTAGATAATCTAGGAGACACATACTTCTCAAGTAGGATAGTTAATTGGTCAACTATGATAACAATTCTCTTAGTTCTAAACCGGTCTAAGAAGTGTGAGCCATTAAGCTATTTGGCATCTATTATGTCATACTAATGGTGGTTTATTATCATATTCTACAACTGAGATATAATTTTATCAATATAACATTGCAGACATTCATTAAAATTAAGATATGATCTTTCATCCTAATTTATGCTTCCACTAATTTTCGACGAATTTGCATAACCCTCATTATGCAAAGACGGGATATCACGGTGAAATCCTAGTGGGGACTAAGACCCTACTAACTTTATGGTGATGACCTTGTGGTAGGACAACAAATCACCACATACTTAATATGTAGGCAACTATTGCCAGTTGCAACTCTTGCAACTCTTAGTCATTTAGCCTCTAGAGTTATGACCTTGTGGTAGCACAACAAGCCATATACTCTAGTTAGATCAAATCCGCTTGTTACGTTATGAGAATGGATTCTTCACATAGCCCTAGTGGTAGCACAACAAAGCCATGAAAATGGTCCACCCCAAGGTTTGGCAAATGCCTTAGTGATGATCACTAATCCCTTGCTGAATGGGCCTTGTGGTAGCACAACAAACCCATCCAATCTAAGATTGGCTCATCAAGACCGTAACAACGGAAGGCTACGTGAGTCGTTCTTATTGTCACATGTTTATCAACCTAATTATGGCAAGGAGGGATTTTATTTTAGTCTCATCAATAATATGTGCTAAGTATATATAATACCTTTGGAATATCATATATTTAAGGTATAACCTGTAGCACACATCCACATATCAAATATGCATAAAAATAGGTGATCATGGACTTAACTCTAAGCATGCACCTAAGGCACCCCTATAGGTGCAAATCCTTGCTTCAAATACTTGAGTTGGCATGCTCCCACTACAGAAGGGTGCTTCTCCAAGTGGTCCCGCTCTCCAACCTTCCACAAACCGGCTTCTAACTCTTACAAGCGGCTTAAGGGTACGCAGACCCACAAATGTACATAACTTAATAAGAAACCTTGATTTTAACCAAGGGAGTACATTAATGGAAGGAGGTAGAATGTACAATCAGATTATATAAAGTGAGGAGGCACACACATGCCCCATTTATTAACATAACCAACATAATTAAAGGCAATCACAAGCCAAGCACAAATTAAGTCCATGATCACCTCCATACACACTAACATTCATCACATGAACATAGAGCGCATACGTGATAATTATATGAGATATATCATATATATCATCATAAAATTATATATTTTATTTTGAAATTTTCAATTTCATGCATGTCGAATTTTCATGAAATAAATAATATGAAAATAACATGACAACAACATATAAACAATTTATATAAAAAAACATACACATATAAACTATTTAAAGCATTCATATATTCTCAATACTGTGCAAAGTCAGAAATTAATGTCCCAATTTATATTATGTAAAATCTTATTTTACAGAATTAATTAAGACACTAATAATATAAGGTAAACCTTTAAAACAATTTTAAAGTTTAATTATAAGTGAATCTATGTAAATAGGGCTTAAAATTATCTAACATGTCATTAAACACTTTAAAATATGTAAATAATATTATAAAATTTTTAAAATTTTATCTAGATTTTTTTGACAATTTTTCGGATTTTTCTATGATTTTAACAATTTAAAATCATTAGAAAAAGAGTTTTCTGGCTTGTGCCTGTGTGTGCCGCCGTGTGCTGGCGCCGCGGCCGCGGTGTCTGTGCTGCCAGTGCGCGCGCTCAGGTTCCCGGCCAAATTGGGTGTTGACCTGGATCTGTATCCGGGTCCACATCGGATCCTCCTCCACCCGATAAGGCCGCGGTCGGTGCACTGTTCATCCGGGAGGAGAGTTTCCATAAAATCAGATCCTTATCTCCCTATCCCGGACTCCCAAAAATCCGTAAAAATATGTGTTAGAATCCTAATTGAATAAGGATTCCAAAACAACCAGCCTAATATCCAGGAAAAATCCAATCGACCGAAAAATGAAGAAGAAGGGGCAACGGTCATCGAGATTCCATAGCAGAAATCATCATTTTGCAACGAGGATAACTCCTTATACCGAAATCCAAATATTCTCCAAAAATATAATTTATAATACCCATAAAATGAGGTTTCTAAATATGTATATATTCCTTCAGAGAAAAATTCTCTAGCAATGGGAAATCAAGAAGAAACAGGTCGGCGCCATCAGACTTCGCAGAACCCTAGAATGCCGGAAAAATTTCAAATTCTCTTCCTCCGCCGTTGTTCAAAGCTGGAGATAAAAATAAAATGTTAGGTAATCATATTACCCATCTCCTAAACCTTTTCCAAGCCTCTATTTCGTCTGTGGACGGAGATTTCACAAAATCCCCAAATCCGGGTGTCGGTTCAGGCATCACAGAAATACCAACTTTTGAGGCTTCTCCCGAACATTAAAAAAACCCAAACTTCAAATAGTTTGTGGCGTTGGAAATATCTATATCACGAGATTCTAATGAAGCCAACCAATCTATTATCTGAGTAATGCCCAGATTATGGTGGCCTCATTAAAATAGATATTTGCACATATTAGGGAACACATAAATTACATGAAATAATGTCGATTCGACGTCGATTTCGACCGAGACTTGAACTGGGCTCTGATACCACCGTAAGGAATCGTATAAAAAGATTTGGTGCAGTGAAAGCGACGATTCCTATGTGTTACTTTAGAATCAGTCTCAATAAGAACCGAACGATGAAAATCGAAAACGATCAAATCGGGTTAAAATATACCTGATAGTGATTCATATAATCCCATAAAGAGGAATGATATGAGCTTATCAAGCTCTTAAAACCGTTCAAGTGTCCGGTCTCCAGCAGTATCCACACTAACATCATCCACATCAGGTTCTCCCTTCGCGCTGACCACGAGAACTCTTCTCGAACGGAGCTCCATCGACCATGGACACCTTCTAGAAAGAGGAGGAGGTAGGGAGGAGGTTAGGGATGTGGTTTTCACCCTTGGCTTCATGGGTTTTGTCTAAAACCATTAGTATTTATAGAGAATTATAGAACTTTTCATAAAAACCCAAAATCTTTATAAATTATGGCCTTACCCTTGTACTTGTGGATAAGTCCTTTTGTGTGTGACCCACTAGGCCCAATAGCCTATTTTATTGAGGCCTAAATAAATTAGAATAATTCTATTTAATTTAATTTAATCTGTTATCCGATAACAGATTAATCGACCTACCGATCATGAAGGGTACAAGCCACATCCCATTATCCCAAATGGCTATAAGGATAATCTCATCTCCATTGAGCCTTTCCATCATCAGTTACTGCATGGATATAAACCCTCATCCATCCAATGTCCCGGTCGGAAAGGAGTATGGTATCGACTGTCAACTCCTTAGTGTACCGACTCTATAGGATCTTGTATTCGGAATTGAATCAATTGGAAAACCCCTTTTCCAATTATCTTATCTAACCTAGCCTAGGATTTAGAGTACTATCCCATAGGACATTCCCTCTCACTTACCGAGAGTGGATGATCTCTTGTTGTCCGCTCAATTGCCTCCTTCGAGTTTTCCTTGTGCCTGATTCATCGCTATACTGGACCATCTATACGGTGATCTATAAGACAATGGTCAAAGCACAAGTTCCACCCAACAAGGTATCTTTGGCGACTCAGGTCAAAGGTCCAACCATGCAACCGTGTTGATAGAAAACCCTGATTGACAGTTCGGTAGGATACCATTCAGGGTTTCTAATTCGGTCAGTTCAGTGAACTCATTCAACTAATGAGCACCTGTATGTGTATCTCAGTATCTCCACACTAATGACCAATGAGATTGGTCGTCCTCATCACATGAGAAGACATCACATACAATAGTCTATCCAGATCCTTGATGTCCCGTCTCAAGTATCCTATGACTAGGAACATTTAGATCAAATACCTCTAGATGATCAATCTCATTATCATGATCGCATCATGATTTAATCATCAATGCATTTGATCAAGGACTTCATTATGATATTCGCATCTAATAAGAGCTTATAATGAAAATTTGCCTAATTATTTGAATGAGATATTTCTAGAAATATTGAATCATATCATATATGATTGACTTGTAGGGCATACATTTCTATCAGATGGGGGCACAAGCCTATACCGGGTCATGTTACAGTGGATAGCCATCCTGAGCATTGTGTAGGCTAGCTCCAAAATGTACGGCATTAGAGAATCGGTCAATGACTACATTGGCTGCCACAAAGACCCCCCCTGGCACAAGCTGTAATTGATTATTGATGCTAATCACCAACAAGAGGACAAAGAAATGCTTGCGCCGTACGAGCTCGGGAATGGGTGTTATATTTTCAAATAACACACTCTTTTTATAAAAGTAACATGGCATGAGTTTAAATCGCAGAAGTAACACTTTTTGACCAAAATCAGATTTTTACACCCCGACTTTGGTTAAAGTCAGAGAATAGTGCTCCGACTTTCTTATTCATACAATTATGGGTACTATTTAAAAGTCGAAGACTTATTAGCCAACTTTAAAGTCTTATTTTGTCAATCCTACTTGTTATTTACCTTACCCCCCTGCCTGCCCGCTTTCTTACCCTACCTTTCTTTATGGAGCCACCTCCTTCCTCCTCTCTGGCAACGGCGACAACCACCTCTTCCTCCAATGGTGGTGCCACATCCTTCCTCTTGAGTGGTCATCTCCGGTGGCAGTTCGTCCCCCTTCCTTTTCGGCGATCCTTGCTGTCAATAGTGGTGACCTCTTCCTTCGACGGAGGCGACGGTGTATTCCTCCGACGGTGGCGATGTCCCTTCTCACCAATGACAGCAACCTCTTCCTCTAGTAGTAGCAACATTGATTCTGACCTGCGGCCCCACCAATGATCGACATTCATAACTGACGACAAATCGAACAGGAGAGACACTTTGTATTGTGCCAATTCTAAAGGGTTTATGTTCATGTTCGATAGATCTAAGTTCAGATTGCCCAATTGGAGACTTTGGTTTTTGTTAAATGTAGTGTAGGTAGGTTTATGTTGTAGTGTAGGAGGCGGTCACAATGTTCATATTTGGTTATTTTTGTTCGAAAACTCAATTCAAATTTACTCTAAACCTTTTTGCAAAGATATACTTTGAGGTAAGATGTTTGTAAACTCAATTAAGAAACCATAGGATAAGGGTGAAGGATAGGTGACCGACGAGGTAATTGAAATCCCTATTTAAATAAATCCCTATTTATAGTTGAATGACTAGGAAGCTCAATTTCTTGAACTTATAGGCATGTTTATATCACTTATTTGTATAAGATAATAATCTCTGTTTACAATTGAATCTAAAATTTGTTAGTTCAATTGAGCTTCTAGATGGAAAGGTTTATCGGTAGAGGGGCGGAAGTGAATTGGTCCATGGAAGTCCTTTTCAAAAAGGTTACATCATAATAAACCTGGGTAACATCTTTTACAAACCTGCATATATGTGAAGACTTGTGCAATTGATACCCAATGACTATTTATTATTTGTCAATCCTTTTGTTCTTAGAGGGCAGTGGCAACCTTTTTGAGTTTTAGCCTTAACTAGTTGTTTGCCTATTGTTGGAAGCTCCAGAGAGCTATATACTCTTGACAGGTTAACATCCTTTTTCATTAAATCTCCTGGTTATGTTTTTTTAAGAATGGTGATGTTCTCTATAGGGTGACTTTCTGTCTACTATTTGAATGCCGGTTTTGTCTTAATGTTTTGTCTTTATTTTCCATTTAGTAGAATGTTTGGAAGATTGGTTAAGTTTGGTTTTTTATATGAAGAGATTTTTGTTAATTTATGATAAGTCTTTTGAAATAAAATAGAAGAAGATGACTTGTTTTGTATTGATATAAGCCCACGTATGGTAATACTCACCTTTATCACTATCGATTATAAAAATGATATCGATAATAAACAACAAGAGGCATTTCATTAATAGTATCAATTTTAATAATATCTATAGCATCGTACTGTCGATAGCATCATACTATAAATGATATGGATAGCATCATACTATTAAGGATTAATAGTATCAATTTTATTCGTCTATGTTGTTTGTGTCAAATGATTACAAACTAATGATTTTTGTAACTAAATATATTAGGAAGATGTCATTGGAAGATGAAAACGATAGGGGGTAATGAGCCATCATACCTTACACATTGATCCTTCTGGAAGTTGGAATTCATACACACAACATCAACCGAAGATGACTTAGTTGTTATCACAATATATGAATGTGGATATTAAACCAAGTAATACAACAATAAGTCACTTTGAAAATGAAATTGATTTGAATGTTCAACATGAGTCGGAAGAAGTATTTGACAACTCACCTAAGTGAAAATGATAGCGGCATATCGTTGGTTGATGAATTTCATGACATTGAAGACATAAGCTTAATAAACAATGTAGTTGCCAGTAATCACTTCATGGATGATGATGAAAATGATTTTGGAGAGGATGATAGAGCATTTGTAGTTAGAAATGAAGGATAAAATGTCGA
Source organism: Cryptocoryne crispatula var. balansae (assembly GCA_036172225.1). NCBI lineage: Eukaryota > Viridiplantae > Streptophyta > Magnoliopsida > Alismatales > Araceae > Cryptocoryne > Cryptocoryne crispatula. Next base: position 20,624,991 of record CM069923.1, on the reverse strand, counting down.
TGATATTGCAAAAGGAGATATTATACTTGCAAGGAGGATGTAATTCATGCCTTTTCTTGTGGTGATTGAAGTGCAACGTTCAATACTGTATTGATAGATCAACCAAGTCTCTCTTGACATTAATATGTCATGTGTAACGGATAGGGTATTTTATTTAATTAAAAATAGCTACTATATTTATTATGAGATTTAATAATATTAAATATACTCTCCTCTTTATTCTTTCCATTTTTCCCGCCCTCCGGATATCCTACTGAAACAACTACCTCCCTTTCCTTATCTCTCCCATCCTTTCCGTTTCCTTAACCTCCATGACATTTCTTTTCTCCATCCACCCGATGCCCTAATCCTCTTCGCGCCTTTCTTTTCTTTCTCCCTCATCGCCGATTCTTCCTTTGATTTGAGCATTTTTTTCTCACCAGTGCGTCTGTTTTTCTTCTACACTCGGCTTCTGCGTCATCACCTTGGCCACCCACGTGTCTTTGCGACGTCTGTGCTTGTGCGCCACCCGCACTTTGACACCGCCGCGTCACCACCATCGCGAGCACCTTTGACCACCCACCGCCTTGCCACCACCAGCCCTCATCATGTGTGCCCGCTATGCCGTACATCGTCGCCTCTGCCCCTCACTGCCCGCAGTCGCCTCGTGGCCGCTTGCGGCCTCATTCCTCCTCCGCCCCTCACCACCCCTCACCACCGTTGTTGTTATTGCATAATACGACATGAAAGTTTGTTAGAATTGCATGATTCCAAGTTTAGTGTATCACGTTGTTAGTTAGTTGGTATAATTTGAGGTTAATTTGGTGTGGTAAGCATATATGTGGTGCATTGATCTATGGTTGTCCATAGATATAACCCATGGTTAGATTATTATTAGCATGCTGGTTAAATGGTTGATTGTCTGAGTTATGTATGTGCTTTCATCTTATGAGATGTAGTATGTGTAGACACGCAATTTTGGCCTAGTTGGAGAGCTTAAATTCTTGTTTTCATGAAGTATATTTGAGTAACCTTTCAAGGGAACCGAGTTTTTCGGAAAAATCAAGATTTTTGGCACATTTCAAAGAGGGCGGTGCCCTGTGTATAAGGGCACCTGGCACCCTACTTAAAGGGCACCAGGCGCCCTATAAATAGGGCACCAGGCGCCCTGTTTATAGGGCACCAGGTGCCCTATAAATAGGGCACCTGGCGCCCTGTATACAGGGCGCCTGGATCCAAATCAAATCGATTCGACGGTTGATTTGACCCCCCACAGTGACTCGTCTTGTCGACCTGACAGACCTCATGATGCTGGCGCCCCATATATAGGGCGCCATGCCGCATGGCACTGCTTTTTGGAAATGGCCAAAGTGCTCTCTTTTGGGCTATAAATAGACCCCCATTTGAGACTAAAAGGAGGTTCCAACTTCGTGCCACCCTAGAGCTCATCCAACACCACGTTTCTAATCTATTTTTACTCCCCCACAAGCTCCCAAACCGATCCAAAACCGTTCACCAAAAACCCTAAAAACCTTTTGTTTCTGTCACCCAGAAACGTGATTTTTCTCCAACTTTGAGAGCTTCTATCCGTCTCTCCTCTTACATCCAGCATCCAAACCACCTTTCATTAGCTTCATTTACATATTGTCTACAAGGAGAAGCCCCTACTTTGTCCCGGAAGCCGTCCAGCACTCCGGAGCGGCGTTGCGAAGAGGGGAAGAAAATCTGTTCGGGCCAGACTTAGTGCCCCATATACAGGGCACTTTGACCTTGGTCAACGCGCCCCATAAAGGGGGAACCTGCTCCTGGCGCCCTATATATAGGGCACCAGAAAGGGCAGAAGCTCGTTTTGTCATTTTCAGAGTCCGATCGCCCATTTAATCGAGTTCTTGTCTTCCTTTTTCGTCTTAGCACTGTTCATCATGTTATTTGGCATGTCTTAGATCATTTTGCATCTCATATATGTTTAAAAACCTACCAAAAATAGGGGTTGGGATTTAGTCCCAATCCGGTCAGTTCCTTCCCTCTTTCATGTTTACACTTGAATTTGAGCATGATTCTACACTGTCACGAGAACTAATGATCTTTTCACTTGTTTCTATGTTTTCATATGGATATTTGTAGGTAAATCCGATTGAGGCGGAGCTTCAACCGGATCGAAGACGAAGGACTCACTAAGCTCTCTTCTTTCGGCCGGCCGAGAGAGGAGAAGTCGGAACCCAACAATCTCCCCGCTTCCAAAGGTACGATGGTCATTTCTCCATTTCATTTCTTTTCATTCTACTATATTTTGGAGCCTTTGGCTACTGGCAACCACACCCACTAACATCCCATCCACCAAGTCCCCAAAGCAAGCGTAGGGGCCGGAAGAGGGAGATCTACGGATGTCCCATTTCGGGTGCTTACAGTATGCAATGGGTTGCATTGTAATGGGATTTTACTTCACCAGACTATAGTTCATGACCTGTAGGCAGCAGATGAATTAGAACAATCTAGAGCATCCGTCGATCCTGTATATCGCAGTTTATCCTAAGTACACCCCTAGCTAGGTGTATTATGGGATTTAGCTTACTACAATGTCCAAGTGGAGTATATAACTTACTCAGACAAATAGTTTATTTATGTATTTTTTGGCATGTATGATAGTGTTTAGATGGGTCATTTTTATTTTGATAGGTCCATGTGGTGTATGCATACCTAGTTTAGTTAAATGTGTAGGTTATGTTGGTTTTAGTGCATATAGAATCATGTTAACCTATGGGGTAGTAGAAAAGCATTGCAATCACTCTAATTGAAGATATATAACTAGTATAAGCCCTGTGTATTATAATATGAATTTATAGGTTATTTATCTATAATATCAATAGAGAATAACTAGTATAGTGGGGTAGTCCGAGTGTAAGTCCTACTGAGTCTGTGGTGACTCACCCCATCCATTGTTAATATTTTCAGGATCATATGTTTAGCGCAGTAGAAGCATAGTGGTGTTTTGGAATTCGAGGAGCTAGTGATTACTTATTCAATGTTGGTATTTGATTTGTTTATATATATATGTTTTTGTTGTGTTAATATGTTGTGATGTTTGGAATTGTGATTATGGATTGTGATATTTGTCATATCTTGTCCCAAATCGATATATTTTTCCTGTTACGTCGTCGAATTATCTTCCGCTATGCATGTTAAAAATCCGGGTCATTACGTCATGAGAAAAAGCATGGATGTCTTTGGAGATTACATGCTTCTATTAGCAAAAGAGTCAGTGGCTTTTGAAAAATTATGAATTTCAATGAGACTCATACATATAGAACACCTAGTCATCATACGACCCACAAACAATTGGGTTCCACAATAATTGTTCGTTTAATTGTGCCCATTGTTTGGTCCTGTTTAAATATTATGCCAAGAGAAATAAAAGATATAGTTCAAATAAAATACTCAATAAGATTGTCATATCACAAAGCATGGAATGCTCAATGAAAAGTCTTTAAAAATATTTTTGGAGATTGGAAAAGTTATTATACTCACATGTTGAGGTACATGGAAGATGTAAAGTCGAGTATGCTGGGAACCACTTGTAATTATTTATGTGAGAGTAATAATACTTTATTGTTATTTTTCTTCTGGAGTTTCTCACTGTGCATGGAAGGATGACATTTTTGTAGATCAGTTATTACATTGATGGAACATTTCTCCACAAAAATATCACGGTACTCTATTAGTTGCATGTGGTATAGATGCAGACCAAGGTTTATTTCCAATTACATTTGCAATCGTAAATAATGAAAATGGCCGGTCATGGTTGTGGTTTTTTAGCAAATATATACATTAATATATTATTGTATTATAATATCTACAAATTAGCATATCTTTGTTGATATTTTGGGGGGGAGGGCGCAAAAGAGACAATATCTACATCTTGTCTCACATCCATTAAAAAAATGTACCCTATTCTAATGTACAAACAGTTGTTACTCAACTTGAGTATCACATGAACATAGATTACTGGGATGTTTGGTTGCACAAAAAACTTGGTTAGTTTTTTTTTGACAAATGTAACAAAGTAGGTTAACATGAGTTTTGACCGTCATTATAAAAAATATATTTTTATATAGATATTTATGTGGATAAAAAAGTGTGAAAACATTTTTTTTCATGGTGCTTAAATTTTTTCTAGTTATACGTGTCATCACACTTTTTGCTACTTGCCCAAATATGATCATTTTACATCTTGAGTTATCTAGAAATTTTATTTTAATATAATTTTTTATAAACATAGATATTAAATTAATGTGTAACCAATAGTCAATAAAAGTATAATACAACACAATATTTATCCCATTTTATGGTACTTGTAATTGGTTGAGGTTATGAAAGAGATTTTAATTATCAAAATCTCTAATTTCACATAATTTCATCCTTGCTTGACATTTAAACTTTAATGATAGACTTTCATGTTTAAGAAATAGAGATAAATCCAAATATATTTTCTTCTCTTTCAATTTTAAAACTATGTAAAGATAAACTATACAATTATTAGTTATTGCAAAATATGTTGGTCGATAAAAGGTGGGGATAGATAAACATTTTTGATAAGTTCAACCTCTGATAATCAAAAACCTTTGCATTCTTGCAACATCCATTGCGGCATCATCTTCGATTGGAAAAAAACAATGCACCCAAAGTGAATCAGCATTTGACAAAGAGAGAAGAAGAAAAAGAGCATGAATTTTAGGATAATATGAATTTTATTTTGATCCACGACTCTCCTATGTGCATGTACACGCATGCTAGTATGCACGCGTATATATATTTATATTGCTCGACAATTATTAATAATAGTAGAAAAGCCTATTTTGTTCTCGTTGAGATTGTAGATGACCTCAAACCCACGCTGCTGGATCGCCCCGACGATGATCGGCATGCCTAAAAGGTGGGTAGGGATAGCCTTGAACCCCAGGCAATAGATGCTCTTTCGTCTAGGAGTGTTAAAGAACGTCTGAGTGAACCCTAGTTGGAGTTTGGCATTGGTGAAGTGGAAGGTGACCATTGGAGAATCCACCTCTGTCGTGTTGCCCAAGTCATAGCAGGTGTCCACTGAGCCGATTGGTGGCCGTAAAAGCCTATACCGAATCATGCTACTGTGGATGGCCATCCTGAGGGCGATGAAGGCTAGCTCAGGAAGGTATGAAAACTGGGAACCAGCATCGATGATCGTCCTGGCCCCCACGAAGACCCTCTCTGGCACTGGCAGCAACTGCCCGTTGACGCTCATCGCCGACAATCCGACGCAGAAACAATCGGGCCGTGTGGGCTCTCGAACAATAGGTGTGTATATTGCTCGCGGATATGGTCCGTGGTCGCCGAATTTTAGGTACCCAGTATGTTTATAAGTGGGGGGGAGACAGTAAGAGAAGATGTTTTCCGTAGGTGACATCTGCTTATTGAGCGTTCGATTAGTACGCCCGAGGCCGAACAGACCAGCAGTTCCATTAAAGATACCTCCGTTGTTGTTGCCACAACCGAACATGAAATTGTGCTGGTCCACAGCGCCCGGTAAGGCGACCCTGTCCTTGACAAGAAAACCAGATGAGTGAGAGCTGTCCCCGTAAGTAACCCGATAGGTGCACCTGCCACGATCGCAGTCGTTGTCGTCAACGCCAGAATGGACAACGGGATGATGATTGCACCCCGGATCAGTGCACGCCACATAGCTTAGACTGGATGACTCGACTGGGTTGAATATTGGCTGCTTCTGTAGGTAGCAATGTATGCAGGGTTCGCATTGGATCCAACAGAGGTCACTGCCAGTGTCGATAATGACATGCATCAGCTTCGTGGGAGTGCCCACCAAGATGGGGACCATGTAGCAGGAGCCACCTAGTTGCACGCTGTCCCACAATGGTACGCGGATCATTGATGTCGATTGACCCAACCGCGTAGCACCAGTGCTGTGGTTGCCTGCACCAGCGACCAGTGGCCTAACTCGTTCACGCAGATTAGTTAGCCTCAGCAAGTCACGGGACAGCATTTCCTCGATTGTCGGTGGCTGTTGGCGTGTTGGAGAACACGGCCCATATGCATGCACAATCTTCACCCAACTATCTCCCGGGACTGAAATTTTCAAAGCAGGCATCTTATAAATGAGAGATGTGTAGTGAACCTACTTAATTTATAGATGAGAGGTGACGAAAACAATATGTAAAAGAGAATGAAATATTAGTGGAAATTAATCTAATTGTGGAGTAGATGATCTTACCATGAAGAATGTTACGAATAATTATGGACGCAGATAAAAAAATACCTTTTGATTCTGAGCATACCGTTTGCTTTGCGAAAATTCCTTCAAGGTTCAACTGGTATTCTCCACAAACTATAGTATGTAGCATGGAACAAAGAAGAAGGAAGATTATAATAGAGGGGAACATACTTCCCATAGGAGCCATAATCATTTTAATTTCTGTGTATCACACCTCTGTATGTAAAGTTAGTGGAAGGGATGTCTATATATAGATAGATACATAGAAATATCATTATGTCTTTTGGATTGCATAAATTTAATTGGATCATATCCTTGGATAAAAATCATGTGCCTTGTAGGTCTATATCACACTTGTATAGTAGACGGTATATATGCTAGATACGTAGATAAGATTGATTAGCTTAATAGGTTACACTTTGCAAATTTGACATCCTCGGTTTAGTCGGTGATGCTTGCCGGTGTGGTTTGAGAGAGATGTCGTGACTACTTAAATAAGAGTAAATCTAACTCCCACGCCTACTTTTCAAGGGTGCTTTAGGTTTTAGTCCCACCTTTCTCAATATTTATTTCATAATCTTATTTTTAAATATTTTATAACTTCTACCCCATCTACCTATGAGACTGTGCATCGGCTTAGGCATAAATGCCCACATGTAGATCAACTTAATATTTTGTTTATCAATAGATTTTTTTTAAAAAAATAAGGAGACATTGTTTCATTCCACTCTTTATCTCTGGAAATATGCATTTCAAATAAAACTATGACTGTATTCTTTATTCACCTAAAGGAATGAAACGTATATTTTAAATTAAATTGTGATTTACGCTTTATCGACTTATTAGAATAAAACAAACATTTCAAATAATAATGGAATATGTTACAACCTATTGAAATATCATATACATTACAAATATAGAAACAAGATTTGTAATTATTGTTTATCATCAATTTTTTGGGAAATAAATAATGTGATTAAATACTAAAAATATTAATTCAAAATATTAGATATATTTCTTACATTAGAAATTGTATGTTTTTTATTTTTTATAAATAATATTAAAAATAAATATTTATTTTATTAAGTTTGTTAAATGTAAAAAATATAGGTTAGTATTTAATATTATAATATATAATTAATATTCATCATTCAAATACTTGATATTTATAATATATAAAAATATATCATATAATAATGCAAAATATGATGCATATACATTATGTTAAAATACTTTTATTTTAACAAATAATATTCGAAAGAAAGTCAACTGGATACCGAGTGACTTCAATAAATAATCTTTAAAAAATTCTTCTTTTGGTCAGAAGGTATCGGTATCACAGGATGGGTAAAAATAGAATAAGGATAGATGTGTGACGTATATGATTAGAAGAAAAGGGAAAGATGCTTTCGGGATCAAAGATAATTGTCAGTTATAATGGAACTAAAAAAATAAATTAAGATCTAAATAATACAAAAAAGGTATATTATATGTTAAAATAATACAATACAAGTATGGATAATAAATTAATTTAATGAACATCAATATTAGACATCTTCCCACCTGACTCAACAACAATATGGATACAGGTGGATAAAGTGGATGGTCCTATTTAAGAGGTATCCTCATAGTGGATATCATGTATGAATATTATCTAAATGTTAAACAAAGATGATGTAAAAGAAAATATTCTCCCATGTTTAAAATCAACTTTGTAAAAAATTTCATAATGCATAATTAATGTATATAATTAAATATTTATAATTTTTATTAATATGGTTTAATGTTGACGAAGAGACAATCTATGGTTTAATGTGTCTTTTAGAACAATTTTGACAATTATAAATATTATTCTCCTCCTCGCCAAGATGCTTATATGGTCAAGGACAAGCCAATATACTTTCACTTGATATGTAATGACCTAAAGAAGGATTATGTTAGAATTTTGTTTTATGTTTGTACGTAAGATTCTAATAAAACAAGTTTCAACAAATTTTCACTACCTATCCGAGAGAGAGAAAAAAATCATTATTTCTAATAGGAAATATTGATTTGAAAGTCAAGTTCACCAAGTTTTACGTCAACATCAGTCATTGTTGATTTCTAATTAGCTAGGATGTAACGTCTCAGACTTTTGATTTTTTTAAATACGTGTTTATGATTGAAAATAATTAGCATAATATTCAATGACAATCACTTAACGAAGGTTGTATATTTCGTAACCAAACAAAAATGTGGATAGTGATCTTTTTATAATGATCCAAACAATTCTATTTGAATTATAATTTTAGAATGTGCGATCCGTTTCACACGTGCCTATGCTAGTTTAGAATAAATTTGTCATAAGTAAGATAATGGTTTGCTTTGTATTTTGCATGCCAAAGTTAAAATGTTTGGGAATATGTTTCTTTTACTGTTTTTGCATTATATATATATCAAAAGTCACAAATATGCTAACTTTTAAGAATGTCTCAATTTTTTATAATAAATACATAAAAAATTTAATAATGAAAAAAAATATACATTTTGAATTTGCTTTACTGTCAGGAAACAATATCTCTCGCAAAACACGCAAGCACGTAGAGACAAAGAGTCACAAAAGGGTCTTTCCCAACTTCCAAATCTCCATATCACCTCATGAGGAGAACTTGACATGTCAAAAGGGAGAAGAAGAGATGCAAATGCCGCAACAGCTCGAGAGCTAAACCCCAGCCAATAACCAAATAGTCCCCGTGGCGCATGGCTAATTGATTGACGACCTTGACTTTGATGGTCTTGGGCTTTACACAGACCTCTTTTGGACAACGACAGTGAACATGTCACCTTGGCTAATGACGGTCTTGGTACTTAAGGAGCAGGTTAGTGTCCAAGTCAACCATCCTCACATCTATTCTCGAGCTGTCAAATTTATTGGTCTTTATGCTTGATGGAGAGAAAAAAATTAGACGAAGACTATAAAAGGGAGTCATGGAGACAGAAGGACCATATTCATGAGGGAAAGGGATGTCTACAAAAAAGCATGCTTCGCAAGTATACATGTGATATTTTATTTTTTTAATAATAAAAATGTCATATAAAAAGTATCATAATCAAGTTTTATTGGATACACAAATTTATTTAAAATATATCTATTATATAAGATTATGATATACGTGTTTTGCTGTTTGCACGTAAATCGACTACGAAAGTTATCATTCAAATTATATTTTTAGTAGAAAAATGTATAGGTTTGAAAAGGGTATTACATATAACTTTTTTTGAATTTAAAAAAATATATGACAAAGTCTGAGAAATGTTCTTTGTGGGCTTCCGTACGAAGATGGGACCACCCACGTTCCTTCCCCAGTAGAAGAGTCAAAACCTTTCTCGGTGTTAGTCTAACTACACTTAGGTCTGTTTTTTTTTTTTGGACACCATGGCCCGGCGGCCAACCCACTGGCGCAGCATACACTTAGGTCTGTTATCACCCAGATTTTCTCTTCATCATTGGGAACACTTTTAATCACCGGTCACCATGCAAATATGCAATCAACTAAATGAAATTAACTTTTACATTGGAAAAAATAAACAATGTAATATATGACCCTAAATAATTATGTTAAATATAAAGGTAAATTAATTATCATCAGAACTCTCAAATACTAAATTATTAATTTAAACAAGATAACCATTAAAATTTCTAAATTAGACAAATATACCAAAAAATATAAATCTAACCTCATAAATTGAAGAATATGATACCAATAGTCATGTAAAGAGAATGATTGAGAATACATGTCAGATATAATATTTTAGTTATACAAATTTTTTTGAAAAAGTACAAAACATGTACACAATTTCAATATCTCAGATCTTTGTAGACTATCCCATTTTTATAGACAAAAAACATTTAATAAAATTTTATAACTAAAAAAAGAAAAGGTTGAACAAATTCATTTAATAAATTGTGAATTGCAGTTGAAGCTTAGAAAGGAAAAAAACCTCTGCAAAAATCAATTCTTCCAAAAAAGCTAATGGGGTGTTTGGTTGCATAATAATTTTTTGTACACTTTCATGAAAAAGTTATATTAAAATAAAATGAGAACCAACCAATTACAAAAATTTATCTTGTTTGGAGGGATGTGATAACAAAAATGAGTAACTACCACATATGACTAAACCTGGGGCGCCACAAGAAAAAAAAAGAGGTGAGGCCCCTTTTTTATTTAAGAAGAAAATTACTTTCAAACCAAAGAAATTGTTATGGTTGCTAAACACCTATTTTGACAAGTTTTATTTCAAAAACATAAAATTGTAGCAAAAACTAAAATTATCATGCAACCAAACACCTCATTAGCAATTGTACACAATTCATAGAAAAATAAAAAGCAAAGCTTATAAAAAAATATACAAAATGTTAATATTTAAACATAGACATTCATTAGTTTTTTAGGACTAACATTGTTAGCCTCCCATAAAAAATAGTCTAATTCATTGAACAAATTAAAAAAATTAAAATTAACTCTAAAAGATGTATATATCTATAATATGCAAGATCATTATATATTGACCAAGCCTAGTATGTTAAATAAAAAAGCATGGATCACCATCACTACTCGATTACTAAATTGTTAATCTAAATAAGATAACTTCAAATTTTGATTGGTATTGGTGACTAAGCATGTATGCATTTATATTTTTAGGGTGGATTTATCAGATAAGAACAGTGTTACCTCCTCGAGGATAAAAAGGATTGGCATTTTTCATTTGGAAGTGACCATGGAAATGGAATTCGCAAAGTTACATAGGGAATGCATTCATCAAAATTTTGTTTGAATATCGCAAGAGATACGCCATCTTCAGATCGCTTATTGAACTATCATACGAAGATGTGCTTGATCACTCTGAGTTTAGCGTATACATGTGCCCGTCTTACACTCTGAAGAAGGATTTCCTAATCAACCTTATCAGAGGCATTAGTAGCAAGGAATGGAGTCGGATGTAGTCCAAATTGAAGGAGGTCAAAGGATATTTTGAGTTTTAGTTCCCATCCAAGAAGGATAATACCGTCCAAATGAGTCAGTAGGCAATTGCTTGCAAGGTATCACTAGTTACCCTCAAGATACACAAATCAAGGTGATTCTCCGGGTTTGGACTTGCATCTTGTGCTACCTCTTTACTTTGGTTCTCCACAGTGTGAGCAACAACCAAGATGGAGATGGCAAAGGTGATCTCCGTCCCAGAAGATTGTGACTGCAAGTATGATCAACAGAGGAGAATGACATAAGAAGAAGGAGAGGAGGCAGATGAGGATGAAGGGCATAAAGAGCACAACACCAGGCAACTGATAAATCCACGAGATCCCAAATGGTGAAGAGTCTCATCTATAGTGTGCTAACCAACTTTTCTATTCTCACAGTTCACAAGGCAAGGACGATAAAAAAGAATTCACTCTTCTTTGTATTAGTTATAGATTATAGATTGGTCAATGACAATTAATAATAATAGTAGAGAAACTAATTTTGCTCAAGCCGAGATCAAAAATGACCTTTAACCCACGCTGCTGGATCGCCACAATGACGGATGGGAAGCCATTGATGTTCTTAGCCGCCAAAATCAGGCAGTAAATGTGCTCATTATGGGGATCGTTAAATAACGTCTAAGCTAACCCTAGATGGAGTTCAACACCAATGAAGAGAAAGGTGACCATCAAAGAAACCACCTTTGTCGCATTATCCAAGTCATAACTGGTGTTCATGGGGAGGGGAACAGTGGGGGCACAAGCCTACACCGGGTCAAGCTGTGGCAGATAGCCATCCTGAGCATTGTGTAGGCTAGCTCCAGAATGTATGACAATAGAGAACCAGTGTCAGTGACTACCTTAACCCCCACGAAGACCCCCTCTGGCACAAGCGATAGCTGACTGTTGATGCTCATCGCCAACAAGCTGACAAAGAAATACTTAGGCCATGTAGGCTCGGGAATGGGATCTTTTTTTGTTTTTCAAATAACACACTTTTTATAAAAGTAACATGGCAAAAGTTTAAATTGCAGGAAATGCTCTTTGATCAAGGTAGGATTTTCAAACCCAACTTTAGTTAAAGTCAGAGAATTGTGCTCTAACTTTCTTATTCCTACAACCAAATGGTACTATTTAAAAGTCGAAGAAAAAAGGTGGATAATTATTATCTGACTTTAAATTTGAGTTTCATCAATCTAAATTTTTCTTTACCTTTAAGCCCCCCACCCGCCCCCTTTCTTACTCGACCTTTGTTTTTATGTCACCACCTCGTTCGTCCTCTCTAATAGTCCTCTCCGATGGCGACAACAGCCACCCCTTCCTCTGATGGTGGTCACCTCAAGATTTTGGTTCCTATGTTCATCCTAAAAAAATAAATTTTTGTATTGCCAAACAGGAAGATATGGTTTCCAATTTACATTAAAATTGTATCCCTGGAAAAATATTTTTCTTGTTTTAGTTCTTATGTTCATCCGAATGGACCCAATCTTAATTATATTGGGTTGTTGTTTGACCATATTTCCTTCTTTTATTTCTATCATCATTTAATCACGTAATTAAATGAGGAACAAATTATGTACATGTGTACATACCCATTAAGTACTACCTCCAGTCCACCAACATAATGCTACCCTTCATGTCCCAGTAATGGGTGATGAAGGGGACTTTATCTCCAGCCCTCTTCTCCAGACAGACGTACCAAATCGGCGAGTGGAAGCAAGGCTTCGGGAGGAAAGCCTTCTAGATCCAGTCGGTGCGTTATGTTCACCATGTGAGCATTGCGAAGGCATGTCTCCGAGTCCACTCGCTTCTCACTACCAAATAATGGCTGGATGGCCTCAACTATAGCCAAAACCACTTATCCGTCATTGGGGGCCTCCTCGGCACTCCACTAGAGGGCGACGTGGTGGGTGATGTTGGTCCCAGCACAATCGTCGATGACGATGTAGCATGTGAGATTTACAGGGTGTGAGACAACCAGGTTGGTTGGGCTACTTGGGCCGCGACAACGACAAGATGAACATGTTGACACGGTGAAGAGGGAAGCACTATTGGGGGTCCATGAGAGACTAGAATGATCTGTTGCATGCCTGCGTGGGGCAAAAACACAGCATCACAAAGGTGCTGCGTGGGGCGACATTGACAGGTTGTGGGATGGTGATGTCGTGAGTGGCCTGTGGGCCTGATTGCTTGGCCCAAGTAACAAGAGATGGCTTATTTATCTGCCCTGAAATAAAACCCAGTGTTGGCTCAGCCTAAGGGCCTAAGGGTCAACTTGGTCCATTGCTACCTCTAAGTGTTAGATGCACTTGTTGTGAGCCCGATCTAAGACATTTTTTGTGTAAACATGCAACATGTGTCATTGGGTTTGTAAATTTGGGATCCAAATGCTTGTGTCCAATTGGTATACAAGTGATTGTTATTGGTCATCCTACCAAAGTGACTTTACAGTGTTCTTGATTCACGTCACTAGACAAAATTCAACGCATAACGAAATGTGATTCCACTTTTATCTCCAGTGAAGTTTAAAAAGTCTATAAGACCATGAAACAAACAAGTTCCTATGATTATAGATCGTTACTCTAATAAACAACGAAATCAATGTTCTATTTGTAAACAAGCAAGACATTATTTAACCACGTGCTCTCCGCGACCTTAGTATGTAATTAAGAATTTTTCTTGTTAGTTTTGTTTTTATGGTAAATATGACTTATGTCTTAACTATCTTTATTTTGTTTGTAGGGATGGAGCCTCATGACCCTTCTCTTCTTAGTGACTAGGCTCGCCATCGTTTGGCGAACCCAATGGTAAACATGGGAAAGCTAACTTGTTATTTATTTATCTATTGCTTTGATATATTCTAGACTTGTAACAAATTATACACTTCTGTTTCACACGGTGCCATATTTCTGTTATTTGTCTCACATTTTCATCAGATATCAGCTTGGTCGATTACTAACACAACTGTTATCAATTTCTTAGAAAGGGCTAGTTAATTGTATGTTACATATCTCCACTGGATTTCGTTAGTTAGATAGCTTATTATGGTTGTTGCATAACAATGGCATCCTGAGACCTCTAAATTTTATTTTTTATGGGGTGAATGGCCATTATGTTATAAGACATCTCCTTGTTCATGGGTTTATGTATAGATGATCATGCGGTCATCACTCCCATACGGGTTCCATTTATAGGGTTTTCTGATTGGATACAGGTATGTGAGAGGTATTTAGGTGTTTGGTCAACATATGTGGATATGGGAAATATTAAGAGAACCTTGAGATTATTGTACTTGTATAACACATTTGGTAGTCATGTTCAACACTTACCCATAGATGATAGTAAGGAGTCTCATGTGATTCGTCTATGTCACACTAGGATGCTTATACTCATGTTAATAGGGTGTGTTCTAATGCCTGACACGTTAGGCAATGAGGTGCGTATGCAGTATTTGTTTTTCATAGAGGACATAGATACTTGTAGTAGATTTTCTTAGGGTAGCACGGCATTAGGTTTTCAAAACCATCAACTATGCTCTGCTACATCTATGAGTCGTAACCAGATTGAGGCTTATCTTCATCATTTACAAGTTAGTATCTTCAACTTGTTATCTTTGATGTTCATTTTATATACTTAGCTACTACAATTTTGTAATGTCATTTTAAACAGTTATGAAGTTGGGAGCATTTGCATGTTGGCCGACGTCACATTCCAAGTCTTATTGTATTAGGAGACTGGTGTGTAGAAATTGGATGTAGATGGAATCAGGTTGGCGATGGCCCCCAACATAACTATATTTTATTATTTTACATAAATAAATTTGATGTGGGAGAGATTAGTAAGGTATGAAGGATATAAAGCCATATGTATACTTTGTATATATTAATATTGTGCTTGTTGTGATTTCTAACTTCTTACCATATGTATTGATTGTAGGTTATTTAGGAGTCACATACACAATAAATCTTGATAATTGTACAAGATAAATGTCTTGAGGATAATTTATTATGGATGACATTTGTGTTTTGTTGCTCAATTATGGAAGTATATGTGCTAGTGGGACTTTTAAGACAATTTTGGCATGTACAAACTAAGCCGATTGGTAGAGAGCAATATCAAAGGAGAGATGGCCGAGGATGTTGGTGTAGACACGCCAATTTAGCCTTATTTGGAGCTTAAACTCTTATTCCATTGGCAACATCTCTTTTAGACCATCAAAATCAAGTTGAATCATTATTTTGGACAAGCCGAGGAGTTCACTAGAAATCTAAGGAAGAGTTTTTGTTCTCTAATCAAATTCAATTTTCCCAAATGAGAGTGCATTCTAACTTCCATGTTTCTCTTGGTGGTCTTTGCACCAAGGTCGCGCCGCTTGGTTGTGTGCCAAATTATACTTTTCCCAGCATATCCTCTACTTTAACATTTTTCATAGGATTATGTGAACGTCCAATGAAGAAGTATTAAACATCAATAATCTTCCTATATGAGTCCTCTTTTCAATGGAACAAACGGAATTCAATTCTGATCTACCATTTGTCCGCAGCGCCTTTTAGAAGTCAGACGTGCAGTTCTGTCCACACGCAGCACCGATCAAGTCCAATTGCATGCAAGCCCAGCTCATTAGGCACATATCTGACTAACTCACGATCTTACCTTCCTTTTTCCTCCTCCATATTACTTGGTATAGTATCTTTAAGCTTCATGGTCGAAATTAGCATCATCAAATGATGGCAATCCAACTTGTTGTCTTATACATCAAAACATGCTATTTTTAGACCAGATTTGTTTCCTCTTCAGGTGGAGACATATTTTGAACATGGGGAAGGTGATCCACGGTTTCCAATCCCTATCAATCATTTGAGTAAGTTTATAGATGCCTCAGGATGAAAATTAGCAACATTAAATGGAGAAAATCCAACCTATGGTCGGATGTATCAAAACTTGTTATTTTTTGACCTATTTTTCATCCCCTATAAAGGGAGACTCATATGAACGACCTAAAAAGGGCATCCCCATCCTCCAGCACTCTTCTCCTCATCTTCCAACCATCATTGTCTCATCCCAACCTCCCCAAATCGTCCTCTCTTCATCCCGGTGCCCGGAGATCATCCCAAAGTGAAGAAGAAGCCGGTCTATGCTTCGACGTGCTGCACTGCTGATCATCAGCTTCTACAGATCTTTATAGTCATTTTACGGCGTGACTTCCTTCAGAATAAGTGTTATTTATCAAGATATATTTAATATAAAACAAATGGAGATCAATTCTGACATTCCCTTTGCTTGTTATGGCTTCAACACTGGCGCTGCACAGACAAATCCGAAGTCTTCTCTTCTAAGTCATCATCTTCTCAGTCAATTTTAGTACATTTATGGTGGATTCAGCCTATACATCCTTCATAGAAATTGTTCCCTGGTGAGTTATATTTTATCTCCAAGAAGAATCATTCAATTCATATATTTTTGGTGCCAATAGCATGTCCTACATCGACATTGTGCTGGGAGTTTCCAGAACTTCATTGTCCAAAATCCGACTTATCAGGTAAATTCAGATTACTTATCATAAGATTCAAGCAAAGTTCTCCTAATCTAAAACTACCCTCGGTGAGTTATCTTTATTTTTAAACAAACGGCACTCGATTCTGACATCGGGGTTGTCCGTAACATTTTTTGCACCAAAGTCGCGCTAGTAGGGTGCAAGGCTACCCGAACTGGCATTCTTCAACCAACTTCGCTTCAACTCAAGCCATACACTTCATAAGGTCTTATTAACTCATTTCATTCAGTTTATTTACTATTTTAGAACATCTTTTAGTTCATTTGCATCATTGTTACATAATTAAAAATAAAAAAAGGAGTTAAGGCTCACCCCGAAGCCGGTGAGTTTGGTTCCAATTACTTCCTTTCTTATCTTCTTACTACAGTTACTACACTTCTCATAAGTCTAATTAAACTCTTCACTTGCTTTATTGTCTTAAGTTGCACAGACGGTTGGACTCTCCCTCATCGGCCGGCCGAAGAAGAAGAAGGTTGAACCACGTACACTCTCTCCCGCGCTAAGGTACACATGGTCATCTAACTTAATCTGTTATTCAAATCCATAAAGCTGAGCCCATGGCTCCTGGAGACCACTTCTTCTCTTATTCATGCTTTAAGTGAATTCATTCCTCACTCTCCTCCCACATGACCCGAACCATCTCTGGTGCTCGAGCGACGCCGTGAGATGAAAGTTCGGGGATCAATGTGAGTGTGGGAGCGAGGTGAGGACTTTTTACCACTTTCCGAGTTTCTTCTGATTCACTCCCCTTTCCCCTATTCTATCTTTCACCTTCTCTTGAGGTCTGATCCGAAACCAGTTTCTGAAGTCGACAGCTTTTTGGCGACCATGGTGGGACAACCAATGTCTTTAACCATGCTAGCTTGATTTGTTTGTGAGACTAGTTTCATTCTAATTCAGTTGTAGTCACTAGATTGTTTGTTTTGTTGCATGATTGCTTGTCTTGTTTGCATATTGCATGCTTGATTTACTTACTTCTTATCATTTTCTGTTCGCGCATATTTATTGCTTCTTCTCCTCTTACCTTCCATTTTTACTTTTGCATTAGGTTTTTGCATCGGGTACCGGACTTGCTCCGATTCGTAGGGCATTTGAGACGGGGGCTCTCTCTCCCAACACACCCTCACCCTCTAAACACCATCTTAGTGGATTCTTACCTCTCTTATGAGATATTCCTTTCTAGTTGATTTGGTGGTTTCCATTAAGACCTCCTTAAACCCCCATCCATATTCCTCTCTGCACAATTGGGCCAGTTGTACCACTTTCCCAAAACCCGAAGAACCCAAGTACTTACTCATGGTGATTGAGTGACAACCTTAGGTCTTGAAGATTGAAGCACTAGGAACCATACCCATTTGAGTGAACAATGGCTAACAATCTATCTAATCTAAGGTTTCAACCCAAATATTGTCAAGTAGTCATTTTAAAACCTTGTTTGCATAACTTGCTTGCTCACCAAAAATTGAAAACAACCAAAAATTTCTTCTTGCAAAACACCTAAAAAAACAAAACAAAAACCTCTTTAATTTTGTGTTCAACTTGTTTTCCAAACAACCAAATTGAAATAAAAAAATTAAACAAAACAAAACATAACAAAAAAAAACTTCAATTGTGTGCTTGACTTGCCCTTCTTTTTTTAACCATCTTTGAAGAAAGATCGACAGGATGCCCATGATGCTAAGGTCCGAAAGACACGTCGGGATGCTGGACAACTACAAGACGGGTCACTACATGCTACAGCAACCCATGGTCCAACCAGAGGGCCATGTTAGTGCCATCAGAGAACCCAAAATTCAAGATCCCACCCATCAGCTTGCTCCGCTCAGCATGGAGCAACTCCTTCAGGGTCTATCTCTCCACTTTGATCCTAAATCCTTCTCAATTGTGCAGTTCCTAGCAAAGGGCAAGATGCTTGTCAATCATGGTCCAGCCAAAGTCAACCGAGCTGCCTCACCTCCCCAATCGGTAGTTCGACCTCTTACCATAACCCCACCTGGGCAGTCCTGCCATGTTACTTCATCTACTCATCCCATTGTGGGTCATTCTTTAGCTAGCACACCAACCCACCCCCTTCCATCTGAGTGCCACATGCACACCCCCTGGTGAATTCCTCCCCACCTGTTGTCAAGGATCAGGAAACCCTTGAATTTCCCCTCTATACTATCTACATTCCCCAATCACAAATGCCAACCTACCATCGCTACAATGGCTCAGGTGATCCCTTCACCCATGTCAATGATTTCCTGAGAAAATCATCTCGATGGCAGAATGATAGAAAGACCCTTGCCTTTCGTTTTAGGAGATCTTTAGAGGGTGCAACCCTAGATTGGTTTTTTTCATTTAACGAAGTAGAGATATGGGATTTTGAAATTGTCAAGGCCAAATTCTTGAAACGATATGGGCCAGGCTATTCAATAATTGGGGAAGTAAAAGAAGATGTGGAATTAATGCAATATTCTGATGAATTGAGGCCCAGGCTTGAGAGGAGCATTGATGCTATTCACCAACCTAGGAGCCCTCTCCAACCTCATCCAAATCATCATCTTCAACCGACTCCTCGATGCCAGTTGATTAGGCCACCCATGCCCCAATCTCAGTCGGTCATGCAACCCGTGTCAATGGCACAATCAATTGTGCATGATCAAGCTCCTCATGTCCATTGTGCAAATACTTCATTACCTAAACCAGCTCCCCATCCTTTGACCTCACGAAAATTTCCAAAGGCCCCTCGGCCAATCATTCGGCTCTTAGCTTCTCAGTCTGCTTCACCAACAGCTCCTCAGCCAACCACACAAGCCTTGGCCCCTCAACCAATGTCACCAGTAGATCCTCAGCCTGAACCGACTTCTATGCCGACACCAATCGAACTACCCATGGCTATTCAATCAACCTCTCAAAATAGGGTTCACCCTAAGTCGGTTAAGGCCCTTGTTTCTTCTATTACTCCTGCCTTGATAGAGGAACTAGTCACTCCGATCATCCATGCTCCTGCCATGGCAGATGATTCAGTCACTTTGACCTTTCATGCTCCTGCCCTGGCAGAGGAATCAATCACTCCAACCATTTGTGCTCCTGCCCTGGCAGAGGAATCAACTCCTCAACATATCCCTACTCTCTATCAAGATCAAAGTCAGCCAGTAGGGGAGGTCGAACCAAACTCTTCTATCATTTTAGAATCCCTAAACTAGGCATGCCCTCTTCCCTAGAACAACCTGAGGAGAAGCCTACTGTAAAAAGCTTGGATGAGGTGATCATAAATTTAGTTGATGGTCAAGGATTAGGCAAGGATTCGCCAAGTACAGATCAAATGTTGCCATCATTGGAATTTATCCCTAAAGCTAGGAAGATAGAATTGACCCCTGAACGAAAAAATAAGGGGATAAAATTGGTCAGTGAAATGGAAAATGAATCGACAAGCCTCCAAAAGGGCATAGACAAAGGGATACTGCGACCTCCTCCAGATAGGCAGGCAAATCCCTTAGCATCAATCTTAGGGCCACTACCCTTACCCCATTCTTCTCCTAAGCAACAATCCGGCCCATGGGCCCACGATCAATCAATCTTAGGGCCACGACCCTTTCTTTATTATCCTCCAAATCAACAATCGAGCCCATAGGCCCACAATTCTTCAATCTTAGGGCCACCGCCCTTTTTTTATCCTTCTTACAACCATCAATCAGGCCCATGGGTCCAAAATCTGTCAATCTTAGGGCCATGGCCCACACCCTATCCCACTCAATTGGGCCCTTATGCCCCATTTTCGGGACTTTATGCCCATTTTTGGGCCCTTATGCCCCTTTTCATCAATCAGGCTCTTATGCCCCTTTTCATCAACTGGGCCCATGTGCCCCTTTCCATCAGCCGGGCCCACGTGCCCCCTTTATCCAACTGGGCCCATGTGCACCTCTTCATCAACCGGGCTCTTATGCCCCTTTTATCCAACTGGGCCAACGTGCCCCTTTTAATCAATCGGGCCTGTGTGCCCCTTTCCTTCAACTGGGCCCATGCGTCCCTTTTCCCCAACTGGGCCTATGTAACTCTTTCCTTCCATCGGGCCCACATGCCCACAATTCTCTCCAATCGGGCCCATGTGCCCTTAATTTTTTTAAATCGGGCCCACATGCCCACAATTCACCTCAATCGGGCCCACATGCCCATAATCCACCTCAACTGGGCTCACATGCCCATGTTTTTCTACAACCGGGTGTCGACTCTGAAAATTCGACGGGGTCCTCTCCTTTTCAAGGAAGTCCGTGAACCCAGATCGTCACCTCAGGAGGGGATGAGAAAAGAAAGGAATAAAGCACGGAAAGCAACTCTCACTTTGGTCCCACACTCACATTGAGCCCCGAACTTTCATCCCTTGGCATCGCTCGATCACCAAAGAGATGGTTCGGGTCATGTGGGAGGAGGATGAGAAGTAGAAAATTAATACATGTGGTCTCCAGGAACCGTGGGTTCCTATTTATAGAATTAAATATGAAAGATGACCGTGTGTACCTTAGCGTGAAGAGTATGGGTTAAAGCTTCTCCTTCTTCGGCCGGCCAATGAAGAAGAGTCCTCAACGCGTGGGTGCTTGATCTTCTGTGCAACTAGACAAACAAACAAGTGAAAGACACAATTAGAACTAAACAAAGTGGAGTATATGTAAAGAGAATAACATAAAACACACAACTGACAAGAAACTGACCGGATTCGGGTTATCTCTAACCCCTTTTTCTATTTTCGGATAAACAGACTAAAAATAATGCAAAAAAATGTAAAAAAATGATAGGAGGATGGATAATCACTAAACAAAGAGATAGGAAAAAGAACAGAAAGATTCTGAGTTTAATAGAGAAAGATATAGCCAAATCTGGGTTGTCGAAAAAGCCGAGCAGCAGTCCAGGATCTGCCAGGCGCGACTTTGCTTCTGCGCTCGTCACGACCAACCCCGACCTCAGAATCAAGTGTCGTTGATTGAAAACTGAAGAATACTTGGAGAGAAAGAACTTTGATGAATAGAGCTCAGGAAGAAGACGTCCACACACTTCTGTAGAGGTCGAAGAAGAAAGACCTGGCTGATCACCTGTAGAACAGCCTTCCTCTCTCTTGAACCGACTTTTCTCTCTCTAAAACCTCAAAATTCTCTCTCTAAAAATCAAAAAATCAATGCAAGAGGGAGGTTGGACGTCTTGAGATGCCTGGGGGGTTGTGCTCATCCCTCTGGAATGACCAGAATCAGAGTTAATTTATAGGAGAACGAATAGTCTCATCCGGGCTAAAAAAAAGGCCACCTTGCGCCCTACCCCAGGGCGCATGCACCCTGGTTCATGGCGCATGCACCCCACTGAGGGGCACATGCGCCCCCTCGAAGGGGCACATGGCACTATTCCCGAAAAAGTTGTCCTTATCCGGTCGATCGATTCAGTGGTAGAGTCCCGGTGAAAAACTTGTTCCCTCGTGCCTCAAGGGTAGGGCGCATGTGCCCTCAAGTGAGGGCACGAGGTCATGTGCCTCACTGGTAGGGCGCATGGGCACGTGCCCTGGGTCCCGGGCGCATGTGACCAGGAACCCGGTCGCATGGGACTGTTTTTGCGCGTCCTTCTTCCGGAAGCCATTGCGAACACTCCCAAACTCGGAATTCGACGCCGTTTGTTGCGTTGGAAAGATAACAGGCCGAAGAAGCTTTCTATAGCATAGGATCAGACATAACACACTCCAAAACTTCAGAATTTTTTCCGTAAGTTAGGGCAGTGAACATAAGATCCGATACAGGTCAAAATGACTCCGACGACAAACCGGAAAGGCACGGTATGCAACAAAACTTGTCCGGGGTGTGAATATGACAATAACCTTCAATGCATGATCATTAGGCATTGGTCATTCAGCTAACTTCCGTGTTTACGCGATTTACGTGTGGCTTTTGCTCGGAAATTACGGCTTTTTGCGGAAAACTTCGGAAAGCATCCGATTTCGTTCGGAGAAGCTCCAAATCAACTTTAAAAGGACACAACATCATTATAAGGTCAATCATACATGTTACCCTAGAAAACATGAGTTTTGTGCTCTGAATTAGGCAAATTTGGCGTGTCTACACCGGGCCCATGTGCCCAAATTTCTTCTAAATCGGGCCCACGTGCCCACCTTCTATCAACCTCGGGCACACATGCCCACACTCCTTCAACTTCGGCCCTGTATTCCCCCATTTCTTCGCCATCGGGCCCGTGTGCCCATACTTTTTCAAAATCAGGCCCCTGTGCCCCACTTCAACTATGGGCTTGTGCACCCATACTCTTCGATGGTGCCCACGAGCCCATCACAAATCTTCCAAATCACAATCATACTTCCAATAACCTAAATCGGGTTCACATGCCCATTCTTTTCGTTGGGTCCCTCGAGCTCAACCTTCAATCGGGCCATCGAGCCCATCACCTTTAGTTAGGCCCTCGAGCCCATCACCTTTAGTTAGGCCCTCAAGCCCATCAACATCAATTGGGCCCTCTAGCTCGCATTCAACTCTTGGGCCCACATGCCCCTTGATTCAAATCCTTCCCGGGCTTGCAATCTCACTATCAACTCCTGGGCCCAAGATCCCACTTTAATTCACTTTTATTTTCAAGCATTCTCTTTCCTTTTCCAAGTTTTATTTTCAAAAAAATCAAGGTAGAGAAATTTCCTAGGTGATACCCCAATCTTTGCCTTCTATATCATCAATCCTAGTTCCACCATGCCAAATCAAATCTACCACATCTTGCACCTCACTGTATGACTCTTACTCTTTGATTCAATATGGAGCATATCGAAAGTGTAAGCAACATGACAAGGCAAGGCAAGCACAAGTAAAGCCGTCATCAACAATGAACTTTTTCTTCTCTCAGGTATTACATGAAATTGCATTCATCATCAATATGTCATCCGCAAGGCAATATTTTTTTGAAATGATCTTGAACTTCACAATTTTAATGGAGAGAAATTCATGATTGACGATATTTGTAGCTACCTTGTTTTTATTAAACAAATTCCTTACATTGCAAGGCATGCGAACAATTGATTCACCTCTGGAATGTAATCTACCTCAAAAATGGAGAGAACTACTAGTATGACTTGAGTCCACATGTCCTAGGATGTTCTCTAGGATTCGAGGGTAGATACCATACTACACACACAACACGTTCCTATCTCAGAATCTAGATGAACTAACACCCGAGAGAAGCTAGGCAAGGCTTGGAGATGGAAGGAAAACCCTCACCATATTCTCTTCTGTTCGGTCCAAGATAGGCAAAGGGGACTAGAGGGGAAGAGTATCGAAAGCATCCACTGCCTTAGTAGGAGGCCGTCTCAAAAGGTCCAACTTTTCAAAAGAAAAGGGTGTAAAAAGATGGGCAATGAACCCCATAGGTTTAAACAAATATGGGCCTGTCTAAATGAGTACCCAGAAAAGTAGAAAATGAAAAAAGGCACCAAAAGATGGGCAATGACCCCACAGGTCAAAGACTTGTCTAAGTGAGTGCCACAAGAACCCGAAGAGGCCGAACCCCAACGGGCAATTAGGTGCAAGTAGAGAAATCCCTCTCGACATCTCCAAAGCCTATCTAGGACTTCCTATTAATTCTTCATTCTTAACCCCCCCCCCCCCCCCCCCCCAAGGTGTGGGTGGACCAACCAAATTGAAGATAAACTCTGGCCAATTAAAGTTGAAGGTCAAAAGATTTTGAGTAAGGAACCCCATTTTGCACATGGTATCTACTAGTGAACCTAGAATAACAACCAAGTGATGAGAACTTATGTCAATACTTTTTTTCTCTCTCCAAAAAAAATTTATTTATTTTCAAAATCTCTAAAAAAAGTTGAATATCTTAAAAAATCCAAAAGAATTAAGTATTTTCAAAACTCCAAAAAAATTGAATGTTTTCAAAATCCCAAAAACAAAAATCTTTTATCAAAACTTCTTTTCAAATTCCAACAAAATTTTCAAAAAATTTTTTCATCACCATGCTTGGTTTGAATTCTCGTCTTTATGTTCATATTTATTCTTAGTCTCTCATATTTCAAATATTTCATTGCATATTTGCTGCTTTATTTTTTTTACACCCTTAAGAAGGCTACACCCCTTGACAAAGGTCAAGACATACTGCAACTTGCAAGGGGGATAAGCCATACTGGCATTCTAATCACAATTTTCGAGTGTTTCAGGCACGAAGAACAAACGAGGAGAACTACACAACAAGGCGATACTCACCACTTCCCTCCCCTGAGGATTCTTAAGAGGAGGTGTCATCATAACCTCGGCCTTAACTTTGTCGAGAAACTTTTTGCAGGCAACACTCGCCACTTCCCTCCCCTGAGGATTCTCAGGAGGAGGTGTCATCATTACCTCGGCCTCAACTTTGTCGAGAAGCTTTTGCTTTGTGTCCTCATTAGGACACATGAGCTCTATTGTGAGAATGTATGTCATTACACCGCAAACTCACCGTTATCATTTCCTTTCTTAGCATAAGTTAGGTGCATTACTATTTATTTTATGCATTGATGTTGAAGACCGTGAATGCAAAGAAGACCAGGCCCGAGATCCCCTTCATCAAAATCCAAGACGGTCGGGTCATTCTTTGTGCTCACGGATAAGCCAAAGTTGTGCTATGAGGGACGATGGTTCCCGAATGGGTATCTTGACCTCATAGACAATCTATATCTTCAACTATTTGTTATACAAGTTTTGTTTTGTTTTCTTGAGCCTAGCATGCATCATGTAGCGTTAGTTGCATTACATTTTGTTTTTTTATCGCATACATCCTTTCATAATCTTAACCTTCTCACCCTAATCTCTAAATCTTGTATCCTAATTCCGATCATTCTGAATCCCACCGTGTTTGATAATCTCACCGTGTTTTCTAGTCCCACCGACCTTTCTAATATCCCACCATGTTTGTGAATCCCACCGTGTTCGGTAATCACCTTGTGCCTCCAACCATTTCATTTCTATCACCACTGTGGCCACTACAACACTATTCTTTCTATTCATCCCACTGTGGTAGTCAATTCGTCCCACCAAGGGTCTCCTATTTGATCAGAACTTGCATTGCCGTTATCTTCACGGTTTGTGCTTCAACATTTGCCTTTTAGAATTTGAGATAATTCCATTCTGAATTGAATCTTGTCTCTTGGAAGACTTAAATGAATCTGAGAACCTAAATGCGCTCGATTGGTATTCTTTTACTTTTTCAAAATAAATCTCCTTTTAAAATTTTTTAGCCCATCACAGTATAGGAACACTGCAAAGATTGGGTTACCGGATGATGATGAACCTACGAACCCATGTTTCGGGGACTCCCCACCGCGTTGGGGGTTGGTTATTCTTCTCTCATGCCAATGGAACATCTCTTACCAATCGAACATAGGAAGACTTGATGAAACATGGTAGTTAACCAGGAGACTTGAAGAGATTCTCTTTGTCGAATTTGGTCGTTGAGCGTGTCTATATCTACACCTTGATGCCACCTTTTCAGTCCATTGCTATTTCGCTCCACTGTATTCCATTACAACTCATTTTGCTTCGCTACATTCCTACACATTTCACTTCACTTCACTACATAACATTCCCTTGCAAAGCCGACATCAAGGCGAGGCAAGCTGTAGACACACCAATTTGGCCTTATTTGGAGCTTAAACTCTTATTCCATTGGCAACATCTCTTTTAGACCATCAAAATAAAGTTGAATCATTATTTTGGACAAGCCGAGGAGTTCACTAGAAATCTAAGGAAGAGTTTTTGATCTCTAATCAAATTCACTTTTCCCAAATGAGAGCCCATTCTAAGTTCCATGTTGCTCTTGGTGGTCTTTGCACCAAGGTCGTGCCGCTTGGTTGTGTGCCAAATTATACTTTTCCCAGCATATCCTCTACTTTAAAATTTTTCATAGGATTATGTGAGTGTCCAATGAAGAAGTCTTCAACATAAATAATCTTTCCCTATGAGTCCTCTTTTCAATGGAATAAACAGCATTCAATTTCGATCTACCATTAGTCTGTAGCGCCTTTTAGAAGTCAAATGTGCTGTTCTGTCCACACACAGCACTGATCAAGCCCAATTGCATGCAAGCCCAGCCCATTGGGCACATATCTGACCAATTCATGACCTTACCTTCCTTTTTCCTCCTCCATATTACTTGGTATAGTATCTGGAAGCTTCATGGTCGAAATTAGCATCATTAAATGATGGCAATCAACCTTGTTGTCTTATACATCAAAACTTGCTATTTTTAGACTAGATTTGTTTCCTCTTCAAGTGGAGACATATTTTGAACATGGGGAAGGTGATACATGGTTTAGAATCTCTCTCAATCATTTGAGTAAGTTTATAGATGTCTCAGAATGAAAATTAGCAACATTAAATGGAGGAAATCCAACCTATGGTCGGATGTATAAAAACTTGCTATTTTTTGACCTGTTTTTCATCCCATATAAAGGGAAACTCATATGAACAACCTAAGAAGGGCATCCCCATCCTCCAGCACTCTTCTCCTCATCTTCCAGACATCCTTGTCTCATCCCAACCTCCCAAAATCGTCCTCTCTTCGTCCCGGTGCCTGGAGATCATCCCAAAGTGAAGAAGAAGCCGGTCTATGCTCCGACGTGCTGCACTGCTGATCATCGGCTTCTACAGTTCTTTATCGTCATTTTACGGCCTGACTTCCTTCATAAGAAGTGTGATTTATCAAGATATATTTCATCTCCAACAAACTGAGATTAATTCTGACATTATCTAGGCTTGTTACGACTTTCAACACCGGTGCTGCACAGACAGATCCGAAGTCTTCTCTTCTAAGTTATCATCTTCTCAGTCAATTTTAGTACATTTAATGGTGGATTCAGCCTATACATACTTCATATAAATTGTTCCCTGGTAAGTTATATTTTATCTCCAACAAGAATCATTCAATTCATATATCTATGGTGCCCATAGCATGTCCTACATCGATGTTGTGCTGGGAGTTTCCAGAACTTCACTGTCCAAGATCCGGCTTATCAGGTAAATTCAGATTACTTATAATAAGATTCAAGCAAAGTTATCTTAATCTATAACCACCCTCGGTGAGTTATCTATATTTTTAAACAAATGTCACTCAATTCTGACATCGGGGTCGTCCGTAACATTTTCTGCACCAAAGTTGTGCCAGAAGGGTGCTAGGCTACCCGAACCGACCTTCTTCAACCAACTTGGCTTCAACTCAAGCCATACACTTCATAAGTTCTTCTTAACTCATTTCATTCAGTTTATTTACTATTTTAGAACATATTTTAGTTCATTTGCATCATTGTTACATAATTAAAATAAAAAAAGGGGTTAAGGCTCACCTCGAAGCCGGTGAGTTCGGTTCCAATTGCTTCCTTTCTTATCTTCTTACTACAGTTACTACACTTCTCACAAGTCTAATCAAACTCTTCACTTGTTTTATTGTCTTAAGTTGCACATATTGATTAAGCTAGCATCAGTTGGACTATCCCTCATCGTTTGGCCGAAGAAGGAGAAGGTTGAACCCGCGTACACTCTCTCCCATGCTAAGGTACACACGATCATCTAACCTAATCTCTTGTTCAAATCCATAAAGCGGAGCCCGTGGCTCCTGGCGACCACTTCTTCTCTTATTCATGCTTTAAGTGAATTCAATCCTCACTCTCCTCCCACATGACCCGAACCATCTCTGGTGCTTGAGCGATGCCGTGAGATGAAAGTTCGGGGATCAATGTGAGTGTGGGAGCGAGGTGAGGACTTTTTATTGCTTTCCGAGTGTCTTCTGATTCACTCCCCTTTCCCCTATTCTATCTTTCACCTTCTCTTGAGGTGCCGATTCGGAGCCCATTTTTGGAGTCGACAATTGGTCCACCGATTGAACCGTGGAGTACGCTTGAAACATTACCTGGTGGAATGACCGAAAGGCTCATGTCTATAGAGTTCCAGATGATGTTCAAGAGAAGGAAATAGAGTGTTATAGTTAGTGGTATGTGGATCATACAATTTCATATTTAGGTCGAGATGCTCCGAAGCCTCCTACTCAATTTTACAAAGAGTAAGAATGGAATGGGAAATGGTGAATCCATTAAGAATTTTGTTTATTGTTTTGTGACTTTTGTCAATTTAAGATGTTATTTATTGCATTAATCATTAATCATGACAAACAAAAACTTTAAAGTTGCTTGATAGCTTAAAGGACAACATGAGATACAAAAAATGTTGACTACCAATTGCAACAAACAAAAATGGACATCCTAGAGTTGCAAGAAGAACTAGTGCAAAAGCTTCGATTTACATTTCCATGGTACGAGCTGGCCCCAAATCCAATGCATTCTTCTATAGGGCAATGGCTACAACCTCCTTTTGCTTGGAATGGACAGGGCATACTACTGTCGACTCCGAAAATGAGTTCCATATCGGCACCTCAAGAGAAGGTGAAAGATAGAATAGGAGAAAAATGGGAGTGAATTGAAAAACACTCGGAAAGTGGTAAAAAGTCCTCACCTCGGTCCCACACTCACATTGATCCCCGAACTTTCATCTCATGGCATCGCTCAAGCACCAGAGATGGTTCGGGTCATGTGGGAGGAGAGGGAGGAATAAATGACTTAATGCATAAAAGAGGTGGTCGCCAGGAGCTGCGGGCTCCGCTTTATAGAATAAAAGACAAGATGAAGTTGAATTGACCGTGTGTACCTTAGCGCAGGAGATGATATGTGGGTTAAACCTTCTTCTTCTTCGGCCGGCCGATAAAGAAGAGTCCAACCGATGCTAGCTTGATTGATCTGTGCCACTTAAAGACAATGAAAACAAGTGAAAGAATGAATTAGACTTGAGTGAAGTGTAGTAACTGAAATAAGAAGATGTGAAATTAGCAATTGAAACCGAACTTACCGGCTTCGGGGTGAGCCTTAACCCCTTTTTATTGTGTTTTTAGCTATGTAAAAATGATGCAAACTATACTAAAAGTTGTTCTAAAATAGTAAATAAACTGAATAAATAGGGTTGAGGAAGCTTATGGAGTGAATCAGCTTAAGTTGAAGCTGAGATAGTTGAAACAAGCCGGTTCAGGTAGCCTTGCACCCTCCTGGCGTGACTTTGGTACAGAGAATGCTACGGACGACCCTGATGTCAGAATCAAGTGTCGTTTGTTTCAAAATAAAGATAACTCACTGAGGGTGGTTTGATATTAAGACAAATTTTATTTAATATTATGATAAGTAATATGAATTTACCTGATAAGCCGGATCTTGGACAGTGAAGTTTTGGAAACTCCCAGCACAACGTCGATGTAGGACATGCTATGGGAACCAAAGATATCTGAATTGAATGATTCTTGTTGGAGATAAAAGATAGATCACTAGGAAAAAATTTCTATGAAGGCTGAATTCACCATTAAATGTACTAAAATTGACTGAGAAAATGATGACTTAGTAGAGAAGACTTCGGATCTGTCTATGCAGCGTTGGTGTTGAAGCTGTAACAAGCAGAGGGAATGTCATAATTGATATCTGTTTATTGGAGATGAAATATATCTTGATTAAGCAAACTTCTTCTGAAGGAAGTGAGGGTGGAAAATGACTATAAAGATTTGTAGAAGTAGATGATCAACAGTGTAGCATGTCGGAGCATAGACCGGCTTCTTCTTCGGTTTGGGATGATCTCTGGGCACCGAGATGAAGAGAGGACGATTTGGGAGGTTGTGATGAGCCTAGGATGGCTGTAAGATGAGAATAAGAGTGCTGTAGGATGGGGATGCCCTTTTTAGGTCGTTCATATGAGTCTCCCTTTATAGGGGATGAAAAACAGGTAAAAAATAGCAAGTTTTAATACATCCGACCATAGGTTGGATTTCCTCCATTTAATGTTGCTAATTTTCAGCCTGAGATATCTAGAAACTTACCCAAATGATTAATATGGATTGAAAACCATGGATAACCTTCCCCATGTTCAAAATATGTCTCCACTTGAAGAGGAAACAAATCTGGTCTAAAAATAACAAGTTTTGATGTATAAGACAATAAGTTTGATTGCCATCATTTGATGATGCTAATTTCGACCATGAAGCTTCTAGATACTATAACAAGTAATATGGAGGAGGGAAAAGGAAGGTAAGGTCATGAATTGGTCAGATATGTGCCCAATGAGTTGGGCTTGCATGCAATTGGGCTTGATCGGTGCTGCATGCGGACAGAACTGCACGTCTGACTTCTAAAAGGCACTGCGGACAAATGGTAGATCAGCATTGAATGCTGTTTGTTCCATTAAAAATAGGACTCATAGAGGAAGATTATTTATGTCTAAGACTTCTTCATTGGACGTTCACATAATCTTATGAAAAATTTTAAAGTAGAGGATATGCTGAGAAAAGTATAATTTGGCACACAACCAAGCGGTGCGACCTTGGTGCAAAGACCACCAAGAGCAACATGGAAGTTAGAATGGGATCTTATTTGGGAAAATGAATTTGATTAGAGATCAAAAACTCTTCCTTAGATTTCTAGTGAACTCCTTGGCTCATCTAAAAGGATCGTTCAACTTGATTTTCATGGTCTTAAAGAGATGTTGCCAATAGAATAAGAGTTTAAGCCCCAAATAAGACCAAATTGGCATGTCTACAACTACATGTTCACGAAAGAGCAGACTTTAATATATAGCTTCCTCAAAATTGAATTGGTAAAAACCAACTTGGAATTGACCAAGAAACATGGGTTCTGGGAAGATCCAAACTCGGGGTATTATTGATCTACAAACATGGCACTGGGAAGATGCAAATTTGGGGTATTTTACCCCAACTTTAATATTTACCTTCTTCAAAGTAAGATTGGTAAAACCTGACTTCGAATCAACCCATAAACATGGGTTATAGGAAGATCCAAAGTCAGGGTATTTTACCACGACTTTTATATTTACCTTATTTAAAGTCAGACTGGTAAAACACGACTTGAAATCTACCAAGAAACTTTGGTTCTTGGAAGATTCAAAGTAGGGTTATTTTACTTCTTATTTACTTTGTTCAAAGTTGGATGGATAAAACCCGACTTGGAATCAACCTAGAAACTGGGTTCTAAAAAGATCCAAAGATAGGAAATTTTACCCTTACTTTAAACTAAATGTTGTTTGAATTCAAAGTAGTATAGCCAGACTTGGAATCCACCCATAAACTAGAATTATGGGAAGATCCATGGTTGGGATTTTTTTTCCCTGATTTTAATATTACCTTGTTCAAAGTCGGATTGATAAAATCCGACTTGGAATCGACCCAAAAACTAGGTTCTAGAAACATCCAAAGTCGTGGAATTTTACCTTGACTTTCTTATAATGTGCTTTCAAACAATGTGCTTATATTTATATTGCTTAAATATATCATAATTTGTACCATAATATTCTTGGATTTTTTTAAATTATTTAATACTGGATCTGTGGAATAATTTTCTATCTTATTTTTATGAATTTCTCTATATTCTAAAAAGTGTTGAAAATCTGATTCAAGATAAACTTTTATTGGTTCTTCTTCATTATGTCTTATAGTTTTAAATAATTTTATAATTAAAAATAAAAATTGGAATTATATTTAGACTTATCTTTGGTTTATGTTTTGGGTATTGGGTTGAGATAATGTTGATATCGTCATGGTTTGACTTTTACTTTCTATTGATTGAAGAATTCTCTAAGAATTTATTCTATAGTCAATTATTATATTTTGTTGATTAAATATGTTTTGAAAATGTTGTTTCACATCACTTGTAGCTTCTTTATTATGAATTACATTATTATGATTATCATCAGAACTAACACAGATACTATCGCTAACTAGACATAGTTTTTCCCTTTTTCTGCAGTCATTAGAACAATAGATATTCCTTATTTTTGCTAGATATTTCCCTTAAGCTCAGTCTTAGAACACTTGACGGATACTTCTCACTGGCAAGATGAGTACTACACACC
Organism: Cryptocoryne crispatula var. balansae; assembly: GCA_036172225.1. Lineage (NCBI taxonomy): Eukaryota > Viridiplantae > Streptophyta > Magnoliopsida > Alismatales > Araceae > Cryptocoryne > Cryptocoryne crispatula. The sequence continues at coordinate 20,592,262 of CM069923.1, read as the reverse complement.
AACGTAATAACTTGTGATGAAAGAGTTACAAAATAACCTAAGAATATGAAACATAGACTATCATGGATATTGAAGATAACTTACACCAACTGAATATTGACTATGGAAGAACACCATAGACGACGGACAAACACCAAGGGTGATGGACAGACACTAGGGCTCTGATACCAGTCTTCGAGCCTCGACAGTACGAGACGTAATAGACAAGTAGAGAAACAGATGAGGTAGGGATGATGGCATTCTCAGAGAATCGATGTGAGAGGATGAAGAAGAGGTAGCTCTTATTTTTGTAAATTGAATCCTACAAATGATGCCCTCCTTTTTCCTTCTCTGCTCCTTTTATAGACAAGGAGAGAGCCCCAAAATGTCAGGGATGACTTCCTTTCAAAAATTTACAAAAATCTTTCTACAATGTAATCGTACAATGATTCAAACTAAACACTGTACATAGTCCAATCATGTGAAGGAAATTATTCGATAGTACAAGTATTTAAGCATGCTTTACTGATGAGTTGTCCTTGTTGTCTCCTTCTTGGAATTTTTTATTCTTTATTCATCATATCAGCCCAACTATTTTTTACATTCCGCCAGATTTCCTTTGCTCGTGGTCCCAAGATATTCATGTTTAATTGTTGCTAATAGCCTTGTCCTTGGCCATGATGTCTTTTATGTACAAATCTTCCATGGTCTCTAACTAGTATCCGTCCATCTATCTAGCTTGGAACTTCTAATGGCCATTGGCTTTCATTCTTTATGCCTGTGATGTTTTTGATTTGTTCTTTTTCAATATTAATCTCCTCATTAAGTTCTTCATATTGAATATCAAATGAGTATTGTGGTCTAATTCTACATATTTGTATTGTGGGAAATGTATTTTCAATGGTTGCTTCTAGAAAAGTAGATGTTATATCTATTTCAAAACCATGTATTAATCGTGGAATCTATCTAATGACTATTATCCAAAAATTCAGACTATTTATTTGATTTCTAGTGATGATTAGCTAATTTATAACTCCCATTTCATGAGTATAAATAGTTCTTTCATTTATTTCATTGTGTACCAACATTATTCTTTGTCTCTCAACATGTTTAGTTATACAATCTTTATATTTCTCCAGCTGTGGCATAACTAGATCTTCCCATATGGCATAATCGATTAGAGTTTTGAATTCTATTGGAAAATTATTGTTAACATATTCATATAGCGCTATTATTTTGGCTCTTTAAAAATATTTGAAAATATTGACGTATTCATAATGTGATTGATGATATTCAGCTGTTCATTTGGCTCTTCATTATGGATATTCTTCTCAAGGAATGGGAGTAAACGGTTATTTAAAAAGTTTACATGACTACTTGGTTCTATTATAGTTTGTTGTTGTAGCACCATTATTTTATTTTGAAGATTGATATTGATATTTTGTTGATGATACAAGTTATTTTCCATGGAAACAATATATTCTTCCATGTTTCTCAAAGAGGATATATATTCTAGAAAACTATTCATTTTATTTATATCAATATATGAATATAATAAAAATAATTATTTAATTTTATCATTTTTAATACTTAAATTAAAAAATAATAATATATATTTTATTAAATATCATAATTATTTTTTATGTTTTAAATATTTTGTCACATTTTTTATCAATTTAAATAATTTTTTATAGTTTATTTAATTACTTTAGTTATATTATGATACATAATATTTGATGTTTTTAAAACTTTTAATATGTTATCTATTCTATCGAATCTTCTACAAATCAAGTGAAGTCAAAAATCGAAGAAAGAGCAGTAAGATTAGTTAATTTTTAGAATTTTTAATCATCAAAATCTCTAACAGCATGTACTCCCATTCGATAGAGCTTGACTTCTAGATTTCCATGATTGACTTTCATGTTTAAGAAAGATATGGCCAAAGATATTATCCACTTTAGTTTTCAAATTTTAAAAGAGAGAATACATGAAGAAAGAGAGTAGGGAAGAAAGCCCAAAGAGTGGGAGAAGTTTTCCTTCATTTCATGTGATGTCTAGAATAATATAAATTTTATTTTAATTCACCGCACTTCGTCGTGCATGAACACCTACATGGTAGTATGCATATATATATTTATATTGCTCAATGGCAATTCATAATAATAGTGGAGAAACTGATTTTGTTGTCACCGAGATGGTAGAAGACCTCCAACTCAAACTACTAAATTGCCCTGATGACAGACCTGATGTGCGTGAAGTTGGCCGTGAATGCCAGGAAATAAATGTGCTTATTTTGGAGATCAATAAAGAATGTCTAAGAAAACCTTAGCTGGAGTTCGGTGTCGATGAAGTGGAGGGTGACCGTCGGAGAATCCACTACCATCACATTGACCAAGTTATAGCAGGTGTCCATGGGATGCGCGGTGGGGGCACAAGCCTATACCAAGTCATGCTGCTGTGGACAACCATCTTCATGGCAATGTAGGCTAGCTCTAGAATGTACAAAATTAGGGAACTGGCATCAATGACTGCCTTTTCCCCACAAAGATGCCCTCCGGCATAGGCAACAACTGACTATTGACGCTCATCGCCAACTGGCCGATGATTTTAACCTTATAGAATTATTTAATTTTTTTAACCACTGAGCATTAAATGCTTATATGTATCCATAAATTAAGGACTCTTGGATTTAATTTCGAATGATTCGTTCAGTTCAATGAATTCAAAACATTTGAAACTATAAATTCATACTTCTACATATTCAAATTTTGACTTCAAAAAGTTAATAATTTCAAGCAAACTTGACTATTCAATATAAAAACTACTCTTTTTGATATCTTTAGAAGTTCAATCTTATAATTTCAAGCACTACAAATTCACTGGTACACGTAGATCGAACAAATTCAAAGCTAATAATTCATAATTTTAGAAGTTTTACATATCATTTTATACTCTATCACACAGTTATTTATTTAATTTTCTCATTTAAATAAATATTTAAATTATTTAATTATTTAAAATAAAAAATAATTTTTTATTTTTAATTTTTAATTTATTTAGCGATGCTAATGCAAGTTGCCAACTGTGTTATAGGCAACTAAAGGGTTGCCTTGCCTCAATTGCCTTGATACATATTTTTTGAAAGTAAAACTCAAAGACTGTTAAAATGGCATGTCCATATAGATTTGATCCCTCACGGATAAGGTAAAGTCTTAGGGAATAGAAGATAGACGGGGATAATTTTCTTGATACATGTTGGTTGTAGTAAATAGGGACAAGTGTATAGCAAAGGCCTTAATAAAAAAGACTACTCAAGTTGTATCATTTTACTTGCCACGTTTATCAGACTAGAAATGGAAGATCTTTGGCATGCATGTTCTCATTAGTAATGTATACAGGGACTCCATGGCATTCATGTCTGAGGAGATTGGTGCATGTGTCCACATACTATGTGCCTACAGGAATTCAAAATTGATAAATATATTGCAAAAATATTCTTATAATTGAAGGTGATTTTCCTTAACCTTACATCTTACATTCATTTATGTGCCCGAGGACCCTACCTAAGACCTCATTGCTTGTGCATGTTGACCTCATTTGGTAGCTTGTTTCATTTATTTTTGCATTGAGTGGTGGATTGCAAGGTAGTATTTTGCTGTTATCTAGAAATCTCTAGCAATTAGTATTGTTTCATACAGGAACAAAGAAAAATTTTATAGTATGATTCTCCAAAGATACCCTGTACGAAGACATTTTTTTGGCCTTTTAGATGTTGAATGTTTTGATCACACTTCACATGATTTCGTCTTTATTTTATTTAAGTTTGTTTAGGTCATATCTCTAATTTTTTTTTCTATTCAAATCTACTGATATTATGGATTTGTTGTAAGCATTCAACACACCATTGGCTGGTATCTAAAACAAACAAGTCAAGCACCATCTTGGTAGAGTCCATCAGTGGGCTATGCCATGCTTTACCTAAAGTGAATTTGAGAAAGAAACCACAAAAGGAGGTTATGCAGGTGATTCAACTACAGGTCTAAGCCCCATGTTCCTTTGTAGGTACCCTTCAGCTTTTGCACAATATTCTCAACTTATAATGAAAGCCATAAAGTTATATATCTTTTTTGATGGCTACATTATAATGTGATATTGCTATTCAATAGCACATGTATATAATCCTTTTGATCTTTGGTAAATATAAGTTCAAGGTTTCAAGTTTCCTAAGATGTGCTTCTTGTTTGGTGGGTAGAGCAATAAGGTGTTTTCTACAGTTATGTGATACCTGATAGAAATGTATGCCTTACAATCCAATCATATATGATATGATTTAACATTTCTAGAAATATCTCATTCAATTATATAGGAAAAACTTCGTTACTAGCTTTTATTAGAAGCATATATCGTAATGAAGTCCTTGATCACATGAAATGATAATTGAATCATGACGAGATCATGATAATGAGATCAATCATCTAGAGATATTTGATCTAAGTGTTCCTAGTCATAGGATCCGTGAGACGGGACATCAAGGATCCGGATAGATTAGTGTGTGTGATGTCTTCTCATGTGATGAGAATGACCGATCTCATTAGTCATCAATGTGGGGACACTGAGATACACACATAGGTGCTTATTGGTGGAATGAGTTCACTGAACTAATTAATTTAGAAAAACCTAATTGGTATCTTACCGAACTATCTATCAGGTTATTATTACATCTCAATAGTGTAGACACGCCAAATTGGCCTGATTCGGAGCCCCAGACTCTTATTCCATAGGCGATATCTTTTATTTGACTGTTATCTGATCCGGATTACCTTGTGGAGATGAGCTAAGGATACTAGTGGAGCCCCTCGCATGTTGAGAATGGACCAATGATTTCCGGAATGATGCCGTAACCTTCAAGCGTGAGCCGCGCGTGAACTGTAAAAACACAAAGCCTGCTCGATGACCGACCTTGAATAGTCCATAATTGAAGGTCTCGGGAGTCCCTCATGTGTTCCGTAACTTTCAGGGTTTCCGAGAAGTCATTTCGGTAGGCGTCGGTCAATGACGGCTTTCGTTACGGCTTTTTCGATCTGTACTGACACGGCTATCCTGGACTACGCGTTAGGCCTTTCCGGTCATCACCGGGTCTTTTTGAGTCATCTGGGTCGATCCTAGCCGTATATTTCATCAACCGGGGCCATACGGCCATTTCGGCCGATTTTAGGGTTTTACGACTTTTCCGAGTTTCGGTTCACGTTTACCGGGTTAATATCAGATTTTTCGATGACTTCAGGTTTTTTGATCGTACCAGACTTGTTCAGTCATCATTTTAAGTCATCCCGAGTTGACCCGAGATTTCTCAACCGGAACCATGCTCTTTTGGATCTTCGCCACGGGTTTTGGCTTTCCACATGAGGGTAAACCGGTACAAAGCCCCGTGCAAATGTCTCGGGAGTCATTCCGGATGGTTTACTAACTTGAGGAGGTGTGGTTGAAGGCCCTCTTTCCAACGCAGTAAACGGGAGCTGAATCGGACATCCCGTTTGCAAGTTACGGCCCGCGGAACGCGCACGGGAGAGAGAGTCTACCGCGCCCCCGCTCCCCTTGAAAGGGGAGGGCGCGCCCTGCGCGCCCTCAAACTGGGGGCATGCCCTGCGCGCCCCTGTTTCCTTTGAAACACTGGGGCGCAGTCAGTTTCCAAAAATCGGAAATTGCCCCGATTTACACCTTTTAAACCGGATTTTTGGAAAGTTATCATCGATGATTTTCGATTATTTGTACTGCGCCCCCGGTTTGGGGGTGCGTTACTGATGCGGGACCGACCGGGCACCAAGCTAATAGCTAGCTATGAAGGCCTAGCAGCACGTTGACTATGCAATTGACTAGGTAAGAAAACACCTCGGTAGACAATTATATCAAGTTTATCCAACCCGGGAAGCGGTCCCAACTAGGGAGAGGATCGGATACCATGAGGGGTACCGAGATAGGACATTGCCGACTTCCAATGTAACCGATCTAAGTAGCTCAGGACGGGGAACTCCACTCACATTGGACAGCGATCGAATGAAAATAGCTAGGAGACCTAATGACTCACGACACGGCAATCAAAGTATAATAAACGAGCAAGTGACTTTGGTTAGGAAATCGTACCTCCATGCCTAAGCGTGGGGTGTCGACCACCGTTGGAGTCTTCAACGTAGCTGGTCGCGTCGCACGCTCACATGCCATCCATCTTGCCACCACCTCGTAGCTCTTTACGGACTATTTTGCCAAGTCACCCGAGTCTTCAAACTGTCCACCACACGATGGAGAACCTGTCGAACGATAGTGGCAGCGGCTAGAGGGAGTGCTGGAGAGAGGGAGGGGGAGGTAGGGAAGGGGCCATGAGGTAGGCAGCTGGTCTGTCAGGGAAAGGGGGGGAAAACGGGGTGAGGCTGTCGTAAACAGGCCCCGTACAGGACTGGAACAGGGGGTGGACGGGGCTGGGTGCCCACTGGACTGAAGGGGGGCTGAGGGGATGAGGGCGGGTTTGGTCGGACCTATATGGAAGACCAAACGTGAGGGGGAAGACTGGTGGAGGAAGGGGGGGTTGCCGGAATGGACTTCCGGTTCTGGTTCGCCGGAAGAGGGGAAACCGGATAAGGGAGGAGAGGGGAGGGTTCGCAGGGGGTTGTCGGGTCTGCCGGGGGAAAAGAAAGGTCCGGGCAGACCTGCTAGAGGAGCTGGAGGCAGGTGGGAGAGCTGAGGGGAGATCCGGAAGAAGAACCGGGAGGAGGGGTTCTGGTTGGTGCACAGGCGAAGGAGGAAGGAGAAGGGGAAGAAGGCGGGATCCTACCGAGGGTGCTGGGGTGCCGAGGGTGCCGTCTCCACCAGAGAAGAAGAGGTGGAGGGCCTGGAGGGGCGTCCGCTGCAGCCGGAAGAAGGGGGAGGGAGACCGCTGCCGTCCGCGCCCTAGCGGGCTCCTGCCGGTCGCGCGAGAGAGAAAGAGAGCTCGGGAGAGGGGTGAGGGAGCAAAATCACAAGAATGCCATTCTCAAGTTTCATTCCATTCATTCTATGCTCTCAAAAACATACAAGTGTGGGTATAAATAAACTAAGCCCATTACAAGTATACCCCAAAAGACACCTATTTTCCAAATGCCCCCAACTCTAAGTGTAAGGTGTGTGTACACTCAAAATATGTAGAGATTCCAAAAATACATACAAAATGTGTCCCAAAAAAAACCCAAAATGAAGTGTGTGCTACACAAAATAAACAAAAAATAGCACCTAATCATCAATCCAAAGTGACACAACCGGTCGTCGACGCCGTCGATAAACTAGGGCGGGGTCGAACCGGTCTCGACCGCGGGTGTCCTCACCAATCCTCCCCGGGTGGGAGGAACTCGACCCCGTCGAGTAGGGGTCGCTGCCACTCTGGTAACGCTCCAAAAGATCTGGGTCTAGGCGCTGCAGCTCTGCCCGCGTCAGCCATGAGTCCTCCGAAAGTGGTCGACCTCTCCAGCGCACAAGGTAGTGGTGATAGGCCCCTTCCCAAGTTGTAATCACCTGCTCATCCATTATACATTCGATATACTCGTGTCGTGTAGGGAGAGGGGCTGAAGGTGGACACTCCGGTGTAGGCTCACTCGAAGGGAGGGGGTGTAGGTCAAAAATCTCACTAGGAATCGCTGCCGGGTCCCGATAAGCCACTAGATCGGAAACATTGAAAGTAGAGCTAATGCCATACTCGGCAGGCAAATCCACCACGTAAGCATTGGTCCCCACCCTCTCAATCACTCTGAAAGGACCAGCCCCTCGAGCTTGGAGTTTCTTGACGACCCCCGAGGGGAATCGCTCAGGTCTAACCCTGACCATGACATAATCGCCTACCTGGAACTCTCGGGCTCGCCTATGCAAGTCAGCGTGCTGCTTATATCGCTCATTGCTAGCCTCAACTTGGCGCCTAACATGACCATGCAGACTCTGGATATGCTCTACAAGTGACTCGGCTGAGGCTGACACACGGGTGGCATGGGGCAGAGGGGTGAGATCTAAAGGCCACCTAGGTCTCTGGCCAGTAACTATCTCAAAGGGGCTCAAACCAGTAGACCTATTAACCGAATCATTATATGCAAACTCTGCTAAAGGATGAACAAGGTCCCATATGCAAACATGGTCCCCCACTATGCAACGCAAGAGATCACCCAAACTCCTATTGATGACCTCAGTCTGGCCATCCGTCTGGGGGTGGTAAGCTGTGGAAAATTTAAGTTTGGTTCCCAGAAGGTGCCAAAGGGTCTTCCAAAAATAACTGGTAAACCGGACATCACGGTCGGAGACAATCGTCTTGGGCAGCCCATGTAAGCGCACAATCTCAGCAAAGAAAAGACGGGCTACCACTGACGCATCAGAAGTTTTCGAGCACGGGATAAAGTGGGCCATCTTGGAGAATCGGTCCACAACAACAAGAATGGAGTCGTGGCGGCGCAAGGTGCGCGGTAGCCCAAGGACAAAGTCCATGCTAACATCCTGCCACGGGGACTCTGGAACGGGAAGTGGGGTGTAGAGACCGGTATTCTGCTTCTTCTGTTTAGACGTGGCACAGATGCGGCACTGGGCAACGATGCGGGCCACGTCGCGTTTCAAGCTAGGCAAATAAAATCGATGCTCTATGATCTCGATCGTCTTGTTCCGGCCGAAATGCCCAGCTAAGCCACCAGCATGAAGCTCCCAGACAAGGAAATCACAGACCGAAGTCCGAGGAATGCAAAGTCTAGATCCAAGAAAAAGGTACCCGTCCTGAAGGAGGTACCCGCGAGAATCAGAGGGCTGGTTGGACTCGAGAGCAGCAATGATAGGGCCAAAGTCGGGACAATCAGGGTATTCATCCCTGATCCTCTTGAATCTGATCACCTCAATGCCGACGGCCGCGAGCAGGGATACTCACCGGCTCAAGGCATCGGCCACTCGGTTCTCAACCCCAGCACGGTGTTTGAGAACAAAAGTGAACGATTGAAGATACTCAACCCATCGGCTATGTCGAGGGTTAAGTTTCTTCTGAGAATGGAGGTAGCGGAGGGCCTCATGGTCTGAGTAGAGGACAAACTCCTGGGAAAGAAGGTAGTGTCGCCAGTGCCTCAAAGCCTGCACGACGGCGTAGAACTCCTTGTCATAAGTGGAGTATCTCAACTTGGCATCCGATAGCTTCTCGCTAAAGAAGGATACTGGATGACCCTCCTGAGACAAGACTCCACCAATGCCCACCCCCGAGGCATCACATGCAACCTCGAACACGTTGGTGAAATCGGGCAATCGAAGAACAGGTGCTCGGGTCATCATCTCCTTCAGGGTGCCGAAGGTAGAAGCAGCCGACTTGGTCCAAGAAAATGCACCCTTCCGAAGACAATCAGTGATGGGAGCAGTGACAGTACTGAACCCCTTGATGAACCGGGCGATAAAAGGTGGCGAGACCAAGGAAACTCTGGACATTGTGAACGCTACACGGCTCAGGCCACTCCGTAATCGCCTGGATCCTCTCGGGATCGGCTGAGACGCCGTCCACCGAGACAATGAAACCTAAGAAGGCAACAGAAGGGGTCATGAAAGCGCACTTCTTGAGGTTTCCAAACAGCTGTTCCCGCCTAAGAGTGAGGCACACCTGGTGGAGGTGGCTCAAGTGGTCATCATGGGACCGGCTGTAAACAAGGATGTCATCAAAGTAAACTACCACAAATCGCCCAATGTATGGCCGAAGAACCTGGTTCATCAGCCTCATGAAAGTGCTCGGGGCATTGGATAGCCCGAATGGCATCACCATCCATTCATATAGTCCATCCTTTGTTTTGAAAGCTGTCTTCCATTCGTCACCCGGTCGAATGCGGACCTGGTGATAGCCACTTTTAAGGTCAATCTTGGAGAACAAGGTGGCTCCCGCTAACATATCAAGCATATCATTCAAGCGGGGAATAGGGAACTGGTACTTGACAGTAATCCGGTTAATGGCTCGACTATCAACACACATCCTCCAAGACCCGTCCTTTTTGGGTGACAAGAGAGCGGGCACGCCGCAAGGACTCAAGCTCTCCCGGATATATCCTCGCCCCAGTAATTCCTTGACTGACTCCTTAACTCGGCATGGGAAGAGAGGTCCATGCGTTAATGAGGCAAGTTCGGAAGAGTAGATCCTAGGACGAGATTGTTGGCATGCTGTATGTCCCTCATCGGAGGGAGATCAAGGGGAAGCTCATCAGGGAATACATCCTGAAAATCCTGCAAGAGTGCCTCGATCTCGGGAGGGTGGGAGGTCTCCAGGGTCGGAGGGGTCTCATGAGCGACTACCGCCAAGAGGAGGGTTTTTCGGATGCAACGCTTGAGCTCATGATAATCAGCGGTGGGGATCGGCCGAGCGAGGTATGCATCGGGAGCAGAAGGAAGTTCCACAGGACCCCCTTGACCTCATCAGGAGAGTCAGAGTCAGTAGAGGATGGAATGACTAGCTGCAAGTGTCCACCAACACAAGGGGTGACGTCGGTGGGAACAGGAGAAGTAGAGGCTGCAGCTGTCGGAGAAGTCGGAGGTGGTGACTTGGCCGCCGAAGGGAGAGGGAGCGGCAAGCTACCGGCAGATTTGGGAGGAGGAGGGGGAGACGGAGAAAGAGTGATGCGCCGGCCCTGGTGCTCAAAGACACACGTGTTAGACCGACCATGGAGGGTCGCATCTACATCAAAGAGCCAAGGCCGGCCCAATATAAGGCTCCCAACCTCCATAAGTAGAACATCGCACCAAATCTCCCCAGAATAGGGAGGGAAGTGGATGGGAACCAAGCATCGGGTGTAAACAGAGATGGAAGTAGAATCCACCCATGACACTCGATAAGGATGAGGGTGGTTGGTCGGAACCAGCCCGAGGCACGATACGAGACGAGCAGAAATAGCATTAATGCAACTCCCTCTATCAATGATAACCTTACATGCCTTGCCCCCAAGTCGAAAATATGTGTGGAAGATAGTAGTCCGGCGCCAATCGTCACTCGGAACGGGCTGGGTGAAAGCACAATGGACTATGCCAAGTGCACTCTCACCTGACCCTGCCTGAGGCACAACAGAATGAGGGTCAGCCGGGTCTTCATCCTCCAATTGAAACTCAACAGAGAGGCTAGGGTCAGCCACGTACGTGACCTCCTCAAAGGTGTCTGAGGAGGGGTCAAGAGGCTGACCATCAAGGCACAGAGAATATGGGCATTGGGCGCGCATATGCCCGGGTTGCCTGCACCCGAAACAGTTGCCCCGAGAGATAGGGTGGGAGGGTTCACCAACAACAGGGGCCTTGCCCTTGTCATACGGTCGAGGGGGAAGAGGGGCGGCCACAGGGGGCCGAGCAGGAGGGGGTAGTAAGGGAAGAGGGGGCGGTCGCTCTGGCTGACCTGCAGCTCTGGCGGGGTAGGGAGAAGCCATACGAGGAGGGTACTCCGGACCACGGGGCAAAGAAGGGCGTGTCGGAGGGGAGTAGGTAACCCGAGCGTCGCCCTGGGTAGGCGGAATAGCTCTAGTACGAGCAGACTGCTCGTACAGAGTCTCAAACTACTCATACTCGGTGGCTACCTCATAAGCTTGCTCGAGGGTCTCGACCCCTCGGCGGTACAACTCACGCTGATACTCAGGCCGAAGCCCTCTTCTAAATCGGGTGAGTGTCACCGCGCTCTCCTCGCGTACATTGCACTTAAGCATATACTCATCAAACTCGGCTATGTACGCGGAGATAGACCTCTGCCCCTGGGCCAGAGCATGCCAACGGGCGAGAAGGCGCTGGCGATATGAAGCAGGCAAGTACTTCTCGCGGAGCTTGGCCTTCATCTCGTCCCAAGTCTGGATGGGCTCTTGTTGACGCTGCCTAAGGAGGGCCTCAACATTGCTCCAATGCATCTTGGCTTGCCCCGTGAGTTTCATTTTGGCGAACCTCACCCGCCGGGCGTCCGACATGTCATACCACTCAAAGTAGTGATCCATGCCAGATTCCCAGTCTAGATAGAGGCTCGGATCAAGTGCTCCCCCAAACTCAGGAGCATCGACCCTGACATGGCGAAGCATCCGCTCCTCGGCCTCCGCCTGATCATGGTGATGTCGGTGTCCTGGACCATGATCATGGAAGCCAACATGGGGGGGATGCCGCTCTGGGCGCCCCATAGGGGGAACAAGAGGGGGAATGGGAGGTCGGCCTGGAAAGATAGGGGGCCTATGGTCAGGAACAACATAGGCCGGGTCGGCAGGCCTGACGGGGTCAATAGGAGGGGGGCGCCTCTGCAGAGTCGCAACTTGATCGGAAAGCTCGTGCATGATCTGCTCAAGATAAGTGAACCTATCCCAAAGCTCCCTAACTAGTTCCTCAATGGTATCGACTCGATGTGTCAACTGGGCAGTGTGTGGATCCATGGAGGGCTCAGGAAGCTCAGGGTGGGGATCAGACATGGGAGACTCCGGGTCATAAACGGTACCACTACGGGTGCGCATGCAAATAGGACCTAGACTCTCAATGGGTGCTAAACCAATGTCCTAACTCAACCTGCTCTATTACCAAACTGATGCGGGACCGACCGGGCACCAAGCTAATAGCTTGGCATGAAGGCGTAGCAGCATGTTGACTATGCAATTGACTAGCTAAGAAAACACCTCGGTAGACAATTATATCAAGTTTATCCAGCCCGAGAAGCGGTCCCAACTAGGGGGAGGATCGGATACCATGAGGGGTACCGAGATAGGACATTGCCGACTTCCAATGTAACCGATCTAAGTAGCTCGGGACGGGGAACTCCACTCACATTGGACAACGATCAAATGAAAATAGCTAGGAGACCTAATGACTCACGACACGGCAATCAAAGTATAATAAAAGAGCAAGTGACTTCGGCTAGGAAATCGTACCTCCACACCTAAGCGTGGGGTGTCGACCACCGTCGGAGTCTTCAACGTAGCTGGTCACATCGCACGCTCACATGCCATCCATCTTGCCACAACCTCGTAGCTCTTTACGGACTATTTTGCTGAGTCACCTGAGTCTTCAAACTGTCTGCCACACGATGGAGAACCTGTCGAACGATAGTGGCAGCGGCTAGAGGGAGTGCTGGAGAGAGGGAGGGGGCGGCAGGGAAGGGGCCATGAGGCTGGCAGCTGGTCTGTCAGGGAAAGGGGGAAAACGGGGTGAGGCTGTCGTAAACAGGCCTCGTACAGGACTGGAACAGGGGGTGGACGGGGCTGGGTGCCCACTGGACTGAGGGGGGGGCTGAGGGGATGAGGGCGGGTCTGGCCGGACCTATTTGGAAGACCAAACGTGAGGGGGGGGCTGCCGGAATGGACTTCCGGTTCTGGTTCGCCGGAAGAGGGGAAACCGGATAAGGGGGGAGAGGGAAGGGTTTGCAGGAGGTTGTGGGGTCTGCCGGGGGGAAAGAAAGGTCCGGGCGGACCTGCTAGAGGAGCTGGAGGCAGGTGGGAGAGCTGAGGGGAGATCCGGAAGAAGAACCGGGAGGAGGGGTTCTGGTTGGTGCACAGGCGAAGGAGGAAGGAGAAGGGGAAGAAGGCGGGATCCTACCGAGGGTGCTGGGGTGCCGAGGGTGCCATCTCCACCAGAGAATAAGAGGAGGAGGGCATGGAGGGGCGTCCGCTGCCACCGGAAGAAGGGGGAGGGAGACCGCTGCCGTCCGCGTCCTAGCGGGCTCCTGCCGGTCGCGCGAGAGAGAAAGAGAGCTCGGGAGAGGGGTGAGGGAGCAAAATCACAAGAATGCCATTCTCAAGTTTCATTCCATTCATTCCATGCTCTCAAAAACATACAAGTGTGGGTATAAATAAACTAAGCCCATTACAAGTATACCCCAAAAGACACCTATTTTCTAAATGCCCCCAACTCTAAGTGTAAGTGTGTGTACACTCAAAATATGTAGAGATTCCCAAAATACATACAAAATGTGTCCCAAAAAAAAACCCAAAATGAAGTGTGTGCTACACAAAATAAACAAAAAATATCTCCTAATCATCAATCCAAAGTGACACAACCAGTCGTCGACGTCGTCGATAAACTAGGGCGGGGTTGAACTGGTCTCGACCGCGGGTGTCCTCACCAGTTACGTTTGTCAAGTCGATTTTTAGCAATTTTCGGAATATTTCGTCAATTTTTAGCAGTGAGACACATACCGCGCCCCCAAGGTGAGGACGCACCCTGTGCGCCCTCAGGTGGAGGGCGTGCCCTGCGCGCCCTCGTCTCCTTTGAAAAGTGGGGGCGCGGTCGGTCCAATTTCTATTTTTTGCACCTGTTCCTCTCCTCTATAAATTGAGGGCCATTCTCAACGACCCAAGGTTTATCCCCCGGTGCCTAGCTCGTCCTGAGGTCATCCAAACTCTCTCCCAAGGCCGTCCCGACATCCAAAGCCGATCCGACGTAGAGAGATCGATCCCGAAGTGAAGGAGAAGGCTCAATCCGGGCGTTCTGCATCAATCCGGGCGTTCTGCATCAACCAACTTCATCGACTTCATCAACTCAATCTTGTTTTTATTCCATAAAGCGGAGCCCACGGCTCCTGGCGACCACCTTTTTATTCATGTTCTTAGTTCATCTCCTCCTCACTCTCCTCCCACATGACCCAAACTATCTTTAGTGCTCGAGCGACGCCGTGAGATGAAAGTTCGGGGATCAATGTGAGTGTGGGATCGAGGTGAGGAGTCTTTATTGCTTTCCGAGTGTTTTCCGATTCACTCCTTTTCCCCAACTCCATCTTTCACCTTCTCTTGAGGTGCCAATCCGGAACCCGTTTCTGGGGTCGACAAATAGCACAGTTAGATCTTTAACCTGAGTCGCTAAAGATATCTTATCGGATATATCTTGTACTTTGATTATTGACTTATGGATCACCATCTTGATGGTCCAGTATAGTTGATGTATCGGGTGCAAGAGAAACCCGGTGGAGGCAATTGATTAGACAACAAGGGATCGTTCACTCTCGATAGGAGAGAGAGAATGTCTTATGGTATAATACTCTAAATCCTTGGCCAAGATAGGAAATTGGAAACGGAGTTTTCCAATTGATCCAAACCTGAGTATAGGATCTCATAGAGTTGGAATATTTAGGGGTTGACAGTCAGTGCCGAACCCCTGACCGATCGAGACATTGTATGAATGAGGATTTAAATCTGTGTGATAATTGATGATGGAAAGTCATGTTATTTAACCCCCCAAAGTCATTTCGGATCATAGGATGTGGCTTGTACCCTTTATGATCAGAAAGCCATAAAAACTATTATCGGATAACAGTTTTGATTTAATTTAAAGGAATTGTTTTTTTAAATTAATTAAGGCTTCAACCAAATTGACTATTGGGCCTAGTGGGTCACACACATTAGATTTGGTCAATAAGATAAGGGCATGGATGTAATTTTACAAAAGTTTTGGGTTTTTGTGAAAAATTTCATCTTATATATATAAATGGCTTATGAAGCCAAACCCTAACAAGCCATGGGGCTAGACCATGTCCCAAGTATCCTCTCTCCCTTTTCTCTCCTCTAGAAGGTGATCTCCCATGGTCAAGCTTGGATCTAGAAGATTTCTGGAGGCCTGAAGGAAGGGAGAACTTATCTATTGAAGTAGATCATGTGGATACCACTAGAGACTAGACACTTGAATGGTTTTTAGCAAGGAGGAATGTCCTCTCTTCATCCATGGTGAGGGATTTTGGAAATCCCATGAGGTACTCTCGTTCGAATTCATATTCGGTTCTTATTTTTACTCATTCGGCATTGACCAAGGCAAGGATCATAGTTTTAAGGAATAAATTTTTTTTTGCTGTCATGTATTGATTCCTTACAGTGGTATTAGAGCTAGGTTGAAGTCTTGGTCGAAGTTAAATTGAAATTGGCTTAATTTCATGTGATTTCTTGCTTTCCCAAAATTTTATATAGAGCAGTTTTGATTTGATCACCACAGTTCGTATGAGATACCAAACTATGTTTGGTTAGTTTTAATTGATTCTCAAGGATGAGATCTTTTCAATGCCACAAACCTCATGAATTTTGGCCATCTGGAGAGTCCGGAAGGAGTTCGGAAAGTTGTTAAGATCATCATGTTTGAAAATCCATCCAAAATTAGGGGAGTTGATGAACTTACCTATTTGGACTCAAATACCTCTGTATAATGACGTGAGAAGGTAGGAAATTAGGTTTTATAGAGTTTCCATAAGTTATTAGACACTTAACGTCCCTTGGAGGTGCCAGATTTGAGAGGGATTTACGGTCAGAGTTAATTGCAGCCATAACAACTTTCTCCCTGAACTACGTTGAATAAAATTTTTCATGAGATGAAACTTTATTCAATAGAGTCCTTATTATTTAAGGATTCCAACACATATTTTTATAGATTTTTTGGACTTCTTTTGGCATTCCAAAATTGGCCCGAAATTCTGGTGTTCAGCTAGGGTTTTCGTCGTGCTATAGTACTGCTTCACCCTTATCGGGTGGAGGAGACGAGTCCGGATAGGATCTGATCTTGGCAGCCGACGGGGGTATGCCACGGAAGTGCAGCTGCCCCCGGATGGGGTACGTGGTAGCGCCACGTTGGCTTCAATGGCGCACGGTAGCACAGATGGGCGCATAGCCGGCGGCGCGCGGCGGCCGGCAGTTCAGCGTAGCCGCGGGGGTATGCGGCAAAGCTGCAGTGAGCTTGCTGGTGTCGTGGCAAGCGCTGGTTGGTCGGTGCTATGCGCCGCCAGTTAATATCTTTCGAAAATGATTTTAAATTGTTTAAAATTCATTTTTATCCAAAAAAATTGCCAAAAAATTCTATAAAAATTATGAAAAATTGTAGAATTTATTTAATGAGTTATTAAAGTGTTTAATGGCTTATTAGATAGAACTTTACTATTTTTTCATTGAATTCTATTTTTTGATTTTAAAAATGTTTTAAGATCAAATTTAATGAAATTAATGATTATATAAGTTCTGGTAAAATTATTTAATAGGTTTATAAAATGTTTATGAACTTATTAGATAGTTTTTTGGCTCTGTTTAACACAAAATCATTTTATAAATTATTTTAAAATTATTTTAAAATCTTTATTGATTAAATTAGTGTTCAAATAAATTCTGAAAATTGTGATTTTGAAGATTTATGATTTTGAAGATTTATGATTTTGAAAATTAATTTAATGCTTTGATAAATTTTGGAAAAGTATGAATCATCTAAATTGTTTTATATTGCTTGTCTTATGCATGTAAATTGTTTATATGTGCATTTTATGTTATTTATTTCATGTAAATTCGACAAGCATGAAATTTGGAATTTTAAAATTGTAGTATATAATTTTATGATGGTATATATGATATATCTCATATAATTATCATTTATGCACTCTATGTTCATGTGATGAATGTTGGTGTGTGTATGGAGATGACCATGGACTTAAATATGCTTTGCTTGTGATTGCTTGGTTAATTAAGTTGGTTATGTTATTAAATGGGGCCTACATGTGCCTCCTCTCTCTCTATACAATTTGATTGTACATTCTATCTCTCCCCCACTTGTGTACTCCCCTTGGTTAAAACCAAGGTTTCTTATTATAATTTGTACATTTGTGGGTCTGTGTACCCTTTAGCCGCTTGTAATGTTAGAAGCCGGCTTGTGGAAGAATGGAGAGCGGGACCACTTGGAGTAGCACCCTTCTGAAGTGGGAGCATGCCAACTCAAGCTTCTGAAGCAACGGTTTGCACCTATAGGGGTGCCTTAGGTGTATGCTTAGGGTAAAGTCCATGATCACCTATGTTTTAATGCATATTTGATATGTGGTTGTGTGCTATAAATTATACCTTAAATATATGATATTCCAAAAGGTATATTAATATTTATATGTATCACCTATGTTGATGAGACTAAAATAAAATCCCTCCTTGTTCTAATTAGGTCGATAAACGTGAGACATTAAGAATGACTCATGCAGCCTTCCATTGTTATGGTCTTGATGAGCTAATCTTAGATTGGATGGGTTTGTTGTGCTACCATAAGACCCATTCAGCAAGGGATTCGAGATTACGGCCAAGGCATTAGCCGATCATTGGGGTGGACCATTTGCATGGCTTTGTTGTGCTACCACAAGGGCTGTGTGAAGAATCTATTATCATAACGTAACAAGCGGGTTTGACCTAACTAGAGTATATGGTTTGTTATGCTACCACAAGATCATAACTCTAGAGGCTAAATAACTAAGAGTTGTAAGAGTTGCAACTAGTAATAGTTGCCTACCAATTAAGTATAGGCTGATTTGTTGTGCTATTACAAGGTCATCACCATAAAGTTAGTAGGGTCTTGGTCCCCACTAGGATGTTATCGTGATATCCCGTCTTTGCATAATGAGGGTTATGCAAATTCGTTGAAAATTAGTGGGAGTATAAATTAGAATAAAAGACCATATCTTAATTTTAATGAATATTTGTAATGTTGATATAATTATATCTCTGTTGTAGAATATTATAAACCACCATTAGTCTAGCATGCTAGATGGTAAGTAGTTTAATGGCTCACACTTCTTATATTGGTTTTGAACTACGAGAATAGTTCTCATAGTTGACCTATTAACTATCCTACTTGAGAAGTAGGTATCTCCTACACTATCTAACGATGTGAGAGAAGATAAGATCTTATCTCATTGAAAAGATGTATTGATTGCCTTATATCAGATGTTAACCTCTATCAGATAAAAATAGTAGTGGCAACATGGATAGATAGATATGATATCCATCATAGCTCATGTTGATGAGCTAATTAAAAGTAAATAAGAATAATACATCTTGAATACTTCTTATTGGTGAGACTAATAGAAAGAAATAAGATCATTAGATAGAGATAGAAGGTGATAGTTAAAAGACAAAGAAGTAAGTCAAAATATTATAACCCAAATTAGACATAGCGTTCTTTTACTATCATGATGATGGTAAGTAGAAGATGAAAAGCAAAGTGTATTACAAATAATGCAAAGGTGGAGCTTGAGAAGTTTCATGTATCTATGTCATTAAAATTTACTTGTCTCAAATACATATTCGATAGTATAAGATACTATATGTGTACTATAGTATAAGATACTAGAGATGCATATAATAGTATGAGATACCGAATATGCATTATGAATCTATGAAGAGTTTTAGATAATAGCAAGTAAATGAAGGCATGAGAAAGATTGTTAACCTACATATGAAATGATACAAAATGTTGTATCATTACTAGAGGGAGATAAAAATTTTCTATAGCTTTCTAGAGTTGTCTTAATTATCCTTACATAAGAACATTGTTTTCATTTCCTAGTTGAATAAATGTTGATTTATTCTATGGTATGGAAATGATAATTGATCTATAATAATTTATAAAGTATTTACCAGTGGGAGCATAATAAAGAGTTTATTCATATCAGATATGTGTGCTCTTATAATATGTGTGAATAATCCTCATTAGGTGAAGTAGATTGATATTGATCAATTTATTGTTTAGTAGTATAGTCATATTTATAAGAAAAGACTTGAGGAGTACTATTCAGATAGAAACATATAGATAAATGATTTGGAATCATTAACTATATGTAAGTCTTATCTTATTAAGCAAAATGACCAACTCTCCATTTGTTAGACATAGAGAGAGGGCTAATAAGTTTATAGAACCCATGCATCTAAATGCATGTTAGCCCATATCTATTAAAGATAGAGGATAATATTTCAAATTCATTAATTTTCAAAGATGACTTCTCTAGGTATGGACATAAGTACTTTATGAAGTACAAATCCAAAACCTTTAAGAAATTATTTGAGATTAAGAATGAAGTGGAAATATTAATAAAACAAGTATTAGAACTCTTTGATGAGATCAAAGAGGGGATACTTAAGTAAGAATTCACATATAAATGAAGAATAGTAGAATCTAATTTTGATGGACACCACTTATACATTTCAGCTTAATTGAGTAGCTAAAATGAGAAGCCATATTGTGTAGGACATAATATGAATAATGACAACCTTTGCAAAATTCTTCTTTGTCTATTTAGGGGTTAGCACTCAATATAGGCACTTGATCTTAAATTGGTACCTTCCAAGTCTATTCCAATTATTCCATATCAGATATAGAAAGGGGTTAAAGCTTGACCTTAAGCAAGTTAAGGTTTTAGAATGTCTGGCCTGGTGTAGAAGTATAACCCTATCAAGTTGGGATATAAGACTATAAAGTGTTGGCTTGTGGGATGTCCTAAGGAAACTTAAGGATATTAATGCTTCCAATAGGGAGAAGGGTATAAGTTGCTCATCTCTCCATATTTCTAGAGGAAGAGTCCCTCCTTAAAAAAGATAGTGAAAAAAAGGTATAAATGGAAGGTGTTCCAGTCCCACAATCCAAGGACACTTCTATTAAGGTACTAGCTTATATTTACACAAGGGTAAATCATAGATCTTTTCTTATGTCCAATCAACCTAAGAGATACGTGGGACATATTTTTGATAGTAGAAATGAAACAAAAGATAAGAGGATAATGATCCTAAGATCTATATTAAAGCAATATAAGATATTGATTCAAAATGGGAAGTAACAATAAAATCCGATATAAACTCTATCTATTCTAATCAAGTTCAATACTTGATTGATCCACCTAAAGATTTAGTATCTATAGGGTATAAATGGATCACTAAAGAATAGATTGAAGTGTATTAGAAGGTAGAGACCAATGACTTGTCTACATTGGTATAAGATGATGAATCCTTTAATGCATACCGATCTGGTTCCGGTCATGCACTAATGTGATGAAAATCCATGATCATCTATTTAAACTTTGCATATTTGATAGGTATGTGTGTGTGCTAGATACCTTAAATATATGGTATTCAAATGTATTCATATATATATGTGGCACATACTATGATGAGACTAAAATAAAAACTCCTCATTTAAATTAGGTTGATACGCGTGGGACATTAAGAAGGACCCACGTAGCCTTCCGTTGTTATAGTCTCGATGAGTCAATCTTAGATTGGGTGTGTTTGTTGTGCTTTTCACAAGGCTCACTCGGCAAGGGATTGGTGATCGTGGCCAAAGCTTAAAGCTGAACCTTGGGGTGGACCATTGGCATGACCTTGTTGTGTTTCCCACAAGGGCTGTGTTAAGAATCTATACCCATAACGTAACAAGCGTATTTGACCTAACTAGAGTATTTGACTTGTTGTGTTTCCAACTAGGTCATAACTCTAGAAGCTAAATGACTAAGAGTTGCAATTGACAAAAGTTGCCTACCTATTGAGTATGAGATGACTTGTGTTTTCCACAAGGTCGTCACCATAAGGTTAATAGGATCTTATTTCCCACTAGGATATCATCGAGTTATCCCATCTTTGCATAATAAGGGTTATGCAAATTCACCAAAATTAGTGGGAGCATAAATTAGGATAAAAGACCATATCTTAATTTACTTTGAATGCCTGCAATATTTTTATAAATAGAATCATATCTATATTGTAGAATTAAATTCTTAACCACCAGTTGTTTTGCATACTTGAAGTCATTAGGCTCATTTATATTAACTTCTTTAACTGGTTTAGAATCATGCGAAGTGTTCTCATGGTTGATCATGTAACTAACCTACTTGGGAAGTGGGTGCCTACTAATCATCTAATGTGGTAAGAGAAGATGAGATCTTCATCTTATTAGAAAGATGTATTGTTTGCCTTACACAAAATGTTAGTATCTATATGAAGTTTAGAAGCAACATGGACAGATAGATATGAGATCTATCATGGCTCATGGTGATGAGCAAATTTAAGGCAAGATTAAAATAACAACACATCTTCAATACTTCTTGTTGGTAAGACCAATGAAAAGAAGTGAGATCATTAGATGAGAAAATGAAGGCATAATTAATAGTCAAGAAGTTGGTCAAGAATATTAAGCCCAAATAAGACATAGGATTGCTCTTCTACTATCATGATGGTGATTGGTGGAAAGTATATTGAATATATATTGCAAAGGAGGAGCTTGAGAAGCTTCTGACATCTCAGTCATTGACTTACTTGTCATACACATATACACATCAAGTATAAGAAACAATTTGTGTATATCATAGTATAAGATACTAAACATATGTCTTATGGTATTAGATACCAGATGTATATATATCTTGTATGAGATATTAGATATACATATCTTCTATAAGATGTTATATATTCATCTCTTGGTATAATGTATTGGATATGCATCTTAAATCAGTAAAAGTTGCTGATAATGACAAGTGAATGAAGGCTTGATATATAAATATTAACCTTCATATACAAATGATGTAAGAGTTGTATCATTGATAGTGGGAAGTACAAATCTTTAATAGCCTTTTTGAGAGTCCTCATGTTGAAGATTGTTGGTTTTATCCTTCTATATGAACATTATCAATATTTCTTACTTAAATAAGTATTGATTTATTTTGAGTTATGGAAATGATAATTATTCTAAGATTATGAATGACAAAATGTTTGCTGGTGGGAGTTTAGTAAATTATTTACTCATATGAGTTATGGAAGCTCTCATGGTATATGTGAATGTTCTTCTTAAGAGAAAGCGGGTTGATACAGATCAATCTATTTCCTTAACTTAATATAGACATGGTCATATCAATGAGAAAATATATAAGGAGTTCCATATAGATGGAAACGTGAAGGCAAATGATTTTGAATCATTAACCAAATATGAGTCTTATCTCATTGAAAAATGACTAACTCTCTATTTACTAGAAATGGAGGGTGGACCAAAGAGTTATTAGAACTTGTACATTTGGATGTGTGTTGGTTTGTGTCTATTAAGGCTAAAGATGGACATCCGTACTTCATATTTAATAGATAATTTCTCTAGGTATAGATATGTGTGCTTGTGAAGTGCAAATATGAGGCTTTGAGAATGTGCCTAAGGTTCAAATAAAGTAAAGAATAAATGGAAAGAGTATTAAAGTTTTTTGATTAGGTCAAGGAGTGAAATACTCAAGTACTAGATTCACACATCATTTGTAGGATATTACAACTTTGTCTTGATGGACATCTCCCTTTAACCTTTATCTTACTTGAGTAGTAGAAACAAGGGTGATTGTGTCATGTGTGACATGACACAAGTAATGACAACTTTTGCAAAATATTCATTGTCTATTTAGGGCTAAGCACTCAATATAACCACTTTATATTGGTACCTTCTAAATTTATTTTGATTATTCTGTATATGATATGGGAAAAGGGGTTAACGCTTGATCTTAAGCTAGTTAAGATTTCGGAATGTCCGACCATGATGAAGTTGTGTAACCCATAATAATTAGAATATAAGATAGAAGTGTAGACTTATGAGATATCCTAAGGAAACTTCAGGATATTTAAATATACAACTTTATAGGGTATGTGTTTCTCAATTTACTGTATTTCTAGAGGAAGATTTCCTCTTTAAGGAAAACATTGAGAGCAATGAATTTTTGGAAGGTGTTCCAGACCCACAACCCAAAGACACTTCTATTAAGGTACTAATTAATAATAGCACACTATATATGTCTTAAATTGTGTGCATTCAATCTTGTAGATGTGTAAGACATATCTTTGATGGAAGAATATAGGCACAATAAAGTGAGGATGTTGATTCAAAGATCTATGAAAGGCAGTATAAGATATTATTTCTAAAATAGGAGGAGTCAATAAAATCTATAATAATATCTATCTATTTTAGCGAAGTTTGGAACTTGGTAGATCGATTTGAGGGTAAAGTACCCATTAGGTGTAAATGAAAAGAAAAAATGGATAAGATTGAATTTAAAGGTGAGACCTTCAATGCATAGATGATTGAAAAGGCATCATCTAAGTTAAGGAGATGACTATGATGATATATTTTACCATTGTCATAATTCAATCCATTTAGATTTTATTGGTACACACTGTGACTATGAGATATGTCAATTAGGATGTTAAGATAATATTTCTCCAATGGTGAAATTTAAGAGGTGTATATGATACAACCTCTGTTGTATATGATACAACTTGAGGGATGTGAGTCCCAAAATATCCAAAGAATGTGTACACGTTGGTAATGTCCATTTATGGACTACAATAATATTCTCAACATTAGAATATAAGATTTGATAAAATTGAATCTTTAGACTTCATTTGGAATGAAGAAGAACCTTGTGTGCATAAAAATGCTAGTGAGAGTGTATTGTATTCTAGATATTTTATATTGATGGCGTACTAGTCATTATGAATGATGTAGGTATGTTATCATCTGTAAAGCCTAACTATAAAATGAATCTTCCATAATTATTTTGGCAGAAGCTTCTTAAGGATTTAGGTCTATAGAGATAGATATGAAAGGGATGCTTGGCTTGACCCATTTGTTGTACATAGACACCATAGTCAAAGGGTTTGAGATGGAAACTCCTATATAGGTGACTTGCCTATGAGATATGGAGTTTATCTCTTTAAAAGAGAAATGAAATACATGAGTAGAATCTCTTATGACTTAGTCATAGGGTTTATCATGTATAATATGTACATAGCCTGATGTGATCAGTTCTCTAAGTGTTATGAATAATCATCAGGCAAATCCAAGTAAGAGTCACTAGATAGTTGAGAAGTATATCCTTAAGTACTTAAGAAGTACCAAGGATGCATTTCGAGTATGGAGGATAGGACTCAAAGTTTGAGTTAAACTTAAACTTCTAGTTACATATGATTGGTAGCTAGATAACTTTAGGGTACATGTTTACCTGGATGGTGATGTAGTGGGCTGAAAAAGTTCCATGCTATGGACACTGTAGATTTTACAAATTATAATTGTTGTCGACTACTTATGAACTAGTCTAGATGAAGGAGTTCATCTTATATTAGGGAATTGTCTCCAATATCTCTAATAATGTACCATTATTTTGTGAAAATGATGGATTATTACTTTTTTAGTGGAGGCTTTGTCTCATCAGAAGTTTAAACACTTTTGTGGCAATACTACTTGATAAGAGTGGCTGCAACTCAAAAAAGATATAATGAAAGATATATTATCTTAGGCCCTGTTTGGTAACACTATTAGACATCTCTATCACTATCAATTTTAAAATTGATAATCATAGCAATCACTAAGAGATGTTTGGCTAATAATATCAATTTTGAAATTGATAGTGAAAACAAAGCATGTTATGTAATACAAGTGTCAACTTGTATCAATTTTGATATTGATACTCTAACTTATAAAAATATCAATATCAATATTGATATAGTATCAATTTTGAAACTCTAACCAAACAGGCCATTAAACAATAAACATTGCAGATTCACTAACAAAGGCCCTGACTCAAAGTGTGTTTGAGGGTCACCTTGGGCTGATGGAGATCAGACATGTAGGTGATTGGCTTTAGTGCAAGTGGGAGATTGATAGAAATGTATGCCCTACAAGTCAATCATATGTGATATGATTTTACATTTCTTATAATATCTTATTTAGAATAAATGGCATAATCTTTATTACTTGCACTATCTAGATGCGTTTATCATAATGAAGTCCTAGGTTGCATGCCATGATTATTGAATCATGATGAGACCATAAAAATGAGATCCATCAACTAGAACCATGTACTCTAAATGTTCCTAGTCGTAGGATCCTCGAGATGGGGACATCAACGATCCGGTAAGACTAGTGTATATGATATCTTCTCATATGATGAAAATGACCGATCTCATTAGACATTAGTGTGAGGACACTGAGATACATGTACATGTATTCATTAGAGGAATGGGTTCACTGAATGGTATCTTACCAATCTGTCGATCAAGGTATTCTATCATCACGGTTGCACGGTTAGATCTCTAACCTGAGTCGCTAAAGATGTCTTACCGGGTGTACCATGTACTTTCACCATTGACTTTTGGATCACTTAGGATTGTGGTCTTGTATAATTAATAGATTGGGTATATGGGAAACCCGGTGGAGGCAATTGAGAGGACAATAGGGGATCATCCACTCTTAGTAGGAGCGAGAGAATGTCCTAAGAATAGTACTCTAAATCCTTGGCCAAGGTAGATAGGATAATTGGAAAAGGGTTTTCCAATTGATCCAATTATAAGTACAAGATTCCATAGTGTCAATATATTTAGGAGTTGACAGTCAATATTGTACTCCTATCTGACCAAGACATTGGATGGACGAAGTTTTATAGCCGTGTGACAACCGATGATGGAAAGGCTCTTTTGAGAGGAGTTCATCTCCAAAGCCATTTGGGATCATAGGATGTGGCTTGTACCATTATGATCAGTAGTCCCTTAAATCTATTATGAGATAATGGATTTAATTTAAAAGAAGCTGTTCTTTTAATTAGGCCTCAACCAAATGAGCTATTGGACCTAGTAGGTCACACACATAAGGGCTAATCCATAGGTTTGAGGGCAAGGGTGTAAATATAAAGAAAGGAGGGATTTTTGTAAAAAAACTCCAAATTCTCTATATAATAGCAAATTGAGCATGAGCCCCACAAGCCAAGGCTATAAAATTTGCCCCTACCTCTTTCCTTCACATTTTTCCATGCTAGAGGCCGTCGAGAGTCGATGGGACTTCATCCGAGGCGAGTCAGAAGGATTGAGGCGAAGGAGAAGATGACTACGGAGGCAGCTCGTGTGGATATGACTAGAGGCCGCACACTTGAGTGGTTGAACAAGCATGAGAACGCTCGATCTTCTCTGGTCTTTAGGGATTATTTGAATCCCACAAAGGTACGTGTTTGAAACTATTTTGAATACCGGTTTTGGCAACGTTGTTTAGTTTTGATCGAGACCAAGACAATGATATACAAGGAATCGATAATTTTTTGCTATGCCAGTCTGATTGGACCGATTCCTTACAATTACTTTCATGGGTAAATATAATACAAACATCTAATTAATATATTTTTAATTTATGATGTTTTACCTGTGGGTGTGCTGTAGTTACAAATAAGATCGTCTATAGGTAAAGACCATATTTTAGTAGGTACCTACACAAAAAAATTGTAGATGTAGGCTATTTTTCCATAGGTAAAAATCTTTACCTATAGAGCCACCTACGGATTGGCCCATAAGGCTAGTATATGCAGGTAAATTTTTTGCCTATGTACATGTTTTGTAAGTATAGGTCTATACTATAACTATGGGTGTATATTTATCCATTGATAAAACATTTACCTACATGTAATTGACTTATGGACCGGTCCATAAGTGGCTTTGTGAATAAAAGTTTTCACCTACGAAAAAATGGTCTATACCTATGATTTTTTCACGTAGGTAAAACACAAATTTGTTGTGGTGTGCAACATATCTCCACTTGCATTCCCTAATAAAGAATCAAGATTCCTATTTAGCCTGATTTGACTAGCAAATAACACATTGAAAATTTTAAACATTTTCAATGAAACTATCCGAACTTCCTATAAAGAACACAAAGAAAACATGGTATGGTAAGGAATCAATACATGACAACAAAAAAAAATTAATTCCTTAAAACTATGATCTTTACCTTGGTTGATGCTGAATGAGTAAAACTGGAACCGAATATGAAGTAGAATGAGAGTGCCTCATGGATTTCCAAAATCCCTTACCATGGATGAAGAGAGGACATTCCTCCTTGCTGAAAATCGTTCAAGTGTCCGATCTCTAGTAGTATCCACACTATATGCTTCAATAGATGAGTTCTCTCTTTCTTCGGGCCTCCAGAAACCTTCCAGATCCAAGCTTGACCATGGGAGATCACCTTATAGAGGAGAGAGGAGGGAGAGAGGCTGCTTGGGATGTGCTTTAGCCCTATGGCTTGTTAGGGTTTTGGCTTCATAAGCCTTTTATATATAGAAGATGGAATTTTTCATAAAAACTCAAAACTTCTATAAAATTACGTTCATGTCCTCATTTTATTGACCAGATCTAATGTGTGTGACCCACTAGGCACAATAGTCAATTTAGTTGAAGCTTTAATTAATAAATAAAATAATAATTCTTTTAAATTAAATCAAAATCGTTATCCGATAATCCCAAATGATCCCAAATGACTTTGGATAGTTAAATAACATCCATTGAGCCTTTCCATTATCAATTACTACATGAATTTAAATCCTCGTTCATATAATGTCCCGGCCGATCAAGGGTTCAGCACTAATTGTCAACCCCTAAATATTCTAACTCTGTGGGATTCTATACTCAGGTTTGGATTAATTGGAAAAATATTTTTCCAATTATCCTAACTACTATGGCCAAGGATTTAGAGTACTATACCATAGGACATTCTCTCTCTCCTACCGAGAGTGAACGATCTCTTGTTGTCCACTCAATTGCCTCCACCGGGTTTCTCTTGCACCCAATACATCAACTATACTAGACCATCAAGATGGTGATCCATAAGTCAATAAAAAAAGTACAAGATATATCTGGTAAGACATCTTTGGCGACTCAGGTCAAAGATCCAACTGTGCTATTGACATGTAAGAATAACCTAATAGACAGTTCGATAAGATACCGATCAGGTTTTCCTAAATTGGTCAGTTTAGTGAATTCATTCCACTAATGAGCACCTATGTGTGTATCTCAGTGTCCCTACACTGATGATCAATGAGATTGGTCATTCTCATCATATGAGAAGACATCATACACACTAGTCTATCCGTATCCTTAATGTTCCATCTCAAGGATCCTATGACTAGAAACATTTAGATCATATACCTCTAGATGATCGATCTCATTATCATGATCTCATCATGATTCAATCATCATTTCATGTGATCAAGGACTTCATTACGATATATGCTTCTAATAAAAGCTAGTAATGAAGTTTTTTTTATTTAATTGAATGAGATATTCCAAGAAATGTTAAATCATATCATATATGATTGGCTTGTAGGGCATACATTTCTATCAATCTCCCACTTGTACTAAAGCCAATCACCCATATGGCTGATCTTAATCAACTCAAGGTGAAGCTCAAACACTTTTTAAGTAACTGTTTTAGTTAGCGGAAGATACTCTATCTTTAATTATATCTCTATCAGTTACATTCTCTCTAATTCTATGGTATTGCCATAGAAGTTTGAAACTTCTAATGAGATTTTGGCTCTACCCTATTGTTTTTCCTAAAACAATGATACACTTTCATAGAAGATTGGTACAATCCCATAAGCCAGATGAACATCATCATCTAGTCAGCTTCTCAAGCAATATACAATCATTATGCAATCTACTTTAGATTAGTTGTAGAATTAGCAGTGTTCTCTTGCATGGAACTCTTCCAACTCACTACACCACCATTACATTGTCATATTATCAGACTTATCTGATTAGAAGCTTGTGTTCATAAAACTACAAGACTTCAAGTCTTATCCTCCAAACATTAGAGATACGTTCTTCATGCTTCTCAAGTACTCAAAGACACATCTCTTATTTATCCTATGACTCTCACATGGATTTACTTGATGAATGCTCATAACACTTAGAGCATTAATGAAGTCATGTACGTAGCATTACAAATGTGATAGGCCCTATTACAAAAGCATAAGGGCTATACTAATGTGATCTATTTATCTCTCAAGAAGTCTACAAATACATCTCTTAAAAGAAATCAACTCCACACTACATAGGTAAGAAACCTATCTTGGAGTTTACCACGTCAAACCCTTAGATAATATGTACATAAACTGAGTAAGATCAAGCAACCTTTTAGATCTATCTCCATAGATCTTAAAATCCTTATTCAGTTTGGAGGATTAATTTGATAACTAGGATCACTTATGATAATATACTTACTTTATTCTTAATGAGTAATGTCATGCATATATCATGTCAAGAAGATAATAGCACTCCCACTTATCTTATATGAATACACAAGGCACATCTTCATTCCCAATGAAGTCATAAGATTTAATCTCATTAAACCTTATCTACCATCTACAGTCTCTTTACTCAACATTGCTGCTGTTAACGTAACAATATAGACTATTTCTTTGTCCTATAACCATTCATGTGTTCTAAGCTCTTTATCAACACTCAGGTCAACTTTTGTTTGTAGGTGCCCGGGAGAATCCATGGTGCAATTCATTGCAACAAAAAAGAGAGTGTCACACACCATTCTGGAGTTATGCCCTCGATGTAATGGACCATGTTGGAGTAGGTTAAGAGAATGTCAAACCATTCAGTGACAAGCCACTATTCCTTAACTTAGCTGACCTGCATAATGAAAACTACTATTAAGTTTGTCTATCTTTAGTTTTAATGTTCCTTTGTATTAGTATTGTGTACCTGTCAAAGATAAAAGCTTTCTGTGTAGATCATATTTTTTATGCTTCTCTTCGGAAGGACTATGTTGTTCTTAAATAAAAAATCAATAAAAACTTACATCAAAAGCACAATTAATCAATGTCTAGACCCTAATTACCTTCTAATAGAAATCTTAAGGATCGTGGTTATGAAATGATCCCACTGACCAGTGATTATCTTACTCAACATCCATTGACCAGTGTACACCCAAAAAAGAGACATTTATCAATTCTACATGCCTAATCTTTTAGTTTCAGAGCTTGTATGGATCAGATGCCTAGATGTAGCTAAATATTGATAACATTGGAGTCGGTAACATAGTCAACTTGGTTGGATGTTCAAGTTCATGTTGCTTGGCAGCATATTGATGAATAACATTTACAAGATTCTCTGGTCAAAAGGCAACCACCATACATATACACCATTTTTATTACTCATTAGTGGTGGTCTTTGATGTTTACCTTCTTCAAAGTTAGATTGATAAAACCCAACTTGGAATTGACCCAGAATGTGGGTTTTAGGAAGATGCAAAGTCAGGGTATTTTGCCCGACCTAACTTGGAATTGACCCAAAAGCATGGGTTCTATGAAGATCCAAAGTTGGGTTATTTTACTCCAACTTTAATAATTTCTTTGTTCAAAGTCGGATGGATAAAACCCGACTTGTTAAACTAAATGTTATTTAAAGTCGGAGTAGTATAGCCCAACTTGGAATCCACCCAGAAACTTGGGTTATGAGATGATCCAAAGTCAGGGTATTTTACCTTGACTTTAATATTACCTTGTTCAAAGTTAGATTGATAAAACCTAACTTGGAATCGACCTATAAATTGGGTTCTGAGAAGATCTAAAGCCAGAGAATTTTATCTCAACTTTCTTACAATGTGCTTTCAAAGTTAGACTATTGAAGTTTGACTACCTGAGAAAGTCAAACTAAGTAAGTCCAACTTTCTACAAACATTTTGTTTTTAAAATGCTGTTTGCATGTGTAAAAAATTTCCTACTACAAGATTGGAAGAAAATGTTGTATTCATACAAAGACCAAACATACATAATTGGAAGTGAGTCCTTTCTTCAACCATTGGAGCAAAGATCCAATCTAAACCTATGCATTCAATAAGATTAATCATGTCTTCAGCCATTAAAACATACTGACATGAGTAAGTGTCTTCAAAAATTCAAAGACATACATGGGCATCTGTCATCAACAATTAAAACAACCATACATGAGACCCATGCAACAACATAAACCTGTGCATTGAAGAACATAATTCCTATCTTCAAAAGTTTGAACAAAGAAGAAATTAAACCTATGCATTGAAGAATACATAAAACATTGAAACAAATTCCTATCTTCAATGAATTATGGAACATGCATATATCATTGAACAAAATCCTATTTCAAACATTGAAAGAAACATGAACACAAACTGTGTATTCAACAAGATAAATCATGTCTTCAAATACCACTTTATAGATCACACATTACACATGCCATAAAAATTTTAGTACATATATATAACATGCCATACGAAGTTGACACCTTACATATAAAGTGGTAAAAGGGTTTTTCAAAGAAGAGCAATATTTTTGTCTTCTACAAAAGCAACGAAGTCCAAA
This sequence comes from Cryptocoryne crispatula var. balansae, assembly GCA_036172225.1. Classification (NCBI taxonomy): domain Eukaryota; kingdom Viridiplantae; phylum Streptophyta; class Magnoliopsida; order Alismatales; family Araceae; genus Cryptocoryne; species Cryptocoryne crispatula. The sequence continues at coordinate 20,560,371 of CM069923.1, read as the reverse complement.
TCATATCCAATGCCTAATGGTAGCCTTTTTCGCAAAATGCACACTAGGTCCATTTTAAGGGAACCACTTTACCACTAGGTCCGTTTTCATAAACACCTTTTCATTAGGTCCATTTTTTCAAAATATCATCACACCCGCTCCAATTTTCAATGAAAATGTCATTTTTACCCTTTCATGTTAAACAAAGTACTAATATATCCTCTTAATATTAGATTTTGAGAAATTTCAAATTTAATGTTAAACAAAGTACCATAAATTACAAAACAAATATATTTTTATATCTCTAATTTTATTTTCAACTTTTAGAATTATTTTATAATTTTTATCTGATTTATGACCGCAAAACATTGATGTGTTTAGAATAAAAATTTATCATATTTTATTCATATCAAAATTTAAATATGATATAAATTATTAAATATCATGTTATTTATTACATAATGTTAAATAATTTAATCTATAAATATAAATTATTATTATAGTTAAGACGATAAATTATCACATCTTATTTATATCAAAAATTAAATTTACTATAAAATATTAATTTATTTGTTACGTTAAGTTAAACATATTTTATTTTGACCATATGATATTGTTTTGTTTAGGATAAAAAATATTATAACTAAAATTTTATTTATTAAATTATATTTAATATAATTTTTGACTATAAAATATTAAGAGTAATTTGTTTAGTATAGCATGGTATTTATATAAATGTTTTAACAATAAAATACTATTATATTTTGCATGAAAAAATATCGTGTTTAAAACTCCATTGGCATTGTGTTATCTAGTTATTTTTTAGGGCAAAATTGGAATTTTGCATGGTCATCAGAGTGGGTGGTAAGTGAAATGGGAGTCAATGGATTAAATGGGATGGAATTTTCGTCAATGGAGTTTTTGGTAAACTCATTTTGTTAAATGGAGTGGGTGGTAATTCTCCCAGCCTTTTTTCTTCGGGTAACTCTTTGTCGTTCTTGTTCTTGTTGTTGTTGTTGTTCTTCTTCTTCTTCTTCTTCTTCTTGATTTTCTCAATGGACATGATATACCTTACTTGGAGTTTGTCTTCTTCCAAGTCTTGGACAAAGTGGAGCTGGTGGTGTATTTGCATCGAGTACCATGGATTGTTGAGTCAATCCCTGATGTTCCATCAGTGTACTTTGTGATGGTTTTTGTCATGATGTGCTCAGTCTGCTTGGTCCACTCCAAGCAAAAAGAGGTTGAAGACACTGGCTTGCTGGAGATTACATTGGATCTGGGGCCGCTTCGTACCTTGGAAATGTAAATCAAAGTTTTTAGACTAGTTCTTCTTGCAACTCTAAGATGTCTATTTTTGTTTGTTGTAATTGGTAGTCATTTCTTGTCATTGGCATTTTTTGTATCTCATGATGTTCTTTAAGCTATCAAGCAACATTAAAATTGTTTGGATGTCATGATTATTGATTAATGCAATAAACAACATCTTAAATTGAAAAAAGTCGCAAAACAATAAATACAATTCTTAAAGGAGTCACCAATTCCCATTCCACTGGCCCCTTTGGTAAATTTGAGTAGGAGGCTCCAGAGCATCTCGAACTATATACAGAATTGTAAGATTCACATATCACTGACTATAATACTTTGTTTCCTCCTCTTGAACATCATCAGGCACTCTATAGACATGAGCCATTTGGTGATTCCACCAGGTAATGTATCAAGTGTACTCCATGGTTCAATCGGTGGACCAACGTCCTTGGTCATCTCTCTTTTGATATTGTTCTCTACCAATCGGCTAGGTTTGTACATGTCCAAATTGTCTCAAAGCTCTCTCCGGTGCAGACTTCCATAACTGAGCAGCATAACAAAGGAACATATGCCATCCATAATAAAGTATCCTTAAGACATATCTCTGGTATGGTCATCAAGATTTCTTGTGTATGTGACTCCCAAATAACCTACAATCAATATATGCATTAAGAAGTCAGAAATCACAACAAGCACAATATTAATTAATATAAAGTATATGTATGGCTTTATTTCTTTCATACCTGACTAATCTCACCCATGTCAAATTCATTTCTATAAAATAATAAAGTATACTTATGCTGGGGGCATTCACCAACCCGATTCCATCTACATCCAACTGGTACACACTGATCTCCTAATACAATCGGATGAGGAATGGAGGCTGGCCAACATGCAGATGCTCCCAACTTCATAATTGTTTAAAATAACAATAAAAATTATGGTAGCTAAGTATATAAAATGAACATAAAAGATAACAAGTTGAAGATACTAACTTGTAAAAGATGAAGACAACCCCCTAATTGGTTACAACTCACATTTCTAGCTGAGCATAGTTGACAGTATAAAAAAACCTAATACTGCACTACCCTAAGAGAATCTACCACAAGAATCTATGTCCTCCAAGAGAAACAAGTACTGCATATGCACCTCATTGCCTAATGTGTCAGGCATTAGAACACACCCTATTAGCATGAGTATAAGCATCCTTGTGTGATGCAGACAAATTAGATGAGACTTCTCACTATCATCTATGGGTAAGTGTTGAACATGACTACCGAATGTGTTATACAAGTACAAGAATCTCAAGGTGCTCTTACTTTGGCCCATATCCACATCTGTCGACCAAGCACCTACATACCTCTCACATATACGTATCCAATCAAGAAAATCTACAAATGGAACCCATATGGGAGTAATGATCGCATGATTGTCTATACATAAATGCATGAGCAAGGAAATGTCCTATAACGTGATGGTCATCTCGCCCCAAGGAAAAGGAAATGTAGAGGTTTTCGTATGCCATCGTTCCATGAGAGTCATAGTGAGCTATCTATCTAATGGAATCCAGTGAAGATATGTAACACACAAGAAATCGATCCTTTGTAAGAAATTGATAACGCTTGTGTTAGTAATCGGCCATGCTGATATTTGACGAAAATGTGAAACAAGTAACAGAAGTGTGGCACCCTATGAAATAGAGGTGGATGATTTATTATAGGTCTAGAATATATCAAAGCAATAGCTAAATAAATAACATGTTAACATCCCATATTCACCTCAAGGTTCGCTAAACGATAGAAATTTGGTAACTAAGAAGAGAAGGGTCATTAGGCTCCATCCCCATAAACATGATAAACACTATTAAGACATAAGTCATATTTACCATAAAACATAACTAACAACAAAAATTGTTAATTGCATACTAAGGTCACTGAGAACACATGGTTCAATTGTGTCTTGCTTGTTTACAAATAGAGCATTGATTTCGTTATTTATAGGAGTGATGATCCATAATCATAAAAAACTTTTATTTCGTGGTCTTCTTGACTTTCTAAAGCTCAATGGAGACAACAAGGGAATCACATTTCATTGTGTGTCGAGTTCTGGCCAATGACATGAATCAAGAACACTGTGAAATTCACTTTGGTAGGATGACCGGTAACAATCACTTTGTATATATTTTATCAAGTTACATATAGCGTGAAAGCAAGATGAAGTATGCTTTCATATTTTTGTCTCATTTATCTTCAGTTTCATTTTTTTCTTTGGCAATTCAGGTGTGCATAAGTTACCAATCTTCTTTAACTACATAATGTCTTTTTTAATTTTTTCTAATGTTCTTTTACTTTTTACTTATTTGGTCACTTACGGTTAACATAGCGGATAATGCATCTTGGTAAGCAATAGTTATAAGAGTTGCTAGTGAAGGAAAGTGCTCTCATTAGTTCACAATAGTTGCACTACTTCGGACTTCCCTATTTTCATATATTATTTTCAATTGTGCTCTTGTTGCCACAAATATTTAATATTTTTTTTACATATTTGGTTCTCTAAACGGGATAATAGTTGAAACTTTGTGACTTCATTTACTCTTAAAAACAAAACTTCATATCATGTGGTTCATTGTCTACCAAATTGTCTTTTCATTATCAATTAAATATTGATCTTCCTTTCATGACTAACTAGATACTTTTTTAATCATCACTTAAAATTTGAGGCTTCACATACAATCATATCCTCGTGTATGCTTATTAAATCTCTTGTCATATGGTTGTATGTTTTTATTTTCTATGATTAGATTTTTTATATTGTGATTTCTTTTGATTTTTTGTTTATGAAACAAACTTGGTTGTTGTATGTTTCTAAAATGAGGATGGTGTATATATGACAGGTTGTGAATGGTGTATATATGTAGTGTATATAAGAATGCTTAGTTGTGAAGTACTTTTTTGATCAAGTTTTGCTTGTAATGAGCATGTTTTGTTTATAATGATGAGAGGTGTTTTTGAAAGTTGTATAATTTTTTGTGTTGATTATGTGTTTGTATTGAGTAGATGGAATGAATGGAGTGTATTGAGTGATGTTTGTATGAACTTTTGTGTTGGTTGTACTAGTTGTGAAGTGCTTTTGAGTTTTTTTTCGTGTATGTGTTGTTTGTAAGGTGTTGTTAAAATTTGTATTACACTAAGTGATGAGGTCTTTTGAAAGTTGTATCAATTTTTCTGTAGATTGTGTTTGTATTGAATAAGTGGAATGAGTGGAATGTATTGAGTTGAATGAGTGAAATGTATTCGGATTGAATGAATTGAGACCATGCTTTGATTGTATAGTTAGATACATTTACCAATAGATATTACTTATAAAAATGTATGCCCTACAAGTCAATCATATATGATATGATTTTATAATTTATTATTTAATATAAATGGCATAATCTTCATTACTTGCACTATCTAGATGCGTCTATTATAATGAAGCCTTAGATTGCATGCAATGATGATTGAATCATAATGAGATCGTGATAATGAGATCCATCATATAGAAGCATGTACTCTAAATGTTCCTAGTCGTAGGATCCTCAAGACGGGACATCAAAGATCTGGTAAGATTAGTGTATATGATATCTTCTCATATGATGAGAATGATCGATCTCATTGGTCATCAATATGATGACACTGAGATATATTAGAGAAATGAGTTCACTGAACTGACCAGTATAGAATCCCTAAATGGTATCTTACCGAACTGTCGATCAGGGTATTCTATTATCATGGTTGCACGCACGATTGGATCTTTGACCTGAGTCGCCAAAGATGTCTTGCCGGGCATACCATGTACTTTGACCATTGACTTATGGATCACTTAGTATTATGGTCTTGTATAGTTAATAGATAGGGTATATGAGAAACCCGGTGGAGGCAATTTAGCGAACAATAGGGGATCGTCCACTCTTGGTAGGAGAGAGAGAATGTCCTATGGATAGTATTCCAAATCCATGGCCAAGGTAGATAGGATATTTGGAAAAGGTTTTTCCAATTGATCCAATTACAAGTACAACATTCCATAGTGTCGATATATTTAGGAGTTGACAGTCAATATAGTACTCTTATCCAACCGAGACATTGGATGGACAAAGTTTTATAGCCATATGGCAAGCAATGATGGAAAGGCTCTTTGAAGAAGAGTTCATCCCCAAAGCCGTTTGGGATCATAAGATGTGACTTGTATCCTTTATGATCAGTAGGTCGTTAAATCTATTATGAGATAACAGATTTAATTTAAAAGAAGTTATTCTTTTAATTAGGTCTCAACCAAATGAGCTACTAGGCCTAGTAGGTCACACACATAAGGGCTAATCCATAAGTTTGGGGGAAAGGGTGTAAATGTAAGGAAAGGAGGGGTTTTTGTGAAAAAATTTAAATTCTTTATATAATAGCGAATTGAGCATGAGCCTCACATGCCAAGGCTGCAAAATTCATCCTTACCTCTCTCTTTTACATTTTTCCATGCTGGAGGCCATCTAGAGTTGACGAGGCTTCATCCGGGGCGAGTCGAAAGCTCCGATCTGAAGGAGAACATGACTATGAAGGCGGCTCGTGTGGATACTACTAGAGGCCGCACACTTGAGTGACTGAACGAGCATGAGAACGCTCGATCTTCTCTGGTCTTTAGGGATTATTTGAATCTTGTAAAGGTATGTGTTTGAAATTGTTTCGAATATCAATTTTGGTGACGTCTTTCGGTTTCGATCGAGACTAAGACAATGATATACAAGGAATTGATAATTTTCCATGAAGACATTTGATGTCTTATGGATGACATAGAAGTTAGGTAATATGATTACTAAGAGTTTCCCATCATTATTTGGCTTCAAACAGTGCCGTCGGAGGTCGATTGAGAGTTTTTCTGGCGGGGAGAAACTCTAGGGCCGGCAGCACCTCTTTCCTATTTTCTCATTGATTGGGATTTTTTTCACGGAAAGAAAGTGGCATTTTTGGATTCCTTGTTTGATTTAGAATCGATCTACTATTTTTTGAGATTTTTTGGAAGCTGGAAAGTCTAGATTTAGAAGGTCCTAAAAATCCTCTTCCGTGGTTAATGTTCACCTTTATCGGGTGGAGAAGACGGGACCCGATCGCCCGATCCGGTGCCGGTCAACACAATCGCACACAGTTTGACCACAGGTGGCATGCCACGTGCACATGAAAACAAAAAAAATTAGAACCGCCTGCGCCCCCGGCGTGCGAGACGGCACCTGCGGTGCACCCAGCGCAGAGGAAGGGCGGTGCAATTCGCCAAGGCCAGTTTTAATTAATTTAAAATTATTTTAAATCAAAAAAAATTCAAAAAATGTAATAAAAATTCTATAAAATGTGTAAAATGTTTTGTATTATTATATAATAGATTATCAAAGTGTTTGATGATCTTTTATGTGGTTTTGAGCTCTATCAGCATAGATTTATTCAATGTTAAATTTTAAATTTTATTTTAGTGACTTAACTTGTAAAATTAATGTCTAAATTAATTCTGAAAAGTATGATTTTTCAGAATTATGATTTGGACATTGATTTGATATTTTGTACAGTTTTGAGAATACGTGTATTGTCCAAATTATTTGGAGTTGCTTGTTTATATCATATAAATTGTTTATATGTTATTTCATGTTATTTACTTCATGAATAATTTGACAAGCATGAAATTGAGAATTTCAAAACATATGATGTATATTTTTATAATATAATAGTTATATCATATTATTACCACGTATTCGCACTGAATGGTTTGACATTCTCTTAACCTACTCCAACATGGTCCATTACATCGAGGGCATAACTCCAGAATGGTGTGTGACACTCTCTTTTTTGTTGCAATGAATTGCACCATGGATTCTCCCGGACGCCTACAAATAAAAGTTGACCTAAGTGTTGATAAACAGCTTAGAACACATGAATGGTTACAGGACAAAGAAATAGTCTATATTGTTACGTTAACAGCAACAATGTTGAGTAAAGAGACTGTAAGATTTTGCAGGTTCTTCCTTTCGCTTTTCTATTTTTTCTTCTACCATCTTAGTAGAAGTTTTGTAGTTACTTTTATTTCGAATGGAAAATAACCTCCGGGTTATGTTCTGTAAAAACCCAGCTGTAGTCATCTAATAAAAAAATGCTTGTTCATTTCCAAACGACTGGAAGTGTGAACAGGGTCAAAGAAGACATAAAAAATTACTCATGAAATGCATGGGACCGGAGAAAGTTTCCTTTTGGATCACATCCTAGCGATATTTTAAGTTGTTCTTAAATTAAATTCATTCACTTTATTTAACTGATTAAAAGTTTAACTTTTTAAAATAGTACCATATTTTCTTACTTTATTATATATACAGTTTAGTCAGATTAAAGTTATGGCATCTATTTTCAACCGAAATATTTAATATTTTAAGATATTACATCCTGGTAGCTAAGTTTATAACAACAAATTAAATTCCAAACTCATGTACTCGTAAATAAATTAACATAAAATATTCATACATTGTGTAAATATAATATTAAATGAAATTTATTATATATATGTATAATATTAATAAACATTTCAAAATCTATAACACGTGTGAAGCATGTTTTCTTTGATTTGACTAGTATTGTTAGGTACGGGTTCAAATTTTTTTTTTTAAGAAAATTCACAGCCGGTCCTATTCGAAGCAGTGCCTCTAATGAACAGTCCCATGTTAGAAATAGCATAATGATAGGTCCTTTTTATCTAAAATTTCTGACTCGCGCTCCAATCTTCGCTCTTTCCGTCGCTGCGGTGTTAGATGAGAGGTAACGTGACAACTTTGCCCCCCTTAACAGCAGAAAGGCCTCCAACCCTCCTTTCTCTAGTCTAGATGACTTGACATGAGCAAATTTACCTCCTTTCGATGCAGTCGTCCGATGGCATGACAAGAAAAAAAATTAAATTTTCTCTTTAAAAATTCTTATGAGTAGCGGATAGGACACGGAGATCAAAATTTTCAAAGGAAAATTAGAAATTCTTAAAAATAAAATATTCATCTTATTTGATGAAATATACGATCAGCACTCAGTTTAAATATAAAATTATTAGATATTATCTGTATCATATTTAAATCTTGATTATAAGTCAAGTATAATGATTGTTTACTCTAAAATATAGAAACATTGATATCTTGTAGTCGTAAATAACAAACAATAAATCTGGATTCTCAAATAGGGTTTTCCATGTTATAATCTCATTTTTAATTAGCTGAATCAATAAATATAATTAATATGATATAATAAATTAATTACTATTGATTATTTTAACATATTAATATTTTTGTATAAATAAATTATAATAATTTTTTACACATAATAATATTTTGACATAATAAAATTAATTAATTAATATTTATTAACATCGTAGCAGTATTGAAAAAATCTAGCATAAAAATATAATTTTTTTATGACCGGCCATGTAGCCATAAACAAAATATAAAATCTCAAATTAATATTTTATATTTTATATCATATTTAAGTTTTTAATAAAAGTGAAGTTTAATAATTTTTACCATAAAAATTAATATTTTAATCATAATAAGATATAATTAATGAATATATTTGTAGTCCTATCTCTGATCGTGATATTATTTTGTAATTATAAATTAATTAAGAACAACAACACATGATAAGTAATTTTAAATTTAATTATTTGTGCTATTTTTTATTTTAAAATAAATTTTATATGATATTTTTTAAATATAATAGCCAATTATTATTAAGTTACGGAAGAAATGAAACAATACTATTTATTCTTAAGAAAGCAACGGAGATGGTAGAAGGATCACAATCTACGAAGGGTAAATGTGTCATTTTCAATTTTATGTGATGATAAAAGTAAGGCCAAATGAATTGGCGGTCCGTTTCAACTGATCAAGTTTCACACAAAGCTCGGTCAAATACTGAGTTTAATGCCTTATTTGGTTAGAGTTTCATTTTTGGTGCTATATCAATATTAATATTAATATTTTTAAATGTTGAAATATTAATATCAAAAGTAATACAAATCGACATTTGTATTACATAATATGTTTTGTTTGTACTATAAATTTTAAAATTGATACAGTTAATCAAACACCTCTTCGGTGAGATCCAAGTTTTCACATTCTTTGTATTTCCGCTCCTAAATTGATAGCTGACACTGGGACAAGAAAGAACAAGTAAATTGTCTCTTTTACCCTCATTAGCCTTGAAAGACGGTAAATCATCGATCCTTGTTTCCTTCTTAAAACGAATGGGCCCATTGTTTTTAACTTGACGCCCATCAGATTGTGTAAAATATTTAAAAACTTCCATTAACTTTGAAAAACACGTAGATCGAGAATTGTTGTTTTCTCCTCCACGAACGAACCATTACGTTTAACTTCAAAGCTTAATTATTATAATATATTTAAATAAATAGTTAAAATAAATCTACGGAATATTTAATAAATATAAGAATATTAAATATTAGTTGCTATATTTGATAAAATATATTTTATTTGTGGATATAAATTTTAAAATAAAATAATAAATTATTATTTATTTTATATTTAAATATTTAGGTAAGTCAAATATAATAATTTATTTATTTGAATATATTGATATTTTACAGTTATATTGATAAGAAATAGCAAATATGGTGTAATGTTTAAATTTTAAATATTTTTTAATTCGTATTTTTTGTAAATAATTATTTTTAAAATATGTTTAATATAAACTAAAAATAGATTTAATTTTTATAGATTTAAATCTCCATATAAATAATATTTTTTTCTAAATATAATAATGTTTTTAAGGCTATAAATCATCATATTTCAACGTTCCAGTTTTGATTCTTTAATTAAAATTAATAATTTTAAAACATGTTATATTAATTTTATTTATTAATAAGTTAGAAAATAATACATAATTATTAAATTTTAATCTAACTATGAATTTAAATATTTATTTTTATTTTACTATAGCTTATACGACATATAATTTTAAATTTTTACTAGTATTTTTAAAATAATAAAATTGAACACAAACAGATAAGATCATTTTTATGATTTTATATGATATGTTAATAAGTTTTAAAATTTTATCCTTTTAATAAAATCGGATCAAAATTTCTATTTTACTGTTTCAAATTTATGTAGGCTGTGTTGATTTTCCGAAGGAGATCCGTACAAAAAGGTAATAGGGTGTTTGGTTACGTTTTTTACTCTCTTTTTGATCTAAATTTTAAAAATAAAAGATATAAGGTGTTTGGTTATAATTTTTAACTGCTGCCTCATTTTTAAAAGTGGATACTCCATGTACATAATCTCTTCTTAAATAAAAACAAGGCAGGTCTTGTTTTATTTTTGAGATAGATGCGGAATCAAGACGTGGGAGGCGAGACGTGGGGGGGGGAGGGGGAGGGCGCAGGCCGCCGCCGCCGGGGTGAGCGGCGGGGGAGCGCCGCCGCGGGGAGGTGGGGGGCGGGGGGAGCGCCGCCGTCGGGGGGAGGGAGGCGGACGACGTCGATGCCGCTGGGGGGGGGTCCGCTGGCCGACGACGACGCGGCCTTTCACTGGCCGCTGCCATCGCCGGGGGAGCGCCGCCACCGCCAGGGGGAGGGAGGCGGACGACGCTGCGGGGGAGCCTTCGTAGAGCTGCAGGTCCTCTCTGCGAAGGGAGCCCGAGTGAGTTTCGCAGAGTCGCTGGTCATAACTAAACACTACTGTCTAGTTTTTAAATTTTATGATAATTTTGCCAAACACCAAATAATTCGAATGTTTTGATTTTAAAAATAAAATTGAGAAGTCAAATAATCTTAATTTCAAAAATGAGATTATCTTAAAATTAAAAGTGCTACCAAACACCCTATAAAATAGAGATAACAAAAAGAGTAGTGACGGACTATTCACGGGAAGTGACAGAAAGGACCTATAGTATTAAAAAATGTGATGAGTGGATCGGATATTGAAAGAATTTGATCATCAGACCTATCATCGTATCGGTTTTCTTAAATGGACCGGTAGTTAATTTTCCCTAAAAGTAATCGAAACGATCATGCATTAAAAAGTTTCAAAACATTGGACTATTGATGAAGTGAATTTCCTCAACGGACTAATGGTTAAAGCGGTTTTGTTAATTGGAGCAGGATTCAGTTTTTTTGCCGGTGGGATAATCCTAGTAGCGCTCCCACGGGTTCCCTTCTTGCAGCCCCTCACGATTCATTTAAACATTGTTTTTCTTTTGCTTATCGCCGTTGTCTGCTAGGATACTAGATAGCCGGTAGTTGTGCTCCAAAGCATGGGATTCCCTCAGTTTCCGGGGCTTACATCCTCGTGGCGAAGTTGTTAGTCTTTTCTTTCATGCACTAGTTTTCTTTCTATCTCGTATTCATCGTTCACCATGGTTGTCGTTCTCTTGTAACGTACCGATTTACCGCAAAAGCGTCAAGGATCGATGCTTGTGTTCACATGGTTGGGGCGTCGAATGGTTGATATGGATCACTGGTTGGCACCAACATATGAACACCTTTAGCCTGTAAAGCAACTTGTGATTCGGAGCTTCTTAACCTCTGTCATTCTGTGTATTAAACACCACCACCATCTTCCGGATTGCACTTCCGAATGGCAAAAACAATCAAAACTATTAAAATATCCATGATGTATGGATCTGAATCCGGCTTATGTCGAGGCATCTGTCGAGATGGACCGGTGAGGTCAGCGAGATGTCCGCGGTCGGCCAAGCCGGTGAGGAAGACGAAGGCTCTCCGTATGGGTGAGAGAATAGCCTGGTGGATAAGCATTTGATCGGTGAGCGCACATAGTCCCACAGCCAGCATGACCAGAACTAAGAAGAGACATGCATGCTCCCTCTTGCAGCTCTTAGGCAGTGCGTTTTTCGTGGACACAGCCTGCATACCACCATCCTCTTTTTTTTTTTTGGAATAACGGCTAATGGAATTCAAACTGAAATGCCCATACAAACCTGATTCCTAACAGAAGAGGGGAGATTAGAAGGGATACTAGATGGGGAAGGGAAACTCAGGGCCCACTTAGCTAGAAGGTGAGCAGCCTAGTTACAACTTCTAAAGATAAAGAGAATCTGCATATCATAAGCCTTGGAAAGTAATTTGCACTGGAGAATAGCTTCCTGCGTGCGCCATAAAGCCAGTGTTGGGGCCGCAATAGCATCAACTACCACTTTAACATCACTTTCGATGATGGCTTTGGTATGAGCTTGGTCTGCCCAACGGCAAGCGTTGAGGATAGCTAGAGCTTCAAGAATCTGGGGATCAACTAAATGTTCCAGGAAGACCTTCCAATCTAGTAGAAAACCCTTATCGTCTCTCACAATCAGACTAACAGAGCCCATCTCATTTGATGTACCACAGTCCACATTAATCTTTATTATTCCCTTGGGAGGGGGATACTAGGAGAGGGGAAATTTAACCCTAGGTATTCTACACTGGTTAATATAGAAATCATCCTCCTGATTTGCACGCTTCATGATGTCTAACAGTTGCCAGCAACGGTTCCTGAAGATGTAATCACACCTTGCCTTCCAGATATTCCAGAGTATGCTTATGGCCAGAGTGCCCATATTTTGGAGACCCGACAGATCCTGTTTGATCCATTCCAACCGTGAGTGAATGACATTGTAGAGATACTTGTTAGCCCATTTATCCGGCCCTCCAAGAGGAGAGGCAAGCCAGACGGCTTTGCTTCTAGGACAGTCCAATAAAATATGCTGAGTGAATTCCTAATCAACGAGGCAAGTGTGACAAGTATTTGTAATATGTGGACAGCGCCTGGCCCTGGCTTGATTCGTGGGTAGATTGTTTGTCAAACATTTCCATAAGAAAAACACAACCTTTTGGGGGCAGACCCGTGCAATCTTAGGATGCCAAATGAGTTCCCAGATAGATGTATTGGAGGGCCCAAGAGGTCTAGCTTGGTCTACCAAAAATCTAAAAGCGGCCTTTGTAGTAAGAGTGTCATCCTGGGTTAATGGCCAGACAAGGGTGTCCTCAGCACAACTATTGAAGATAGGCGTCTTAAGAATCCTCATGACCGAGTTGTGATCAAAAGAAGCTTGAGGAATTCTAAGGTCCCAGTTGCCTTTAGTTATGAGTTCATCTATCATGTTTGGTCTATGAAGGGCAGTGAGTTTTAAATTTGGTGGATTCTTTTTGTCCAAAATCCACTAGTGATTCCATATGTGAATCTTATGGCCATCTTTGATCTTCCATAGGCTCCCCTTGAGAAGGTCCTCCCTGGTTGACAGCATGTTCCTTAAGACAAGGGATGCGGAAGAACCCGGCTTGACCTCCCAAAAGCTTTTCCGATATAGATATTTTGCCTGGAGAATATTTACCCACATCATGTGCTTGTTATGAATAAAATCCCAAAGCAACTTCATGATTCTAGCTTGATTCATATGTTTGAAATATCTAATCCCCAAACTGCCACTAAGTTTTGACTGCTTGATGGTATTTCAAGAGGACAAGTGAATCTTCTTCTTGTCTTGAGAGCTCTGACCCCAGTAGAAGGCATTCTGCATAGATTCCAGCTTCTTGATCACCTGTGCAAGGAGTATGTGGACTGACATGAGGTGTAGAGGCATCTGGCTAAGCGTAGATTTGATATGACCATTCTTCCTACGGTGGAAAGAAGGTTTGATTTCCAGGAAGCCAACTTAGAGGTACAAGTAGCCATAAGCTTCTCATAGTTAGCTTTGTTGATTCTGGATTGGCTGAAAGGGATTCCAAGATAAAAATCAGATGTGGCACCTTGGGAGAACCCATATGTACTATATATAAGTTTCCTTGAATCAGTGGGGACATTTCGACTAAAAGTTATGGTGGACTTAGCAATGTTAACAACCTGATCCGAATACTGCTCGTAGTCCTTGAGAATATTCATGATTTGCTTAATCTCCTGTACATTTGCCGATCCACAAATAATCAAATCATCGGCGAACATAAGATGTGTAATAGTTGGGCCCTGTTTACTGATTCTGATGCCCGAAAGGAGACCCTGCTCGACAGCCTTGTTAAGCAAGTAGGTGAGGAATTCAGCTCAAAGAATGAAGATGTAAGGTGATAGAGGGCACCGTTGACGTAAACCTTTGCTTGGCTTGATAAAACCAGAAGTTTGTCCATTTAAGTTTAGGGAAAACGTGGCTGTAGTAATACAATGCATAATGAGGTTGATGAGCTGCACTGGAAACCCGAAGAAGTGGAGGGTATCTCTAATGAACCCCCATCTCAGACTGTCACAGGCCTTGTGGATATCGAGCTTAAGCATAAAGCAGCCCGTTTTCCCTTTCTTGCATCTGAGAGAATGTAGAATCTCCCGGACAATGACAATATTACCCAGAGTAGTTCTACCAGGAACAAAAGTGGCTTGGTTCTCAGATATCAGTCTGGGTAGCAGGGGTTTGAATCTAAAAGCAATGAGTTTGGTCAGAATCTTGAAGATGACATTGCAGAGACTGATAGGCTTGAAGTCTTCAGGGGATTGAGGGTTTGGTTTTTTGGGGATCAAGGTGATGGACGTGCGGTTGAGACCGGGTGGGAGACGGCCCGATAAGAAGATGGAGGTGATAAGGCTTTCCAACTCTCCCTTGATAGTAGTCCAGAATTCCTGATAGAATAAGGGGGGAAAGCCATCGGGCCCAGGGGCTTTCTCAGGTTTCATGGAGAATAAGGATTTATGGATCTCATGGATGGAAGGGCATTCCATAAGTTCCCTCTATTGGGAGTCCGACAGAGGGGTGGTTCGAGAATGGGGGTAAAGTTGGGGTTGGCTAGGGGTAGGGTCAGAAAATAGTTGTTGAAAGAAGGAACAAAAAGTGTCTTTAATATCTTCAGCCTTGCAGCTCCAAGATCTGTCCTATTTTGTGATTCCCAAAATTCTATTCCACCTTCTTCTAGCCACTACTTTTGCTTGGAAAAACTTGGTACACTTGTACCCATAGTTGTGTCAGTGAACCTTTGATCTTTGATGCCAATAGGTTTCCTCCATTCTTTCAAGTTGACAGGGCTCATTTTCTAACTTAGCTTCCAGATCAATGTGATCTTGATCAGTCGGTGCCTTATTAAGATTGTTCAGCTAGTGATGAATGCTAGCAATCTATGTGTTTTGTGCGCTCATGATATACTAGATTGGCTGCAATATGGAGTGCCTCTTGGTTGTCACAATAAAGAGCAGCAATTCCTGTGTTAATACCAAAATCTTGCATCAAATTATGTATCCACTGAACTTCAGAAATCCCTACTGCCATTGACCTATACTCAGACTCAACTGAGGATCTTGATACTGTATGTTGTTTCTTGGTCTTCCAAGATATTGGATTTTTTCTAACGAAGATGACATAACCTGTGATGGATCTGCGTGTGATTTGGCAAGCTCCCCAATCTGCATCGGTATAACATGTTAATTTAAAATATATTTCAGCATTGAGAAATATTCCAGAACCTGGGCATTATTTTATATATCTCACAACTTGCATTGTGGCATCCATATGTATCTGTGATGGGCTTGACATAAACTGTGTCAACAAATTTACGGCAAAAACCAAATCTGGCCTCGTAACTGTCAAGTATAAAACCCTTTCAACTAATCTTCTGTACTGTCCTGGGTTTTCCAACAATCTTGTAGATTGAAATAATTGGTGTTTGGTGTTGATAGGCAGATTTGATGGCTTGGCATTCGTAAGGACACAATCATCAATCAAATCCATATCATACTCATGTTGGTTGAGAAAGATGCCTGATTGATTTCTTGCCATTTCAATCCCTAAAAAATACTTTGGTGCTCCTAGATCTCTTAAGTGGAAAGTTTTGTTCAATTCCTTCTTCAGTGCATCAATATCTTTTTGTTGATTCCCTGTATTAAGGATATCATCTACGTAAACAAGAATAACCATTATGTTATTCTCTTTCCTTTGAACAAATAATGAATAGTCAACCTTTGACTCAGAGCTAAAGAAAGTTTTGAGAACCAATTTCTTGAGGCTTGTTTGAGTCCATACAAGGACTTCTTCAATTTACATACAAACTTCTCCCCCTTTCTCATATATCCTGGAGGTAAACTCATATAAACTTCATCCTCCAATTCTCCATGCAAAAAAGCATTACTAACATATAATTGATTGATAATTCATCTGTTTACGGAAGCTATGGAAAGTAAGGTTCTCACAGTTACTAATTTGGCAACTGGCGCATAAGTATCATGATAATCTAGTCCCTCAAGTTGAGTATAACCTTTGGTGACTAAGCATGCTTTATATCTAGAAATTTCTCCATTTGAGTGATATTTTAACTTATAGACCCACTTGCAGCCAACCTTTCTCTTTCCAACTGGTAATTCTGTGATTTTCCATGTTTTGTTCTTCCTGCATAGCCTTCTTCCAATTATTGTCTTCTTTGGCTTGATCATAAGTTTCTGGTTAATAGACTTTGCTAACTTTGGCTAGAAAAGCCGAATGCTCATTAGAGAAGGTTGTGTAGGAAATATAGTTGGTCACAGGGTAGGAGATTTTAGCTTTGACTTGAATATTGTAATTGGTAGCATAATCTTCTAAATGTTTTGGTTTTCTCCTAGTTCAACTCTGTTATAGATCAGCTAACAGGTTTTCGTTTTCTCCAACCTTAGCTTGTGGGGCATTTTGACTGTCACAATTGTTGTTGGAAGGATTGTCTCTTGGTATTATTGTCTTGATCGTGTTCTTATGTCCTAGTGTGACAAGGAGTGATGTTTTCAACTGGTATGGGTAAGGGAATATTGGTTTGTTTTTCTGGTTCTGAATAAGGGAAGACATTCTCATAAAAGAATACATCTTGGCTTGTAAAAACATGTTGAGTTTCTAAATCCAATAATCGGTATGCTTTTTGGTTAGCCGGATAGCCAATAAGCCTTTGCTCGGTTTTCAAACTTGTCTTGATGAAGATGTGAAGTGGCTGAATAGCATAGGCATCCAAAAGTTCTAAGCATGTTGTAATTGGGTTTAATTCCAAAGAGATATTCAAAAGGTGTCTTATCCTTATGGATCTTCATGGGATGTCTATTGATGTAGGAGGCTGTAAGAATGTAGTCACTCCAATATTTCTTAGGAAGGTGTGACTGGATTTTTAAGGCTCTAGCAGTGTCAAGGAGATACCGATGTTTTCTTTCAACCACGCCATTTGGTTGAGAGGTTGAGACACATGTCATTTGATGGATGATGCCTCTTTGTTTTAGAAATGAATTTAATTCAATGTTAACAAATTTGGACCCATTGTCTGTCCTAAGGATCTTAACACGTTTTGAGAAAAAATTCTCAGCATATTCAATAAATTCCTTTAAAATGTGAGGAACTTGGGATTTGAAACTCAACATGTAAGTCCAAGTAAACCGAGAATAATCATCTACTAAAGTAAGGAAATATTTGGCACCATTTCTTGATTGAATACTATATGGTCCCCAAACATCACAATGTAATAAGGCAAAGGCTTCTAAGGAGTGGGTGTTGCTTTTAATAAAAGGAAGCCTAGTGGCTTTAGCCAAAGGACGTTTAGCATTTGGAGGAAGCGAAATGAAAATTTAAAGAAAAGGATAGCTTCTGAAGTTTCCTTTCAGACAGGTGTCCAAGATGCTTGTGCCAAGTTTCTTGATCGATCGTCTTTACATTGAAACATCTAGGCGGCTCCTTTGATAGCTTGTAAACGCCTCCGACCTCAAGGCCCAACCCAATCACCTCTTTCATTGTAAGATCATGAATGGTGTGGTGTGAAGAATAGAAAGTGACAGAGAAATTTGCTTGCTTAGCCAAGTAACTAACTGACAATAAATTATGCTTCAAATCAGGAGCAACGTAAACTATAGAAAGACTCATTCTGTTATTCAAACTCCCAGAACTAGTGCATGTAATGGGAATAAATGATCCATCGGGTAGTCCAATACCCGTGGGATAATTGACATTGCTAGAAGTAGTCTGATTGCCATTCTTTTGCATAGGAGTAGACGCTATGTGAGGATTTGCCCCTGAATCAACTATCCACTGATTATGTTCTCTTGGTGCCCCACTACCTGTCATGTTGGCTTGAACAGCAGTGTAGACACGCCAATTTGTCCTTATTTGGGTTTTAAACTCTTATTCCATTGACAACATCTCTTTTAGACCATCAAAATCAAGTTGAACGATCCATTTGGATGAGCTAAGGAGTTCACTAGAAATCTGAGAAAGAGTTTTTGATCTCTAATCAAATTCATTTTTCCCAAATGAGAGCCCATTCTAACTTTTATGTTGCTCTTGGTGGTCTTTGCACCAAGGTCGCGCCACTTGGTTGTGTGCCAAATTATACTTTTTCCAGCATATTCTCTACTTTAAAATTTTTCATAGGATTTTGTAAATGTCCAATGAAGAAGTCTTTAACATAAATAATCTTCCTCTATGAGTTCTATTTTCAATTAAAC
Source organism: Cryptocoryne crispatula var. balansae (assembly GCA_036172225.1). Taxonomy (NCBI): domain Eukaryota; kingdom Viridiplantae; phylum Streptophyta; class Magnoliopsida; order Alismatales; family Araceae; genus Cryptocoryne; species Cryptocoryne crispatula. The sequence continues at coordinate 20,541,614 of CM069923.1, read as the reverse complement.
AAACGGCATTCAATTCTGATCTTCCATTTGTCCGTAGCGTTCTTTAGAAATTAGATGCACAGTTCTGTCCGCATGAAGCACCGATCAAGCCCAATTGCATGCAAGCCCAGCCCATTGGGCACATATCTGACCAATTCGCGACCTTACATTCCTTTTTCCTCCTACATATTACTTGGTATAATATTTGGAAGCTTCATGGTCAAAATTAGCATCATCAAATGATGGCAATCCAACTTGTTGTCATATACATCAAAACTTGCTATTTTTAGACCAGATTTGTTTCCTCTTCAAGTGGAGACATATTTTGAACATGGGGAAGGTTATCCACGGTTTCAAATCCCTTTAAATCATTTGGGTAAGTTTATATATGCCTCTATATGAAAATTAGCAACATTAAATGGAGGAAATCCAAGCTATGGTCGGATGTATCAAAACTTGCTATTTTTTGACATGTTTTTCATCCCCTATAAAGGGAGACTCATATGAATGACCTAAGAGGGGAATACCCATCCTCCAGTAGTATTATACTTGTCTTCCAGCCACCCTAGGCTCATCCCACCCTCCCCAAGTCGTTCTCTCTTCGTCTCGGTGCTCGAAGATCATTCCAAAAGTGAAGAAGAAGCCGGTCTATGCTCTGACGTGTTGCACTGCTGATCATCGGCTTCTACAGATCTTTATAGCCATTTTCCAGCCTAACTTCCTTCATAATAAGTGTGATTCATCAAGATATATTTCATCTCCAACAAACAGAGATCAATTTTTACATTTCCACTGCTTGTTACGGCTTCAACACCGGCATTGCACAGACAAATCCAAAGTCTTCTCTTCTAAGTCATCGTTTTCTTAGTCAATTTCAGTACATTTAATAATAGATTCAGCTTATACATTCTTCATAGAAATTGTTCCCAAGTGAGTCCTATTTTATTTACAACAAGAATCATTCAATTTAGATATATGTGGTGCCCATAGCACATCCTACATCTACATTGTGCTGGGAGTTTCTAAAACTTCACTATCCAAGATCCGGCTTATCAGGTAAATTCAGATTACTTATCATAAGATTCAAACAAACTTGTCTTCATATCAAACCACCCTCGGTGAGTCCCCTTTATTTTGAAACAAACATCATTTTATTCTGACATTGGTGCTGTTTTTTGTGGCCTCTACATCAGAGCCGCGCAGTTTACAACCCGGTTGCCACTTTGCCTAGGCTGTGTTGTCTTTAACCATTCATATTCTCTTTGCTAAATCTTCATTCAAATAATTTAGTTCATATTTAAGCATCATTTTATTTAGTTTTTCATCATTTCATACATCATAAAAAACCAAAAAAAAGGGTTAGGGCTAACCCCGAATCTGGTGAGTTTGTTTCCAATTGCCGTTTTATGTTATTGTTTTTACAAGTTACTACACATCACTCAGTTCTAATTCTTCTTCACTTGTTTTCTTGTCTTATTGTCTTTTAGTTGCACAAATACATCAAGCTAGCATCGGTTGGAGACTCTTCTTCATCGGCCAGTCGAAGAAGAAGAAGGTTGAACCTACACACATTCTCTCCCGCGCTAAGGTACACACGGTCATCTTTTATTTTTTAATTCCATAGAGCGGAGCCCGCGGCTCCTATGACCATTCCAATATTTTATTCATGCATTAAGTCATTTATTCCTCCCTCTCCTCCCACATGACCCGAACCATCTTCGGTGCTCGAGCGATGCCGTGAGATGAAAGTTCAGAGATCAATGTGAGTGTGAGACCGAGGTGAGGATTTTACTGCTTTCCGAGTGTTTTTCGATTCGCTCCCTTTCCCCTATTCTATTCCATCATCACCTTCTCTTGAGGTGCCGATCTGGAACCCGTTTTCGGAGTCGACAGCTTTTTGGCGACAACGGTGGGACAACCAATGCCTTTAACTGTGCTAGCTTGATTTGTTTGTGCAACTATTTTCATTCTAATTCGGTTCTAGTCACTAGATTATTTGTTTTGTTGCATGATTTATTGTCTTGTTTGCATATTGCATGCTTGATTTACTTACTTCTTTTCATTTTATGTTTGCGCATATTTATTGCTTCTTCTCCTCTTACCCTCCATTTTTACTTTTGCATTAGCTTTTTGCATCGGGTACCTAACGTGCTCTGATCCGTAGGGCATTCGAGGCGGGGGCTCTCTCTCCCAACACACCCTCACCCTCCAAACACCTTCTTGGTGGATTCTTACCTCTCTTCTGAGATATTCCTTCCTAGTTGATTTGGTGGTTTCCATCAAGACCTTCGTAAGTTCCCATCTGTGGAGTATTCCTCTTCGCACGATTAGGCCAGTTGTACCACTTTCCCAAAACCTGAAGAACCCAAGTACCTACTCGTGGTGATTGAGTGACAACCTTAGGTCTTGAAGATTGAAGCAATAGGAACCATATCTACTTGAGTGAATAATTGCTAACAATCTATCTAATCTAAGGTTTCAACCCAAAAATTGTCGAGTAGTCATTTTAAAAACTTGTTTGCATAACTTGCTTGCTCACCAAAAATTGAAAGCAACCAAAAATTCCTTCTTTGAAAACACCTAAAAAAACAAAACAAAACCTCTTTTTCTTGTGTTCAACTTGTTTTCCAAATAACCAAATTGAAACAAAAAAAATCAAACAAAACATAACATAACAAAAAATCTTCAATTGTGTGCTTGACTTGCCCTTCTTTTTTAACCATCTTTGAAGAAAGATCGACAGGATGCCCATGATGCTAAGGTCCGAAAGGCACATCAAGATGTTAGACTACTTCGAGCAACAAGATTACGAGGACGGTCTCTACAAGCTCCAACAACAACCCGAGAGCCATGTCAATGCTGCTATGGAACCTGAAGTGCAACGGGATGCCCATCAGTCCGCTTCATTTAGTATAGAACAAGCTCTTAAGCATCTATCTTTTCATCTTGATCTCAATACCTTGTCATTCATACAATCTCTAGTGAAGGGCAAGATGCCTGCTAATCAAGGTCCAGCCAAAGTCAACTGAGCTGCCTCGCCTCCCCAATCGGCAGTTCGACCTCTTGCCATAACCCCACCTGGGCAGCCCTGCCATGTTACTTCACCTATTCACTTCATTGTGGGTCATTTTTCAGTTCACACACCAACCCACCTCCCTCCCATCCAGGTGCCACATGCACACCCCCTGGTGAATTCCTCTCTACCTGTTGCCAAGGATAAAGAAATTGTCGAATTTCCCCTCTATACTATCTACATCCCCCCCATCACAAACACCAGCCTACCATCATTACAATGGCTCAGGTGATCCCTTCACACATGTGTCGACTCTAGAAATAGGTTCCGGATCGGCACCTTAAGAGAAGGTGAATGACAGAATAGGGGAAAGGGAGTGAATCGAAAAACACTCAGAAAGTGGTAAAATCTTCACCTCGGTCCCACACTCACATTGATCCCCGAACTTTCATCTCACAGCGTCGCTCGAGCACCGGAGACGGTTCGGGTCACGTGGGAGGAGAGTGAGGTGGAGATGAACTTAGAACATGTATAAAAAAGTGGTCACCAGGAGCCACGGGCTCCGCTTTATGGTATAAAAGACAAGATTAAGTTGATTTGACTGGCTTAGCGTGGGAGATTGGGATGTGGGTTCAACCTTCTTCTTCGGCCGGCTGATGAAGAAGAGTCCACAACCGATGCTAGCTTGATGTATCTGTGCAACTTAGCGCAAGAGAGAATGTGTGCAGGTTCAACCTTATTCTTTTTTGGCTGGTTGATGAAGAAGAGTCTCCAACCGATGCTAGCTTGATGTATTTGTGCAACTGATAAGCCAGATCTTGGACAGTGAAGTTCTGGAAACTCCCAGCACAATGTTGATGTAGGATGTGTTATGGGCACCACAAATATTTGAATTGAATGATTATTATTTTAAATAAAAGATGACTCACCGGGGAACAATTTCTATAAAGTATGTATGGGCTGAATCCACCATTAAATATACTGAAATTGACTGAGAAGACGATGACTTAGAAGAGAAGACTTCGGATCTGTCTGTGAAGCGTCGATGTTGAAGCCGTAACAAGCAGAGGGAATGTCATAATTGATCTCCATTTGTTGGAGATGAAAAATATCTTGATGAAGCACACTTCTTATGAAAGAAGTAAGGGCGTAAAATGGATAGAAAGATCTCTAGAAGCCGATGATCAGAAGTGCAGCACGTCAGAGCATAGACATGTTTCTTCTTCACTTTGGGATGATCTCCAAGCACCGGGATGAAGAGAGAACGATTTGGGGAGGTTGGGATGAGCCTATGGTGACTTTAGGATGATGAGAAGAGTGATGGAGGATGGGGATGCACCTCTTAGGCCATTTATATGAGTCTCCCTTTATAGGGGATGAGAACCAGGTCAAAAAATAGCAAGTTTTGATACATCCAACCATAGGTTGGATTTCCTCCATTTAATATTGCTAATTTTTATCCTGAGGCATCTAGAAACTTACCCAAATGATTGATAGGGATTGGAAACCATGGATAACATTTCTCATGTTCAAAATATGTCTCCACTTGAAGAAGAAACAAATCTAGTCTAAAAATAGCAAGTTTTGATGTATAAGACAACAAGTTGGATTGACATCATTTGATGATGCTAATTTTGACCATGAAGCTTCCAGATACTATACCAAATAATAAATAGGAGGAAAAAATAAGGTAAGGTCATGAATTGGTCAGATATGTGCCCAATGGGCTGGCATGCAATTGGGCTTGATCGGTGCTGCGTGCAGACAAAACTGCACATCTGACTTATAAAAAGCGCTGTGAACAAATGGTAGATCAGAATTGAATGCCGTTTGTTGCATTGAAAAGAGGACTCATATAGGAATATTATTGATGTTGAAGACTACATCCACATAATCCTGTGAAAAATTTTTAAATAGAGGATATGCTGGGAAAAGCATAATCTGGCACACCACCAAGAGTCTTTTGTTCGGCAAACACGGATTTGATTAGAGATCAACAAATCTTCCTTAGATTTCTAGTGAACTCCTCGGCTCTTCCAAAAGAATGATTCAACTTTATTTTGATGGTCTAAAAGAGATGTTGCCAATGGAATAAGAGTTTAAGCCCCAAATAAGGCCAAATTGGTGTGTCTACCGCTTGCCTCGCCTTGATGTCAGCTTTGCAAGGAAATGACATGTAGCGAAGTGAAGTGAAATATAGTGAAATGTAGCAAAGCAAAATGGATCAAAGTGGAATGTAGTAAAGCGAAATGAATTGTAATGGAGTGCAATGGAGTGAAATAGCGATGGACTGAAAAGGTGGCATCAAGGTGTAGATATAGACACGCTCAGTGACTAGATTCAGCAAGATGAATCTCCTCAAGTCTTCTGGTTAACCACCATGTTTCATCAAGTCTTCCTATGTTCGATTGGTAAGAATTGTGCCATTGGCATGAGAGAAGAATAGCCAACCCCCAACGCGATGGGGAGTCCTCGAAACATGGGTTCGTAGGTTCATCATCAGCAGGTAACCCGATCTTTGCGGTGTTCCTATACTGTGATGGGCTAAAGTTTAAAAAGGAGATTTGGTTTGTAAATAAAAGAATACCAATCGAGCACATTCAGGCTCTCAGATTCATTTAAGTCTTCCAAGAGACAATATTTGATTCGGAATGAAATGATCTCGAATTTCGAAAGGCAAATGTTGAAGCTCAGACCGTGAAAACAATGATGGTGCAAGCTCTGATCGAATAGGAGGCCCTTGGCCGGATGAATTGACTACCCCGGTGGGATGAATAGCAAGGGAGTGTTGCAATGGCCACAGTGGGGATAGAAATGAAAGATTTGAAGGCACAAGGGGATTACCGAACACAGTGGGATTAGAAAATACGGTGGGATTAGCAAACACGGTGAGATATTAAAAAGATCATAATCGGGGTATATGATTTAGAGATTAGGGTGAGAATGTGAAGATTATGAAAGGATGTATGCAATGACAAAGAAAAATGCAATGCAACTAATACTACATGATGCATGCTGGGCTCAAGAAAACAAAAACAAGACTTGTTTAACATATAGTTGAAGATATAGATTGTCTATGAGGTCAAGATACCCATTCGGGAACCATCATCCCTCATAGCACAACTTTGGCTTATCCGTGAGCACAAAGAATGACTTGACCATCGTGGATTTTGATGAAGGGGATCTCGGGTCTGGTCTTCTTTGCATTCACGGTCTTCAACATCAATGCATAAAATAACGGTGAGTTTGCAATGTGATGACATGCATTCTCACAAAAGAGTTCATGTGCCTTGATGAAGACACAGAGCAAAAGTTCCTCGGCAAAGTAGAGGCCAAGGTTATGGTGACACCTCCTCCTAAGAATCCTTAGGGGAGGGAAGTGGCGAGCATCGCCTTATTGAAATCTTGAAAATGCTCCTCAGTGAAGTAGAGGTCAAGGTCATGGTGGCACCTCCTCCTAAGAATCCTTGGAGGAGGGAAGTGGCGAGCATCGCCTTGTTGTGCAGTTCTCCTTGCTTATTCTTTGTGCCTGAAACACTCGAAAAACGAGATTAGAATACCAGTATGGCTTATCCCCCTTGCAAGTTGCAATATGTCTTGACCTTTGTCAAGGGGTGTAGCCTTCTTAAGGGTGTAAAAAAAACATAAAGCAGCAAATATGCAATGAAATATTTGAAACATGAGAGGCTAAGAATAAATATGAATATAAAGATGAGAATTCAAACCAAGCATGGTGATAAAAAAAAATTTGAAAATTTTGTTAGAATTTGAAAAGAAGTTTTGTTAAAAGATTTAATTTTTTTGGGATTTTGAAAATATTCATTTTTTTAGATTTTTGAAGATATTCAACTTTTTTTGGATTTTTTGAAGAAAAAATTGGGAGAGAAAAAATTAGTATTGACACAAGTTCTCATCACTTGGTTATTTTTCTAGGTTCACTGGTAGACACCATGTGCAAAATGGGGTTCCTTACCCAGAATCTTTTGACCTTCAACCTTTAATCGGCCAGAGTTTAGCTTCGATTTGGTTGGTCCACCCACACCCTAGGGGGGTTAAGAATGAAGAATTAATAGGAAGTCCTTGATAGGCTTTGGAGATGTAAAGAGGGATTTCTCTACTTGCACCTAATTGCTCGTTGGGGTTTGGCCTCTTCGGGTCTTTTCTTCTTTATTGATAAACCTATTTTTATGGCACACACTCAAACAGGTCTTTTACCTATGGGGTTCATTGCCCATCTTTTGGCACCTTTTTCATTTTCTATTTTTTTGGGTACTCATTCAGATAGGCCCATATTTTTTTAAACATGTGTGGTTCATTGCCCATCTTTTGGCACCCTTTTTTCCTTTTGAGAAGTTGGACCCTATGAGACAATCTCCTACTAGGGCAGCGAATGCTTTCGATACTCTCCCCCTCTAGTCCCCTTTGCCTATTTGGACCAAACAGAAGAGAATATGATGAGGGTTTTCATTCCATCTCTAAGCCTTGCTTAGCTTCTCTCGGGTGTCAGGTCATCCAGATTCTGGGATCGGGATGTGTTATGTGTGGGATGGTATCCACCCTCGACTCCTAGAGAACAACCACATGTGGACTCAAGTCATACTGGTAGTTCTCTCCATTTTTGAGGTAGATTACATTCAAATGGGTGATTCATTATTCACATGCCTTGCAATGTAAAGAATTTGTTTAATAAAACATAACACTTGCTAGCTAGCTAGATTGGTAGGACCAATACATGTTCACTGGATAGTAGTATTTTGATGCATGGAGGTCAGAGATCTATGGCACATTGGAATTCATGCAAGTCGCCAAATGGAGAACATATGTATTATATTTTGTTTACATATTTATGATTAAAAAAGATGGTATGTTTCTCAAGATGGGTAATTTTTAGTTGTGACAAACTAAAAGGATCTCGTGACACTGCTTTGGTGGAGAAATTTCTTTCATTTACCCTTATCTAGAACCTCCTATCTAAAATGCTATTTTTGCTATAAGAGATTTGATTTGACATAGATAGATGTTCAAAGGAATTCTTAATTTAAACTTCATTAGTATATATACTTCCAGAATAAGGTCCCAAAGTTCCTTCCCCCTTTATGGCCGTTTGGTTAGAGTTTCAAATTTGATACTATATCAATATTGATATTGATAATTTTAAAAGTTAGAGTATCAATATCAAAATTGATACAAGTTGAGTCTTATATTACATAATGTATTTTGTTTTTACTACCAATTTTAAAATTGATACTATTAACCAAACACTTTTTAGTGATTACTAGGAATATTAATTTTAAAATTGATAGTGATAGATGTGTCAAATAGTGTTACCAAACAGGGCCTTAACCTCCTAACGCGTTGAAGGAAACTCCAGGATTTGGATATGTCCGTTTGTATGTTAGGGAGGTTGCATGTTTCTATGACCTCTCATAATTGATTTTTACAAGTCAGCTTGAACACCCTTTTTTTGCACCTCCACCGTCCACCACCATTTGACAAGGAGAGCCATGTTTATTCTCTTGAAGAGATGCTAACATTTTCTTCCATTTTGCTCTCTTTAGACGATACACCAAAACCAAGCATGATCCTCTGCCTACTTCACTGCCTTTGTTTGTCAAAACTTAATTGCCTAGACAGCAACTGTGATTATTGCTAATATATTCATGTACTTGATAGTGATGTGCTCATATATTCATGTAGTTAAATAAACATCAAGGTAACAGGGAGACATATATAATATTTTAAGATATGGATATATATGTGCAAAAAAGATTACAAACTTAATGTAAGAATTTATGTAAATAAATTTCTATTCAGATTTTGGATATTTTGATGTTTCTTGTTCATATATTTTCTGGTTTGTTCATTCTATGGGTTTTTCCTCTTCGGTAATATAAACTTTTAGTTGTTAATCCTCCCGGTTTGCAATCTTCTAATTTGTAGTTTTCTTTTATATTATGTAATTTTAATATTTTATCCTTCGCTTGTCACTATTTTTAAATTTTTGTGAAACCTGTTAAATTTCTGATATTAATAGTTCTCAAATTTCTATGTATGTTTTATCCTCTGTGTGATTCATACATATTTTTGATGTTTCGTATTTTTTTTAATTTTGTTTTTTTGTTTTGTTTTACTTTAGAATATTTGTCAAAACTCAAAGACCATATGAACAAACTACGTGAATTACATAAGTTTTGTCTATATATCTTGTCATTTTTTAATGTACAAATAAACACGATTATCTAATTATATGAGTTTTTTAAAGAAATTTTAAATTTACAAGATCAAAAACTCTGAAAAAAATACCTTGACTCAAATCCTTAATATCGTTGGTAATCATAGAAATGAAAGAGATTTTAACCAATTGGGGTACGTTGAAATTTATATCCCATTGCAAAAGGGTACGAGAATATTGATTTTGATTGAGATATGTTAGACGTGTTGGTAGAATTTTGGTATCCACGAACAAACATTGTTATCTTCTCCAATTTTGAAATACCCAGATTGACAGAGAAATGCCAAGTACTCTTTGACTGAATTGAACATGTGCCAATAATATCTTCTTTACGGAGTGAAAAATCTACTCCATACTTAATTTGTCCATTATCCCATTCGGGCTATATTTAAATTTCACATTTTTAAAGTAACATACTCTTTATATGACCGTCAACATTAATGTATACAAAAAAACATTTATATTATAATCTATCAAAACAAAACTTTAACATTTATCTTCCAAATGGAATATAATGAAATTATATGTAAAATTGATTCAATGGTTAACTGTGTTATTTTCACTCTGAATTTTTTTAAATAATAAAAAATAACTGAAATTTTATTTACTGTTGGTTTATTTTTGATTAAATTTTTGAAATTATTTTTTGTAAAATATTTTTATTTTATAAAAATTTAAAAAATTAACACGTGAACGTGCTCGCACGTAACTTTTAACTAGTATATAGGGAAGAAACAAAAATATCTTAAAAGAAAACAAACAAACAAACTACACCTCTGCCGATATATAGATTCTCTGGCCCTTCTTATGAGCCTCCTTCATTTGTATGTTATACAGCTGCCCTTTTGCACTTAATTCTTTAGCAAGAGCGCGCCTTGTTGCCGATTATGTATGCTTGCCTTGCCTGATAAAGTTTAAATCACATGTGAAAAGCAGATATACAAACTTGAAACAGGTGCTATTAATCTCTCTTTTTCCAAGTAGAAAACAAGGGATTCAAGTTATTTGGACAAGGACAAAGAGCATACGGTAAGAAGAGGAGAAGGGCCAAAAAAATAAAAATAAAGAGGGGAAAACTGACTGCCGGTTCAATTAAGAAAGTCGTCACTAGTCGAGCATGGCTCGACTGGCACAGACCCTGCGGGCGCAGGGTGGGGTTTCGAGGCCTCCCGGCGGCGTCAGCCGGGCACCCCCGAGGGGGGGATTACTAGTGAGGATCGAGCGGCTGCTCGATCCTTCGCCACCCGCGTCCACGGCGGGAGTTGGGGCCACTGGGCCACGTGAACAAAAAAAAAATTAAGAAAGTCGTCGGTCTAATGTTTAGGTCCGATGAGATGACCAATCTTTTTCTTGACACCCGATCAGTCCGTCACAATTTTTAGTACTGTATGTCTTTTCTGTCTTTTTTTTTAACAGATGGCGCAACGGTGCCGGACCGCGCTGCACAGCGCGTGGCGAGGGATCGAGCACGCTCGATCCCCCAAAGTCCACCCTGCCCCCTCGGGGTGGCCTGGACAGAGCTGGACTCGAACCCAGCCCCTGTTCCCTAGGAGCAAGGGCTCATGCCAGCCAAGCCAAGCTCGATCTTTTCTGTCACTTACTGTCAACCATTGCTCAACCGTTGCTTACGTTTTTTTATTTTCTTATCTCTTTTTTACATCTTGCACCATCCTTCCGCGTGACATTATTTTAACAATTCTACGGAAATACAACGCCCGCCACAAAAAATCGAGGCAGAGAGATTATTCAAAACATATCATGTAAAATCATCTAAATGATCAAACTGGCCAGTCAGTTTGTGTTCAATTTTATGATTTCAACTGCATTTCAGTATATATCTCTAAAATAATATTGTAATACGGTAAAAACATTGCTGGAATATAATGATTTATAAATAAAAACATTATTATATTAGAAACAAAAAATATTATTCACATGATGATTTATAACAAAAAGCATTATTATATTTGGAACAAATCATTATATTATTTTAAAATCAAATTTAATATACCTAATTTACAACAGTACATTATTAAAAGTAATATATATTATATCATGATAATTATATGTGCATTAAGAAGTATTAAATATTTATAAAAAGTAATATTTATAATTAAAAATGTATTATTCTCTATTCATGATTAGGAAACGTCAATATGTTTAAAACAAATTTTATCATATCTTGTTCATATCAATATTTAAATATGATATAAATAATAATGTTTTAACCAAGGTTTCATTATATAAATAATAATGTATTAACCTAGATTTTATGATATAAAGATAATTCAAATAACGATATACCATTTGTACATATAACTATTTGTGAAAGAAGCGACATTTTAAATAACTTTTAATGTTTCTCTCTCTCTCTCTGTCTGTTACGTCTGGAACGGAGTATAGGAAACAATGACAAAATAGGACCTCTCATTACACTGAATATTTGACCGACCTTCCGTTTCATTTATTCTCCAAAAAAAAGAATAAAGAACGAAAGAAAGAAAGAAAGAAAGAAAAAGCAGCAGCAGCAGCGACAAATAGAAACAGACCAGACGTGACAAATAGAAACAGACCCACGGCCGCCCCTGCCGTTCCTGGTGGCGTGTCTGGTGCCAGCATTGCGTCACCCGCTGGCGCCGCCGGCATTGCGCCACCGACGACTATCCCTACCGTTCCTGGTGTCGCATCTGCTGCCAGCATTAAGACTCCCGCTAGCGCCGCCGGCATGGCGTCTCCCTCTGGTGCCGGCGGTATTTCGCCAACCGCGCCCGCCCCTGCCATTCCAGGTTCCGCGTCTGCTGCCGGCATTGCGTCTCCCGCTGGCGCTGCCGGCATTGCACCACCCACGACTGTCCTTGCCATTCCTGGTGCCGCATCTACTGCCGGCATTGTGTCTCCCGCTGGCACCGCCGGCATTGCGTCTCCCACTAGCGCCACCGACATTGCGCCACCCGCGGCCGCCCCTGCCATTCCTGGTGCCGCGTCTGCTGCCGGCATTGCATCTCCCACTGGCGCCGCAGGTATTTCGCCACCCGCGGCCTCCCCTGCCGTTCCTGGTACCACGTCTGCTATCGGCATTGTGCCACTTGTGGCCGCCCCTACCGTTCCTGGTGTCGCGTCTGCTGCCGGCGTTGTCTCCCGCTGGCGCCGCAAGCATATCGCCTCGCCTGATTTCAACCAACATTTCCCAAATACCATTGAATAATAGAATGATGCCGGCGGCGACGCACAACCTACCTCCCAGGAGGACACCAGCAAAGTTCAGCTGACAACGAAAGCTACGAGGGACAGTAACACCCATAGTAGTTGCGTCGTCTCCATAGACACCGACGCGGGACGGGACCGGGGGTCTAATAAGTTTCAAATTTCATGAAACAATCTAGCAGGTAAAAATGCCAAATAGAAACAGAATTCCATCAATAATGCCAAGATGCCAACAGAAATTAAAATTCTTCGGCAAACAGGATGCCAACGGAAGATAAAAGAACCGACAGCCAAATCAATACCCACAGCAGTGCAAAGATACCAAAAAAATCATCAGTGTAATGAACCGAAAATACCCAATAAGCTGTCAACCAAAAGATTATGCAATTCAACCAATAAGGCACCCGCAGCAACAATCAGGAGATATTTCTCAATTATTTGATATACTCAATAGTATGGCTCAGAAAAATATATCATCACAGCCGTAAGGAATCAGGAAACCAAGAAATTCATCATATATTTCAGGAGTCCTCCCAATTAATGATACCAGCAACTAATTAATGCTACCAAGGCATCGTTTACCTGGTTTCGTCATCATCATCCCAATCATAAATGAAGGCAATTATGAAAGTTGCCATTACTGTAGACTCCATTTTCTCAATGAAAACTAAGGCGTAATCAAAACAATATCAAAGTAAAACCAAATGTTTAACAAAGAATACCAAGTAATGATTCTGATCGAACCCTTTTTCTGGCAGAATTTCATAGAATGTAATTAGCCGATGCCAGGCCCGACTCGAGGTCGAGGTTTCTGCCGGAGCCGATGGTGCTTCCTGCCACATTTGTTGTTCCCGCTGGCGCCGCCGGAATTGCGCCACTCGCGGCCATCTCTGCCGTTCCTGGTGCCGCATCTACTGCCGGCATTGCATCTCCCGCTGGCGCCAGCGACATTGCGCCACCCGCGGCCGCCTCTGCCGTTCCTGGTGCCGCGTCTGCTGCCGGCATTGCACCACACGCGCCCGCCCTTGCCGTTTCTGGTGCCGCGTCTGCTGCCGGCATTGTACGACCCGCAGCCGCCACTGCCGTTCCAGGTGCTGCGTCTGCTGCCGGAATTGCGTCTCCCGCTGGCGCTGCCGGCATTGCGCCACCCACGGCTGTCACTGCCGTTCCTGGTGCCACATCCGCTGCCAGCATTGCGTCTCCCGCTAGCGTCACCGGCATTGTGCCACCCGCGGCCGCCCCTGCCGTTCCTGGTGCTACGTCTGCTGCCAGCATTGCGTCTCCCGTTGGGGCCGCCGGCATTTCGCCTCCTGCGGCCGCCCCTGCCGTTCTTTGTGCCGCGTCCGACATTGTGCCATCCGCGGCCGCCCTTGCTGTTATAGGCGTCGCGTCTGCATTGCGCCCGCTACCCCTGTCGTTCCTGGTGCCGCATCTGCTGCCGGCATTGCGTCTCCCACTGACGCCGCTGGCATTTCATCACCTGCAGCCGCCCCTGCCGTTCCTGGTGCCGCGTCTGCTGCCGGCGTTGTGTATCCCGCTGGCGCCGCCAGCATTTCGCCTCGCCTGATTTCAACCAACATTTCCAAAATAACAAAGAATAATAGGATGATGCCGACGGCGACGCACAACCTTCCTCCCCAGGAGGGCACCAGCAAAGCTCAGCTGACAATAAAAGCTATGAGGGACAGTAACACCCATAGCTGTCGCATCGTCTCCATAGACAACAATGCGGGACGGGACCGGGGGTTCCATAAGTTTCAAATTTTAGGAAACAATTCAGCAGGTAAAAATGCCAAATAGAAACAGAATTCCATCAATAATGCCAAGATGCCAACATAAATTAAAATTCTTCGGAAAACAGGATGCCAACGGTAGGTAAAAGAACCGACAGCCAAATCAATACCCACAGCAGTGCACAGATACCAAGAAATCCGCAGTGTAATGAACCAAAAATACCCAATAAGCTGTCAACCAAGAGATTATGCAATTCAACCAATAAGGCACCCGCAGCAGCAATCAGGAGATATTTCTCAATTATTTGATATACTCAATAGCATGGCTCAGAAAAATATATCATCACAGCCGTAGAGAATCAGGAAACCAGGAAATTCATCATATATTTCAGGAGTCCTCCCAATTAACGATACCAACAACTAATTAAAGCTACCAAGGCACCGTTTACCTGGTTTCGTCATCATCTTCCCAATCAGAAAATGTAGGCAATTCTAGAAGTTGCCATTACTGTAGACTCCATTTCCTCAAGGAAAACTTAGGCGTAATCAAAACAATATCAAAGTAAAACTAAATGTTTAACAAAGAATACCAAGTAATGAGTCTGATCGAACCCTTTCTCTGGCAGAATTTCACAGAATGTAATTAGCCGGTGCCAAGCCCGACTCGACGTCGAGGTTTGCGCCGGAGCCGAAGGTGCTTCCTGCCACGTCTGTTGCTCCTGCTGGGGCCACCGACATTGCGCCACCCGCGGCCATCCCTGCCGTTCCTGGTGCCGCATCTGCTGCCGGCATTGTGTCTCCTGCTAGCACTGCCGGCATTGCGTCTCCCGCTGGCGCCACCGGCATTGCGCCACCCGCGGCCGCCCCTGCAGTTCCTGGTGCCACGTCTGCTGTCGGCATTGCGTCTCTCGCTGGCGCCGCTGGCATTGTGCCACCCGCGGCCGCCCCTGCCGTTCCAGGTGCCGCGTCTGCTACCGGCATTGCGCCACCCACGGTTGTCTCTGCCATTCCTGTGCCGCATCTGCTGTCGGCATTGTGCCACCCGCGGCCACCCCTACCATTCCGGCATTGCGTCTCCCGCTGGCACCACCGGCATTGCGTCACTCGCGGCCGCCCCTGTCGTTCCTAGTGCCGCGTCTGCTGCCGGCATTGCGTCTCCCACTGGCGCCGCCGACATTTCGCCACCCAAGGCTGTCCCTGCCGTTCTTGGTGCTGCATCTGCTGCCGGCATTGCGTCTCCCTCTAGTGCCGCCGGCATTGCGTCTCCCACTGGCGCCGTCGGCTTTGCGCCACCCGCGGCCACCTCTGTCGTTCCTGGTGCCGCATCTGCTGCCGGCATTGCGTCTCCCACTGGCGCCGCTGACATTTCATCACCCGCAGCCGCCCCTGCCGTTCCTGGTGTCGCGTCTGCTGCCGACGTTGTGTATCCCGCTGGCGCCGCCAGCATTTCGCCTCGCCTGATTTCAACCAACATTTCCCAAATAACAAAGAATAATAGGATGATGCCGACGGCGACACACAACCTTCCTCCCCAGGAGGGCACTAGCAAAGCTCAGCTGACAATTAAAGCTATGAGGGACAGTAACACCCATAGCTGTCTCATCGTCTCCATAGACAACAATGCGGGACGGGACCGGGGTTCCATAAGTTTCAAATTTTAGGAAACAATTTAGCAGGTAAAAATGCCAAATAGAAACAGAATTCCATCAATAATGCCAAGATGCCAATAGATATTAAAATTCTTCGGCAAACAGGATGCCAACGGCAGGTAAAAGAACCGACAGCCAAAACAATACCCACAGTAGTGCACAAATACCAAAAAATCCACAGTGTAATGAATCGAAAATACCCAATAAGCTGTCAACCAAGAGATTATGCAATTCAACCAATAAGACACCCGCAGCAGCAATCAGGAGATATTTCTCAATTATTTGATATACTCAATAGCATGGCTCAGAAAAATATATCATCACAGCTGTAGGGAATCAGGAAACCAGGAAATTCATCATATATTTCAGGAGTCCTCCCAATTAATGATACTAGCAACTAATTAAAGCTACCAGGCACCGTTTACATGGTTTCGTCATCATCTTCCCAATCAGAAAATGTTGGCAATTCTTGAAGTTGCCATTACTGTAGACTCCATTTTCTCACGAAAACTGAGGCGTAATCAAAACAATATCCAAACAGGAAACAAAATAGAATTGTCGTGAACTCAAGGTGAACAGAAATAGTAGATCAAGCTTCAACTGGAGCAAGGACCAGTCCTAATACAAAAAATGAACTCAACATGAACTTGCAACTGATCGACATAGCAGATCCGGGAGAATGATCATTGAATGGAGGTAGACCAGTCTTGCAGGATCATCTCCAAGCAACAGACCATAGGAAGCCGTCAGAAATCAAGTCAGTTGAAGCAATACATCGGCTCTGACTAGAAGGGACCAGTCCATCACAATGGAACCTCAGTTCTAAACTCAAGGGACATGGCCAAACACAGCCTTAAACCAGCAGAAATTTCTTCGTACGGAGGAATTTATCAAGTGAAGGGACCCTCAGTATCAAATCGGACGGAAATAACACTTTTCTTGGGGGGGGAGGCATACCGCGGGACTTCTCGGAGAAAAAGGAATAGCTCCCAATCGGGAACTCAAAGAACCAGCGATGGAATCCATAGCCCTCAGAGGAACAATACTGGCCTTCGACAAAGGCTGAACAGTGATAAACCAGGGCTTTCAGGGCCGCCAAACAATCGCAACAACAGAAAAAGTATGGCAACACATAAGGAGACATAACCGCATATCTTCTCATGCAGTCCATCCATCGCCCACGTCACCGTAAAAATAAAGGAGAGCACCTCCATTAAAGCCCACACCTTGGCTGCTATGTCGTCGAAATCCGCCATTGCTTCTTCCTTCTCCTCCTCCTTTCGTCCCTCCACGCGAGAGTCGAAAATATTTATAGGACCAAGCTGTCAAACGGCAGCGGCTCCAAGAACTCTGGCTGGTAATCTCATCTAGCTGGTAATCTCACCACGGCTCCACGATGGAAGGTTTTTCTAATTTTTCAATATTGGCGTCCGGTGAGAAATAAAAGTTATTATTTATTTATATTTATTTTGAAAAGAAGACGTCATCTATTTATTTAGGGGTTTTCCATTTTAAGTTCTATTTTGGTTCTGAATTTATTTTTTGATCCCACTGCTTGTTTAACTTATTTTACGATCCTACTTCTGTTAAAACTAGGGTTGTCAATGAGCCGGGTGTAAGCACCCAAAACGGGATATCCGTAGATCTTTCTCTTTTGCGGCCCCTACGCTTACTTTGGGGACTTGGTGGATGAGATGTTAGTGGGTGTGGTTGCCAGGAGCCAAAGGCTCCAAAATATAGTAGAATGAAAATAAATGAAATGGTGAAATGACCGTCATACCTTTGGAAGCGGGGAGATTGTTGGGTTCCGACTTCTCCTCTTTCGGCCGGCCGAAAGAAGAGAGCTTAGTGAGTCCTTCGTCTTCGATCCGGTTGAAGCTCCGCCTCAATCGGATTTACCTAAAAATGTCCATAAGAAAACATAGAAACAAGTGAAAAATTCATTAGTTCATATGAAAGCATAGTATCGTGATCAAATTTGAATTCAAACATGCAAAAGGAAAGAGACTAACCGGATTGGGACTAAATCCCAACCCCTATTTAGAAGGTTTAGATATGCATGAAAATGCAAATGAGTGACTCAATATATGCTAAATGACAAGTTAAGTGGCTCAATATATGCTAAATGACATGTTAATGAGAGTTAAAATGAAAGGGGGGAGTAAAGGATCGACCGGAAAGGTAAATAAACTCAAAAAAATACAAAATAAGGTCTGCCCCTGCTAGTGCCCCATATATGGGGCGCCTGCTGCAGGTGTCCCCTTGATGGGGCGCGTTGACCAAAGTCAAAGCGCTCTATTTATGGGGCACCAGGGACTAGCTTCAGCAGATTTTCTTCCCTTTTTCGTGGCCGATCGACCGGAAAGGTAAATAAACTCAAAAAAATACAAAATAAGGTCTGCCCCTGCTAGTGCCCCATATATGGGGCGCCTGCTGCAGGTGTCCCCTTGATGGGGCGCATTGACCAAAGTCAAAGCGCTCTATTTATGGGGCACCAGGGACTAGCTTCAGCAGATTTTCTTCCCTTTTTCGTGGCATCGCTCCGGAGTGTAGGAAGACCTCCAAAACAGAAAAAGGACTTCTTCAAGCAGCCAATACCCAAGTGAAGCTAATGGAAGAGTGTTTTGGCACAATATGTAAGGGAATTAGAGTGTAGAGGCCCTCAAAGTTGGAGAAAAATCATATTTCTGAAAAAGGAAACTGCAGGTTTTTGGGTTTTTAGAAAAGGATTTTGGGATAATCTAAGGGCTTGAGAGGGTGATATGAAGGCTTAGATTCATAGTGGTGGATGAGATGAGGTGGTAGATGGACTTAGGGTGTCCAAAAACCTCCATATGGGGGTCTTTCTACAGCACAAAAGAGGGTAACTTCATTTTGCTGGAATATCCCTTCAAGAAGCAACTATGATTTTTTTGGGTTTTGGGAGATGGTTTTGGGATGGTTTGAGAGCTTGGAGGGGGGTTGCAAGGCTTGGGATGTGTAGTGGTGGATGAGAGGAGGTGAGGGACGCCCTTATAGTGTCCTAAACCCTCCAAATGGGAGTCCTTTTATAGGCAAGAAGAGGGCAACTTTATCTGCAAAACTGTCCCATCAATATGTCCAGTCAGTCAGACCAGGTGCAGGTGCCCCACCAGTGGGGCGCCTGGCGCCCTGTTTATAGGGCGTCTGGTGCCCTATTTATAGGGTAAGGGGGCACTAGGCCCAGTTTGGCCGAAACGTGCAGGGAAGTTCCGATTTTCCGAAAAACTTGGTTTCCTGGAAAGAATACTCATAAAAACAAGAATTTAAGCTCTCCAACTGGACCAAAATTGCGTGTCTACACCGGGTTGGGCCCGGCCCAACCCAATAAAGGCCCAGTTCAAAATATAACGGGTCAGCCCCGCCCGGCCTGCATAAAATTTATGGCCCGACCCGGCCCGACCCGCATAAATTTAAATTTGGCCCAGTCCGGCTTGGCCCGATATTTCTAATATAAAAATATATAAAAAAGTTCAAAGTAAAAATATATTTATATTTATATGGAAGTGTTATACAGAGAAGAGTTGAACATGAACAGTGCACGTAGCAGATCAGCCCATTAATGGCGAACCCCCATCTAATTACTCTCCGTCGGGGCTGTCGTGGTGGGGGTGGTGGCGGCAATGGCGGTGGGTGGTCAGCTCTTTTTCTCAAGGCAGCAGGAACTTGCGGCAGAGGGGGCAAGTTCTCTGACGATAGCGGAGCCACTTGTCCAGGCACCGCCGGTGGAAGAGGTGCGCGCACTGCAGCTCCCTGACCTCCTGCTCCTCCTCGATGTTGCAGAGGCAGAACAGGCAGCTCATCGGCGCCGCTGGGAGTGCCACCGGCCTGTAGCCCACCACCCGGAGCTCCTCCTCCATGCAAAGCAGAATCACACCGTTGGGGACCTCCGCCGCCGCCGATCGATTCAAGCTCATCGAAACAGCCGCAGCTTCCAAACCCCGGTTGACATCTTGCCGGGTCGACGACGGGATGGCGACGGCCCTTTCAGTCATCCGGAGATCAGCGTTGTCACCGACAAGAAGGGGAACTCGGCGCCGTCGCCGACAAGAAGGGGACCTGAGCTCCTCCCTTCCCCTCCCCCTTTCCCGCAAGCAGACGAAGACCGAGAGACCAAGAAAGGAGAGATTCACAAAGCTTGGTGATGTTCCAGTAGGGCTGCAGCCAGACAGAGGAAGAGACCACTCAAAGAGAGAAGGGAACGGGAAGGGGAACTCGGCGTCGGTCCACCCTCGGCCCGAGCACAACCCGCCTTAAGCCCACGAGCCATAGATAATGACCTGGATTCAAGCCCTAAGCTGGCGCGGCCCGTGGGCCCGTGGGCCAGCCCAACCCATTGACAGCCTTAGTTAAAACTTAAGTTTAGGATCCTCTCAGTCAGTTTCTTCATTTCAATATTTTCTATTCCCTTTGTACCCATTGACCAAACCCTGGCTGAGAGACCTACCGACGGAACCCCGCGAACAGACCTAAAGATGCAAAGAAGCTCCAATATATTGGGCCATGATTAAGTATCAGCAAAGCAGCACAAGGCCAAGACAGTCTATGATGTGGGACGGGACCGGGGGTCCAATAATTTCAGGATTCAGAAAATAACCAGCAGGTAAAAAGTGCCAAATAGAAGCAGAATTCCGATAGTAATTCCAAGATACCACCAGAAATTAAAATTCTTCAGCAAACAGGATGCCAACAGCAGGTAAAAGAACAGACAGCCAAAATAATACCCACAACAGTGCAAAGATACCAAGAAGTCAGCAGTGTAATGAACCGAAAATACCCAATAAGCTATCAACCAAGAGATTATGCAATTCAACCAATAAGGCACCCGTAGCAGCAATCAGGAGTTATTTCTCAATTATTTGATATGCTCAATAGCATGGCTTAGAAAAAATATCATCACAGCCTTGGGGAATCAGGGAAAACCAGGAATATCATCATATATATTTTAGGAGTCCTTCCAATTAACGATACCAGCAACTAATTAAAGCTACCAAGGCATCGTTTGCCTGGTTTCATCGTCATCTTCCCCTTTATAAAATATAGGTAGAACGAGGGAGATCCGACATTGCTGTAGTTCCAACTGTTATGAGGAAAATAAAACCAGTTTGATATCACAAACAGAGAAACTGAGAGGTCTTGAACTCAAAGAAACAGATCAGACTATGACTGCACTGTTGACTAGAGCGAGGACCAATCTCAAATACCACAATACCGCCAATCAGAATCAGTCATAGATAGAAATAGCATATCAGGAAAAATAGTACAGCAACTGAGCAAAGGCAATGATGAAGCAGAATCGATCCAGCTCATCCAAGAGGCATCGATTAGCAAAGCATAACTCAAAGGAACCACGGATCTCAAAAGAAGAATTAAACCGGATCTGGAGGGAACCAGTCCGCAGGCAATGGAGCATTGGTACTATTTCATAGGACAGAATTAATCACGATTTCTAGGTTGTTAGACTGCGAATCTTTCAGTGAGGGAGGAAGCAATACCTCCTTAGATATTCAGAAATCCAGCATAGAAACCCTCAGCTCATATACTGACCTTCCATGAAAATCAGACCGATATAAACCAGGATCATAAGAAGGAGGGAGATCGGAGATCTCGCTGTCATCAGCTTCATGCCTCGGATAATGCCATACTAAACAGGGACCGCTCTGGGAGGACTGTTGTGGAGCGTCGAAAGCAGTAGCACTGAGGTACGAAACCCCAAGAAATCCAACACCACGATCGGGATGGGAGGATGATCCGGACGAGTAAAGAAGGTTCTTCACAAGAGCTCACCAGGAACACCACCGGAAGAAAGGGATCGAGCTGATCTAGGGGAGGAAACTGCCGTAGAAGGGTCATTCACCAGTCGGATTGAAGAGGATCCCGTAGAAGAGGAGGAGGGGAGAAGATTTCTCTTCGGGCGCTAGTCGAGATCACCACGGGAGGATGAGATCGGAGAAGAGGAAGCTCCGCTAGGGTTTTCGCCATCACGAGGGGAGGAACAGAAGCAACGTTGAAACGTTGTCGGGGAGAGAGAGTGTCAATGCTGGAGGACTAAAGTCATCGGGATGAAGAGAGGGGCAAAACGGGAAACCGACCAAAACTAAATTGCTTTTATTCCATTATGATTAGGACATGCTTACTACATGTAATTATGGTGGATATATTTCTTATTGAAGTGGCTTCAATCATTTTCACTTAGAAATTTACTGCTAGGAATGTACGATGAATGCCCCTTCTACCCGTTTTAGAAATTTATTTCTAAAAGAATGGTAGTTCAGTTATCAATAGAAATTTCAAGTCATATGGTAAATGTTAAAGTTATCAGACAATTTAAGGATGAAAGTAAGAAAAAGATCATGTTTCCTTCACAAGAAAAAGATCATGGGGGGGGGGGGGGGGGGGGGCAGAGCCGAAGCCGACGGCAGCTGCAGCGCCCATGGGGCGCTACTTTGATCTTCCCGCGGGTGTGCCTGCGGGAAGGCGCTTTAATTAATAAAAATAAAAATAAAAATTGCCGGTAGTTTTGCCCTCGCCGGATGGCGCCACTGCGCCATGCCTAGCCGGCGAGGGGGCCGCTGCACCCTGGCTGCCGCTGGTCCTCCCACTTCCGCCGCCGTCGCCCTTAGCAGATGGCGGCTAGTGTTTCTTCAGAAACCGTAAGGGGATGGGAGGAGGAGATCGTTTTTACTTAAATGCCCCTCTGGATCTAATAAAGATATTAATTTGGATCTGTCTATCGGATCTTGTATGTTTGAATCCGATTTTATTTTTGCTTTCGGATCTTAAAGTTCATCAAGATTTGATAAGGATAATATGGATCTGTATTATTAATTTGCATTTGGATCCATACCTGATCTAATTTTGGATATTTAAATTAAATTGTTTTGAATTTATATCAATTTTTAGGATTCGGTTTTGGTTTGAGTTTGGATCTTTAAGGTATTTGGATCCAGATTCTCTTTGGTGTTAGAATCTGATTTAGATTCTAATTTTAAAGTTGAAATAGATTTGGATCTTTGTTAAATGGATCCTCGATCCGATAAGGTATCATTCTGAATCTATTTTTAAATTAGAATCCATTTTGGTATTCTATAAGGTTTTTGGATTTAATTCGTATTTAGATTCCTTAAGGTTAAATATGATTTGGATTTAAATTAAGTGAATTTTGAATTCTTTAAGGAATTAGATCCGAATCCGATTTGAGTTTAGATCCGATTTGTTATCTATTAAGATATCCGGTTGAAATATCTTTGTTATTTCTAAATTATCGAGGTTAATTGTTTTGTATTAAAGTAAATGTCCTTGTTCTTTGATTTGGTTAAAGGATTATCCAGTATCCATTTAGTTCATAGGATATTGGGCTCATTAAGCATCCTGTAGGGTTGTAATTTATTAAGCAAAGCCATGTTAAAGGATATAGGGACATGTATGCAAAACAATGGATTCAGAATTAATTCTGGTGGATATTTCTACAGTGAAATTAGATATATATGCAAACATGTTGCTAAAATTTCTGTTTTAAAGTTATTTCAATGAATTTTAGCATGAAAATTTGGACATAAATTATTGTAATTCTGGTTAGAAATATTTAGCATGCAATCATGACCTCTTAAAGTTTTATTTGTGCATGAATATTTCTTATTGTAATAATATCATGGAAATGTCTTTAGCTCACATAAAGTCATTATTTGATGTTGTTATATGGTTTAGTGGTGAATTTTTGCATTCTAAGTGGTTGGGTAGATCACCAAAGTGGCACCAATCATAAGTGATAATAAAATTTACTATTCTTTAGTTTAAATAGCATCAAGTGAGCATACGGTTTTAATATTATTCTTATTTGGAGGGAGGGAAATTTAATATTTGAAGTGTGTGAATAGATCACCAAAGTGGCCTTATACATGAAAAATATTGAATAATCCTCATAAAGAAAATAAGAATAGTATTAAATTTGTACTTTTAATTTAGAGATAAAGTCCAACTCCCAAAGGAGTGCTTTATTTTTAAGTTAAGAGTAGGATAGAATGATATTTATGTATGCGACGACTCTTGGGAGTTTGGTACCCAAAGGTATAAATTCTCTGGACATCAAAGTATATATGGATGTTAGTTCTATCATTTCGGTCTATCTGGGGAGTTGGTCCATTAGCATGTTGTGATTGCCTCCCAAAGGAGAAATTACAATGATGCACCGGACTGATTGTAATTCTTTTCGGTTATTAGAATTACTTTGAGCTTTTAGCCTGTTGCCTCGTACATGATTAAGTTGCATTATCTCATGTGAGCATGTTTATAAATTGCAGTTGCTTCTCCACTCTTTACACCTTTTACTGGGTCTGTGCCTTATCTTAATGGAACAAACTTTGCTGAATGGAAACAAAGGGTACTGTTTGCATTAGGATGTATGGACTTAGACTTAGCCTTACGTGAGGATCTGCCTACTCCTATTACAGTTGATAGTACACCTGATCAGAAGACTCATTTTGAGAAGTGGGAGAGATCCAATCATTTGTGTCTCCTATTTCTTCAGGGGCACGTCAGTCAGAACATAAAGGGATCGATCCCTACACAAAACAGTGCTAGTGGGTTTCTTCAGGTTATTGAGGAGCAGTTTGTCAGTTCTGACAAGGCTAAGGCAAGTACCTTGATGGCCAAACTCTCCTCGATGAAATACACTACCAGTGAGAGTGTTAGAGAGCATATCATGATGATGAGAGACATTTCAGCTCAACTCAATGCCATGGAGGTTACAATTTCTGATACTTTTCTAGTTCACTTCATTCTTAACTCTCTGCCTATGCAATATGAAGCTTTTAAAATTTTCTACAACACACATCAGGCTAAGTGGTCTGTCAATGAGTTGATGACCATGTGTGTACAGGAGGAAGAGAGATTGAGAGGAGAGAGGAATAATGTGGTTAATTTTACCTCTCATAATGGAAGTGGACAATCAGTGAAAGGAATGGGTGTTCAAATGAAGGGTAAGAAGAAGAATAACAGAAATAGAAAAGTAAAGAATGATAAGTGCTTCTTCTGCCATAAGGTTGTACACATAAAGAGAGACTGTCAGAAATACAAACAGTGGCTTGAGAAGAAAGGTACAGTCTCTTATCATATATGTTAATGAGTCTTATTTGGTTACTATTCCTTTAGATTCTTGGTGGTTTGACTTAAGGTTTGTTGCGCTTGTTGCCACTTTTGTGTAGGGATTCCTGTTCAAAAGGCCGATCCATAAGGGTGAGCAACCGATTCTCTTGAGGAATAGGATGTGCTTGCAAGTGAAGGCTATAGGAACATTTTAGGCTATATTTTGTAGTGGATATGTTTCAAATTTAGATGACACATTCTATATACCATCATATAGTAGAATTATGGTGTCGGTATCAAAACTTGGTTGTGAATGGTTCCATTTCAGTTTTGGAATTGTTTCCTATAATTTAATTAAAGATTCAGTTGTTTTTGGTACTGGCAATCTTTCTGATAGTTTATGGAATGCGTGTATATCTTCTATGGTTTAACATGTCCACGATAGCCTACCTACTTCAGTTTAATGGCAATAAACATGATAGCATAAAAGATGAGTCATCTATGTTGTGGTATAGGAGATTAGGTAATTATCTCCATTAAGAGGCTTCAAAGATTAGTTAGAGGAGTATTTTCTTCTCTTGACTTTAAAGACTTTGTGACATGTGTTGACTGCATTAAGGCAAAGCAGACACACACACACCTAATAAGGATGTCACTAGGAGTTTGGGATCTAGATTAAGATGTGTACATGGAGCAACCTCAAGGGTTTCATATTGAATAGAGAGAACATATGGTATGCAAGTTAAGGAAATCCATTTACTGACTTAAGCGAGCCTCCCGACTGTGGTATCTCATGTTTAATGAGATATCACAGCCTTTTGAGTTTAAAGTGAACACTTTTGTTGAGTGTTTATACCTGAAGGTCAGTGGGAGTAAATTTTATCTTGCTTTTGTGTATGGATGACATATTACTTGCTAATGGTAATCTCTATTTGTTACATGAAATTAAGATTTTAATGTCTGAGAATTTTTTGAGATGGAAGATTTAGGTGTAACCTAGTATATTTTGGGCTTAGAGAACACCAGAGTTAGACTATTAGGCTCCTTAGGTCTTTCTCATAAATCTTACATCTTATAGGTTCTAATAGGTTTACATTTGCAATCTTACGCACCCGATAAGGTACCCATTGTAAAAGATAATAATTCAGTATGCTACGGTGTTCCATTTATGACCTTGAAGGTCTTGGATATCTTAAAGGCACAGTAGGTGTTATGCTCACATATAGGATGTCATATTAGTTAGAGATAGTTGCATATGCTGATACAGACTATGGTGGTTGCTTGGTATCTGAAAGTTTACTTTTGGTTATCTTTTACAGTTACTTCCACCATGGCAGCAAAATTCAATGCATGTCATGAGGCTAGTGCACAGGCTATTCGATTATGAAATTTGGTCGTTTCTCTACCTTTTGTAGTCTTTTGAGGCCTATAAGGATTTATAACGACTATTCTTAGAGATTTAGTACCTTTAGGTGTCTAAGGGTGGTAGAACTTTAGGCATAAAGTACCTTTGTCTTAGAGATTTAGTGAGGAATCAATTAAGTGTCTATTGAACATATTGAGATAGGTCTCATGGTGACAGATCCACTCACTAAAGGACTACTGGCTAGCATCTTTGTAGTTATGTGATTCGGATGGGTCTTGTCAGTTCTCTTGATATGTTGTGATTCAGTTTGACACTTATACAGTTGTGTGATTGATTCTTCATTGTTGTTGTATTCTGCATGTTTCATTTGTGTACACTTCAGTAATGGACTTCAGTTGCTGTTCTTGGGGTTTCCACCTTGGAAATCTAGTTGCTGTTCTTGGGGACTGTTGTTCGAACCTTATGGGGTTCTCCTGGTGGTGGCCTGCGAGGATTCTTAGGGGCCTATTTTGCTGCCCCTGAGCTATTCACCTGTATCTTCCGCTTTCAATTTCAGCTTGCTGGTTTGAGTCCAACCTTCCTGCTGCCCCCACCGTCCGTGTAAGTGCTCTGCACATTGTCTTTGTGTGTTTTTTTTTCCTTCCCCTTCCGCCTTGTTTCTCCCTTCCCTGGGTCTTATGGAAGAGCAGACAGTTAAAGAAGATTTGGACAAGATAGTATTGTTAGCAAATTCCAAAAGCTTCTGAAGCCTCCTAGGAAGCTGTCGCCGGTGGAAATTCAATGTCCATCTCCTGATGTCAACCTGAAATGGAAAAGAACAATAATCGTTTCAGTGCTATCAGCTGTTAGAATTAGACCTGCGGGTCTAAAAGAATGGATTGAGAAAATGTGGAGGCCGGTTTGTCTGTGGTTTATGCTGGATTTTCCCAAAGGTGCCTTCATGATTACACTGCAAGGAGAAGAAGAGGTTAACAGGATATGCAGAAGGTCTCCATGGTTCTACGGAAAGGACTTAGTTTTAGTTGAAAAAGGTAAACCAAATACACCTCCGTCTGCATACCTTTTGAACTCAGTTGACCTGTGGATGCGCATCTATGATCTACCTCAAGAGTTACTACACAGAGACACAGTCATGCAGATAGCAGCACAGGTGGGTAATCCCCAATGGCCAAACCAAGAGATAGCCGATGCATGGAGTCTCTATGCCAGAGTTAAGATTTCATTAAATGTAAATGAGCCTCTCCCCACTGAGGTTTGTGTTGTGCTCTCGGATGGTAATTTGTGTACCTTCGAATTGGCTTTTGAAAGAATATCAAATTTCTGTTATTTCTGTGGGGGTCCTGGGTCATGAACACAACGACTGCACATTGTTACTTCAGTTGAAGGATTTAATCAAACCATCTCTGCCTGAGGATATTCAAAAGGAATTGAGAGAGAAACTTAGCTTGCGGTTTGGGAAATGGCTTACTGTAGATGGCAGATCAGCTGAGGGTGGTAGGAGACCACCGGAGTTCAGAAGGTCAAACATTTATTCCCAGACGTATGGCGTCAGACCACCAGAGGACATTTCTGAACCTCCCCCCCTCTCCGTGGACAGTTCACCATTACGGTTGGTACAGGATAAGTCAAAATTGATTATTACGCCCCATACTCCTCTCCAGTACCCTAGGCACAGTTTCCTGTTTCCTGCATTACCACCTGTGTGGATCCCAGGCAGTCTGAATACAAATTTTAATATAGCTACGGAGATGCCTCTACTGCAAGTCAATCCAGTGCAGCAACTAGGTTCGTCACCAGTCCAGTATCTCAAGAAAGAAAAAACTACTGAGACCCATAGTAATATTAATGAGATACCTGGTAACTGGACCTACTCCTTCACTCCTTTCAAGGCGGACTTACCATTTTTGGGCCGGACAGAAGCCGATTTGGGCGCCAATAGATCTGCTATTGTGAAGAACTCCTGGATAAATGAAGTCAGCCTAAAACCTGCAAATACCAAAACTGGTCAAAACGCTCTTGCAGTTAAAAGACCTCTGAAGATTGAGAAGCCAAAGAAAAAGTCAAGGAGAAGACTATTCACGCAAGAATCGATAGTGGATCCAGACATGGCCTCCTCCTCAAATTCTTCCAAAATTATTGGAAAATCTACATGGGCTCTGGCAGCTAGCCCCAAAAAGCTGCAAGAGGATAAATGAGGATTTTAGCTTGGAACTGTCGGGGTGGGAATGGGCATCCAACAGTAAATTACATAGATAGCATGTCCCATTCTATAAAACCAAATATATTATTTATAGCTGAAACTAAATGTGGTATGGAAGCTTCAAAGGAGTTTTTCAGAAAAAGGAATATCACAAATTTTGCTATCCAACCTTCGGTTGGGAGGGCTGGGGGGCTATGGCTCTGGTGGAATGACAAAGTGCAAGTCCAGTTGTTGAATAGTTGTAATTCCTGGCTCGCCGGAAATGTGATTGATTTAGTTTTCGGGGAAAATTTCTTGCTCATTGCGACTTATGCTCCAAATAATCATGTTCAGAGGAAAGCTATGTGGAATCAGATGTCCAAGGTCTTAAAGTAGTCAAATCTACCTGTTTGCCTCATAGGGGACTGGAACTGCATTAGATTTCACTATGAGAAGTGGGGAGGTGCTAGACCTAGACACTCTCACATGCTTCATTTTGAAAAATTCATTCAGGATAATAGGCTGGTGGACGTTAAGCTTGAAGGGCCTGCTTTTACTTGGTCGAATAGACGCAGTTTTAAATTTAATGTTCGAGAGAAAGCTGGACAGATGCATGGCCAATATGGAGTGGATTCATATGTTCCAAAATGCCAAGGTGTGTTCTATTCCGACTTATTATAGTGATCACAACCCTTTATTGCTTATTACTGATCCGGTTATAACACTAGAAAAGGTTGGTTCAAAGTTGAATCTGCCTGGTTCGATCACTGGTCCTTTAAAAATAGTGCTAGACTAGTTTGGCAGAAGGGTCCTGATCTCAGCATAAATTATGAATGCAAAATGAGTTATCTCAAGAAAGAGTTAGTAAGGTGGAAAAGATCCATATATGGTAATTCTAAAAACCAAATAGAGGACATCAAAAGAGAGTTGGGGAAATTACAAGGGATTCCCTTAAGTCAGCAGCAAATTGACACTGAACTAAATCTCCAAGAGAGGCTCAGAGGTCTTGAGAAAAGGGAAGAGGCCTACGGGAGACAAAGGGCTAAATCATATTGGCACAAGCTTGGGGATACTTGCTCAAAATTTTTCCATATGAAAGTCATTAATAGAAGAAGATGGAATAAGATCCCCAGAGTTTACAAGCAGGATGGGAGGTGGTCCAACAAGTGGAATGATATTCATCAGGTTTTTAGAAGTTATTTTCTCAAGCTTTTCTCTATTGGAAATGAGCCTTCTATTAATTTGGATTTCCCTCTCAACTTGCATGTTCTTACGACTGAGTAAAAAGAAAACCTGATTCAGCTGCCTACTGAGCATGAGATCAAAGCTAAATTATTCTCTATGAAATCTGATAAAGCTCCGGGTCCTGATGGGCTTTCTCCGGGTTTACTCCAGCTTATGTGGGATATCATAAAATCTGATATAACGGCCCTGGTGTGTTCCATATTCTCTTTTCACTGTATTCCTAGTGGCTTAAACCACACCATCATTTCTCTCATTCCTAAGACTGATAATCCCTATGGCCCTGAGCATTACAGGCCTATAAGTCTCTGCAATGTCATGTTCAAAATTTTAACCAAACTGCTGGCTGGTAGAATAAAAGATGTTCTGCCCCAACTTATTTCTCATCATCAGGCTGCCTTTATCCCTGGTCGTATGGGGTTAGATAACAATATCATTATGAAATTATTTCTTCTTTCAAGCATATGAAGGGCAAAAAAGGGTTATTTATGATCAAATTGGACATTAGAAAAGCCTATGATAGCATCAGATGGGACTTTATTGAGGACATGCTAAACAATTTCGGGTTTCCAACTGTTTTCATAAATCTAATTATGAAGTGCATCAATTCTGTCACTTTTTCTATAAATCTCAATGGCCAGAAGTCTAGCTCTTTCAAGTCATTCAGGGGTATCAGACAGGGTTGCCCGTTATCCCCTTATATTTATATCCTCTGTGCTGAAGCCCTCTCTGCTATGGTCAAAACCTGCGCGGATCAAGGCTCTTTCAAAGGTATTTCTTTAAGCAGAAGAGGCCCTATTGTTACCCATCTTATGTATGCGGATGATATCATTATGTGTTGTAGAGCTAATGGGGATGAGATCAAGAGTACGTTGAATATCCTAAATAGCTATCAGGAGATCTCTGGTAAGTCCATAAATTTTAACAAATCTAGCATTACCTTTAGCAGGAATGTTCCTAAAGAAATTCAGGACCAGCTGTGTGCTAGTTCGGGTTTTGCCTTAGCTTCTCCTTTTGAGAAGTATCTGGGCATCCCCTTTGGTATTTTGGATCATAGAATTAGTCATTTTAGTTGGTTAAATGACTGTTTCCTTAGAAGACTAGACAACTGGAAGAAAAGTTTCTTATCTACTGCTGGGAGGACTACCCTTATAAAATCAACTTTGAGTCAGCTTCCGGTGCATGTTATGTCCCTAAGGAAAATTCCTAAAGGCATTATAAGCAAACTGGAGGGCTGCCAGAACTCCTTCTGGTGGGGGCATGAGGGTGATAAGAGAAAGATTCATTTCCAAAAGTGGGATAATATCAAGAGGCCTGAACACCATGGTGGGCTTGGTATTAGGGACTTGGGTTCTATGAATGATGCTCTTCTTTTGAGATTGGCCTGGATGTTCCTGAATGAGGAGGATAAATTGTGGGTAAAGGTCTTGAAAGAGATATACGTTAGAAACGGAAATTTTTGGACTTTGAAAGCTACAAACTATAACTCGGACGTCTGGAAAAATATTTTGAATGCTAGAGCTAATTTGACCGGGGGCAGCATCTGAAAAATTAAAGACGGATCTGATATCAACATGTGGAATCATACTTGGATTATTGACAGGAAGGGGCCTCCTCTCCCGGGGCTAAATCACCTTCCTCTTCCTACTCTTGTGAAGGAATTAATTTTTGAGGGGACCTGGAATAAGGTCTTGCTAGACAGTCTCTTCAATTCAAATTCAGTCTGCAGGATTCTTAAAACTCCCATTTTTGCTGATGAAGCGCATGATAAGCTGGTTTGAAATTTTACTCAAAATGGAGTTCTAAATGCCAAGTCGGCTTACAGGTTTCTTATAGAGGCCAACCTTCCCCAAGGCCCTTCGGATCAACCTCTATGGAAGAAGATTTGGAACCCAATGATCAGTAAGATTTTTCCCCAGAAGATCAGCCTGTTTCTTTGGAAAGGGGTTGCCAGTGCCCTCCCTACTAATGAGGCTATTTCCAGAAGATGTCATGCGATGGATCCTATCTGTGTCATTTGCCACTCCCAGAATGAATCCCTGGATCACTTGATCATTGGTTGCCCGCGTAATAGAGCGGTGTGGTTCTCATCGCTCCTGGGTCTCAATGAAACTAGGAGTTATCAAAATTTTAATCAGTTAACTACCGTTTTCCTTGATTGGATTCTCAGTCGGAATCATGAAAATCTTTTCGTGGGCATTCTTGGCATTTCGATTATGTGGTGTATCTGGAAAAGTCGTTGCGATTCTTCTATTAACTATACTCACAGGAGCCACAAATGGATTCTTATGAACGTTACTAGAGATGCAAATTTCTATTTG
The DNA here is from genome assembly GCA_036172225.1 of Cryptocoryne crispatula var. balansae. Classification (NCBI taxonomy): domain Eukaryota; kingdom Viridiplantae; phylum Streptophyta; class Magnoliopsida; order Alismatales; family Araceae; genus Cryptocoryne; species Cryptocoryne crispatula. Next base: position 20,509,594 of record CM069923.1, on the reverse strand, counting down.
TCTCGAGCAGGTTTTTCCTCTCTTAAGAATGAACATAAATGGAAACCCCCTCCTAATTCGCATGTGAAAATCAATGTAGACGCTGCTGCGGATGATTTTGGAGGAGCTATTGGGATAGTGGTCAGAGACTCACAAGGCAGCCTGCTGGACTGGAGAGCTTTCCCTTCCCGCTTTTTCGATCCTCTGATCTTGGAGGCAGAAGCTCTTGCCGAAGCTTCTGGCTGAAAACATCTGAACCTCGTCCCAACCATCATCTAAAGTGACGCGCTCAACGTGGTGAACGCGATCTGCAACACCGGACAACAGATTTGGAAGGCCAACAATCTCATTCACAGGTGCCGACTTCACGTCCGCAGTGCTGGTGCCTCCATCGCCTGGTGCCCTAGAGAAAGCAACGAGGCGGCTCACCGCCTCGCAAGATGGGCGTTAAGGAGTAATGCTGACTAGGGATGGTCTTCATCCGTTTTGTCGATCCCAAGCGCTATTGGATCAGATCCTTTTGGAATCACCGTTTCTACGGTGATCAGGCGTGTACTCTTGTGTTTGTGTATTTTTCTTTCATCTATGGCATTTCAATCGTTTCTCTGTGACCAACAAAAAAAGACATGGATATTCGATTGCCACGTGGGCCTCTGCTGATGCCACGTCACTAGAAGTCTCCGGCACGTCGGATCTCTCGAGATAGAAACGTGGCAAACGCTCCGATGACGGAGGCCCCGTTCGTGCGTCGTCCATTTCCTCCTCTCTGGACATCACATCACCTTTTCACCACTCTATACGCGCTTGCTTTCTCGCCGGCGGGGCTTGTCCTGAGACTGCAAGTGCAAAGCTCATACCTTTACCGGTGACCCCTCCTCCCTCTCTCTCTCGCTCTCGCTCTCGCTCGCTCGCTCTCTCTCTCTGACATTTTTGCAACCATGTTCTTCCGGTGGGACTTAGAAAATAATTGTTCTCTCGCTCGCTCGCTCTCTCTCTCTGACATTTTTGCAACCATGTTCTTCCGGTGGGACTTAGAAAATAATTGTTCGGCGTGGTATATCCCTTGGCGATGCAGGGAGCCGTGGATTTTTCTGTAGTCTATTCGGGGGATGGAGGTGGCTTATGCGATGATCAATAATTATCTTGGTGCTTACGGGCATCTGCACACTCCGGCGCTCCTGGCTGGCGGGACGTTCGTCCTCACTGCGCTCCTCCTTTCGGCATTCTGCTGATTCTCCAGCATCTTAAGTCGTACTCCAAGACTATGGTTGGTCTCTTTGCCCCTAGAGAACTTGTTTTGATTCGGTTTATGTTGACAACTCTGTGTATTTCAAATCATGAAGAAAAACGACGTTAAACCTCTTCTGTGAGCTGATGTTTCCTCTGGGGAGATTGCAAAATGCCTTCTTACAGGAGCAGGAGTGGATAATTGGAGTGTTATTCATGGTCCCCATCTATGCTACTAAATCCGTAAGCATCACCATTCTTGATAAAAAGATAGTGTTGTTTGCTGTCGTCTCAGGGTGAAGGTCAGAGTCTGTGTCACCAACGAGCTATATTCTTACTAATAGGAGTTTGAGTTAGCCTGTTGGGTGCTTGTTCTTAAAAATCGTATTTATTTGTGTGAAAAATCAAGGCCTAAACTAATTATCATGTCATTTAATTTCTTCTCTGCACGTTGTAACGGATAATATCCTTGTGGAATCCAAGGCTTTCCATGGTTTGTGACATCTTCAAGGAATTGCTACGAAGCGTTTGCCCTCTACTGCTTCGGTAATTACCTGATTGGTTACCTAGGTAAGCTTCGTTTCCTATGCGGTTTAGCTCTAACAACTGTTAACAGGACATGCTGAACACGGCTTACCCACTATGACAGCTTATTTGTCATGTCAATTGGTATGGTTTCATATATTTTGCATGGAAATTTTTAAAAATAAGACTAATTAAATGGGTCTTCTATCCATGGTCTCTTTTTAAGAATAAATGAAAACTAAGGAAATGTCCCCAAGTAAGTAGATGATTCCCCTTTGCATTTTATAGCTTGTCATCAAGATACGTGTAGCATATTCTCTTTATGTGAGCCCCCGTGTAGCCCACCGCTGCTTCGCAATACAAATGTGTTTCCATAAGCAATCAATGAACATGACTTAATGATAACTTAGTGACGCCAACTAGAAATTAGTTTGAAAAATTGTGAATGAATGACGTCCCAACCGTGTGAACACAAGCATCCTTGACGCTTTTGCGGTAAATCGGTACATCACACGAGAACGGCAACCATGGCGAAGGATGAATACGAGATGGGGAGAAAAACCAGTGCATGAAAGGAAAGATTAACAACTTCACGAGGATGTAAGCCCCAGAAACTGAGGGAATCCCATGCTTTGGAGCACAACTGCCGGCTATCCAGTATTATCTCAGACAACGGCGATAAGTAAAAGAAAAACAATGTTTAAATGAATCGTGAGGGGCTACAAGAAGGGAACTTGTGGAAGCGCTACTAGAAAGATCCCACCGGCAAAAAAGAATTTTGGAACCCGTACCTAACAATATTACATTAAACTGTGTCCGACACAAAGCTGTCCATTCCCCTCTTCTATCCTCCACTCCCTGCCACAATGTACAAAACATACAGGAAGAATTTCCGCTGTGGTGATTCTTTCTGGTTTTCTTCTTTTCTCGAGGCTTTCCTTTGACATCACCCTTCATTGGCATATCAGCGTATCACAACTCGAAGTAGACCTGGCTGATCCTCGGAGAACTGGAGCTTCTCATCGAGCAGATACCGCTGAATAGCTACCGGAAGCCGCACGGGAGTGCGAGAACCCTTTGTGTGGTGACCAGTCCGGCCCCACGCAGATCGTGAACTGGAGACGCTGTCCGGATGCCCTCGCTGTTCTCCTCAAGATGCTGAGCTCGTGCTTCAACATGTTGATGGCGTCTCATTTACATGAAGGCCATGCAGGTCAATCAGGAGATCTTTCCCCCGGTTGTAGAACTGGAGCTCGGGAGCAACCGGATTTCTGGGCAGCATATACCGAAATAAGAAAAATATATAGGGAAGAAACAAAGTATCTTAAAAAAAAACAAACAAACCAACTACACCTCTGCCGATATATAGATTCTCTGGCCTTCTCATGAGCTTCCTTCATTTGTATGTTATACAGCTGCCCTTTTGCACTTAATTCTTTAGCAAGAGCGCGCCTTGTTGCCGAGATTATGTATGCTTGCCTTGCCTGATAAAGTTTAAATCACAGGTGAAAAGCAGATATACAAACTAGAAACAGGTGCTATTAATCTTTCTCTTTTTCCAAGTAGGAAACAAGGGATTCAAGTTATTTGGACAAGGACAAAGAGCAATCGGTAAGAAGATGAGAACGACAAAAGAAAACTAAGAAACGACAAATAGAAGCTTTCTTGTGCCATGCACAATCGGCGAACAATCACGACAAGACAGGTGTTTACCCCCATTATTTTGTTCGAGAAAGGAAAAAGGGCAGACCAGACTTGACACCATCTTTTCGTCATGCTAAAATCCATTTTCTGCTTTTAACAAACTTGGAGAATGGGGATGATTATAGGGTGTTTGGTTGCATGATAATTTTTTTGTACACTTTTATAATAAAAATTTATATTAAAATAAAAAGTGAACCAACTCATGATAAAAAGTAATCATGTTTGGAGGGATGTGATTACAAAAAAGAGTAACTACCATACATGATCAAACAAAGTGGGGGACCACAAGAAAAAAGAAAGAGGTGAGACCCTCTTTTTTGTTTAAGAAGAAAATCACTTTCAAAACATAAAATTGTCAAGGTTGTCAAACACCTCTTTTAACAAGTTTTCTTACAATTTTTAAAAATTAAAATTAAAACCTCTATTATCGTACAACCAAACACCCCATTAACCTTCCTTGAGATGAAAATGATGAAACGAAAATAACCATTGTTAAAGATTCTCCAAGAAGGATTGAATCAACATCAGGGTCACATCCAAGATGGAAATTAGAAAATCGATGTGACGACAGATGTAAATTGAATATGACTAAATTCGGGCATGTACGAAATCAGCCTTGTGTTTTAGCAGAGGAGGAGTCGCAAAAGAATATGTAACCTAAACTACTTGTGGATGTATATTGCTAAGCATGCAACCAAAAAAAAAATCATTAATGAAAACAGAAAATGAATACGCTGCCACCGGACATCCTACACACCACATCTCTGCTTGCGTGGGAAAATTACAAGAGCCGCCACTGAAACATCAAAATGATCTCTTCAAAAGAAATGTGGGAAAATTACAAGAGCCGCCATATATACGCCCTAATCATAACCACCAAAAGAGTTAAATGGGATTCTTTTTTCTTTTTGAAGAGATCAGTTTGATGTTTCTTTAATCATTATTTCTATGTTTTCTCTATTTATGTTACAATGAGAAATAAAATAACAGGTGATTACAATAGCTTGGGCAACGAAATTCATATTCACTTTTTTTGCCTATTTTAGGCCAAGCATTAAACTTGATTTGCAGACACATTTAATGGGGATATTAAATGTCTTGCGGTTAGATTTAGACCCTGCAAGTTAGCAATAACGAAGAACGATGTAAATGTCCAGAAGACTTGAAGGGCTGAGATCAAGAGAGATCTATGAAGCTATGTATCGGGTTAGCACTCTACAACTTCTATTATTTTTGCGTTCACAGAATGGAGTTCTCTATTTAGACACATGTTCTTATAAAAATTGTTCGTTCCTTCTTTTACAAAAAAAAAAACATAATAGAAATGAAACATTTGCATGTGCGTCTATGTGTGTTTACATATACACATGTATATATATCACTATCCGGTCAATTTTCGATATTTTTGGGATTACTGTGCCGGAGGTGGCTCTGCTGCCTTTGCAGCATAAGCTACGTCTTCAGAAGCAGGTTTTACACAGTCCAATTGGAAGGAATTAATAGCGGTGTCGTGGCGCCAATTGGACAAATTGGACATCGTGGCTCCAATGCTGCTTGATTTTATTGTGAGAAAGAAGTAGAAAAAATTGGAAGAAGGACCTCCATTTTCATTCAGATCTATTCAGTATAGGTGACTCCACGGCAATGACCATTGAATTCCTGCGTGTGTGATTACTCTCTGAACAGTCTGCTTGAAGATTTGCAAGATAGCGAGCTGATCAGTTGGCAAGAAGGGTTTGTTTATATTTGTGTGTGTGTGTATATATATATATTCAATTTTGTATTCTTATTCATCTCAGGAAGTTTCTTGATTCTTTTGTTATGTGGTATTTCTGAATGGTACTTGTTACTGGTGGGTTAGGTTGTTGAACTAGAGGGACAGCTTAGGATTGTGACCTTCCAGAGGAAGAAAGCAGAAAAAGTAACCGGTGATGTTCCCGCAATCTTGAAACCTCAGAGAGTCAGTGACATCTGCAAGTTAATTGACTCAAGCTCCCATTAAGATCATCTACCAATTGTTTCTAAAGGATGTGATGACGATGCAAGAGAAGATGACATAACCTCTAGATAGGACAAAAGTGATGTAGAGAATGCAATGTCAGGTTCAGAAGTTGAGCTCTCATTGCCTCAGGGGAGAAGCCTTTCATGGAAAGTCTGCACTAGCAGTTCAGATGTGTCTACGAAAGAATACCAAGCAATTAGTCACAGACAGGGATGAGGCTTGGTATCCAGATCAGTTGGACGATCTTCCTCACAACATTGCTTGGGAAAGTCTTGCAGGAAGATACAGAGTGCCAGGAACGTGGGATCTACCTCTAGACTACATTACTTCACAAAGTTGATTTATTTTCTTCCTAAAAACGAATCACACACATGTTTATCTTTGCTGCAGAAGTATATCTGAGAGGTCGTTAAGAGGGTTGTTAAGAGATTGTATACCGGCCGGATAAGAATACCCTGCATCGGTGTGTATATCTCTCTCTCTCTTTCTCTCTCTATATATATATAGATAGATACTGAGAGAGAGACGTACGTACGTATGTTCGCTGTTCGTTTATGTCCACGATACAACTATTTTGTATTATTTATTAAGAAATAGTTGATGTAATCAACAGTTAGCAGATGTATACAAATATTGTATGTATCATAAATCAATATATTAAAATAAAAGGTAAGATAATGATGCAAGAGGACTAGAATATACATATACGCTCACATACACAACGTTTTGTTCTTTTATTACCCTCTCAAATGAAGCCATGATACAGTGGATTTGTAGTGAGGCACAATTAAGGGACCCGTCAACACGTCCAATATTGCAGCCTGCTGGTCGACCGTTCCTCTTTTCTCTGTTAATTGGGTTTAATATATATATATATATATATCTATTATCTATTAGAAGTGGGAGTCCTTGTTTCATCAACAAGCATATAGCCTCCCTTGTTGTCTAGATACATCATCTCTCCTCATAGTTTTGATTTATCGATATTCAATTGATTGGTGGTGTATATCATTTTATTATACCTTAGAAAATAGTCTTTTATTGTCCATATTTACCATGGACTCGTCGTGATCTTTTTCTTTGAACTTAAATAGCATCTTAGGTTTGTGATAAATAACTATATAAATAGTTACAATTTTGTCATACAAAATATACAAAATAAAAGTAAATATCAATGATAGTAAATTAGATGTAATAGTAATACATTCACGGTGAATTCATGGTCAGTTAATAGTATCTTAGGTTTGTGATAAATAAATATATAAATAGTTACATTTTTGTTATATAAAGAATACAAAATAAAAATAAATACTAAAGATGCTAGATTAGATACAATAGTAATATGACATTTATTAATTTATTTTTGTATAGATTAATGTAAATTATATTTTCATAAATAAAATTATTTTTATTTTTATAAAAACCCAAAATTATAACAAAGTTTCAATTTATTCAAAATAACTTAACCCTTTTCATGATAATAGAAATATCTATTACCAAAATCCACTACCCTTGTCACATTTTAAAATGATATTTTATTATATTGATAACTAATAGAGTGTACCTGAACTCTAAACTTAACATCTGACGTCACTATTTTTCTTTATACGGTCTCATTTTGTGTGTGTGTAAAAAATGTAATGTTAATCACCTTTTTTACAAACTTTGTTTTAAAATAATTGTCAACATTGCATCTTTAATAGTTGATATTATCTATTTTTTTAAAATAAAACTAACATTGCATCCTATTATTATTTTATCTGTTGGTATTATAAATGTATTTTGTGTAAATATAAATGCTATATCATTATTAAAATATGACATAAATTTAAAATATCTAAATAAGTATTTACTAGAAAATTAAATAAAGATAAAAAAATGAAAGCATCTAAAAATGATAATCTTATCGATAAATCTATTTATTGCTTGATACTTATTGTTGTCAAATAAGATTTAACAATATAATATGATATCAAGATATTTTTTATAAATGTAAAATCAACAATGGTCGAATAGTTCTAGGACATAGTGATGATAAATTACAAAATATTTTACTAATAGATTCTCGGGTAACATAAAATTTTGAAAGCAACTTAATTATATGCATTCATAAAGTGTTTAAGACTTGATTTTTTATTTGTGTAGTTTTATTTTTAAAATTTATAATCTATATTACGCTGTTATAAAATTTAAAATTTATTTTGGCATGTATTCATTCACATCCTAGCTTTGCTCTTACATCACGTAGGGTGTTTGGTTGAACAATAATTTTTTTTACATTTTCATGATAAAAGATTGTTTCAAAATAAAGTCTAAGCTAATCAATAAAATATATTTATCAGGTTTGGGAAGATATGATGATAAAAAAATAGTGAATACCATATATGACTGAACAAGATGGGAGATGACAAGATAAAAAAAAGTATCACTTGCTTTTTTTTGTTCATAAAGTAAAACTCTTTAAAACCATAAAATTATAATGATTGTCTTTTTTTTGGTAAACAAAATTATAATTATTGTCAAACACCTCTTGTAAGAAGTTTTGTTATAAAAATATAAAATTTTAATAAAATCCCAATTTGTCATGCATACAAACATCCCATTATGATTAATGAATTCAATAATAAAAATTTGTTGGTTGGGTTAGATTAAAATTCTTTCTTTCACAATTTTTAGACTGTCAAGATTTAATGTATCTTTAGAATCTTACTTTTTACGGTTTAAGAATTTCAAACCTCTGGGATTTTTGAACTTTTCAAGTGTTTAATTAGTTGTCATATTTCTAATCTTTTCAAATTTCATTTTTCCAATCTTTTCATATTTCCAAGTTTTCGGAGTTTCCATATTTCGAATCCCTACCCTTTCTAATTTTTTAGATTTCATAACTTTTGATGTTTCTATAATATATATTTTTTATATTTTTTACATTAATTAAAATTTTATACTTTGCAAATTTCTCTATTTTCTATCTATTAATTAATCATTTTTTATTCACTAAAGTAGGAGTTAGCTACTTTCTACTGGGCTACACAACATTATCTTTGATATCCATTATAATGACCAAAGCATATTTGACTTATACCATTTCACTTCATGTAAATATACATGTTTGGTTTGCAATACAAAATGTTATCATTTGAGTAATTCTCTCTCTCTCTCTCTCATATTTTGTTAAAGATGTTGGGAGTTGAAAGAGTCAAATAAATAAGAAAACTTTATATTGCAAACCAAGTCATCAAAGTAGTTACTTTAAATCTCATAATATTTTAATGATACATATTGTGAACTAAGTCATCAAAGTAGTTACTTTTGGACCTTTCACTAAATTTTCAAAGTCTCTCATATTCAATTAAAAACCTTTAAGTGCTTTCTAATTCAAACCTAGCTAATACATTTAAATAAATAATCATGAAATCCACAAACTATCTAAAATATTGCCTTCAAAATAAAATACATCATGTTATTTAAACTACGTGAACAGAAATGTTGTCCCCTCGTCCAATCGTCCGATTTTCATCTGTGTTACAAGTGCCTACTGGCATCTCTAGCCGTTTTCATCTCCACCTCTCAGTGCCATCTCCGCCCCCATCTCCTCGCCGTTACTACCTCTCCCTCCTTGCACTGGCATCTCTAGCCGTTTTCATCTCCACCTCTCAGTGCCATCTCCGCACGTGTTCTTGTAATATTTTATATATTGATTGACTATAAATTTGTAGTGTGATTGAGATAAATTCTTAAAAAAAAGAAATTATCTTGACAACCAGAAGTTCACAAATTAAGAGATTTATGATAAAAGATTTTTACAATCCTTAACAAGATCCGTGTGATAACAATGATGTGTTAGTACTGATAGAGTAATATAAGATTAGATAAAGAAACTTCACGTAAAACAAGTACTTCATAATAGACCAATTTATTCAAAATGAAATTGTCTTATTAAAATTTACTCTTGATAAGTGATAAACACTATCAAATGAAATCATTTTTTAGTTTTGTTCATAGAGTAAAATCATTGCACTCATCATCCACTTCCAGATTAGGAATAGGATAGTAAAAGGTTCAAAGTTTAAAGGAAAATGTACAGGGTCATCAAAAGACAAATTTTAGAAGACAAAATTGGATAGGACGATGTGTGTGCACGTGTCCGACATCATAATTTTTTTTCTCAATTCCATTGCTTAAACCTGTAGTAAAAAAATATTAATAGAGCAACAATTCTTAATTCTTGTCAGATTTTATCCTATGAAGGTCCATCTACGGATTGTTTCATAATAGTTGCATGAAGGGAGGCAGAACTGGAGTAAACTCAGATGTGCTAAAAAGTTAACACCCAAGGAATATTAACACCCACAACATATATGTGTGTGTATATATATATATATATATATATGAAGAAGATATGGCAAATAACAAGTTCAAGGAAGCCAAACATGATCCCCCTGAGGACAAAGGAGCTCATTAATCTATTAACACAGTAGCTTTTGGACACCTTTAACGCTAAAAGGGTTTGTTTATTTAAACATAAAGCCAAAAGGATCAAATACCAAATTTAAACCATGTCTAATTCAACATTTAAGTTAAACCGTCACCTAAGAAGTCAAAAAAAAATGTATTTGTAATTGAAAGAAATTTAAGAATATTTGACTAAATCTACACCATTCAATCAAATAGTTACAAAATTCATCTAAAAACAAACAATAATTCAAATGCACAAAATGAACTTCTGAAGCTTCTGGCCCTCAAATTGTTGATGATATTCACATGATTTTTTGCTTTTTCCCTTGATGTTGTATGATTTCATTAGTAGCCTGTGAGTTTGAATATTCGGCTTCATCAATCTAGAGAATTTGCTTGACAGGTGTACATGCGTAACTAATAGGATCGTTGATTCCTCTATTGACATACTTTATAGTCAACATATATCTCTTATTAATCAAACTCTGCAAAATGTTCAAGTAGGTAGGAAACTCTTTTTCTAGCATGATAACATATAACATTATGTGTAGGATCAGAAACAAAGGAAGTTTAAAAAGTTATACAAATCGCCATTTTTCATATATTACATTTATCATTGTACTCACTTAAATATTTAAGTAGGTTAAAAATTAAATTGTCATCTAGGTCATGGCAATCTAATTTTTCATTGTTCTTTAAAAAAATTACTTCTATATAAAAATATAAAACAATTTGCAAACTATAGAAACATGTGAAAAAATTGAATGTCAAAGAAATGTCCAGCATATTGCAAGAGGAAGTACCTTCAATGCTCAAATCTATTGCTTTCTTTTTAGAAAATGTAACTATAAACACAGCTCCCTTTTCTTTCCTTTATCAAGCTAGCAACAAAACAAATACTAACGAATCTGAAATCACTATGTCATGAAAATATAGCTTTTTTGAAATCTTAAAGAACCAAGTATCGAAATTGTTAAAATAACAAGTGTTGATTAACAAATGAATGGAAATTTGGTGATGGCTCAAAAATTACTGATTTACACCATTTAAGACAGCATCATATATAACACCCAGAATGACCATGACATCCAACACAAGGAAGGTGGATAACCAAAAATATACCATGTTTGGGGTTCTATATTGTCAGAAAAGCAGCATTCCTTCAGTTTTATCAATTTTATTTATTTATGTTAGTTTATTTTCTCGTAGGGATATATCTAGATATTTTATATTGAACTAATTTGAGTGTTGAGTAAAACTCAGTTTGGAGAAGAATATGGTCCTTGGGTTCCATTTATTGGAACTATGTTCTTATTTAATTTTGTTTTTAACTGGTCAGGTTTTCTTTTACCTTGGAAAACCATACTTGTCTCATGGGGAGTTAGCCACACACACGAATGATATGCTTTAGCTTTACCCACATCGGTCATCGGTGGCATATTTCTGATGACCAATTGGCTGATTGTATCACTAACCATTTCCCTTTCTTTCTTTCTTTTTGTGAGGAGCTCAATTTTGATTGACTATTGGCTGAGATTTGATGGGTTTTCATGGTCTATTTGTGACCAATCTGACTGTACTTTTTTATCTTTTGTTTGAAATCTGTTAGTTGAGTGGTTTGGATTTGTTTTGGAATTTTGCCATATTTGCCAACCTGAGGGGGAATTGGTGACTTAGTAGCTCGTTCAAAAATCATGGGATTCTGTTAGCTAAAGGGGTTGGAAAGAACGCTATGGTTCGTAAGACATTTATTTTATATAAATCCATGCCTCTAACCGACAAGATTTTTCCACTCCTATATGATTTAAGAAATTTCTTAACAACTTCACCAAGAATGTAAGCATATCCTCACGTTGCTCTATACACTTAAAGTTTTTTAAAACCCTTAGCATAGAAGTTAATTCTACACATTTCAGGGCATTTAGGTTCCTTCAATTTTTGAAAAGGCAACCTCCAACTACCACATCTTGCATCTTCTAACCAACGGCATGCTGCATTACATTCTCTTTCATTGGTAAGAAGGTATAACCTAGGAAAAACCCCTTCCCCTAGGCTCCTATGCTTTTTATTTTATATATGTGATTATATTTTTTTATCTACACTTCATCGTCCATTTTTTCATGGAGCAACTTTACTCTCTTTTCTTATTATTCTTAATATGTTGGTCGTCAACTTTTGTACTCTACATGAAAAAGAGTCTTGACACACCCAAATGCTACTTTTTAAGTATATAAGGAGACTTCACGGTAATGTTAAAAATGTTTTCTCATTCTGTATATTTTCTTTTTTTCTATATGCAGTTATCTTTTTTATGTTCTATTTGTTTTTCAATACCTTTTCTCTTTATGTGTACATTTGGCAATTGAGATGTCTTTAGTCACATATTACATTTCTCGTGTTTTTCTCTTTACAAACGTTGTTAAATTTTTTTATCTTTACTTCTTCATTCCTTTTCCACCATAGGTTACTCTCTTTTCATATTCCTATCCCGCATTTCTCATTATATATGAGAAAGAAGTCAAAGAGTGATGGGTGGGGAATCCCAATTTATTATTCTCTTACCTAGCAAGAAGTGTAATAGAATTAGAGGTTCTAAAATTGGAAATAAATGTCTAACAAATGTGACTTTATTTTTTATAAATGCCAATCCAAATGCCTTTATTATATACTATGATTTAAACTTAGTTTTGTACCATAAATGACCTAGATATTTTATTGAAAGTTTCACTCAAAAGAAGGTAGCCATTTCTTATAATTAGTATTTTTTAAATAAATGAAAATTTTTAATTTTTTTGGTGAATGTAAGATAAAGCAACTGTATTAATATAATTTATAAAATTTAAGGAAGGACTTGAGTTGATTTGAAATTGGTTCAAAATATGATTAAATCAAATTCATCTAATCTAACTTGCCACTTCTTGATTATGACCAAGGTAATCATATCTGAAAATTGAAAAATGTCAGTTCACATTATAAACCGAAAATGTCAAAAGTAAAAATGAAATAAAGTAAGATGTAAACTCTTAACTAAAAAGAAATTCTCAAATTTAAAATTTCTATCTCCGAAGTTTAACTGAAAATTTGAATTATGCTTTGTAGACTCAATTAGGATTTGGAGCAATTTCTGTAGGTCTCAGTAGCGGACCAATTCGGAGAATTAGGCTTTGTAAACCCAATTAAGATTTGGATTAATTGTTATACCTAATCCAATTGGGATCGGGTGATGTCGTCATAAGATGAGTTTAGTTTAAGTGAAAATTAGACTAGATCTGAATGTTCGTTCCCATTCAAGTTCTTTCGTGTGCCAAAAATATTTGTGCATTGTTATTGTTGACGCAAGAGGATCCCACTTTCTTTCTTTTAGGATTTTTTTTGTGAAGTGGAAAGTTTGTTGGTCAGGTGGGACACATTAATGTTGTCAATTCGGAATTTGACTTGCTATGAACAAAGTAAAATTTGAAAACATATTCCTCACTCACCTCTTTATATAACTTATTTGAGATGTATTCATGCATGGATGATAGCTTATCGTGACTCAGATTTTTGATGACTAAGTAAAATTTTTGTATCAAAAGCATGAGTGGCCTTTTTGTTACTCCATGTCTAATTGACATAATATTTTTGTCCTACCTATTTTAGATTGATTTATGATAATTTATGTTGTAATATTTACTTCTTGCTAGGTTGTGGTGGATGTCTTCATTCTCCGCATCTTATTTTGCTTTCAAAATTATGTTCATTTTCATTTGGAATGTATAAGTCTAGAAATATAAAAATATATCATAACTAACTAGAATCAATCAATGTTTACATTGGTTGCAAATAAATAAATATGATAATAATATAAAAGGAGTGTTGTTTATAATATTATAATCAATCTTTATAAATGAAAGTTGTTAAATTCATATAAATGTCACTCAAATCAATGTCAGTTTGATTACCGGTTTATGTGTATATTTGAAGAGTAAACTATAACATTTATAATTTAACTAATTTTTTATAATGTACTTATCTATCATAAGAATTTATCTCAATTATCCTATAAATTTATATATAATCGATATATAATATATCATTCGAACACGTGCGAAGCACGTGATTTGACTAGTTATCTATTAGAAGTGGGAGTCCTTGTTTCATCGACGAACATATAGCCTCCCTTGTTGTCTAGATACATCCTCTCTCCTCACCGTTTTGATTTATCGCTATTCAATTGATTGGTGGTGTATACCATTTTATTATACCTCAGAAAAATAGTCTTTTATTGTCTATATTTATCATGGACTGGTCGTGGTCTTTATCATTGAAAGTAAATAGCATCTTAGATTTGTGATAAATAACTATATAAATAGATACAATTTTGTTATATAAAGGATACAAAATAAAAGTAAATATCAATGATAGTAAATTAGATGTAATAGTAATACATTCACGGTAAACTCGTGGTCAGTTAATAGTATCTTAGATTTGTGATAAATAAATATATAAATAGTTACAAATTTGTTATATAAAGAATACAAAATAAAAGTAAATACTACAGATGCTAGATTAGATGCAATAGTAATATGACATTTATTAATTTATTTTGCATAGATTAATGTAAATTATATTTTCATAAATCAAATTATTTTTTATCAAAAATCAAAATTAGAACAAAGTTTCAATTTATTCAAAATAACTTAACCCTTTTCATGATAATAGAAATATCTATTACCAAAATCCACTACCCTTGTCACATTATATTGATAACTAATAGAGTGTACCTGAACTCTAAACTTAACATCTGACGTCACTATTTTTCTTTATACGGTCTCATTTTGTGTGTGTGTAAAAAATGTAATGTTAATCACCTTTTTTACAAACTTTGTTTTAAAATAATTGTCAACATTGCATCTTTAATAGTTGATATTATCTATTTTTTTAAAATAAAACTAACATTGCATCCTATTATTATTTTATCTGTTGGTATTATAAATGTATTTTGTGTAAATATAAATGCTATATCATTATTAAAATATGACATAAATTTAAAATATCTAAATAAGTATTTACTAGAAAATTAAATAAAGATAAAAAAATGAAAGCATCTAAAAATGATAATCTTATCGATAAATCTATTTATTGCTTGATACTTATTGTTGTCAAATAAGATTTAACAATATAATATGACATCAAGATATTTTTTATAAATGTAAAATCAACAATGGTCGAATAGTTCTAGGACATAGTGATGATAAATTACAAAATATTTTACTAATAGATTCTCGGGTAACATAAAATTTTGAAAGCAACTTAATTATATGCATTCATAAAGTGTTTAAGACTTGATTTTTTATTTGTGTAGTTTTATTTTTAAAATTTATAATCTATATTACGCTGTTATAAAATTTAAATTTTTTTTTGGCATGTATTCATTCACATCCTAGCTTTGCTCTTACATCACGTAGGGTGTTTGGTTGAACAATAATTTTTTTTACATTTTCATGATAAAAGATTGTTTCAAAATAAAGTCTAAGCTAATCAATAAAATATATTTATCAAGTTTAGGAAGATATGATAATAAAAAAATAGTGGATACCATATATGACTGAACAAGATGGGAGATGACAAGATAAAAAAAGTATCACTTGCTTTTTTTGTTCATAAAGTAAAACTCTTTAAAACCATAAAATTGTAATGATTGTCAAACACCTCTTGTAAGAAGTTTTGTTACAAAAATATAAAATTGTAATAAAATCCCAATTTGTCATGCATACAAACATCCCATTATGAAAATTGTTTGTGGTATTTTTCTATATAAAATACAATAAATTCAATAATAAAAATCTATTGGTTGGGTTAGATTAAAATTCTTTCTTTCACAATTTTTAGACTGTCAAGATTTAATGTATCTTTAGGATCTTACTTTTTACGGTTTAAGAATTTCAAACATCTGGGATTTTTGAACTTTTCAAGTGTTTAATTAGTTTTCATATTTCTAATATTTTCAAATTTCATTTTTCCAATCTTTTCAGATTTCCAAGTTTTCGAAGTTTCCATATTTTGAACCCCTACCCTTTCTAATTTTTTAGATTTCATAACTTTTAATGTTTCTATAATATATATGATTTATATTTTTTACATTAATTAAATTTTTCTACTTTGCAAATTTCTCTATTTTCTATCTATTAATTAATCATTTTTATTTACTAAAGTAGGAGTTAGCTACTTCCTACTGGGCTACACAACATTATCTTTGATATTCATTATAATGACCAAAGCATATTTGACTTATACCATTTCACTTCATGTAAACATACATGTTTAGTTTGCAATACAAAATGTTATCATTTGAGCAATTCTCTCTCTCTCTCTCTCTCTCTCTCTCATATTTTGTTGAAGATGTTGGGAGTTGAAAGAGTCAAATAAATAAGAAAACTTTATATTGCAAACCAAGTCATCAAAGTAGTTACTTTAAATCTCATAATATTTTAATGGAACATATTGTGAACTAAGTCATCAAAGTAGTTACTTTTGGACCTTTCACTAAAATTTCAAGGTCTCTCATATTCAATTAAAAACCTTTAAGTGCTTTCTAATTCAAACTTAGCTAATACATTTAAATAAATAATCATGAAATCCACAAACTATCTAAAATATTATCTTCAAAATAAAATACATCATGTTATTTAAACTACGTGAACAGAGGTGTTTCGTCCAATCGTCCGATTTTCACCTATGTTACAAGTGCCTACTGGCATCTCCACCTCTCGGTGCCATCTCCGCCCCCATCTCCTCGCTGTTACCGCCTCTCCCTCCTTGTCGTTTCTCTCTCTCCTTGCTCTCTATCTCTCTCTCCCCCTCTCTCCCTTCCTGGTTGGTTTGCTCGGGCGAACGCTGTTTGTTCATCCTGTCTCCCCCGATCGTCCGATCAACATTGAGCCGCTCGATTCGTCCTCCAATTCTTCCACCAACTTTCCTCCGTCAGCCATCCGTTCTTAAAAAACACGTCGCATCCCACATAACACCATAGGCCCTGCATTATGGGCTTGGTGTATGCATCGAAGAATGACACCTCGTCCATGTAGAAAACACCGCTCTCCTCTCTATGCAAGGCTACAGTGTTGTTGTTTTAGAGGAGATTTGCTAAAGTGAAGTAAAGAGGATATCTGCAGCCTATGAAACCCCTCCCTTACCTCTCGCCAGTTCATGTCAGTTTTTCACCTTCTCTGGACTCTGATTGGCTTCATGATTCCCCTCTTTCCGGCCAGCAACGTCTTAACTTGACACGGTAAGAGGAGTTCTCGCTAGACCCCTCAATGGTTACAATGGCTGGCCTTGGAGTGCAGTCCATGGAGTAGCTTTACCCCTTCCCCTGGGCTCCTATGCTTTTTCTTTTATATATGTGATTATATTTTTTTATCTACACTTCATCATTCCTTTTTTCATTGAGCAACTTTACTCTCTTTTCTTATTATTCTTAATAGGTTGGTCATCAACTTTTGTACTCTACATGAAAAAGAGTCTTGACACACCCAAATGCTATGTTTTAAGTATATAAGGAGTCTTAACGGTAATGTTAAAAATGTTTTCTCATTCTGTATATTTTTTCTATATGCGATTATCTTTTTTATATTCTATTTGTTTTTCAATACCTTTTCTCTTTATGTGTACACTTGGCAATTGAGATGTCTTTAGTCACATATTACATTTCTCGTGTTTTTCTCTTTACATACGTTGTTAAATTTTTATCTTTACTTCTTCGTTCCTTTTCCACCATAGGTTACTCTCTTTTCATTTTCCTATCCCGCATTTCTCATTATATATGAGAAAGAAGTCAAAGAGTGGTGGGTGGGAAATCCCAATTTATTATTCTACTACCTAGCAAGAAGTGTAATAGAATTAGAGGTTCTAAAATTGGAAATAAATGTCTAACAAATGTGACTTTATTTTTTATAAATGCCAATCCAAATGCCCTGATTATATACTATGATTTAAGCTCAGTTTTGTACCATAAATGACCTAGATATTTTATTGAAAGTTTCACTCAAAAGAAGGTAGCCATTTCTTATAATTAGTATTTTTAAATAAATGAATATTTTTAATTTTTTTGGTGAATGTAAGATAAAGCAACTGTATTAATAAAATTTATAAAGTTTAAGGAAGGATTTGAGTCAATTTGAAATTGGTTCAAAATATGATTAAATCAAACTCATCTAATCTAACTTGCCACTTCTTGATTATTACCAAGGTAATCATATCTGAAAATTGAAAAATGTCAGTTCACATTATAAACCTAAAATGTCAAAAGTAAAAATGAAATAAAGTAAGATGTAAGCTCTTAACTAAAAAGAAAATTCTCAAATTTAAAATTTTTATCACCGAAGTTTAACTGAAAATTTGAATTAGGCTTTGTAGACTCAATTAGGATTTGGAGCAATTTCTGTAGGTCTCGGTAGTGGACCAATTCGGAGAATTAGGCTTTGTAAACCCAATTAAGATTTGGATTAATTGTTATTCCTAATCCATTTGGGATCGGGTGATGTCGTCATAAGGTGAATTTAGTTTACGTGAAAATTAGACTAGATCTGAATGTTCGTTCCCATTCAAGTTCTTTCGTGTGCCAAAAACATTTGTGCATTGTTATTGTTGATGCAAGAGGATCCACTTTCTTTATTTTAGGATTTTTTTTGTAAAGTAGAAAGTTTGTTGGTCAGGTGGGACACATTAATGTTGTCAATTCGGAATCTGACTTGCTATGAACAAAGTAAAATTTGAAAACATATTTCTCACTTACCTCTTTATATAGCTTATTTCAGATGTATTCATGCATGGATGGTAACTTATCATGACTCAAATTTTTGATGACTAAGTAAAAGTTTTGTATCAAAAGCATGAGTGGCCTTTTTGCTACTCCGTATCTAATTGACATAATATTTTTGTCCTACCTATTTTAGATTGATCTATGATAATTTATGTTGTAATATGTACTTCTTGCTAAGTTGTGGTGGATGTCTTCATTCTTCTCATCTTATTTTGCTTTCAACATTATGTTCATTTTCATTTGGAATGTATAAGTCTAGAAATATAAAAAATATATCATAACTAACCAGAATCAATCAATGTTTACATTGGTTGCAAATAAATAAATATGATAATAATAAAAAGTAATAATACAAAAGGAGTGTTGTTTATAATATTATAAACAATCTTTATAAATGAAAGTTGTTAAATTCATATAAATGTTGCTCAAATCAATGTCAGTTTGATTACCGATTTATGTGTATATTTGAGAAGTAAACTATAACATTTATAATTTAACTAATTTTTTATAATGTACTTATCTATCATAAGAATTTTTCTCAATTATCTTATAAATTTATATATAATTAGTATATAATATATCATTCGAACACGTGCGAAGCACGTGATTTGACTAGTATTAATATAGAGAGAGAGAGACACCGGTCAGCGCACTCAAGGAACATCAACGATAGCCTTTTATTTTTGAACAAATGACAGTCTACTATTATTTATAACAAAAAGTAGAGGCACACGAGAAGAATTACAATGACACAAGTAAAAAGAAGACACGTCACAACTACAAAGATAAGTAAATTTTGGTCGAAAGTCATCTTCAGCATA
Source organism: Cryptocoryne crispatula var. balansae (assembly GCA_036172225.1). Lineage (NCBI taxonomy): Eukaryota > Viridiplantae > Streptophyta > Magnoliopsida > Alismatales > Araceae > Cryptocoryne > Cryptocoryne crispatula. Next base: position 20,490,078 of record CM069923.1, on the reverse strand, counting down.
CTAGAACATAGTCATAAAGTGATCTACAAAGTAAGAACTCCATTGTAGGAGTAGGAGTTTAGTAATTGTCCCGAGACTGCATGAATACACCAAAAATGTGTAAATAATGTCCAATCTAGCGGTCTCGAAAGAGAGAGGGCGGCTACATAACAGACATGAGAAACATCAAGATAGAAAAAGACCACAGGACAAACGATAAGAACAGACAAAACAGATGACACCAAACTAGATGTACCGAGCACCACCAATCCAGTGAAACAAAAGATAAGCGACCTAAATACATAGATCGACTAAACACTGGACCTTGGACAGATTTACAAGAACAAAACATTACGGAGGGAGGAAGATTCAAACAAATCCTACTCCCTCCCCCACCCAAGCTTACCTCAAAATAAGAATTAGAGGTTGGCGTCTTAGGATCCAGTGATAAGAAGGTAAACTCGAAGAGAGGAAAAGGTCAAAGAATGCAAGTTTATGGGAGTGGGGAAGGAATCAAACAGAGAGGAAAAAGGGCGTCGGAGAGGGTATAGCCGGAAACGGGTAAAAAAAACAGGGGGGAAGGGTCTGGGCCACTAGACAACGGTGAGGATGCCAAGGAAAAAACCAATAAACAAAGAAGGTTTACCTAGGAAAGGGATGGCAGTGAAGGGGGTAGAGGGTCTATAGGGGAGGGACCTGGGCAGTGGGCAACTACGAGGGTACCGACCAAGAAACAGTAAAGGATTCCGCATAAGGGAATACATGAAAAAAGGGGGAACTTCTGCGAAAAAAGAAATCGAGAGCGTGGGTCACAGGGGAACCGAGAGGAAGAATCGAAGGCAAGGGAAATTGGGAGAAACTACCGGAGTACCAACGACGAAGCCGCCAGCGCTGGGTCACAATAGGGAACCAAGAGGAGAAATCGAAGATGAGGAAAACTGGGAGAAGCTATCCGAGTACCAATGACAAAGCCGCCGAGAACACTATGTGATGCTGCTGTAGATGGCAGAGCTGACCATCGATGGAATCGGTGAGGATGCCGCCGAAGACCGGCGAACCTTCCGGACGACGACGACGAGAACCAAGCTGAGAATCAGCCTCTTGCTTGGACCATGCAATAAAATATACATCTTAACTAATGACCTAATTAAGAACATGTAAATGTGTATACCCTCGACCCTTGCAAAGTAAAATCTCTTTTTCTTTTGATGTATTTAAATTCACTCAGACAGCTGATTAATTTCATAACTGATACAGCTTCGTGTAAGCAGTGAAATTAAAGAGATTAATTTCGGCCACGTCATCATAAAATATCTAGATGATCATCACGCGTTGGCTGGCTTTCAATGTTTCAGGTCCAAGCTATATACTTTTGTCGTGCAGAACTTATAAAACAAACATTCAGTGCATTTGGTTGGTTGGATCGATAGTTATATCTTGTCAGAGATTTCTAATAGAAAATTCATCAAGAAGCCAAACTAGACATGACTAGTTAAATTTAGAATAGTCTTTCCATTCTCCCTATATATATAAGTACGTACATATATAGTAGTTATGTAGCTCCTTATATAATTTAGCAATCGAAAGTTTGATAGAAAGAAGGAATATTCAGAAAGTCATTTAGGAGATTTCTGTTCGACTAGCGATATATCTTCCTTGACATATCTTCCTTGACATTCAACTTGTACGTCTATCAATCTATACCCATCTATTAGAAGTGCGAGTGGTGTTTTTCTCAACAAGTACCTAACGACGTTTCCATCTACGTTCATTCACTGGATTGGATAAGTCCTCCAACTTCTATCTCCCGCGTCTGCCCCGGCGACGTAGCCGGCCTCCGCCGTGGCGACTCCACCAACTTCTATCTTCTGCGTCTTCCCCGCCGACATAGCTGTCCTCCACCCCGTCGACGGTAGCACTGGCATTTTTTCCTGCGTCCGCCCCGCAGACAGAGCCGGCCTTCACCCCGTCACCGATGGCCCAACCGCCCCTGCCCCAGTTCGTCCTCACCTCTGACATAGGCGGACAGAGCCAGTTCCGCCTTGTCATCGACGGCCCAGACACCCTCACCCAACTGCCATAGGCTGCTGTCCGCCCCGCACCACACCATCCTTTGCTGCGATCAGCCTTTGCTCCCTCATCCCGATGGCCCAAGCACCGTACTCCCTATCACCTCCTACAAATCTGCCATAGCCAACGATGGCTTCTACCCTCCGCTCTGTCATCGATGGGCTAGCCACCCTCACCCAACCGCCGTATCCTATTGTAGTGTTCATTCTATTTTACGTAACCACCCATTTCCCCCTTGATTTGTCTCCTCCTCGAACTCGTCTTGGATTCGCCTCCATTGCTGTGCATCATCCACCTCCTTGCATTCCCATCCAGATGAACACTTCTCGGAGATAGCCTCTGCACCTCACTAGACTTGGAAGTTGGAAGACATGCCCACCTCCGACGTCGTTGCGCACTATTGTTCTCCTTGCTTGGAGAAGGTCCATCTATCGCCTATTAATATCTTATTTTGTCTTATCTGATTTTGAATTATTAACAGTATGTTCTTTGGTCGGTCTCCATCACTGCACATCATCCACCTCCTTGCATTCCCATTCGGAAGAACACTGCTTGGAGACAGCCTCTGCACCTCACCAGCTTTGGAAGACTTGCCCACTTTCGACGTTGCTGCACACTGTTGATCTCTTTGCTTGGAGAAGGTCCGTCTACTACCTATTAATCTCTTATTTTATCTTATGCAGTTGATTATTCATCATGCTATGTTGTGTCATAAATAATGCTATCTACGTCAATTTGGTTACTCCTGCTTATATTAATCTTTAATTTTGTCTTAATGCAGTTCATCATTCGTCATGCTATGTTGTATCGTAAATAATGCCATCTATGTCAATTTGGTTACTCCCACTTCTATATATAACAAGAAGAATAATTATTTATGGCCTCTTCCCAATTTTATTGCCAACAGTAAAGATAAATAAATCATCTTCCCCTTTATAGAATATAGGCATTATCTTATAAATATAAATTGTCTGACCAATTCACGACCTTACCTTTCTTTTTTCTCCTACATATTATTTGGTATAGTATCTGGAAACTTCATGGTCGAAGTTAGCATCATCAAATAATGGAAATCCATCTTGTTGTCTTATACATCAAAACTTGCTATTTTTAGACCAGATTTGTTTCTTCTTGCAATCCCGAGTTTCATTTTTCCACATATGCTAATTATATTTGGACCTGGGTAAACAAAATTGACATGTTTAGTCTAGATTATAATAATCACTACCAGCTCATTGTTTACCGGCGTCATGACATTTCCTGCTCATTTATTCATACAAGGATGATGGTAAAGAAGCTTAAGCGCTTCTACATATTCAGCCAGCCGTTTGCTTTGTAATGGCAACAGCCACATCAGTTACTGAAATGTGAAATAGAAAATCCCAAATGAATTGAAAATATAAACCAAGGTCAAAACAAGAGACATGAATGTCAAATCCAACAAAGATTAAATACATAACATAACGCCCTATTTGGTAACACTATTAGGTACCTCTATCACTATCAATTTTAAAATTGATATTGATAGAAACCATTAAGAGGTGTTTGACTAATTGTATCAATTTTAAAATTTGTAGTGCAAACAAAGCATATTATGTAATACAAGTATCAACTTGTATTGCTTTTGATATTGATACTCCACCATTTGAAAATATTAATATCAATATTGATATAGTACTAAAAATGAAACTCTAACCAAACAGGACATAAAATATGAATGAGGGGCATCCACACAGCACCCCCATCTCAAATCAGTTCTACTTTATGCCCTGTTTGGTTAGAGTTTCATTTTTGATACTATATCAATATTGATATTAATATTTTCAAATATTGGAGTATCAATATCAAAATTAATACAAGTTGACACTTGTATTACATAATATGCTTTGTTTGCACTACAAATTTTAAAATTGATACAATTAACCAAACACCTCTTAATGACTTTTATCAATATCAATTTTAAAATTGATAGTGATAGAAGTACCTAATAGTGTTACCAAATGGGGCATTAGATATTAAAACCAACCTTAAACCAGTCATCCAATCCTCCCAATTTCAACCCAAGTAGGTACCGGGCCAGTCATCAAAATCAGTCAAAATTTGGTTTATAAACCAGTACCAAAAACCAAAAAATGTGGAAATCTGAATGTTGTTAAGACCAACTGGTGCAGATAACCAGAAATAAGAAAGTCAGAACCTGAGAACTTCAGCAAATCAAAAAGTCCCAAAAATCTGAAATTTCAAATTAGGTCTTCAAAAACATCAAATCCTCAAAACTATCAAATCTAGAAATCACAAATAAAAAAATTTGTGAAAAATCTCAACCCCAAATCTTAAACTACAAGCTTAAAACAAACTCCCAAAACATTCAATTCAAACTCATGAAATTATCCGCATGTTGGCAGATATAGGTAGGTTGTCACTATCAATCAAGAAACTATAGGAGGTAAAATAGACTGATATATATTAGATGGGCTTCTTCTAGCAAGCACCTCTGTTGTTACGTGTTTGTGTATCATTCGTTGGTTTTCTAACCACTGACCATTAGAAGAATATTATTTAACTTTATGTTAAATTATAGAAACCTGTGAAAATTTTGTAAGTAAATGAAATCTGCTGACAAAATGCAAAAGAAGTAAATGAAATACCTTAAAATTTGAAATCTCTTGCTATCCTTTTGCAAATCCAACCAGAAATGTAGCTCTCCTTTTCTTTACTTTGTCAACCTAGCAAAAATACAAATACTAACACATTTAGAATCACTATGCCATGAAAATATATATTGAAATCAGCATAGGTAACATTTGCTAAAACATTTGCTATTAGCATAGGCATACACAACAATCTCGCTTAGTTGATCATGAATGAATTTGCTATTAAACACTAATGAAAAATTATCAGCACCTGAGAAAATTTTGTACATAAATGAAATCTGCGACATAATGCAAAAAGAGTAAATGAAATACTTTAAAATCTTAAATCTCCTGCTATCTTTTAAAAAATCCAACCAGAAATTAAATTTTCTTTTTCTTTGCTTTGTCAACCTAGTAAAAATACAAATAATAACATATTTAAAACCACTATGCCATGAAAATATATATTTGAAATTTTAAAGAATCAAATATGAAAATTGTGGATTCAGATTGCATTATAACAACCAAATAGTCGAAAAAGAAACATTAAAATCATGAATGAGCAGGTTCCGTGTAACTCTTTAAATAGATACATAGCGCACAAGAAATCAAAGGCAGAAAGATGTAAATTTATTCAAAGTATACTTCTATAAATCATTTGTCAAACCAAAATTTTGATTTTGGGGTGAAAAAAATTTGACATTTAAAATTTTATTTTTATTTCCATAAAAAATTATGAATACATGAATGCATATTATAAGCTATCACAATGATGATTGGATATTCCAATAGCTTATTAGAATTGGAATGGGAATCATTTGATCCCATTTCTATTATTTCCGATTTTGATAAAACTCGGCATATACCATAAAATAATTAAAAATAATGTAAAGAAATAAATGACAAACCATGACACATACAAAGTAATTAATGAAATGATAAAAATAAAATTTGAAGGGGTTATATCAAAATATTAACTCCTTTCAAAATAAAATTTAATACATGATATATATTAAAAATGTCACGACCCGGAATTTAAATAACATAACCTCAAAATATGCAGCGGAAATACATAACGTCGTGACAATGGGATGCAACCCAACACTTAGATTCCATAACCCAAACTTAAATATTTTCATAAGATCAATCAAAACAAGATAATAGAACCATACTACTAAGTCTCGCAACACTCTTGCTCAAAAACAATCAAGATCATCTACCTAAGTAGAGAGTACCAAGAATCTCCAAGTGCAAATGACTCTGACTCCTCTGGTTCCACCTGAACTTCATCTTCAAGCTCCTAAATCTTCAAAAAAACCTGCTGAAAAATTTATCCCACAACGGGGTGAGTCCGGGGACTCCGTAGGATTTACACCCATTTCTCGCCAATCGGATACTAACATATAAACATGCAATGATAGATAACATATCTAAATTGAGATATAATACAAATGATATTAACATGTCTTCTATATTTAACCATAACCCACAACCAAACCATGATTATCTTTAAGGGAAAAGATTATGCCAATGCTACTCAATTCTAGACCAATGCACTCAAGACCATACAAGTTAGACAAATATCATCTAAATGACCTCAAGACTTAACTTAACATGACCAATTTAAAACAAGACAAATCTGATTTTTCTAACATGACATGGTTTAACCTCCATACATGACATACAAGTAACATATTTCATATCTTTTCCAAAACACAAAGCCAAAGAGCAAGGAATTGGTCGTCTTGCTTCACATGTACAAATACTTTCACCAGCTCTAATATATATAGCAGTAACATATAATAAGCTAGCCCAAAGTGCACCTAGGCAGTGGTGACACTAAGGGAAAAATGCGGTAATCCGGGATCTGTGGGAGGGCCGGATTCATCTAAGTTACCCGCTGCCCACGGGGCAATTTACTAACATAGGCTGGTGAAGCCTTCATAGTACGTCATATCAAGAGTTCATAACATAATTTCAAATCATGACATACTTGACCATACCATGCATACATGACATAACCATCCAATTTCATAGCCCTTCATGCAAGACATAACATCCACAACGAACTTGACAAGATATATGATAACCCGACATAATTGAACTTGTTCTCAATGACAACACGTACTAATCATGACCAAATTGACATGACTAACTATGCATAGCATAGCCCATGATCTGAAACCAAATTAAACATATTTTGCCATAACTAGACAAGACTTGTACTAATCGACTTGGTTGACATATTCTAAATCAAACATATATGAAACTCGACCATATAAACATAATCAAATCATGCATGACAGAATACATAATATGAGACCAGACTAATCAAAATTTACATGATCCTCACACATGCAATGACAAATCAAACTAGACATACTTAATTACATACGAAAGACAATTAATCAAACCCAATTTTTGGCATAATCAAAACAAGCTAACTTCTGATGTCAACACCCATAATCTGACCTAAACAGGTTCCAAAAAGTGAAATTTGATGACTTTTGATTTTTCCAAAACTCCACATAATTATATTTTAATTCTAGGTCCATTCTAGCACATAAACATATACATAAATAACAAATGGTCAAATCTCATGAAAAATAGTTCTACCCATCCAGAATCATGCCAAACATGTTCCATAATATTCAAAATATCATTTTCAAAGTTCTATATTCAATGATTTTTGAGAAAATTCACTAATCATGAGTCAAAAGTCTAAACTAGTCAAATCAAGGTCCGTAAGTTAAATCATGCATATTTTCTAATCAAAATGGGATCAAATACATAGAAAAGCTTGAGAAACCTACCTTAAAGCTCCTGTGAATTTTTCGGATTTTTATGGATTTTTATGCTATTTTTCTTGGCCTTAATCTAATATCCAGATTTAATAAATCCGAAAATCAGAATTTCCTGAACCGGCGCCGAACCGGGCGGTTCGACCGGCTGAACCGGGGCGGTTCGGAGGCGCTGGACCGCGGCTGGACCGGCGGCTCACGGCGGCGGTTCGCGGTGGCGCCGGCGACGGCGGTTTGCGGCGACGCTCGCGACGGCGGAGGCGGCGCTCGCGACGGTGGAGGCGGCCGGCGGCGCTCGACGGCGACGACGATGGGCGGGGGAGGGGCTGGTCACGACGGCCGGCGATGGCGGCGGCGAGAGGAAGGCGACGGCCGGCGATGGCGGTGGCGAGAGGCTCTCCCGCGGCGGTTCCGGCCGGAACAGGGGAGGTGACGGCGGCGGTTTCCGGCGACGGCCACGGGCGGCATGGGAAGGGTTGGACGGCGACGTTCTCGCCGGCAAGGGAGGCGCTGGAGGGAGGAGACGGCGACGAGGGGAGGGGCCGGAGGCGGTGACGGCAAGGGGGAGCTCGGCGGCACTGGGTTCTGGCGGCGACGGCGCTCGCGACCGGCGACGGCGACGGAGGAGGAGGAGGAGGACTCGCGGCGGGGAGACGGCATGAGCGAGAGAGAGAGAGAGAGAGAGAGAGTGAGAGAGATCCAGCCGGGGGGGCTGCGTAACCGCGCGAGAGAGAGAGGGAGAGAGCAAGGCGGGGTGGGCGTAACCGACGGGAGAGAGAGAGAGAGAGAGAGGGCGGGGCGGGGCTGGCGAGAGAATGGCGGGGGGCGCATGTGTAACGGCAACAGAGGGGGGGGAGGAGACGTTACAGAAATTATTATTTTTTTCGAAACGTTACAAAAAAGGTATTGAATTCTAATCCAATTCTTATAATGGAATCAAAATTAATTGGTCTAAGAGGTCGATGGGAAGAAAAGGTTGTTGGACGTCCAAGTCCTGGACCAGAAATGCTTGGGAATGAATAATCTTCTATATAATCATTTAAAAAATACTTTTTATATAATATAATGTATACTCTACATATGTGTGTATTACTTGCATATATAACCTGTAACGCAGAAATGCTGGGAATGAATAATCTTCTATATAATCATTTGACAAATACTTTTTACATAATATAATGTATACTCTACATGTGCGTGTATTACTTGCATATATAACCTGTATGTCACTACCCGGAAAATACAAGTACGCAGCGGAATAAATCCGTAAATCGGGACTGTTTAGAAGAACAAGATAAATCCACATCTCCAAATCTTAACAATTTAAAACGACCTGTAACATTCCGAATAAATTTCATCTCCACGAAATATCATAATTAACCACAACCAAACAACTAAAAAGGACTCAACACATAGTCCGTCCAACATCTTTAAAGTCAAACCAAGCAAATACCAAACCAATGACAGAAGGGAACTAAAACAACCTAAAAGATATATGGTGATCACTCGTCACCAAACTCCACGTCCTCTGGGTCCTCGAACGGCTCTGGATCACCTCCAACGTCCTCCTCGTAGTCCTCTCCAAACTCCTCCTCAGGAAGAGGCTCCTCAAAATCAGCTGAAAAAGTTAATAACGGGAAGGGGTGAGTCACCACAGACTCAGCAGGTCTTACACCCGAACTACCCTACTATACTAGTTATTCTATACTGATTTTAATAGTAATAAAACTAAAAATTCAGATTATAATATATCGGGTTTATACTAATTATATATCTTCAATAGACTGATTAATGTACCTTTTTACTATCCCATGAACTGACATGATTCAATAAACATTCAACCTGACATAACCTGAGCTTTAAGAAGACTAGGTATGCATGCATTACATAACCCTATCATAACAAAGTGACCAATCTAAATCACTATCATACATGCCAAAATGCATAATAAACCATCTGTGTGAGTAAATTATATGCTCCACTTGGACATTGTAGCAAATGTCACAAAACTAACACCAGATCTACCATATATAAAAGTAACATATAGTAAGCTAAATCCCATAGTACCCCATAGGCAGGGGAGTACTTAGGATAAACTGCGGTATCCGGGATCGACGGATGCTCCGGATTGTTCTAATTCATCTGCTGCCCACAGGACCGAACTATAGTTTGGTGAAGTAGAATTCCATTACAATGCAGCCCACTGCATACTACATCTCTCAAGGTGAAAGCATATATATAACTCAGACAATCAACCAATCAAAGTAACCAAAGACATATGCATGACAATCTAAACATAGATCACATAGTTGAACAATCATAACTGTATACCTCACATATGCATGCCATACCAAAATTAAACTCAAACTATACCAATTGTCTAACATCATGATACTCTAAACTTTGAATCATGCAATTCTAACATATTATCATGATGTATGCATGAAATAACAATGATTATCTATCTACTACATGAATTACAATGCTAAAATTAAATACATCAATGCCAAAACTCCTACTCCGGCTATTTATTAAATCGGGTTATAGTTTAAGGTAGTCGAAATGTTAACCATGCTATACTAACCATATTCTACACAAAACATGATGTTTGACATGCTAGCATTCTTTCTAATCTAATGTCTAACATATGGTAATTATGCATGATCATTCAATCTAAAATAAACACATTGGACAAATCAAGTTAACTATATCTAAGTAAGCTAATAAATCAGGTAGCCCACCAATATTTTATTTCATCTAACCCGAGTTAACTAACATCGTTTTAACGATTTCAATTAATCATATCGGAATGCTAAGGATAGCCGAGACGCCTACCTTAACGGCGACGACAAACGGCGCACGGAATTCCAACAAAATCGATCCGGGTGACGAGTGTGTTGCCGCGGTCACGACGGCGCTGAAAAATCGATCCGGATGGATGTCTTGACAAGCTGCTAGAACAAGGAGGATTAAGACAAGAGGGACAAATGTAATAGGATAGAGAGTGCGGCGATAGGAGAGAGAGGATATGAGAGAGAGAGAGAGAGTGATATGAGAGAGAGAGGGGGGTACCGCGGAGGGGGGGTGGCGCATGGCGGCGCACAGCGCGCGCGGGCGCTGCGCGGTCGCAGGGGGCAGCGGCGGCCGCGGACGGCGCGATAGTCAATGGCGGCGGGTCCGCGCGGGGAGGCGGCGGGGCTGGCGCGGCGGCGGCCGTGGCACGCGCGGGCGGGTGGCACCGGGCGGGCGCCGGCGGGTGACGCGGCGACGCGTTGGCGGTCAACGGACGGCGACGGCCGCGCGGGCGGCCGAGGTGGCGGGGACGGCGACCGAGGGCGGCGGGGCTGGCACGCGCAGGGCGGCGCCGACTGGTGCAGGTCAACGGGGCGGCGGCTGCGCGTGGCGGCGCTGGCTGGTGCTGGCGGTGGACAACACGCGGCGCGCGGTCGCAGGCGGTGCTGGTAGGTGCAGTGGACAGCACCGCGCGGGGAGGCGGCAATGGCCGAGAGGGGAGAATTTTTTGCAGGCGATCGGGAGACGCGGCAGCGACCGAAGATAGGGAAGGAAAATAGGGTGCTCGGTGGAGGCGGTTTCGTGAGGGGGGGTTTGATGGGAGGGAGAGTGACCGAAGGAGGAATTTGTGGGAGGAAATAGAAAATAATAGCAATAATAAAAATAATAACTAATTCATTTTTTTCCAAAAACAGTAACGTTACAATCTACCCTCCTAACAAAAAATTTCGACCTCGAAAATTAAATTAAACTAACCGAATAGTTGCTAGTGAAGACGCCTTATATCCTCCTCCACTTCCCACGTCGACTCCTCATACTAGTGATGCTTCCAAAGAACCTTGACCATCGGAATTTGCTTCCTCCTCAATTGCTTCACCATCCGGTCCGTGATCCGGATCGGCCTCTCGTCAAAGCTCAAATTTGGCTGCACGTTGATCTCCTGGAAATCTATAACATGGGTTGGATCTGATACATACTTTCAAAGTAGAGAGACGTGGAAAACCGGATGTATCCTCGCCATAGCCGGGGGCAAAGCTAGCCTGTAAGCAACCTCACCAACACGTTTCACAATCTGAAACGGACCCACATACCTTGGGTTCAATTTCCCATGCAGACCAAATTTGATAACACCCTTTGAAGGAGAAACCTTCAAGAATACATGGTCACCCTCCTCAAACTAGACAATCCTGCGCTTCATATCAGCATAACTCTTCTGGCGACTCTGAGCAGTAAGCAACTTCTAGCGAATCAGTCGGACCTTCTCATTGCTATCCTGCACCCAATATGGCCCAATAAGACTGCGATCTCCAACCTCTTCCCAGCAAAGAGGTGATCTGCACGGCCTCCCATACAATGCCTCAAACGGTGCCATACCGATACTGGAGTGGAAACTATTGTTATAAGCAAATTCAATGAGCGGCAATTGCAAATCCCAACTATCCTGCCATTCCAGTGCTCCAGCCCTCAACATGTCCTCCAATGTCTTAATAGTATGTTCAGACTGACCATCTGTTTGGGGATGATATGCCGAGCTGAACTTGAGCTGAGAGCCCAAGGCATCCTGCAAACCTTTCCACACCCTCCCAGTGAATCTGGGATCTCTGTCAGATACTATAGAAACAGGTACTCCATGATACTTGACAACCCCATCAAAGTACAATCTCACCAAGCTCTCTGTCGGTTGGGCTTCCTTAATAGGTAAGAAATGAGCTGCCTTGGTGAGTCTATCCACCACTACCCATATAGCATCACATTGCTTCTTGGTTTTAGGCAAACCAGTGACAAAGTCCATGGTGATATGCTCCCACTTCCATTCTGGAATCTCTAATGGCTGAAGTTGTCCTGCTGGCTTCCTATGCTCTGCCTTCACCTGTTGACAAATCAAACATCTGGATACATAGTCAGCCACATCTCTTTTCATGCCTTCCCACCAGAACTGCCTCCTAAGATCTTGATACATCTTGTTTGCCCTTGGATGAATAGCATACTGAGATCTATGAGCTTCTGCCAATATATCCTGCCTTAATTTTGCATCCTCTGCCACACACAACCTTCCCTGGTGCCTGATTGTACCATCTTCATACTTGGAAACATCTAACCTTCTGACTAATTCTTGCACTGCCTGATTCCCAGCTTAAGCTTCTTTCACCCTGTCCACCAAAGCTGACCCAATAGAAAGATGTGCCAAGAAAGATGTTAGGTTATCCACTTCCCTGCTGGGTGCACAATCAATCAACAACTCCATACCTTCCCATGTCTGGTGCAACTGCATAGCCATCATCTTTTTCCTGCTAAGTGCATCAGCTACAACATTAGCCTTCCCTGGATGGTAGTTTAGGCTAAAGTCATAGTCCTTCATGTACTCCACCCATCTTCTCTGCCTCAGGTTCAAGTCCTTCTGAGTGAATATGTACTTCAAGCTCTTGTGATTAGTGAACATTTCAAAAGTTTCTCCATACAAGTAATGCCTCCACACCTTTAAGGCATGAACCACAGCTGCCATCTCTAAGTCATGCACAGGATAATTCTTCTCATGAGGCTTCAGTTGCCTGGAAGCATAGGCAACAACTCTACCATGCTGCATAAGCACACAGCCCAAGCCAACCCTGGATGCATCTGTATAGACAACAAAACCTCCTGAACCAGAAGGTAGCACAAGAACAGGTGCCATGGTCAGCTTCTTCTTCAAGCACTGGAAGCTCTCATCACACCTCTCTGTCCATTTAAATCCTCCTTTCTTGGTCAGAGTAGTAAATGGGGCTGATATGGAAGCAAACCCCTCAATAAACCTACGATAGTAACCTGCCAAACCAAGAAAACTCCTCACCTCAGTGGGGTTGGTAGGCCGTTCCCAATTCTGCACTGCCTCCACCTTGCTTGGATCAACCTGCACACCTGCCTCAGAAATAATATGACCCAAGAAGTTAACACTCTTGAGCCAAAAGGCACACTTACTGAACTTAGCATAGAGTTGGTGCTCCCTCAAAATCTGCAAAACAATCCTCAAATGTTGACTATGCTCATCATCACTAGCAGAGTAGATCAAAATGTCATCAATAAAAACAACCACAAACTGATCAAGATATGCCCTGAAAATCTGGTTCATCAGACCCATAAATGTTGCAAGTGCATTGGTAAGGCCAAAAGGCATCACCAAAAACTCATAATGGCCATACCGGGTCCTGAATGCTGACTTGGGAATATCCTCCTTCTTGATCCTCAACTGATAGTAACCCGATCTCAAATCAATCTTGGAAAACATCTTGGCATTCTGCAACTGATCAAACAAGTCATCTATACGAGGCAGGGGATACTTATTCTTGATGGTTAACTGATTCAACTTCCTGTAGTCAATACACAATCTCAGTGATCCATCCTTCTTCCTGACAAACAACACTGGTGCACCCCAAGGTGACACACTGGGACGAATAAAACCCAGATCTAGCAACTCTTCCAATTGTTTCTTCAGCTCTTTCAGCTCTGCAGGTGCCATCCTATAAGGAGCAATAGAAATAGGGGCAGCCCCAGGGACAAGATCAATGGCAAAATCAATGTTCCTAGGTGGTGGCAAACCTGGCAACTCATCAGGAAACACATCTACAAATTCATTAACTATAGCCACATCCCCCAATGCCAGACTATCTCTTGACTCCTCCACTTTGGTAACACAAGCCAAATAAGCCTCACACTAGTCACCGATCAATCTAGAAGATTTCAATGCAGAAATCAACATCTTGGACCTGCCATAACTAGGACACTTATAGGAGAAAGTGCCACCCCCAGGTATCTGGAAAATCACCCTCTTCTTGAAGCAATCTAGGATGGCATGGTGATGCTCTAACCAATCCATCCCAAGGATGACATCAAAACTCTCCATCTCAAGCACAAATAACCTGGCCCTCAAAATATGACCACTAATCTCTGTATCACACTAGGGCATGCAAAAAGATACATCTACTGATTTCCCTGAGGGCATACTGACACTGACTGGGCTACAATCATTAACCTCATGCTTGCAAAATTTGAACAGAAATGTAGCAAATCGGAAAGAAATAAAGGAATCCGTAGCACCAGAATCAAACAACACTCTAGCATGGTATCCAGCAACTAAAAGAGTACCTTCTGCTGCATTGGCTGCCTCAGGGAGATCCTGGCGCTCCATAGCAAATACCTTAGCTTGAGCGCTCCGTGGTGGTGGTTGTGGTGCTCGTGGTGCCCGGGGTGCTACAGACTGCCTCCTGGGTGGTGCTGGTCACTGCTGGGGCACAAACCGTTGCTGCTAGGGTGCTTGGCGCTAAGGAGGTGCTGGAAGGGTGAGCTGTGGACGACGAACCTCCTCTCTAATCTGAACTGGTGGTGGTGCACCTCTACCCCTACTGGGACAATCTGCAATCAGATGACTAAACTGCCCACACCCAAAACAAAGCCCACTGTTGCGGTGACAAGAGGTGCCGGGATGGTATCTTCTGCACAAAGCACATGGTAACTCATACTCTGCCCTCTTCCTCTTGCGATCCACCCCCTGTTGGGGTTGAGTACGAGCTGGTACCCTATGATATGGAGATGGCTGCCTGTAAGCTCCCAAACTCTGCTCCACCCTGCAAGCTGCCTCATACACTGCTGCTAGACTGCGCCAAACCTTGGACATCAACCTATCCCTGATAGCTCCACGAAGTCCATTCACGAACTTCTTGGCTCTCTCGCGTTCCTCCTCGTACATGTTGGGTGGATAGGCCTCCAGCTCAACAAAACGGCTCTCATACTCCATCACAGTCATGCTGCCCTGCTCCAGAAGTAGAAACTCCCGCTTCTTCTCATCTCTGATATGCATGGGGATGTACTTGTCCTTGAAGACTCTGACAAAGTCTTCCCAATCGATCTCAGCCTCTGTCATCCCAGCATAGCAGGTGCGGAGTAGAGACTCCCACCAAGCTCCTGCAGAATGAGATAACATATGGGCAGCAAGGCGGACCATGTCCTCAGGTGGACACTGCATAGCCCTGAAGATCTTGCCCACCTCCCTTAGCCAGTTTTCTGCAATTGCTGGGTCCCTCTCGCCACGAAAAGCTGGTGGACTCAGCCTCTTGAACTCCTCCAAGGTGCTGATCTGTGGTCTCTCTGCTCTGGCATTCTGCTGTTGTGCTTGTACCCTCCCCTGCTGGGCCTGGTTCTGAGCTTGAACCGTCTGGAAGAGCTCGTGAATGGCACCAAGGATGCCAGCTGCATCTGGTACCTGACCTCTAACTTGCACTGGCGGATGACCTCCATCCTAACCCTGTACTGGTGCCTGACCTCCCCCTGCACTAAATCCTGCTGGCGACGACCTTGCTGGTCCCCATTAATCTCTGGAACATTTCGTGCATCACCATTTGCACGCCTACGGTTGTAACCCCTGGAGGCCATCCTGTTCCAAGAAACAAACATCCAATCAGATAATTCCAACATATATGTTCCAAAAAGACAATAGATCTAAATATCATCTGGACTCCATAATCAACTTGATCTAAATCAAACTTTGTTCTCCAAAATCCAAATAAAGTATCCGGGCAGATCCAGAAGGATCTTCAGGCCGGAAGAATGCTCTGATACCAACTCTTGTCACGACCCGGAAAATACAAGTATGCAGCGGAATAAATCCAGAAATCGGGACAGTTTAGGAGAACAAGATAAATCCACATCTCCAAATCTTAACAATTTAAAACAACCTGTAACATTCCGAATAAATTCCAACTCCACGAAATATCATAATTAACCACAACCAAACAACTAAAAAGGACTCAACACATAGTCCGTCCAACATATTTAAAGTCAAACCAAGCAAATACCAAACCAATGACAGAAGGAAAACTAAAACAACCTAAAAGATATATGGTGATCACTCGTCACCAAACTCCACGTCCTCTGGGTCCTCGAACGGCTCTGGATCACCTCCAACGTCCTCCTCGTAGTCCTCTCCAAACTCCTCCTCGGGAAGAGGCTCCTCAAAATCAGCTGAAAAAGTTAATAACGGGAAGGGGTGAGTCACCACAGACTCAGCAGGTCTTACACCCGAACTACCCTACTATACTAGTTATTCTCTACTGATTTTAATAGTAATAAACCTAAAAATTCAGACTATAATATATCGGGTTTATACTAATTATATATCTTCAATAGACTGATTAATGTACCTTTTTACTACCACATAAACTGACATGATTCAATAAACATTCAACCTGACATAACCTGAGCTTTAAAAAGACTAGGTATGCATGCATTACATAACCCTATCATAACAAAGTGACCAATCTAAATCACTATCATACATGCCAAAATGCATAATAAACTATCTGTCTAAGTAAATTATATGCTCCACTTGGACATTGTAGCAACTGTCACAAAACTAACACCAGATCTACCATATATAAAAGTAACATATAGTAAGCTAAATCCCATAGTACCCCATAGGCACGAGAGTACTTAGGATAAACCGCGGTATCCGGGATCGACGGATGCTCCGGATTGTTCTAATTCATCTGCTGCCCACAGGACCAAACTATAGTCTGGTGAAGTAGAATTCCATTACAATGCAGCCCACTGCATACTACATCTCTCAAGATGAAAGCATATATATAACTCAGACAATCAACCAATCAAAGTAACCATAGACATGTGCATGACAATCTAAACATAGATCACATAGTTGAACAATCATAACTGTATACCTCACATATGCATGCCATACCAAAATTAAACTCAAACTATACCAATTGACTAACATCACGATACTCTAAACTTTGAATCATGCAATTCTAACATATTATCATGATGTATGCATGGAATAACAATGATTATCTATCTACTACATGAATTACAAAGCTGAAATTAAATACATCAATGCCATAACTCCTACTCTGGCTATTTATTAAATCGGGTTATAGTTTAAGGTAGTCAAAATGTTAACCATGCTATACTAACCATATTCTACACAAAACATGATGTTTGACATGCTAGCATTTTTTCTAATCTAATGTCTAACATATGGTAATTATGCATGATCATTCAATCTAAAATAAACACATTGGACAAATCAAGTTAACTATATCTAAGTAAGCTAATAAATCAGGTAGCCCACCAATATTTTATTTCATCTAACCCGAGTTAACTAACATCGTTTTAACGATTTCAATTAATCATATCGGAATGCTAAGGATAGCCGAGACGCCTACCTTAACGGCGAAGACAAACGGCGCACGGAATTCCAACGAAATCGATCCAGGTGACGAGTGTGTTGCCGCGGTCACGACGGCGCTAAAAAATCGATCTGGATGGATGTCTTGACAAGCTGCTGGAACAAGGAGGATTAAGACAAGAG
Source organism: Cryptocoryne crispatula var. balansae (assembly GCA_036172225.1). Classification (NCBI taxonomy): domain Eukaryota; kingdom Viridiplantae; phylum Streptophyta; class Magnoliopsida; order Alismatales; family Araceae; genus Cryptocoryne; species Cryptocoryne crispatula. The sequence continues at coordinate 20,472,229 of CM069923.1, read as the reverse complement.
GGACAAATGTAATAGGTTGGAGAGTGCGGTGATAGGAGAGAGAGGATATGAGAGAGAGAGGGGGTACCGCGGAGGGGGCTGGCGCACGGCGGCGCACAGCGCGCGCGGACGCGCGCGGTCGCAGGGGGCAGCGGCGGCCGTGAACGGCGCGGCGGTCAACAGGGGCTGGTCCGCGCGGGGAGGCGGCGGGGTTGGCGCGGCGGCGGCGGGCGGGCGCCGGCGGGTGACGCGGCGACGCGTGAGCGGTCAACGGACGGCGATGGCCGCGCGGGCGGCTGAGGCGGCGGGGACGGCGACCGAGGGCGGCGGGGCTGGCGCGCGCGGGGCGGCGGCTGCGCGGGGCAGCGCCGGCTGGTGCGCGGCGGTGGACAACGCGCGGCGTGCGGTTGCAGGCGGTGCTGGCAGCCGCAGTGCACAGCACTGCGCGGGGAGGCAGTGGCGAGCGGCGCGGCCGGTGCGGGGGGTGCAACAACGGCCGAGAGGGGAGAGTTTTGTGCAGGCAAACGGGAGACGCGGTGGCGACCGAAGATAGGGAAGGAAAATATGGCGCTCGATGGAGGCGGTTTCGGGAGGGGGGGTTTGATGGGAGGGAGAGTAACCGAAGGAGGAATTTGTGGGAGGAAATAGGGAATAATAGCAACAATAAAAATAATAACTAATTCCTTTTTTTTCCAAAAACAGTAACGTTACACTGTAACTTTTGAGTTCATTCAATATAACAAAATGAAAAAAATTAGCTGAAAATGTTCTACATGGTGAGTTTTTTTGAGAGATTAAAGATCTGTTTGTCTAAGATTTAGTAAGAGATATGAATATTTAGATTACTCGATCATGTATATTAATAATTAAAATTTTAATATATCTTAATAAAACTCTAAAAATAAAGTTGTATGTTTTAAAATTTCATCTCCAGATGTAATCTTACTTGTAGAAGATAAAAATAACATAAATAATACAAATTTTAAAAATATTAAATTAATTAATATTTACTATTTTTAATTAAATTATATTTTATTATAAACTAAAATGCTAGCCATAAAATTAATAATTTAAAATTTCGCATTTAGCCAAAACAAATGTCTTATTATCATAATCTACTATATTAATATTGGCGTTGTTAGGATGGAATCATCATATTCTAACCATTGAGAATTTCTTTAATCTATCTACTGGTGGTTTTTTAAAAAAAAATCCAAAGAACATAAAAGTGAGGAGTCTATTTTTCTTCTTCACAAAAAATTCAGCTTGATGAATGCAACACAAAATATCAAGCGGATCTAGATATTATCCAAAGTTGTTTACATCCCTAACGAAAGGTAACAGGTGTTTGGTTGCATGATAATTTTTTGTACACTTTCATGATAAAAAATTATATTAAAATAAAAAGTAAACCAACTCATGACATAAAATTATCATGTTTGGAGGGATGTGATTACAAAAAAGAGTAACCACCGCACATGACCAAATAAAGTGGGGGACCACAAGAAAAAAGAAAGAGGTGAGACCCTCTTTTTTTGTTTAAGAAGAAAAACACTTTCAAAACATAAAATTGTCATGGTTGTCAAACACCTCTTTTAACAAGTTTTCTTACAATTTTTAAAAATTAAAATAAAAACCTCAATTATCATGCAACCAAACACCCCATAAAAGTATGTTGAGAAATCAATATATAAGTGTAAGTTGATAAAGAGTTTTTATTGAGTAAAAAAAATAGGTGAGACATTTCAGCTCAATTAATCCAGCAGTAACATTATGTGGATTATGTCAACTATGCAAATCTATAGGAACCAAAGGATTTTAAAATTTCCAGAACCAAAAAAATCATGTTTGTTAATAAAATGGAGAAAACCAGGCAACCCCGAAGTTCTCACCAAATCAGGGAATTCAGACAACCACAAGGAAATTGATACCCTTAGGAAAAACTAAAAAGCAATCGGGGAGAATCCGAGGGGGCTGGTCATTCATAAATTTTTAAAAGTTGTTCAAATAAACAATGTTCTGATAATTCTGCAAAAAATAATAATAATCAAGAGATCCTAACCAGTATACATGGATTCTCAAGCTCAAAGTTGAAATTTCTAAAATTACAAATCTCAAAATTGAAGCCAACACAAGACAAAAACAGGAATAATCAAACCAAATCTGAAAATCTAAAATAAAAGCCAGTGCCCTATGTAGCCCACAAAATCCGTCCCAAAACAGATCCTAGAAACCCACAAAACGGACTCCCAAGCAGCCACTTTAATGTTTACTATGTGCATTCACTCTAGAGTCTACTCCCCACAAAGGGGATAATCGGATGAGAGAAAGAAAATGCCCATCCAGCCCTAATGAAGGCTCTATGATGCACATAGTAAACATAGAGTTACCAAAAGGTCATACCCAAAAAATATATAAATTGCATATGATTATCCAAACCAAAGGCACAAAGCTCGTTGATAGCAGGTGTAATATGAAAATAAAAGATGCTAACTTTATAAGAAATGCCCAACATTAAATAAATAAAACAAAATTAGCTTTCTCTTAAAAACGTGTATGAAATACAACATACCTCATAACAAAACATAGGACAGATCGAGTTACCCTTGGCCTCAAGTAATGTCAGTTCTTCTGCATAGGATGTGATCACTGGGGTGAAAAATAACTTCACGATAAGATGCGTTTGAGGAAATAAACATCAGACAAACACACCAACTTGCAAAGTACGTAGTGACTGGAATATGCATCAACTGATGGACGCTAAAGTTTGGGCAAAACTGAGAAGCCTCTATTACGGCAAAGGCTACGGAATGGGCAAATATGAGGACACAAATGCCTCAATTTGGGCAAATATGTTGACCGGCAAAGCCTCTGTTGGCGGATGCCGCTAAATGGCAAATCTAACGAGAAAATCAGATTGTTCGAAGCAATAGTGAATGAGAGGTCTTTAGGCCTGGGGTATTCAAGGCGGGTGCATGGAAGGGGAGGTTGAAGAAGGGAAGGTGCATCGTAACATCTGGATGAAGGGCCAGGACATTGAAGAAGAAGTAACGAGGATGCAGTGAGGGGGAGGGGGAAGAAGGAACTGTGCGACCTTAATAGAAGAAAGAAGGAAGCTAAGAAATGGTGCGAGAGGGATGGGTTGGACATTGAATATGAGGAACAGGTAGGATTGGAGATGGACAGGAGGGGGAGCCATCGAATAGAGGAAGTAGAGGGAGCGTGGAGTAACAAGAGGGTTTTGAAATGAGATTTGGGGAGGGCGAGCCTAGCGGAGTAATGTGGGAACTACCGGTGGGGGAACTGCTGGCGGAATTACAAGAGGTGGAGAACGACGGGGTAACTGGTGGCATGAGAAGAGGAGGAGAAGATCCACAAAGGGGGGAGGGCTTGCGGAGTAACGACGGGGGACGGCGGGTCTCACGGCGTAATGGGGGAAGTGCTGGCGAAGCGAAAGGAGGCGAAGATCGAGGGGGGGATGGGTCATGGGTGGCATGAAAAGAGGAGTGGAGTTCGACGGCGGGGCTTGTGGAGTAACGGTTGGGGCTTCTGGCAAAAGAACCAGAGGCAGAGATTGAGGAGGGGTGGCGGCGTGAGAACAAGAGGCATAGATCGACGAACGGTCTTCATCAAGGAAGGTGGGGTTGAGAGTCGGGACCGGGTCGGTTGGGCCCAAAACCGACCCGGGTCAGCCGGGCTCGCGACCCAGGTTGGGCCAGGGTCGGCTGGGGTCACCAAAACTAATAATAAAATATTAATTTTAGGGTCGGAGTCTTGAGGTCGAGATCAGGTTGGTCGGCCCCAAAAGTGACCGGGTCGCGACCGGTGAATCATGGTCTTCATCCAGTGAAGGTTTATCAGACGATGGCAGAGGCAGGACGAAAATAGGCTATTCGTGCTTCTATGTATAAGTTAGATATATATATATATTATTTCTTCACTATTAACTACGGGTTTTTCTTACCCAGATACAGCTAGTGCCTCCGATGGGATGCATTTCATGCGGATCAATTTGATGATTTGATGAACGATGTATACAAGGGTATAACACATAAATTACAACCTAATTTTTCTCTGCCCATTCTTTGACAAGTAACCACTAAATTTACCGATTTCCCAAAAAAATATCTTATGCCCTGTTTGGTAACACTATTAGACATCTCTATCACTATTAATTTGAAAATTGATATTGTTGGTAATCACTTTGAGGTGTTTGACTAATAGTATTAATTTTTGAAATTTTTAGTGCAAACAACACATGTTATGTTATACAAGTGTCAACTTGTATCAATTTTGATATTGATATTCCATCTTCTAGAAATATCAATATCAATACTAATATAGTACCATTTTTGATATTCTAACCAAACAGGCCATTAATCGGTGGCTTTGCGAGGAAAGTAACCCATTTTAGAATTACTCTCAATAAAACATTCTTAATATTTTTAAAATATTTGATAAAATTATTAATGATTATTTATAGTATTTTCTGATAAGAGCATTACAAAATCTAGAATACCCTTCAAGAATATATATCCCACGCAAATCACATATTTTATTGATAGGCAAGATCACCATGTTTGTCATAGCTAATGGCCCGTTTGGTTAGAGTATCAAAATTGATACAATATCAATTTTGATATTGATATTCCAAGAAGATGTAATATCAATATCAAAAGTGATAGCATCAAGTTTCTTTAAGTGTTTGGTAATGTTATATCAATATTAAAATTGATATTAGATGTTTGGTAATACAATGTCAGAATGAAAATCACTATTAAGTACTTTGATTGATTAAAGTCAAAATTATTTTTTAATATCAAAAATATTGTTAAAAGATAAAATTTTATATTATTTACAAAATTAAATATATACTTAGAAATTTTAATTTAAATAATAAAATTAAAGCAAAAAAATAAGAAAAAATGATATAAAGTTGACCACTTTCAACAAATTGAAATGTTAAAATCTCATATTTTGTTGTCCATGCTCTGTATAAACATACATAACCATCAAATTCAACCATAACTACAACAAACATAAAATTTTACTATCTATTAAATGTATTGACGAAATATTCTAATACAGAGAAGGATCAACTGTATAATCTCCACTAAATTGATTATACACCTCATATTTACCCCATACAGATTCATCTGAAATCCCCCACTTACAGATAAAAAAACTACGAAGCAAGCCTTCTCCACCTGAACATTTTCACGTACATCGAATAGATAGTCAGCCACCGGTCGCTACTCTGTGAAATGTCCCAGGAACCATGTGTAGGTCTGGGACAGACAATCCTCGATCATATCCAACTGTCCAAGAGATCTAGAAGATGCAGCTGCAACCCACCCTTTTCATCATCTAAATGCTTTCTAACTGCATATTAACAATGCACACAGAGAAGTAAGATTAGTTGAAAAGTAAGCATACAACCCGGGCATAGAGCCATTTCAACCTTCAAGGGGTTTCAAGTAAGGAAGGATAACTCGGGGGTCGGCCGCGGGTCGGCCGGCCCCCAACCCGGCCCGGTCGGGCCGGGTCGCCGACCCGGTCGCGACCCGGCCCGACCGGGTCGGTTTTATTATTTTTTTTTTGAAAAAAAACAAAAAAAACATGAAAAAATCATAAAAAATACCCAAAAATTAGGAAAAAATCAGAAAAAATACCCAAATTTTTTTTTAAGAATAAGAGATGTGATTTAACAAGATTCATTCAACATTCATTCAAACATTATATTAAATTGTTCTTCTACATAATGTATGTACTCTGCCCATGACATTGAGGAAGAGTACGACGCATTAAACATATAGACAAACTGATTATACTCTTCACTGCCTCGTACAATTGTCCTATGATAATTGGAAAATGAACCACCATAACTATCATATGAATACGTACTAGAACTATCTAATGAAGGCTGCATCATCCCATAATCCTGTCCTTGATAAGATGGGCACCAAGAACCCTGTGATGGTTCTAACTCTGCACCATACCCATGCTGTCTTGCCCCGTGGTCATAATCTTGTGTTGCGTGGGTAAACTGCTCCTCTTCCGTAAAATGCGGCTGTTGCTGTGAAGGGGGTGTATGTGGATTGGTTCTCCCTTGACCAGAAGTGGTGCCGGCGGTGCTTCCTCTGCCTCTGCTGTACGTGTTGTCATCTCCGTCACTACTACTTTTTGAAGTTGAATCATCCGACGTCTGATATTGCACTCGGATGTTAGGCTCCGGTGTATCTTCCCTTGTCTCGTCAATTGTGTCCAGATCAGCAATAATTGAACGGTCATCGTCCCCAAGCATTCTCCGAATGACTTCCTTTACGCTGTCCAACAGTTCATTGATAGGCTTGAAGATCGGACTGTAGCAATATCTTGGGTTGAAAAAATGACCTGGTAATTGACCATGGAAAAGTTTGCTAGATGCATCGACCAAAAAGGTAACAATTTGATTAAACATATAGACATTTGATTAAGTTGTAAAAAACATACCAGCTGCATGTATAGGATGGTACAATGTTCTCTCCCACCGATGGTCAATGATATCCCACCACATGCTAAAATCTGACACCCTTTTCGAAATTTCTTCTTTTGCCCGCTCAAGTGCATCGTAAAGGTATCCATTGTCCGCCTTCTTATCTCCATCGACTATGCGAAGGACTTTGACTAATGGACCAACAATATCCATTGTCTTCTTTACGAGCCGCCAAAAGTCTCCACTCTCTAATGTTTGTTCCACCTTCCTTCCCTTTCGTTTGTCTGATGGATTGGCTCTAGCAATCCAGTTAGCCCAACGTGGAGAAAGTATCATTTGGGTTAGGCAACGCCTATGTTCAAATAGGCTCTCCAAAGATATGTAGTGTGATGCAAACCGTGTAGCGCCGGGTCGTAAGAGCTCTCGACCCTTTGTGTGCTCTCTCATTAGGTGCAGAATGAAATTATGGTTATAGATGAATGATGCAATATATTGTCCGGCCTTAACAACCCGATCAATTTGAGGATCTTTGCAAATATCCTCTAGCATTAAATCTATGGAATGGGCGGAGCATGGTGCCCAATATAACTTCTGTATCTTGGCCATCAACATTTGGCCGGTAGCTTTGTAGGCAGCTGCGTTGTCCGTCACCACTTGGACAACTCGATCCTCACCAATCTCCTCGATAATACCATCAATTAAATCAAACAAGTATGTTGCATTTTTTACCTGTCCAGATGCATCCACCGACTTCCAAAAGACGGTCCCAGCTTGACAGTAAACGAGAAAGTTGATCATTGTCTTCCTGGTAATACCTATTAAGAGGATAAAATGATATATCTAAGCTTAAAATTCATAAAGATTTGTTTGACAACTTTATGCTCAAAAGGACTAACCTGTCCAACCATCGGTCATCAATGTGCAGCCACGTTCGTCCCAGATACGTTCGAACGTCTTGACATATTCTCTAATGTCAGCTACCTCCAATGGAAGATATGTGTTGTATATCTCCTTTGGGGTTGGTCCCGGCACCCCCGACCAACATCTGCTATTGTGTCAATCATGGACTCATAATAAGGCCCCTTTGCAGCGTTAGCTGGTATACTACTATGAAAGAACCATCTGGAAGTTGCCCGCCCGATCTTCTCCTTGCACAATTTCAAGTTCTTTAATGCTGTGTTGATGGTGGTTTGCCTTTGACGCGGTCGTGTGATGACCGGATCTATAGGGCCAACTGCCGGGTCGTCATCCCGGGTGAGATCGTGCACTTGTTGTTCAGGGTCCGGATTGATCCTCTCCCGCTTTCACTTCCACGTCCACTCCCACTGCCAGAACCTTGACCCATAAACCGCCCGGTACGTCGATACATGTCTTCGTCGGCGAATGACCTTCGGCTTGCATCCATGGCTCTTGCTAAGTCATCTGTTTGCTATGTTAAAAACGTATATTTTTGTAAAATATCAAATATTAATTATTACATACCTTCGTCAATATCTTGGTATTCACTTCTTTACGGTCTCTCTTGTACGGTGCCGTATATGTGTAGCGAACGTCTTGCGGGTTCCGCAATTTCTTCACGCACAGTGTCATGATGCCTCTTTGAAGCTCCTTTGGATCTTTCCAAGGATTGAAGATGCTGTCTAAATTGGGCTCTTACCTCAGGCGGAGTCCGTGTGCACGGTGCAACATCTCCCTTGATACCGGCTAGATGATGCTTTAGCCGGTAAGTTCCACCGTATAGAACTTTGTCGCAATACTTGCATTTTACTTTCCTTTGCTCCATTGACACGACCGTGCAATGGAGCCAAGCTGGGTCATTCCGGGTGGAGCGGGAAGTCTCACGGCTTGGGGAAGACATGTTAGAAAAATAATCCACACAATAAATAACACGAAATAAAATTTAGAATGACAAAGAAACCGCTTTGACGATTGTCAAAAATAACGCTTTAAGGGTGTGAACGACACTAGGTGGAGCGGAAACTATCCGAGCGAGGGGTGAGAACTGAGTGGAAGGACGAGCCGTTGACCGGTGATGACTGAAAGAGTGATCAGTGAGGAGGGGGGAGACCGAAAAAGTGATCAGTAGGAGAGGAAGAAGACCGAAAGAGTGATCAACCAGGGCCGGGGAGGAGGTGAGGTGTGGAGTTGGAGACTTGGAGTGAGTTGAACCCTCCCCCTTGGGGGCTATTTATAGCCCCCAAGGGGGGGCATTTTGGTAAATGGTGAGGGTTAGTGGGGGAAAAGTCCCCCCACTAACTCTCTTAAGTGGGGGGAAAAGCCCCCCCACTAACCCCCCACTAACCCGTTAGTGGGGGCGGCGGTCAAAAGGACCGCGCGACGCGGTCGGCCGGGTCGCCGACCGGGTCGCCGGGTCGCGCGACCCCCTGCCGGGCCGGCTTGGAGTCGGCCCGGCAGGGTCGATTCCGGGCCGGTCGGCCCGGAATCCGGCCGGGTCGGGCGACCCGGGCGACCGGGTCGCCGACCCGGCATACCATGGTTTCAAGAGCCAAAAAGACATCTCTCCATCCAAACTCCAAAGTCCAAACAACATAAATCTAACTTAGTGAAGTCACTACAAAAAAGGATAGCAAAAGGTCCAGAAATCCTCTAAAGCAAGACGGCTGGATGAAGAAAATTAAGAGAGGAAACTTGCAAAATATATCCGGGGGGTTTGACCCTGCCAACAACTGCAGCCATGGGGTGGAGCAGTGGCAATAACAATGGCATGGTAACAATTGAACAAAAAAACGATCAAGCATGGCAGTGTTCTTGAATTTTAGGAAAAATGGATGCAATACGGTCATCCTATCTTCCTACAAAATATTTCATGTTTTCTACCTTCATCGTTGGATAATTTCCTTGCCATCTTCAAATAATTAGAGATTCCACTTAGGTTCCACCTCATATGTTTACTGAAATAGCACAATAGATAAAATTAGCACCTTCCCTGTTCTACAGCAAAGCACCCTGCTATCAAAACAAAAACTTTGTCAACGAAGTTATCTGCTATATACCCAGCAACCTTAATACATAGTCTTAAGGATGCCTAGCCAATTGTTAGAATTCCCAGAAACTAGGGTCCATACACGATCCACAAATTAGAAGCTAGGCTCCTTCATAGCCCATGTACTAGCTTGAGTTCCCATATTTTGAAGACAGACATATATGAAAACAAGAAATGAAATCTACACACAGAAACCAATAATTTTGTGTAAGTGTGTAGATTACCACATCTGGATGAATAATAAAGTTTTTGCAATCAAACAAACAAGAGTAAAAATATCCATGTTTAGGCTACACTAGCTCTTCAATTATATCATCACTGTTAAAATAGACCTTGATTGCACGAGAATGCAGATTCTAGAAAGCGTACATAAACTCTGATCTTACACACATACATATATATATGCGTATACATAAATGCTTTGGGGGCCACATACAAGTTCGCCTAGAGTGTATGGGCTGCCCCACTCAACTTAAATTGCAAATAATGATCTTGCTGTTTGTCTCTTCCTCCCGCACTTGTGCAGAGTTTAATAAATAATCCTACCTCTTCTTGATGACAATAATCAAATAAGCAACAAATAAGCAATAATAAAGATAACAAAGGAAAAGAATAACATGTATAAAAAGATGTATCTTTATTTGCCGTGTGATCATACCTGTGTGATAAAAGTTAATGTCTTCTTCTACTATACTCTAACCACATTTCTTGAGCAATTCTATTTCTAAGTTCTTTGTCACATCGACGTTCTTCGGTAGATGATGACTCAATATTACTCTCAACCCTTTCTTGTCTCCTTTCAATAATCTCATCTTCTATCACTCTTGCAATTTGTCTATCATATTGACGAAATAGTTCATCCATATCTCCTTTTACACTCCGAATATAATTATGCAGAAAACAACCAATCAAGATAATCTTTGTTTGAGTTTGTATTAGGTACTCAATAATAGATGATTGAAAAATATGAAAACGTTCCTTTAAAACACCAAACATCTGTTCTATGACATTTCTAAGAGATTCATGTCAGAGATTAAATAATGCTTTATAATTTTGAGGTCTCGAGTGACTTTGAGCAAATTCTTTCAAATGATATCTCACATTCCGATATGGTGCAAGAAAACTTCCAGTATTTGGATAACCAGCATCAACAAGATAATACTTACCTAGAAATAAAATATAAATGTTAAATGCAAATAAAGTTGTTAATAAAAAATATTTAACAAAAAATAACTCAAAAAATCCACCTTCAGGAACATAAAATCTACCATTTATTGCAGCATGTAATACTAGAGAATCTGGAGTAGAACCTTCCCATCTAGTAAGTACATATAAAAACTGATAGAAATGTATGCCTTACAAGCCAATCATATATGATATGATTTGACATTTCTAGATATATCTTATTCAATTAATTAGGCAAATCTTCATTATAAACTCTTATTAGATGCGAATATCATAATGAAGTCCTTGATCAAATGCAATAATGATTAAATCATGATGAGATTTTGATAATGAGATTGATCATCTAGATGTATTTGATCTAAATGTTCCTAATCATAGGATACTTGAGACGGGACATCAAGGATCCGGATAGACTAGTGTATGTGATGTCTTCTCATGTGATGAGGACGACCGATCTCATTGGTCATTAGTGTTGAGACACTGAGATACACATACAGGTGCTCATTAGTTGAATGAGTTCACTAAACTGACTGAATTAGAAACCCTGAATGGTATCTTACCGAACTGTCTATCAGGGTTTTCTATCATCACGGTTGCATGGTTGGACCTTTGACCTGAGTCGCCAAAGATGCCTTGTTGGGTGGAACTTGTGCTTTGACCATTGTCTTATGGATCACCATATAAATGGTCCAGTCAAGGATCGCCGGATCGGGATCGGATCCTGGATCGGTGGGGTCCGATCCGATCCGGATCGGATCGGATCGGTCCGATCCAGGCCGATTCTCTTGGAGCCAGACCGATCCAGAATCGGTCTGGATCGGGTTTTTTTTTCTCTATGAAAAAATCAGGAAAAATCGCCATAAAATCAATAAAAATACATAGGACTCAGAAAAAATGTGAAAAAAATATAGGGAACACTCATTCATATAACAAATTAACAATCAATCATATAGAACACATATCATATCCAATCACACAATAGAACACATCATACACCAAATAAGATGCATATTTTTATCGAACAAACAATCATATCCAATCACACAATAGTACAACACATATTCTTCTTACCACTCATATTACATTGCGTGAAATAAACAAACAAATACATTATACATATGCCATCACCACCAACTATGGTAATGTCCAGAGTATGATTGATCTGGATCTTTGTCCTGGTCACTCTGATTTTCTAGAAATCTCCATTGATTAGGGTCAGTCATAATTGGCCTGTATCCATAAGAAAATAAAGACTGAGCCATGTCGGTAAACTCATAAACTCCCTGATCAGTCGGAGGTGGAGCTAGAAAAGATGGTGGATAGCCAGGCTCACTATCTGAGGCAGGCTCTGGATAGGAAGATGCAAACTCGTCAAAAACATTCATCCTCGTCCAGCGTCCGCTGCCCCTGCCACTCGAACATGAGTGTCTTTTATCACTCAAATCATATGGACCTACTCCACTCGTGCAGGCTATATGTTGCTTGAGCCGATACACACCTCCATTCATCTCTTTTTGGCACCACTTGCATCTAACTCTCTTCTTCTCTGAATCAAGGAGATGGCCATGTTGCCATCCAATGTCACAAAATTCCGCGGGACCGGTGCCATGCTCCTCGTCCGACATCTTATCTACAACACATAAAACCATACACAATATTAGGCCAATTAAATTCACCCCCCGGGGGTGAAATAATCCCCCCCCCCCAATGGGAGGATTTCATACCAGCCCCCCCCCCCACCTAGGGGGGGACTGTCAAAACAGTCACCCTCCGGGGGTGACTGTTCAACACCCCCGAAGGGGGTGCAATTCCACCCCCACCCCCCAATGGGGGGATTTCATACCAGCCCCCCCCCCCACCTAGGGGGGGGGGACTATCAAAACAGTCACCCCTCCGGGAGTGACTGTTCAACACCCCCGAAGGGGTGATTAGCACCCCTTCGGGGGTGCAATTCCACCCCCATTGGGGGGTGAAATAATCCCCCCCAATGGGGGCATTTCATACCAGCCCCCCCCCACCTAGGGGGGAAGGATCGTCAAGCAGTCACCCCTCCGGGTGATCGTTCAACACCCCGAAGGGGTGATTAGCACCCCTTCGGGGGTGCAATTCCACCCCATTGGGGGGAGAATTATTCCCCCCCAATGGGGGCATTTCATACCAGCCCCCCGCCCCCACCTGGGGGGAGGGACTGTTCAACACCCCCGAAGGGGTGATTAGCACCCCTTCGGGGGTGCAATTCCACCCCCATTGGGGGTGAAATAATGGCCCAATGGAGGATCCCAAACCTGCAGCCGGCCAAGGCCGGGGGGGGAAGAGGGGATCGAAGGTCCCCCCCCCTTACAAACCTTGTGTAGGGTGGATCGGCCGGTTGGGAAGGCTGGATCAGCCCTTAGGAAGGCTGGATCGGCCCTCCAACAGCTGGATCGCCGGCAAGGTAAGCCCTAGATCTCCAAGGAGGCTTGGGGGGAAGGAGAGGAAGCAGAAGGAGGGCGCTGGGGGGAGAATCGGTCCAGATCGACCCCAAATAGGGGGTGATTGGGCCTTAAAACGGGTATGGATCGATCCCGTAATCGGTTCGATTCCGGGTCTTCCGATTTTCCGGCGAATCGGTCCGAATCGACCAATTTTGGGATCGATCCGGTGGATCGGTCCGGGATCAAGTGATCCGACCGATTCCGGCCGATCCAGCCGGGACTCCCGGCTGGATCGTTAATTCCGACTGGAATCAGATCGGTAGGTACCGATCCGATCCAAGAATCGGTCGATCCCGATCCGGATCGACCGATTCTGCAAACCTTGGGTCCAGTATAGCGATGGATCGGGCATAAGGAAAACTCGATGGAGGCAATTGAGCGGACAACAAGGGATCGTCCACTCTCGGTAAGTGGGAGTGAATGTCATATGTGATAGTACTCTAAATCCCTAGCCATGGTAGATAGGATAATTGGAAAAGGAGTTTTCCAATTGATCCAATTCCGAGTACAGGATCCTATAGAGTCAGTACACTAAGGAGTTGACAGTTGATGCCGTACTTCATTCCGACTGGGACATTGGATGGACGAGGGTTTATATCAATGCGGTAACTGATGATGGAAAGGCTCAATGGAGATGGGATAATCCCCATTGCCATTTGGGATCATAGGATGTGGTTTGTACCCTTCATGATCGGTAGGTCAATTAATCTGTTATCAGATAACAGATTAAATTAAATTAAATAGAATTGTTCTATTTTATTTAGGCCTCAACCAAATAGGCTATTGGGCCTAGTGGGTCACATACAAAAGGACTTATCCACAAGTACAGGGGCAAGGGCGTAATTTATGGAGATTTTGGGTTTTTATGAAAAATTCCAAAATTCTCTATAAATACTAATGGTTTCAGCCAAACCCCATCAAGACAAGGGTGAAAATCACGTCCCTAGCCTCCTCCCTACCTCCTCCTCTCTCTAGAAGGTGTCCATGGTCGATAGAGCTCCGTTCGGGAAGAGTTCTCGAGGCCGGCGCGAAGGAAGAACCTGCTGTGGATGAAGTTCAACGATTCCTTACAAAAACTTCATATCAAAGCTGCATGCTGCCATCACATTTTGAGAAACTTGATTTTTTGGTCACGATATTGAGCAACTTCTGTACTTGGAACTTCTATGAGAAAATGAGTACCATCTATTGCACCAATACAATCCTAGATGCAAAATATAACAAGTAGTTTTTAGGTGAAATAATTGTAAAATCAAAAATAAAGTAATGAACAAGCTTTGGTACCTTGAAAAATGATATTTTCTCCTTTCAAGAATGTATCTTGGAGTGTCTGTTATGAATATGACAAAGCATTGATCACCTCATTAACTTTTCTGCTGATTGTCTCTCCTGAGTGTTGAAATCTTTCACGTGCTCTTCTATTTGACTCTTTTTCGACCATGATAAAAAAAATCATAATCATCTCCTCTACATTCATTCTTCTAGTGTCTTTTAAAAGTCCTCTATCTTTAAGTAGATTAGATAATGAAAGAAAAACTTCTTTATCTAAACCACACACTTCACGAAAACGAGCTTCAGCACCATTTAACAGTTCTTGAGTATATGCTTTGCCAGAAAGTATTGAGCTTCTTACATGAACCCCAGTATTGTGAACTCTACTCTCTGAAGATTGAATACTTGCCTTACTAGCAACCATAGATGCAATATAAGCAACTATGTTATGTCTTCTTTGATAATATTCATTAGTTACTTCATCATCCCAATCCATATTTGATTACAAACTAAAAATATAAATAACAAAGTACCAATATTACAATGAGAAGTCAATTGCATAAACACAAAGGTCACATAAAAACAAGATTACAAACAAAAGTCTTCCAAACAATACATATTTAAAGAAGACACATTGCATATCAATAAAGTTCACTACAAACTAAACAAGTGTCTTCCGAGAAATACAAACATTAAGTCCTACTTTTCTTACTTCTTCCCTAAAATTGATCGTATCCAAGCAAGACAACACTCATGGTTAAATTTTAAAAAAATAGTTGGGGTGTGTTAAACCGAAATTTTTGATCCCCTTTAGAAGAAGAAAAGGGGAAAGAAAAAAAAATGGAACGGGGGAGAAGCCAAAGAGCAAAAACCCTTATCACTGCCGGCAGAAGGGGCTAAGGCCCCCAATGTGGTCGTCGTCACCCTCCTGCACATCTGTCAAGCCCACCGGGAGCGGGAGAAGCCGACGTCGCCTCCACGGTCACTGGAGGGAGCTGCTATTGAGATTCGCCATGGCCGAAGAAGCCGCCGGGAGCAACCACAGGGAAGAAAGCCCTCACGAGCTCCTGTGTCCGTCGGGGAGAGAGAAGACAGAAAAGGGGGGGGCTCCCATCGGCATCGCCATCCTCTTCCACCGACACTGCCGTCGCCGCCGTTGCCGGAGCTCGCCATCGCCGGAGCTCGCTTGCGCCGCCGCCGGAGTCCGCTTAGACCGCCGTAAGAGCCCTCGCGGGCGCTTCCCGATCGCCGAGAGAGAGAGGGGGTCGGGGAGAGAGAATACGGCAGGTGCGGGTGACGCCAGCAAAAAAAAAAAAAAGAGGAAAAGCAAAAAAAAAAGCGCCCGCGCGGGCGCAACCGACCGCGTGGGCCGGTGCGCCGCGCGGGCGCACGGCGTCGCGCAGCAGCGGCCGTTGCTGCGCGGGCCCTGGTCAACCCGGGGCTGTTCCCGATTGACCGGGGAGACTTATTTTAAAAAAAGGGGGGGAAGAGGAGAAGTGGGCCACGCGCGCTCCCACGTGCGGACGGTTGTGGCTCTGGCCAACTGGGGGGTGAACTTACCCCCCCCCCCCCAGTTTGACTTAGTCAAACAGTGCCAGAAAAAATCAAAAAAATGGGGGAAAATGTGGTAACTTCACCCCACTCCGGTCACCCCCCCACTAACTCGAAAATGGGTTTAGTAGGGTCTTCAAAATGACCCTTTTACCCCTCTAAAATTCCTATAAATAGCCCCCCAAGTGCCATACGTACATGGGTTGGAGAGTGCTGAAAAAAGAGAGAGTTGGGAAGAGAGAGAAGCTCCACATTCTCACTCCTTAGAAGGTAAGAAATACCTTGGTTTTGTGCTACCTTTCCATAAAAATGGGCTGGTTTTGCGCTACCTTTCCATAAAAAGAGGCCCAAAATAGTGAACTATTTTGGATAGAAAATAGCCAACCCAACTCCGGTCTAGCCGAAATGCTGCCGAAATTAAGTGGTTTTGCGCTACCTTTCTATTAAAAGGGGCCCAAAATAGTTCGCTATTTTGGATAAAAATAGAAAACCCAAGTCGGGCAAACCGAAATGCCGGTCAAACCGAACGGGAATTCTAAATGAAAACCCAAGTCGGTCAAACCGAAATGCCGGTCAAACCGAACGGGAATTCAAACAGAAAACCCAAATCGGTCAAACCGAAATGCCGGTCAAACCGAACGGGAAATCAAATAGAAAACACAAATCGGTCAAACCGAAATGCCGGTCAAACCGAACGGGAATTCAAATCGAAAACCCAAATCGGTCAAACCGAAATGCCGGTCAAACCGAACGGGGATTCAAATAGAAAACCCAAGTCGGTAAAACCGAAATGCCGGTCAAACCGAACGGGAAATCAAATAGAAAACCCAAATCGGTCAAACCGAAATGCCGGTCAAACCGAATGGAAATTCTAAATGAAAACCCAAATCGGTCAAACCGAAATGCCGGTCAAACAGAATGGGAATTCTAAATGAAAACCCAGATCGGTAAAGCCGTAATGCGGGTCAAACCGAACACAAGTCATGACATGTATTAAGAAGAAAGGCTTTAATGCCCTCTCATTTGTTGTACTTCCATGTACTCGGATCGACATGAAATGAAATTCAAGTTCGATTGATGTGTTATGTTACTCCAAAAATGACATCAAATCCCCATGGACTCCAAGAAATGGAATAAATTAAATAAATCATTTAAACAATTTTCAAACTTAATCAAATAATTAAACTTGATTAAATCAAATCAAATCAAATAATTAAATTAAATCAAATAATTAAATCAAATCAAATAATTACTTATTTATTAACAAAAATGCCATCATAATCAAATTAAATTCATGCCATAAAATCATACATAAAAAATAACCACAAATGGTTACAAAACATGTTAAGTTTGAATCCGACTTAACCATAGAAAATTAAATCAACCCAAATGGATAATGCTACTTAAATAATTAAGTGTGCATAACAAAATTCAAATCAAATAAATGATCAAAATATTAATAAAATGTTAACATAATCCAACCAAAATTATGTCATTAAATAATGCATAAAAAATGTCAACCAATGACTACAAAAACAAGTTATGTTGGACTAAAATCAACCATGAAAAATTAAAGTGATCAATATTATTAAGAACAAATCTTAATAATAATAAGAAATTCACTTAAATCAAGTAAAAAATGCTAACAAACACAAAAAAATATATGGAAATTAATTCCTACAAACAAATAAAAAAAAGAGATCAACTCAAAATTGTCTAAGTCAACAAATGACCAAAGACATAAACAAAAACAAATCAAATCAAATCTTAAATCAAGAAGAAAATCAATGAACCCAAACTTAAAAGTTTGAATTAAGTTCAACCAAATTCCATCTCATAAGGCCATGGGGATATGTCTTCCAGCTTTCTTTATGTGGATGAATGACTTCCGATCAATATGTTGCTGTGACGGTCAATCAAGGGTATTCGAGTGTTCGCTCGATGTAATTAACACCGGAATATCGCAAGTCCGGTGGAGAGAGGTCAAAATTTATTTTCAAAGAACTCATATAACCTCATAAATTAAATTGTGGTTCAGACCATCTAAGTAGTGGGTGATACCCATATCGACGCTTAGCAAATCTGTGGAACCATCGGCGTTCCTATGAAATAATACCACATCAAATTAGCTAATACTCCTATGAATACCACATATTTTCATAGTAGTCAATGCTAGTCTAAAAGAAGGAAAAGAAATTCAAAAAGAAATTCTAATCTCCAACAATAATCTTCTTTTCCTCTTCAAAAAGAGGGGAAGAGGGAAAAATCGAGGTTCCAACAGGGTGCTTGGGTTGTTCTCAAGTCGAAATGCAGCAACTACCTTCTCTTCAACTGATAACTCATCCATTGCCATGATAATGTCCATGCATTGAGCAATGAGTGATTGATGGTGGTGGACCGGTGACCCTTAGAACTTCAGCAACCTCCTTAAGTGCAGAAGACATGGATATATCTTATACACTTACTCTAGTTTGTTTGCGCTTACCTTTATAAGAACTAGATTTTCCAGAAGAACGTCTTTTTGAACCACTTCTAGTTTCAACATCTGGACTTGAGGCAGATCCTTCATCTTGTGGTGATGAAATAGGAGTGGTATGCGATGTTGAATGTAAAGAAGCAGATGGTGGACATAAAGTTCCTTGTTGACCTTTTCCTTCTGCCCTAGTACCTAAGCACAAATATCATTTACGTTAAAATCAAAATAAAACAAAGAAAATTTACCATACATATGGATGTAATGTAAAATACCATAAAATATCTCAAACCAATCTCTATACAGATCAATTGATTTTCCTCTCCACTTCTTGAATTTCTTATCCTTCTATAAAAATAAGAACAAAAAAATGTCAAAAATCAAAAATTTAAAACTAAACATCATAAACAATAATATCTCAAACCTTAAGGAGATTATCCCATTCATTATCTTCAGCCTTGATCACTCTTCTTTTATGATCACATCCAAATCCACTAACCTCATTAATTAGACGTTTGAGATCATAAAAGTAACCTTTTAACACAAACATTCTAGACTTGAGTTGGGGAACTGTGACTTGTGTACCAAAAGTTGAAGTATACTTTTCAACCATAGCACTTCATGCCTCAGGTTTTCATCCATTTGATGCTCTTTTACCAGCACGATGTTGTAATACAAGTTGTTTCGTAAGAAAACTATCACGGGCATCATCCCACTTTAGAACTCCATTTTTTGCTTCGTTGTCCATTTAGTAGAAAACTACATATACATAGATAACATGAATAGGCTTAAAAGAAATTACTTACATCCAATGCCATGAAAAATTACTAACATGCTAAAACATATATATATTTGTTTTAATATTTGTTTCAAAGATTACAAGCAAAATCCTTTCAGCATCGAAATGATGTAACTACCATATAAAGAAAAGGTTTCATGATATCATAAACTGTCCACACTGAAAGAACACCAAGATACAACTAAATGAAAAAAAATGCAACAAACGGTAGGCAGACTGTCATCCAGGCAATCCTAGTATGGCTTTAGATTGAATATTTTATGGAGACATCATCGTGTTCGGGAATCTTGCAACCTGGAGACACCTATAAAACCATACAAAGTACTCTGTGTATTAAGCATCTAACCTTTAGCTTAAATATTTTTTACATAGCAAATAAAATATTAGAGAATAAGTAAAGAGTTTAGACTTGCAAATTAAGCCAAAAAAAGACAACATCTTGGGTAAATATTGAAGCTCGCTCCTATATCTGCTCAAGACGTCCCCCACCTGCAGCTCTCTTTCATTTCTAATTAAGGTCTTCTAATGCCAAGGCTCTCAGATGTTGGAAGGTTACTTCCAATTTTGGCCATCAAATGATAGAAAGAGACTAAAAAAGTTAATTATCAACTAGGTATGTACACTAGAGTACAAATAGTCACATACAGTCTTGTATTAATCTTCAACCTAGCTATCATCTCAATTAAATGCAATTCCTAAGATTACAAAAATTTTAGCACTATTAATGACACCAAACAAACGTTATGCTGATTGCTGACTAAGGGGTTTACATGGCATGATCTGTTGAACAGTGCTAATCCAACATATATAGCTCTACTTCACAACATTGAATCCAGGCACACCTATAAAACATTCTGAACACCTCAACACAGAGGTTAGAATAAGAACATCCATTGTAAACTCATTGTAAACATCCTTTCAACATATCTATACGACAAACATGTAGGTAGATAAAGGGTCTTCTTGACAAAGACCCCTAGTGTATGTACTGGATCAGTGAGCCAAATCGGCATTAACATAATGCTCATAGATTGGCCCAATAAGACAAACAGATAGGTAGATAAAGGTTCTCCTTGACAAAGGCCTCTAGAGGTCTTAGGAAGCCAGTCAGATAACCACTTATCTTGACTAACAAATTGGTTGATTGAATGCAGCACCTGATCCAGTTCAACAATTCCAGTTGCCCTATTATAAGCTTTTTCAATATCAATTTTATATACTAAGCATTTCTTTCTTTCTTCTTTGTTCATGAATACTCACAAATGCAGTCATAATTATATGAAATCAACCACTATTCCAGAATCTTGACAACTTTCTTTCTTCTTCTTTTTTTGCATGACTGCTTCCTAACTTGTTTCACCATAAATATAAAGAACATAATATAATAACACTGCCACTATCGTAGAACCTAGATTTATTACTTGAAGAGAAAACCATCTGCTGGTATAAACCTTGGGATGAAAATTATGATCAAGGGGAAAAACTATCCAATGGTAGGCTCCATTAGATGAGAATCATTACCGACAATAGGTCCCATTGAATGAGAACTAATTATTGTCAAAGTAAGTCCATCTAATGGTAAGTCTAGTACCTCCAGTTGGATGGGAAGCCCATTCTCTATGCCTTATCCGATGTTACCTCCTATTGGGGCGGGAAGAAATTTTGGCTGATTCTAGACCAATCTACCTGATCGGGGCTGTCTGACGAGATACCACTGGATGGCCAAGATTCTTCTTTTTTTTAGCAGGCTTTAGTGTAAGGAAATGCAAGTCTGAACAAGAGCATATAGACATCTCCCTGACAGATTTCTAATGGGGATTGGAGTCCGAATGTGGATTTTTTTTTGTAGAAAAGTTTAAGTTGATGCCATGGGGTTTTGACATGAAGGTTTCCTCTGACCTCTCTTGACAGATTTCCAAAGGACACAAGTAATCCTAGCTATGGGAACTCAAGAGTGATGTCAAGAGGATTAGATAGTAAGATCTTGTGGATTTCGAATAGGCTTTGAAAGGAGATCCTTTTTAGGGGGGAAGGATACAGTTGAAGGGGACTTCTGAACCTTACCTTTGCCTTGTTCCCTTTTCTATTCTTCTTCTTCTTCTACCAGTCCTTCTTGAGATCCCTTTCATAAAAAAATAGACTCCTTTCTCTACACCAAAGGAACTCCAGCGGATGTAGCAGCTCTTCGTCTCTCGATCCTTTATCTACCCTCTCTGCCGCGGGAGGAGAAGCGTGAACGATTGAAAGCTTCGACGATAGCCGCGGTTGGAGCTTCAGTTGTGGCAGAGAGGTGCGGGCTAGAGGGCTTCGACAGGAGCTTCAATAGCCACTGGCGGAGAGGTGCGAGCTCGACGGCTTCAACAACACAAGGCTTGAGAGCTTCGACGGGAGCTTCAACAGCCACGCTAGAGAGCCGCAGGCCTTGACGGGAGCTTCAACAGCCACAGGAGCCGGAGAGCCGCAGGCATAGCTGTGGGCATAGAGGAGGAGAGATGGTTGTAGTGCGCTCGAGGGTTTTGATGGGAGTCGGCCGCGGGCGGAGAGACGATCGAGAGTAGGTCGGGGGCATATAATATCGATTTTAATACAGGTAGGTGGCTGTTTTAAAATTGATACATGTTATTACTACTAATTTTAAAACTGATACTTTTATACAAACACAAGTTAGCGTCCTATATCAATATTACTTTTAAAATTAATATTGATACAGGTAACTAATACAGTTACCAAACAGACCATAAGATATCACGTGTATTTAAGTCTTTCTTGAGACGACTCCCAGTTAAGTATACTTAATTTTAGGAGTTCTTTTTAACTCCATCATAGAATTAAACTTGTTAATAGTTTACTAATTTTTAATACCTTAACTCATTCTTATATTAGAGTACTGTTCACAAGCCCACTCATGCTTGGATAAATATTGATAATGTAAAAAGTGCTACTAGTTTATTGTAAGTTAGCTTTCCCAAAGGATCAGAAAAATCTATTATCTTGAACTTTCTGATGCCATATTTTAAGGTGGACATCTAAAAATAGGAATAACTATCAGCAATCAAACATGTGTAACTTTCCATCTGACTATGTTTCCATAGAAATATATGTGCATATATATTGTTCATCACATGAATATGCATCTCTTTTCTTTCTTTGCAAGGATTGGAAATGTTATATTGCATCATATCATATGCTTTGAATAAAGTACCCTAAAATGTAAAAGTAGGTGTTTTCAATGATTTTTACTTGACTAACGTGGCGTTTGATTAGAAAAATCTAAACTCT
Source organism: Cryptocoryne crispatula var. balansae (assembly GCA_036172225.1). Classification (NCBI taxonomy): domain Eukaryota; kingdom Viridiplantae; phylum Streptophyta; class Magnoliopsida; order Alismatales; family Araceae; genus Cryptocoryne; species Cryptocoryne crispatula. The sequence goes on along the minus strand of CM069923.1, from coordinate 20,449,738 downwards.
TAATTTAACCTCTAAATTCTTAATGAGTGATAAAAAAGTGTTGATTTTGATTAAGACATTAGTGTTTTTTGTTGTTTGATAAAAAAATCTGAATCCTTCACTTAATCTTATTTAAATAATAAAAGAATCAAATATTAACTTTGAATACAATCTATCATGTATAAATCATATGTAATCTCTCAATGGGATTATCGTACAAAATTATAATTTAAACCAACAAATTTTACATCAAAACAACATATAATTTAATGCACATAATATATTCATCAAGTACAATTTTCTCTTTGGTCTAAAAAAAGTACATTCTTCTCTAGAAAGAAAACTTAGAACACAACATACAAGACAACTAAAACATTTATGCATTATCTCATTCAATTTTCAAAATGTATATCATTAGTGCTTTTAATATAAAACAAAGGTTTATACAATCTTAAAGTCTCTTTCAAAACCAAATAGCAAAGTACCAATTTCAAATACAAAACTAAAGGTATATGTCAAGATCAGCATCTTCAGCTCTACCTATTGCATACCAACACACACCATGATGGTTCACAAGAATAGAGCATGACCCAATTTCAAATAACAAGAAATGAATGAACCAAGAGATAACATGTAGAGACCCTCCACAACTATCGCACATCTGCATTGTTGTTGGCTACCATGCCATCCTCTTCTTCATCGTTGTCATCTTCTTCTTCCTATAGGGTGCAGCTGCAGCTAGCTGCCATAGAACACATTAGAACAAGAAAAATAGTGCATGCACTTGCCATTTTGTTCATGGCCGAAAGTTTTTTCTTTCAAATCCGAGTAGATACTACAGAGAAACAAAATAAAATGGAGAAGACAAAACATATCGAAAACAAACAAAACAACATGTGATGTGTTTTGCGATGTATGTCTGATCTCAAAAAAACGCACACACACAAATCAACAGCCGCTATTCTGAATTCACAACACATTCATGCATACAGTTGAACCCAGGCAAATACTTCTTTTGTTCTACACCAACCTATGTACGTAAAAGCCTTAACAACTTAAGTAACACATATATGTGACAATAATGAAGCGGCATACCATTTCAATAAATAAAAAAGGTGCATACAAGTGAGGTACAGAGAAGAATTTGCCTGTTTCATATGTTTTCCCTGCCTATTCTATTTTGTCCACCAAAGATATATGTGATCCATTTCCTTCAGATGCCCTTTCATCTAGTTCACCTTCATCTTCATTGACAATCTCAAATTCTTGCCAGTGTTTTACATGTAACTGCCAAAAGGCTAAATACATCAGTGAATGGATTATATTTGGCAAGTAATATCAGGGGATAAGGGATAAGCACTTGTTTACATGATTTTGGTAATTTTGTGTTGCTGTTACTTGGAATAGAACCGCATACTTGAGAAGAAATAAACTGATGATAGTCACTTTTATGTCCGAAAGGACATGCAATTAATATCATTGATTTTGATATCTGATACTATCAATATGGGTTAAAACAAACAGGGGAAGTGTTTCCATCCATCCAAGTTAACAAATCAAAGGACCAGTGAATTATTTAGATATCAAGATAAGTACAAAACTGAAAATGATTACTTGATAAACTGCCCACTGTCATCACTAGCTTGTGAATTTTATCCTCCTAGTTCTTGTAAACAGAAAGAAAATGCGGGGTGCTATCTTTTGGAACCCACAACAGATCTCACTTGGAATCTCACCAGACTAAGTGGTTATTAGAGAGAACCAAATTGTCTAGCAATGTCAAGCATGATTTCTAATATGAAATAGTAGTGGGGAATGTAAAATACTGTGTATAGGGCAGGCTAAGGGAATTGAAAAAGAAGCTTAGGTGAAGGCATTAGGGTTCATTGTGGGAAGATGACTCACGTACAGGTCCTAGCAAGCATTGTAGCCACTACATTGTAGCTCCATCATATTCCCGCGAAGAGAATTGATAACTCTGATGTAGAAACAGGGGACAGAGCCTCATTGTCATCGGGTGAATGCCTGCAAACAATCCATGATGGAGAGTGATCCCCAGTGTCCTATGGTCCCAGAGAGGAGGAAAGTGATCTTCCTAATTTGATATGAAGGTGGCAAAGGGTCAACGAGGTGGATAGAGGCTAGACTGGAACAAGTGAAGTGAGATGTTGGAGTTTCGGGGGTGACACTGCCGGCTGCTCGATAAGGGGAGGTGCAAGGAGGAGCTCTGAGTGGCTCCAATGGTGTTCCATGGCCTGGACGGTCACGTGGGAAGATCTCTGGGCTAGAAGGGGTGAGAACGGTAGCATATACCTAGATCTGAAATGGTCTTGTGTTCATCTCAATGAAATCAAGGAAGAGAGCAGGCATACCTAGACTTGCCCCACGAGCCGCGATCCCCCCTCCCAGTCGCCGTGAGCCATGAGGCCCCTTCCCAATCGCTGCAAGCTCCTTTTGGTATCCCCTATGAGCGAGCCCCCTTCCTGAAGTTCTCTGGTGATCCCTCAATCTCCAGCATCCGCTCCTTTCTCTTCTCCAATTCCTGCAATTGGAACCTCTCGAAGGCATCGACGGGCCTGATCGTCGCCATCGGGACGTCAATACGTCATATCATAGATCGAGGAGAGCGCAGGCAAGGGAGAGCTGCTGGCGCCCGTGCTGTAATCCGGAGTTTTTCGAATTCCACGGCGGCGACGGCTGAAGGAGGAGACGAAGAAGGTCGGAAGCCTCCCGACTGGCTATTCTGTGGCAGAACGGACCACGGCAGCCCAACGAAGACATCACGGAAGTCGTTCGTGCCGAGGCAGCCGCCGTTCCGCAGCCATTGATCCGCCGCCCGCCGCCCGGGGACTGCCGAGCCGATGGGCGCTCTCCACTATTTGTCCATATGGGTGCCGTCGCCGGCGGTGGAAGACAGCCTGGTTTCCGCGAAGTCAGTTGCCGAGGGGACCGGATCCTCCGTACATCTCGGTATGCATGTCAGTGCACACCACTTCTTAAATTCATCTAATTACGTGATCAAATTAGTTATTTTAATTATTTTTAAAACCGTGAATATAAATATATATTATGTATTAATAAAAATAAAATAATATTAATATTTTATCAATTTATTCTATTTTATAAGTTAATTATATTTTTAATTTAAATAAATATGTATAAAATATATTTAATGTTGATTTCATAAAATATAACATCACATAATATATATTTATATTCACCGTCTTAAAGATGATTAAAATAATTAATTTATCACATAATTAGATGAATTTAAGAAGTGGTGTGCATTGAAGTGCACATCGAAGTGCACAGAAGATCCGGTCCCGTTGTCGAGAGCCCCTTCCCAGTCATCGTAAGCCACGAGCAACTCTTCCTCTGAACCCAAAAAAAAAAGAGTTAAGATTAATATCCGAAATGTTTAGATGTTTTTAAGACAAAAGACGCATTTGATATCGAGATAAAATTAACGACAATAGAGATAAATCAATTTTCGTAATTAACTTTATTTTCGTTATATTTAATTTGAGTTAAGATAAATTTAAGAGATAACCCTATTCTATATTTAGAATGTTAAAAAAATTCAAAGATAATTTTATATTTTTATATTTTTACCATTATTTTTCATAATGTTTTATTTTAATTTCATAACATAGTCGTAAAGATTTTCTTAACTAATTTACATAGTCATATAATAAAAAATTAAAATCTTCCTTAATCGACTTAATATTACTATAGTTAACTCTCTTCAAATTTTACTATTTTTTTCTCTTGTGACAGAGACCCTCACTGCTCCCTCTCTCTCTTCCCTCCAATCAGTTTCTTTTTTCTCCTCTATTTTCCTTATTTTTTTCTTTCTCTCCTCTTTCCTCTGCCCTCTCTCTCTCTGTGAGACACCGCGTGGACGTCGCCGCCAACTGCCGCGTGATGTCACGCCCATGTCAACAGCGCTTGGACCTGGCGCCGCCAGCTCCGCCCAGCCACCCGAGTGCCCAGCCCCGCGGCCGCTCCGTTGTGACACTGCGTCGCCCGCCTCGGCCGCCTTTGGGCGTTGGTTCTGCCCATCCCGCTGAGCCCATCTTGTCGATTAATGAGGCAAAGCAGGAGCAGAAACTTACAAGAATGCGCCATATCTACAAAGAAAGAGAAAAAGATGAATAGGTCAATTTGAGCCCTCACCTCTGCTGTACCACCGGAGCTGTCGCGTTTACCATTACCTGGAGCTGCTGAAGCTGCTACTAGAACTGTTTGGTGTTGTCGGAGAGGGATCCGCCCCGTTTGCTGCCGCATAGTGCTGCCTCAGCCGGCTGGTACCGTTGGAGACCCGGAACCACCTGGTGCTGTCGGAAAGGGATCCACCGCTTTCGCCGTTACCTGGTGCTGCCTCAGCCGGCCCGTCGGAGAGGGATCCGCTGCATTCGCCGCCGCCTAGAGTGCCAGAGACCAATAGCGTGAGAGTCACCGTTAATCGTGTGAGAGCTCCAGTCAAGCGCGAGTCGGCTTATCCCATCAAATATGTGGGATGACTTAAGCATACCCTTATCCATATTGTTAAGGATAATTTAGATTAAGTAAAATCAGGATTACATAAAAATTATTTGCTTTTCAAACAGAGGATAGGAGATAAACCAGTTCTATTCCTGATTATCCCCATACCAAATAAGGCCTAAGGACCTGTTTGGTATCAAAATATTTTGGAGATAAACCTAGTTTATCCTCTAAATTTTGGGGATGAACTAGATTTATCCCCAAGTTATCCCGATACCAAATAACCCCTAAGGCGTCGTTTGGTATCGGGATAAAATTAATGGGGGTAGGGATAAACCAATCCTCATGATTAACTCTATCCTCATTACATTTGGTTTAACTTAGGATAAGTTTAGGGAAAACCCTATCCTATGTTTGGTATGTTAACAATAAATTCGAGGATAACCCTTTTTTTTTTTTTTTTTTTTTTGGACACGATGGCCCGGTGGCCAAACCGAAGGCGCAGCTCCGCGCCGGAGAGGGCTCGAGCGTTGCCAGGTGCAGCGCTCGATCCCCACTAGATGCCACCTCCCCCCATGGGGAGGTGGTCCCGGCAGTCCAACGCCGGGATCGAACCCCCGCCACCGCCAACGCCGGGATCCAACGCTCGATTTGATGTCATTGATAATCTCGGTATTCACTTTGCCAGATTCTTGCAATTTCCAACTGAAAATAAGTTGGTTCTGAGTATCCAAAAAAATGCTTTGTGTTAGTAAAGTAGTGCTTGGCAATAACTTAGCTTGCTCGATCTCTCTCTAAGGCACGCAAATGGGTACGTACACTTGCTTAAAGCATCTATATGTGTGTGGGTGTTTTTAATTCCTGTGCTAATGTGATGATAATTCTCAAGTATTGGTAAGAGCAATGGGCTGGCATATATTATGATTCAAATAAATGAAATGAATTGTTTAATCAAATTGTAGTATGGAAATTTTAACACATTTCAGACACATGTATCATCTTTCTAAACCACGGTAGATTATATATGAGAAACTGAAAGGAAGAAACAACTTGTAAAAAGTATACTATACGGAACTTAATATTCACAAAGGCCATGTAAATAAACAAAAAATTGATTTCATCCATGAACTTGTAAAACAACCAAGGAGATTTGAATACACATGGAGTATTTTCTGTACCTGAGTAAATGGCATGTGATGGCATCAGCATTGTAAGAATACCAGCTTTAGTTTCATTTTGCACAATCTAATGTGAGCAATTCTTATGCCAAGGTCTCACCAACATGTTTATTCCAAGATGAACTAGATACGAATCATGTCCTGACAACCAGGGAGCATTTGTCAAATGTACAGAATATACATAGGAGCAGATGGTTGATTCATTTCTTCTAAAAGATTGTTATCTTGTTACCCACGAAGTAGTGTCCATTCATCTCAAAGCCATTACCACCAAAAATCATAGCCACTAGTAACGTAGGATCACATAAAGGCCTATTTGGTAATGGATGATTTAGGAATATCTGCATCATTTCTTGACTCAAAATGTTCTTACCATATAAAGACCTATATGGTAAGACCAAATAGCTAGATACAGACCTCACCTTTTACAAAAAAAAAAAACAAAAAAAACAATTTCCTGCTAGGTCCGCTGGGAACTGGGAAGGAACCTTTCCTTGCCAAGGATCTGCAGCGGGAGATTGGCTACTATATGCCCTTAGTTGGGCCCAATGCTGCATTGCACTACACTGCGGAGGACCTCTGCCTTTTTAAGTGTGTGTGAGAGAGAGAAAGAAAGACAGAGACCTGTTTTCATGGAAGCCACCATCTCTTGCACTCCCTAACCCCATTGTTTTGGTTCCTTCCCTCTGCTCTGCTACCTCCCTCTGCATATCAGAACTATGTATCCACCATAGAGTCCAGCACCTCCAGTTCAAACATTTAGTCCATTATATAATAATTTATATATTCACTTGGTCTTTGCAATGAAGCACTTTCTTTCTTTCTTTCTAAAAAGGTAACAGGGAGATCTGCAGGAAGAGGATCATACGATGAGAATGGAGTCCAGCCCATTAGTTTTGCAGATCATCTCCTGGCTATGTTTATTACACAACAAAGGATCTGGCTCCTTGATTCCATGTCGTTTGGCAAATCGTGAACTTGCAGCAAGATGGCATAAATTTTAAATGACTAAATCTGCTAAGAAAAAATGCATAAACTTAATAATCATCTAAACAAGAAATTACCTGACATTGACAGGCATGTAAGAAGTTCGTTTAATCCTACACTGCAAATTAAGATGTAGAGAGCTGAATATGCAAACGTGAGCATCAAGGAAGCTTGCATATACCAACTGGCTATCACATGAGAATGTCGCATGTGTAATCGGGGCAGATGATTCTCGAGGAACATACTACAGAAACAAGCAAACAATTTAATTTGCTGAAAAGAATTGGAGCAATTAAAAGCCTGACAGAAAGAGAAACACTAGTTTTACACACTCCAACTTTGTGGTTTCATAAATAGCAACCTGAGTTTCATGCACAGCCAAGAAATGAATCTGATCCTGGTGAAATTGTACTTTGGTCTCGGAATTGGTACTAGGTATTGGTCTACGTAGCTGTTGGATGCCTATTACAGAACGACAACTGGAAAAAAAAAACATGATCAATTTTTGGTTGGAAATAATAAGCTTCTAAGAAAATTAATCCAAGACTTGAATTAGCAAATCCTATCTAAAAATCGGCCAAGACTTGAATTGTTTTATTGTTCTCTTCATTTTTTTTTATGAATCAGAGCTTTAATCCCTGTAGGCGTGACAAGGGTCAGCCCATCCACCATATCTACCTCAATTAATCACCAAGATTTGAGAAAAACGGCAGCTTGAACAATTCCAAAAGGATTGAGGTGCTGCCCAGTGCCCACATCCCCCACATCCCTTGGCAGCCTTTAGATTTGTATCTGAAGCAGTGGGCTACCTACTTTCAAGCGGATCCAATTAGGGAGAATGTTTTCCCATCTGCCATCACTTGCACCGGCGGGGGCAGCAGCAGCAGCCCCTCTCCTCTGCTCCCTTCTCCTATCTACCGTCACCTGCAGCAGTAACAGCACGAACGGCAACGACCCGACGGGCGTACACACACCTCAAAATCTTCCGCCGCCCCCGTATGCACCATCCGCTTTGTCCGTCGCCGATTGGGCACGGCCGCAGGTAAATCTCCCCGAATTTACACCCCCACTGGTGAGGTGCGAAGGCAATGGCGAGGCGACGATGGACAAGGAGGAGAGAGCGAGCGGGCGACGAGCTCAACAGGGGCGGATGACGCACAAGGGGGATGAGAGATTCACCTCGCCAGGAAGCGCCGCGAGGTCGTCCGCCGAGCGCTCAATCGTCCACTGCCGCGAGGCGCTCGATTGTCCGCTGCCGCGAGGTCATCCGCCGCGAGACAGTCGAGCGCCGCGAGGTCGTCCACCGCCGTGAGGTTGTCCGCCGCGAGAGGGTCGAGAGTGCAAGACGAGACCTAACTCGCGAGAGCGTGAGACCAGGTCTATCGTGTCCCCTCTTATCCCATCGATTAGGGGGATAGTTTAACCTTGACTTTATCCTCTATTTTAGGGATAAACTGGATTAAATTAAACCAGGTTAAGTTATAATTAATTTGTGTACCAAACAGGGGATTGGGGATAAATCAGGTCTATTCTAAGTTATCCCCATACCAAACATGGCCTAACTACCTGTTTGGCACCCAAATTTTTTGGGGATAAACCAGGTTTATCCCCACAGGGATAAACCTGGTTTATCCCCAAGTTATCCTCATACCAAACATGCCCTAAAGCGTCGTTTGGTATCGGGATAAACTTGATGTGGATAGGGATAAACCAATCCTTGTGGTTAACCCTATCCTCATCATGTTTGGTTTAACTTAAGATAAGTTTAGGGATAATCCTATTCTATGTTTGGTATGTTAACAATAAATTTGAGGATAATTATATTTTTATCTTTTTATCTTTTTTATATTATCTTATTTTATTACCCATAAAATATTCATAAAAATCTTAACCAACTTATATATTCATATAATAAGTATAAAATATAATTTTAAAATATAAATAAAAATACATTTAAAAAATAAAATTGAAGATATAAATAATATGATTTTAAAAATATGGCAATTAAAATAAAATTTGAATTTTGTTTTTAAAATCTAATTAAATTAAAAAACATTGCAACTAAATACCCTACAAATCGATCTACATCTGGTACTTCGTATATATTTTCTTAAATATTTTGTAGGTTATCTATACATGTCAATAAAAATGGTAGAAACCATTTATAAATAAAAAAGGTGAACCACAAGAAAACAGAAATTTCTTCAATTTCATATCAAACCACTACTTATCTATGAAAGTTGGCAAATGTTCTACATGCTTCTGTCCAATATGCTCCACATGGATAGAAAATGCAAGAAGATGATGATATTTCAGTATGATTTTACTTGAATGCTTGGGATGGAATGTACAGCAGGATTTTAGCTAGTATAGATCACAAATATGTCTACATCTGTATAGAAATCATAATGGCATAGAATGTATGGAACCACTTCATCCTCGTTCTTGGTTCATTAGGGGAGAGTGGCATCACTTTTTTGTAACATCTAACAATAGGTATAATCTCTATTAAACTTCTTCTCGGCTGACAATTCGTTGTCAGAATATCCTCATCCATGTTCTCGTCCGGAGGCCAGACTGCTCAGAGCTGTAGCCATGTTTTAACACTTCACCTCCATGGTTATTGTTCTGTACTTGGGTCTCAGAAACTGCAGCATGCCTAATCCAACCTTCTCAACAAGTACTCAATTTGGACCTCCTTTGTCAATGGCATTATCCACTCTTCATAAAGATCAGCAACAAGTCTAGGTTCAATTTTGTACATGGCCTGCTCTGCTTCATCTTTCCCTTTGATCACCTGCCCAAAAATCTTCGCCTTCATTGCCACCCTTTCCTTTATCGCTATTTTGACGGTTTGATATGTCAGTAGATCCATTAGAAGCTCCTTGTCCAGAGGAATTCATAAAAAGCATTTTTTTAAAGCTCCCTATTGTATGTTACCTATTGCTCTCAGGTTTTTTTTTTACTTATCACTGCTTTTCTTCAGGGTAAGTAAAATTATGAAGAACACATGCTCCATGGTTAACGTACCTGCACTTTAATTGCAGCTTTGTAGACATCAGTGGATGCTAGAAATTTTGCTTCTGCTATAAATTTACCATAATGTATTCTCTTTGAAAGAGCCTACAATTGTTTGTCGGTAAAGACCATATAAGAATGTTCTTTTATTTCTAAGGAGTAAAGCAATATGTTTGTCATACCAAAGAACAAATTTAGGAGTAGGTTTATGAGTCACTGCATGAGATAGCATATAGATCATCTTAAACAACGCACCTGCAAGCAAATTGTGTTACACACAGCAGTCGAGCCGTAGTTGCCATCATTCCCCTTTTTGACCAATCTAGGAAGAAGGTTAGTGAAGTACATCTCCCAAATCTTCTTGTTTATGTTAATTGCAAAGAAAGAAACATATCTTACTTGCAATGTCATCTTTGAAAAATGACAAAAGAAGATAAGAAGTTTTTTTTATATAATCTTAATGGTTGTACAAAGCAACTATTCTAAGAACTCTGTAGAAGGATAAACTTCCTGCTGCATAAACTAAATGGCTATAGATGTTTAAAGTTATTTTCTAGCGAATGCACAAAAAATAGCTAGTAGCCGACGTCAAATTTGTTCAACGACGACTCTTACAAGGAAGATAAGATTACCATGGGAGCAGGATAATGTTCCTGGCCTAGTGCATCTCTTTGATTATGACAATGCACCATTGAGAATATCAAAGGTAGCGTCAAAACTTAAGCAGCTGGAGAAGTGGGAAAAAGGAAGAAAAAGATCTTGACTGAACAAATTGTACGTGTATCTTTCCTACCCTGTGAAGCGCAAACTATCATTGTGAAGCACATAAAATTAAAAATAAGACAATAAATAAACAAAAAGAACAAGAAACCATGAAAAACTTGATTACTCAAATGGTTTATAAAAAACAAGTTTATCCGTTGGTACTGAATCAAATGGATGATTTTCCTAAGCTGTTGTAAGATGTCATACTCGGGGAAATTCGCCAATTTTCTCTAGACTAAAGTTGGTGTTTTGGCGATCATTTCCATGCAAATTAGGCATTTGATATACCCTTTTTCTTCTATTGGTACGTCAACAACGACTTCTTCATCTAAGGTTGACTACAAAACTAATCTAGACTTTCCCTCTTTTCTTTTCTTGGACTGTGTCTAGAAAGTGGTAAGCAAGTGAGTAATTTAGGCATACTGAGAAAGTAAAACTAAAGAAGCAAAGAAGCTTGAAGAGTTATAGACCAAAACTCTACTACTCTTACATCCTCTCGTTGACATAAAAAAGGACCGCAGAGTGAGAAATTTACAATAGTAAACAAAATGAACCAACTTGCAATGAGAGATTAAATCCAAATGGCATCCATATGAGTAGAATGGATGGAGGGCTTGTCTTCTTGGGCTACTATATCAGATGATGTAGAAAAATAACTCAGCACATGATTGACCTCCCCCCTTGACCAGATAACAATGCAATTGTGAACAGACAGGCACACGCATTATTCTAATGACAAAAAATTCAATCTCCAGCAATTATCCTTCACCCCTCTCCGGAGAATCAAAAAATCCGCCACTACTCAAACATATACTCTAGAGCCTCGAAAATCCAATTAGATTCCTCAGTTGCATAGCAACCGCAAGTACTGCCCACTGATCTTGAGATGCAGACCACCATGAACACGGTCATGACACAACCCGCTTATCTATATGACATTGTCAATCCTACCTCGCTGCCTAGTGCCAAAGACCTAGAAATGGACAGCAACCAAAGCACACGGATAAGGGGAAAATAGTGACGGAGCCCCCGAGGGAGAGGAGATAAGGTGTACCATCTCATTCGGAGATCTGAGCTACTCTGGTCAGCCGCCGTAAGAGAGTCGGTAGCCGCTCTAGTCAGCTGCCATGAGAGTGTCCACCGTGAGATAGTGTCAGCCACGAGAGCCCAGACGAGACCCAGCGTATCCTCCTTTATCCCACAAATTTCCGGGGATGACTTAAACATGGAGTTATCCTCCATTTTAGGAATAAACCGGATTAAACCAAACCAGGTTAAGATATGATTAATTTGTATAACAAACCAAGGATTAGGGATAAACTAGGTCTATCCCTAGCTATTCCATACCAAACGAGGCCTAATGGGGTGTTTGGTTGCATGATAATTTTTTGTACACTTTCATGATAAAAAATTGTATTAAAATAAAAAGTAAACCAACTCATGACATAAAATTATCATGTTTGGAGGGATGTGATTACAGAAAAGAGTAACCATCGCACATGACCAAATAAAGTGGGGGACCACAAGAAAAAAGAAAGAGGTGAGACCCTCTTTTTTTGTTTAAGAAGAAAATCACTTTCAAAACATAAAATTGTCATGGTTGTCAAAAACCTCTTTTAACAAGTTTTCTTACAATTTTTAAAAATTAAAATAAAAACCTCAATTATCATGCAACCAAACACCCCCTAAGAGATTAGTTCAGATCTTAGTTAAGAGATTTTATCAAACAATCTTAAATGTCTAAAATCTGAGTGAAGAAGAAATTATGAAATTTTTTATTTCTCTATATTTCTCACAAATCTATTTTTGTAATGATTGGTAATCATTATAATTTATATGTAAATAATTTTTACATTTTGAGAGAGAAGATAACCTGAGCCTATCTCTCTCTTCCTCAAAGATCAAAGTTAATCATTGCATTCTATAAGTCAAAAAAATTGTATGATTAGATGGGATTATGTGACACTTGGTATACATTGAAAACCACGCACAGCGGAAATTTGTTTTACAATCATGAAAACTAACTAATGAATCGCTTGGAATACCCCCCTTGATTCATCACAAAACACCTGCACAGTAGCCTCCTTGTAAATAAAACTGAGTTGGTAAAAAAGATGGTTAAAAGTCATTTGAATCTTCAAAACTGCTACATCAATCTAGATGTTCCCCTGACTTGGCATAGAGGAAATTTTTTTTGACAAATCCACAAACTTGACTCCAGAAAAATTACAAATTGCTAATTATTTGTCCTAGAAGAGCTACTTAGATGGACCTCTGCATGGGCATAAGCATATATAAGAGATAAAAAATGGACGCTCATTTAAAATTGAAAGCTAACTGAGTCAACTTGCAAAGTAAAATTTAAGTACAAAATTCATAGATTAAAGGAATATTTTCTCCATTTAAATTTATGTTTTATTAATTATTTTCCCTTTTATAACCATCTTTTCTTTCTTTTGAATTATTGAATTGTAGTTTTCACCACCTTTAAAAGGATTAAATGAATACAACCTCACTTTTCCTTGTATACCAAATTGCAACATATCTCTACTTGCATTCGCAAATAAAGAATCAAGATTCCCAATTAACCTAATATGACTAGTCAATAACACATTAAATATTTTAAACATTCTCAATAAAACTACCCCAACTTCCTATAAAGAACAAAAAAGAAAACATGATATCACATAACTACATAAGACACTTTATTGCTCTACCCCCTAAACAAGAAGAACGCCCTAGGAACCTTAGTGGAAATGGTTGCAGCAAGATCCTAACAACCAAAACCAACTTGACACCTTGAAGTTATATTTATCAAAGATAAAAAAGATTACATACAAGTGATGTTGTATAGTAATATCACATTATAATGTAACCATTGAAAAGGATATATAACTTTTTGGCTTTTATTATAAGTTGAGAATACTGTGCAAGAGCCGAAGGGTACTTACAAAGGAACATGGGGCTTAGACCTGCAACTGAATCACCTACATATCCTTCTTTTGTGGTTTCTTTCTCAAATTCACTTGAGGTAAGACATGGCATAGCCCACTGATGGACTCTGCCAAGATGATGCTTGACTCGTTTGTTTCATATACCAGCCAATTGTGTGTTGAATGCTTACAAGTTACAACAAATCCATAATATTCTTTCAGTAGACTTGAAGAGGGCAATATTTTAGCGAAATGACGTAAACAATCTTAAATAAAAGAAAGATGAAATCATGTGAAGTGTGATTAAAACATTCAATATCTAGAAGGCCAAAACTGTCTTCATACAGGGAATCTTTGGAGAATCATACTATAAATTTTTTCTTTGTTCCTATATGAAACAATACTAATTGCTAGAGATATCTGGAGAATTGCACAACACTACCTTATAATACACCGCTCAATGCAAACATAAAAGAAACAAGCTAGCAAATGTGGTCCACATCCACAACCAATGTGGTCTTAGAAATGAATGTAAGATGTAAGGTTAACGAAGAGCACCTTCAATTATAATAAGATTGTTTCTACAAGATATTTATTAATTTTGAAATCCTGCTAGCACGAAGAATGTGGACACATGCACCTATCTTCTCAAACATGAATGTCATGGAGTCCTTGGACACATTACTAATAAGCACATGCATGCCAAAGATCTTCCACTATTGAACAGTCTGTTTGATTAAGGCCTTAGCTATACACTTGTCCCTATTTACTACAACCAATATGTATCAAGGCAACTATCCCCCTTTGTCTTCTATCCCCTGCGACTTTCCCTTATCTGTGTGGAATCAAATCTGTATGGAGTTGTTGGTTTAATAGTCTTTGGGTTTTATTTTCCAAAAACATGTATCAAGGCAATTGAGGCAAGGTAACCCTTTAGTTGCCTCTAACACATAGTTGCCAAGCTACTTAAGCGCCCTTAAATAGTTAATAAAATTATATAATTATTTATTTAAATAAATTAAATATATATATATATTTATTTTAAATAATTAACTATTTAAATACATATTTAAATAAATTAATTAAATAAATAACTCTCTGATAGAGCATTAAATGATAAGTAAAGATTCTTAAACTATTGATTACCGACTTTGAATTTATCCGATCTACTTGGGCCAATGAATTCATAGTGCTTGAAATTATGGGATTGAACTTCTAAACTTCTCAAAAGGAGTAATTTTTTACATTGAACGGCCAAGGTTGCTACAAATTATTAATTTTTTGGAGTCAAAAATTGGATATCTAGTATGATCCTATAGTTTCAAACGTTCAGAATTCATTGAAGTGAACGGATCGTTCAAATTCAAATCTAAGAGTCCCTAATTTATCAATATATATAAGCATTTAATGCTCTGGGGTTAAATAATAAAATAATAATTTTATGTTAAAGTTGTACTTTACAACTACGACATGTGCAATTAGTGGTTTTTTGTCCGACTTTAATTCAAAGTTGGATTTTTGGATACCAACTTTCATTTTTTGTCATAAAGTCAATGTTAGGAATACCGACTTTGATCAAAATGCTTTACTTCTTCAAATAAAACTTTTGTTGCATTTTTCTTATAATTTTAACTAAAAATTACTTTATTTGGAAAAAAACCCCACATATGGACAATATCTTCTCCTATTGTTTCCCCCCATGAATAGAGATTCTGGGCTCCTGACCCTTAGTGACGGACCATATCTGCCAGCAATATACACGCCTATTGTTCCCGTTCATGCATGGCCCAAGCAATTCTATGTTGGCTTGTTGGTAATAAGCATCAACAATCAGTTGCTGTCTGTGACGAAGGAGGTCTTCATGGAAACCAAGGCAGTCATTGACACCAGTTCCCTAATCTTGTACATTACAAAGCTAGGCTACACCACCCTCAGGATGGCTATCCGCAACAACATGACGTGGTATAAGCTTGTGCCCCGACCACGGTTAATGTGATGGAAGTGGATTCATCGATGGTCACCTTCCACTTCACTGATGCCAAACTCTTACTAAGGTTGTTCTTTAATGATCCCTTAAATGAGCACATCTACTGCCTGGCATTCACGGCTAACAACTTCACATGCTCCCTATCTATCATCGGGGTGATCCAGTTGCATGGGTTGCAGGTCATCTATGATCTCGGCGAGAACAAAATTGGTTTCTCTACTATTAATCCTTATTGCCATTGACCCATATAAATATATATGTATGCATACTACCCGGTACATGTTCATGCACAATGGAATGTTGTGAATCAAAATAAAATTCATATTATTCTAGACATCACATGAAACGAAGGACAACTTCTCCCACTCATTGGGCTTTCTTTCCTACTATTTTTCTTCATATATTCTCTCTTTTACAATTTAAAAAACTAAAGAAGATAATATATTTGGCTATATCTCTTTTCAATATGGCTTGTTTGGTTAGAGTATCAAAAATGATACTATATTAGTATTGATATTGATATTTTTAAAAGTTGGAGTATCAATATCAAAATTGATACAATTTAACACTTGTATCATGATACATACTTTGTTTGCAATATAAATTTTAAAATTAATACTATTAACCAAACATTTCTAGGTGATTACCATCAATATCAACTTTAAACATAAATGCTCATCATCAAAATTTAGAAGTCAAGATAAAATGATATTACATGAAGTTAGAGGTTTTGATAATTGAAATCTCTAAAAGTTGAAATAAATGTTTAATAGTTGCCAAACACATCTTTTAACATGTTTTGTAATAAATTAATTATAACAAAAATTTAATTTATCATGCAACCAAACATCCCCATTGGATAGTTTTTATCTGATCCAAATAATATCAAGTTCATATTTTTATTTAATAATTTTGATAATATAAAATATAAAAAATTAAATTATGAAACATAAAATTCACTGTATATTTATTAATGCATTTGAGAATATTAAAACATGTTTTAATAAATAATTAAAAATATATAATTATAAACATTAGTTATATATTATAAAAGTTTTTGCAAAGTGGATTTTAATCATGATGGAACAATTTTTTAAAATAGTATTGTTAAATATTCATATATTATTCATAGACATGATATCCACTATGAGGATACCTCTTAAATAGGACCTTCCACTTTATCCACATGTATCTGTTTTGATGTTGAGTCAGGTAGGAGCATCAACATGTCTAATCTTGTTGTTCATTTAGTTAATTTATACTATCATCCATACTTGTATTATATGGCACTCAAAAAATAAATTAAGTGATCAATGATGGCATCTCTCATAGAGCATACAGGCAGGTATCACCGACTCACTCAAGGATGTGAGAGCTACAAAGTGCAACCTATTAAGCTAATCAATCTTATCTATGTATCCAATATATATACTATCTACTCTACAAGCATGATCTAAACTTGCATGGCACACAATCTTCATCTAAGGATATGATCTAGTTATACACAGCCCAAAATATATAATGATATATCTATTTATCTATATATAGACATCTTTTCCACGAACTTTACACATTGAAGTGTGGTATGTAGAAATTAAAATGATTATGGCACCTGTGAGAAATAGGTTCTTCTCTATGATAATCTTCCTTCTTCTTTGTTCTGTACTGATAGAAATGTATGCCCTACAAGTTAATCATATGTAATATGATTTTACATTTCTTATAATATCTTATTCAGTATAAATGGCATAATCTTCATTACTTGCACTATCTAGATGCGTCTATCGTAATGAAGTCCTAAGTTGCATGCAATGATGATTGAATTATGATGAGATCATGATAATAAGATTAATCATCTTGAAGCATGTACTATAAATGTTCCTAGTCGTAAGATCCTCGAGATGGGACATCAAGGATACAGTAAGACTAATGTATATGATATCTTCTCATATGATGAGAATGACCGATCTCATTGGTCATCGGTGTGGGGACACTGAGATACATATATAGGTGCTCATTAGATGAATGAGTTCACTTAACTGACAAGTATAGAATCCCTGAATGGTATCTTACCGAACTGTTGATCAGGGTATTATATCATCACGGTTGCACTGTTAGATCTTTGACCTGAGTCGCCAAAGATGCCTTGCCGGGCGTACCATGTACTTTGACTATTGACTTATGGATCACTTAGTATTGTGGTCCTTTATAGTTAATGGATTGGGTATATGAGAAACCCGATGGAGGCAATTGAGCGGACAATAGGGGATCGTCCACTCTCGGTAGGAGAGAGAGAATGTTTTATGGATAGTACTCTAAATCCTTGGCCAAGGTAGATAGGATAATTGGAAAAGGGTTTTCTAATTGATCCAATTAGGAGTACAAGATTCCATAGTGTCGGTATATTTAGGAGTTGACAGTCAATACCGTACTCCTATCCGACAGGGACATTGGATGGACGAAGATTTATATCCATGTGGTAACAGATGATGGAAAGGCTCTTTGGAGAGGAGTTTATCCCCGAAGCCGTTTGGGATCATAGGATGTGGTTTATACCCTTTATGATCGGTAGGTCGTTAAATCTATTATGAGATAATATATTTAATTTAAAAGAAGTTGTTCTTTTAATTAGGCCTCAACCAAATGAGCTATTGGGCCTAGTAGGTCACACACATAAGGGCTAATCCATAAGTTTGGGGGCAAGGGTGCAAATATAGAGAAAGTAGGGGGATTTTGTGAAAAACTTCAAATTCTCTATATAATAGCGAATTGAGCATGAGCCCCACAAGCCAAGGGCTGCAAAATTCGTCCCTACCTTTCTCCTTCACATTTTCCCATGCTTGAGGCTGTCGAGATTCGATGGGACTACATCTGGGGCGAGTCGGAAGGTATGATGCAAAGGAGAACCCGACTATGAAAGCAGCTCGTGTGGATACGACTAGAGGCTGCACACTTGAGTATCTGAATGAGCGTAAGAATGCTCTATCTTCTCCGATCTTTAGGGATTATTTGAATCCCGCAAAGGTACGTATTTGAAATCGTTTCGAATATCGATTTTGACGACGTCATTCGGTTTCGATCGAGACCAAGACAATGATATACAGGGAATCGGATATTTTCCACTGCGCCTATCTAATTGGACCGATTCCCTACAGTGGTATCAGATCCAGGTTGAAGTCTCGTTCGAATCCGACGTCGTTTCGACGTCGTTTCATATATTTCATGTTTTCCCGAATCTATACAAACGTCCATCTTGATGGAGTAACCATAAATCATATGGGATACCTCTTGAATATTGGTTGTTTCTATATGAATCTCGTGACAATGGGCTTTTCAACGCCGCAAACCGTTCAAATTTTGGATAACCGGAGAGTCCGGTAGAGGGTTTGAAAGATGGTGGTTTCGTTTTACGGAATTCACCGGTTCGAATTGGGGATTTCTTTATATCTTCTTCCATGGAGACATTTGCTGTCTAATAGATGGTTTAGAAGATAGGTAATATGATTATAAATATTTTTCCATCATTCTTTGGCTTCGAACGGCGCTGTCGAAGGTCGATTTAGAGTTTTTCCGACGGGGAGAAACTTTAGGGACGACGGCCCTTCTTTCCTAGTTTTCTGTTGATTGGGATTTTTTCATGGAAATAAAATAGTATTTTTGGATTCCTTGTTCGATTTGGAATCGGACCACTATTTTTGGCTATTTTTTTGAGACCGGAATGTCCGAATTATGGAAGGCCCTAAAAGCCCTCTTCCGCGGTTACTGTTCATCCTTATCGGGTGGAGGAGACGGGACCCTCGAGACCCGATAGTCGGATCCGCGCGGGTCAACGCAGTTTGGCCGCGGCCGTTGCGCGTGTGCCGTTGGCGCGCCGCGTGAAGCGCGCGTTGCGCGTCCATTCAAAAAAAAAAATTGAACCGCCCGCGTGCGGCGGCTCGCGGGCACATGCGCCCGCGGTGCGCGGGACGACGCTGTGTGCCAGCGCCTGCAGCGCACGGGCGGCGCAGTCGTTGCGGATGAGGGGCGGCGCAATGCACCGAAGCCAATTTTAATTGATTTAATATTGATTTAAATTAAAAGGAAATCTGATAAATGCAAGGAAAATTCTAGAAAATTTGTAAAAATTTCTGGAATATCATATAATAGATTATCAAAGTGTTTGATGATCTTTTATGTGGTTTTGAGTTCCATTGTCATAGATTCATTCATTGTTAAGTTTTTAAAATTGTTTTAATGACTTAACTTGAGTAATTAATGACTAAATTAATTCTGTAAAATATGATTTTTTAGAATGATGATTAAGACTTTGATTTGACACTTTGTATAGTTTTGGGAATACATATATTGTCTAAATTGTTTGGAGTTGCTTGTTTATATCATATAAATTGTTTATATGTTATTTCATGTTATTTACTTCATGAATAATTCGACAAGCAAGAAATTGAGAATTTCAAAATATATGATGTATATTTTTATGATATAATAGTTATATCATATTGTTACCACGTATTCGCACTATGTTCATGTGATGACATGTATGTGTGAATGTTTGGATGATCATGGACTAAGTGTATGTCATGGGATGATACGTGTTTGAAGTTAGCATGTAATTAAGGGCCTGCGTGCCTAATCTTCTCTCTTATCAATTCTGATTGTATATTCTACCTCCCTCTAAAATGTACTCCCCTTGATTAAGATCAATGTTTCTTATTTGATTAACGTACATTTATGGTTTTGCGTATCCTTAATGCTCTTGTAATGACAAGAAGACCGATCGAGGTGGAGAAGAGAGAGGAATGCAAGGAGAAGAGTTCTTCGAGGCATGATAATGGCTTGTCAATACCGGCATAGGATGATGAATCCTTTAATGCATACCGATCTGGCTCCGGTCATGCATTAATGTGATGAAAGTCCATGATCATCTATTTAAATTTTGCATATTGGATATGTATGTGTGTGTGCTAGATACCTCAGATATATGGTATTCAAAGGTATTCATATATATATATATATATATATGTGTAGCACATACTCTGACGAGACTAAAATAAAAACCCCTCTTCATTTAAATTAGGTTGATAAGCATGGGACATTAAGAATGACCCACGTAGCCTTCCGTTGTTATGGTCTCGATGAGCCAATCTTAGATTGGGTGAGTTTGTTGTGTTTCCCACAAGTCTCACTCAGCAAGGGATTGGTGATCGTGGCCAAGGCTTAAAGTCGAACCTTGGGGTGGATCATTGGCATGGCCTTGTTGTGTTTCCCACAAGGGCTGTGTTGAAAATCCATACCCATAACGTAACAAGCGGATTTGACCTAACTAGAGTATACGACTTGTTGTGTTTCCCACAAGGTCATGACTATAGAGGCTAAATGACTACGAGTTGCAAGAGTTGCAACTGGCAAAAGTTGCCTACCTATTAAGTATGAGATGACTTGTTGTGTTTTCCACAAGGTCATCACCATAAGGTTAATAGGGTCTTAGTCCCCACTAGGATATCATCATGTTATCCCATATTTGCATAATGAGGGTTATGCAAATTCGTCGAAATTAGTGGGAGCACAAATTAGGATAAAAGACTATATCATAATTTACATTGAATGTCTGCAATATTTTCTAAATAGAATTATATCTCCGTTATAGAATATGATTCTTAACCATCAGTTATCTTTCTTACTAGAAGTCATTAGGCTCATTTATATTAACTTCCTTGACTGGTTTAGAATCATGAGAAGTGTTCTCATGGTTGACCATGTAACTAACCTACTTGGGAAGTGGGTGCCTACTAATCATCTAATGTAGTATGAGAAGATGAGATCTTCATCTCATCAGAAAGATGTATTATTTGCTTTACACTAAATGTTAGTCTCTATATGAAGTCTAGTGGCAACATGGACGGATGGATATGAGATCTATCATGGCTCATGATAATGAGCAAATTTAAGTCAAGATTAAAATAACAATACATCTTCAATACTTCTTGTTGGTAAGACCAATGAAAAGAAGTGAGATCATTAGATGAGAAAATGAAGGCATAGATAAAAGTCAAGAAGTTGGTCAAGGATATTAAGCCCAAATAAGACATAGGATTGCTCTTCTACTATCATGATAATGATTGGTGGAAAAGTATATTATATATATAAATATTTCAAAGGAGGAGCTGGAAGAGCTTGATAAGCTTTTGGCATCTCAATCATTGACTTACTTGTCATACACATATACACATCAAGTATAAGATACTATTTGTGTATATTATAGTATAAGATACTAAACATATGTCTTATGGTATTAGATACCAGATATGTATATCTTGTATGAGATATTAGATATACATAATTTTCTATAAGATGTTATATATGCATTTATTGTATGAGATACTAAATATGCATCTTATATCTACAAAGGTTGCAGATAATGACAAGTAAATAAAGGCTTGACGTATAAAGATTAACCTACATATACAAATGGTGCAAGAGTTGTATCATTGATAGTGGGAGGTACAAATCTTTAATAGCCTTTTTTGGTGTCCTTATGATGAAGATTGTTGGTTTTATCCTTCTTTATGAACATTATCGATATTTCCTACTTGAATAGATATTGATTTATTTTGAGTTATGGAAATGATAATTTTTCTAAGATTATGAATGGCAAAACATTTGCTAGTGAGAGCTTAGTAAATAATTTACTCATATGAGATATGGAAGCTCTCATGGTATATGTGAATGCTCCTCTTAAGAGGAAATAGGTTGATATAGATCAATCTAATTCTTTAGCTTAATATAGACATGGTCATGTCAATGAGAAAAGACTTAAGGAGTTCCATATAGATGGAAACATGAAGGCAAATGATTTTGAATCATTAACCAAAAGTGAGTCTTATCTCATTGAAAAATGACTATCTCTCCATTTACTAGAAATGGAGGGTGGACCAAGGAGTTAACAGAACTCATACATTTGGATGTGTATTGGTCTGTGTCTATTATGGCTAAAGATGGACATTCTTACTTCATCCTTAATAGATAATTTCTCTGGGCATAGATATGTGTACTTGTGAAGTGCAAATATGAGGCTTCGAGAAATTGTCTAAGTTATAAATGAAGAAAAGAATAAATGAAAGAGTATTAAAGCTTTTTGATTAAATCAAGAAGTGAAATACTCAAGTACTTGATTCATACATCATTTGAAGGATATTACAACTTTGTCTTGATGGACATCTCCCTATAACCCTTAGATTACTTAAGTAGTAGAAACAAGGGTGATTGTGTCATGTGTGACATGACACAAGTAATGACAACTTTTGCAAAATATTCCTTGTCTACTTAGGGCTAAGCACTCAATATAACCACTCTATATTGGTACCTTCTAAATTTATTCTGATTATTCCATATATGATATAGAAGAAAGGGGTTAACTCTTGATCTTAAACTAGTTAAGATTTCGGAATGTCCAACCATAATGAAGATGTATAACCCATAATAATTAGAATATAAGATAGAAGTGTAGACTTGTAGGATATCCTAAGGAAACTTTAGGATATTTAAATATACCACTTTATGAGATAAAAGGTATGTGTTACTCAACTTACTGTATTCTTAGAGGAAGAGTTCCTCCTTAAAGAAAACAATGGGAGCAAGGAATTTCTGGAAGTTGTTCCAGACCCACAACCCAAAGACACTTCTATTGAGGTACTAATTGATAATTGCATACATCATAGGTCTTCAATTGTGCGCATTCCATCTTGTAGATATGTGAGACATATCTTTGATGGAAGAATATAGGCACAATAAAGTGAGGATATTGATCCAAAGACCTATGAAAGGTAATATGAGATATTGATTCTAAAACAGGAGAAGAC
Organism: Cryptocoryne crispatula var. balansae; assembly: GCA_036172225.1. Lineage (NCBI taxonomy): Eukaryota > Viridiplantae > Streptophyta > Magnoliopsida > Alismatales > Araceae > Cryptocoryne > Cryptocoryne crispatula. Next base: position 20,426,550 of record CM069923.1, on the reverse strand, counting down.
AATAAAATCTATAATAATATCCATCTATTTTAGCCAAGTTTGGAACTTGGTAGATCCACCTTGTAGACACGCCAAATTCGCCTAATTCAGAGCATAAAACTCATGTTTTATAGGGTAACATGTGTGATTGACCTTATAATGATGCCGGGTCTTTTAAAAATTGATTCGGAGCTTCGCCGAACGAAATCGGATGCTTTCTGAAGTTTTCCGCAAAAAGCCGTAATTTCCAAGCGAAAGCCACACGTAAATCGTGTAAACACAAAAATTGGCTGAATGACCAATGCCTAATGATCATGCATTGAAGGTTATGGTCATATTCACGCCCCGGACAAGTTTTGTTGCATACCGTGCCTTTCCGGTTTACCGTCGGAGTCATTTTGACCTGTATTGGATCTTTTGTTCACTGCCCTAACTTCCGGACAAAATTATGAAGTTTTGGAAGGTGTTATGGCTTATCCGATGCTATAGAGGGCTTCTTAGGTCTGTTATCTTTCCAACGCAACAAACGGCGTCGAATTCCGAGTTCGGGAGTGTTCGCAATGGCTTCCGGAAGAAGGACGCGCGAAACCAGTCCCATGCGCCCGGGTTCCTGGTCACATGCGTCCGGGACCCAGGGCACGTGGCCATGCGCCCTACCAGTGAGGCACGTGGCCTTGTGCCCTCACTTGAGGGCACATGCACCCTACCTTGGAGGCACGAGGGACCCAGTTTTTCACCCGGACTCCACCACTGAACGGCAGGACCGGATAAGACCATTATCCTCGGGAATAGTGCCATGCACCCTTACTGGGGGCACATGCGCCCTTCAGTGGGGCGCATGCGCCCAGCACCAGGGCGCATGCGCCCAGGGGTGGGGCGTAATGAGCCCTATTTTTTAGCTCCGATCGCACTGCTCGTTCTCCTATAAATGGACTCTGATTCTGGTCATTCCAAAGGCAGGTGCACGACTCCCCAGGCATCTCAAGACGTCCTAGCACCCTCCTGCATCTATTTTATGATTTTTAGAGAGAGAATTTCGAGTTTTTAGAGAGAGAAAAGTCGGTTCAAGAGAGAGGAAGGCTGTTCTGCAGGTGATCTGCCAAGTCTCTCTTCTTCGGCCTCTACAGAAGTGTGTGGACGTCTGCTGCCTGAGTTCTCTTCATCAAAGTTCTTCCTCTCCAAGTCTTCTTGAGTTTACAATCGACGGAACTTGATTCAGAGGTCGGGGCTGGTCTTGACGAGCGGAGAAGCAAAGTCGCGCCTGGCAGATCCTGGACTGCTGCTCGGCTTTTTCGACAACACAGATTTGGCTATATCTTCCTCTATTCAACTCAGAATCTTTCAGTTCTTTTTCCTATCTCTTTGTTTTGTGATTCTCCATAATCCTATTATTTTTTTACATTTTTTTTCATTACTTTTACTCTGTTATTCAAAAAATAAAAAAAGGGGTTAGAGATAACCCGAATCCGGTCAGTTTCTAGTCAATTGTGTGTTTTATGTTATTCTCTTTACATATACTCCACTTTGTCTAGTTCTAATTGTCTATTTCACTTGTTTATTTGTCTAGTTGCACAGAATATCAAGCACCCACACGTTGAGGACTCTTCTTCATCGGCCGGCCGAAGAAGGAGAAGCTTAAACTCACACTCTTCACGCTAAGGTACACACGGTCATCTTTCATTTTAATTCTATAAATCGGAACCCACGGTTCCTGGCGACCATGTTTATTTCTTCTCACCCTCTTCCCACATGACCCGAACCGTCTCTTTGGTGATCGAGCGACGCCAAGGGATGAAAGTTCGGGGATCAATGTGAGTGTGGGATCAAGGTGAGAGTTGCTTTCCGAGCTTTATTCCTTTCTTTTCTCATACCCTCTTGAGGTGACGATCTGGGTTCACGGACTTCCCCGAAAAGGAGAGGACCCCGTCGAATTTTCAGAGTCGACACACCTGAGGGTAAAGTACCCATTAGGTGTAAATAAAAATGATAAGATGGATAGGAGTGAATTTGAAGGTGAGACCTTCAAGGCATGGATGATTAAAAAGGCATCATCTAAGTTAAGGAGTTGACTATGATGATATCTTTTAACCATTGTCATAATTCAATCCATTTAGATTTTATTGGTACACATTATGACTATGAGATATGTCAATTAAGATGTTAAGATAATATTTCTCCAATGGTGAAATTTAAGGGGAGGTATATATGATACAACCTCTGTTGTATATGATACAACTTGAGGGATGTGAGTCCCAAAACATCCAAAGAATGTGTACACGTTGGTAATGTCCATTCATGGGCTACAACAACATTCTCAACCTTGGAATATAAGATTTGATAAGATTGAATCTTTTGACTTCATTTGAAATGAAGAAGAACCTTGTATGCATAAAAATGCTAGTGGGAGTGCTATTGTATTCTAAACATTTTATATTGATGGCATACTACTCATTATGAATGATGTAGGTATTTTATCATCCATGAAGCCTAACTATAAAAATGAATCCTCCATAATTATTATGGAAGAAGCTTCCTAAGGATTTAGGTCTATGGAGATAGATCTAAAAGGTTGCTTGGCTTGACCCATTTGTTGTACATAGACACAATTGTCAAAGGGTTTGACATGAAAACTCCTATAAAGGTGCCTTGCCCATAAGATATGGAGTTTATCTCTTTTAAAGAAAGATATAATACGTGAATATAGTCTCTTATGCCCTAGTCATAGGGTCTATCATGTATACTATGTGCATAACATAATGTGATGAGTACTCTAAGTGTTATGAGTAATTATCAGGCAAATCCAAGTGAGAGTCACTAGATAGTTGAGAAGCATATCTTTAAGTACTTGAGAAGTACCAAGGATGCATTTCGAGTATGGAGGATAGGATTGGAAGTTTGAGTTTGACTTAAACTTCTAGTTACATATGACTGGTAGTTAGGGTACATGTTTACCCAGATGGTGGTGCAGTGAGCTGGAAAAGTTCCATGCTATAAACACTGTAGATTTTACAAATCATAATTGCTGCCGACTACTTATGAAGTAGTCTAGATGAAGGAGTTCATCTTATATTAGGGAGTTGTCTCTAATATCTCTGATAATGTACCATTGTTTTGTGAAAATGATGGATCATTACTTTTGTAGTGGAGCCTTTGTCTCATCAGAAGTTTAAACACTTCTATGGCAATACTACATGATCAGAGTGGCTGCAACTTAAGAAGATATGATTAAAGATAGAGTATCTTAAACTATAAATATTGCAGATTCACTAACTAAGGCCCTGACTCAAACTGTGTTTTAGGGTCACCTTGGGCTGATGGAGATCAGACATGTGGGTGATTTGCTTTAGCGCAAGTGGGAGATTGATAGAAATGTATGCCCTACAAGCCAATCATATGTGAAATGATTTTACATTTCTTATAATATCTTATTCAGTATAAATGGCATAATCTTCATTACTTGCACTATTTAGATGCATCTATCGTAATGAAGTCCTAGGTTGCATGCAATGATGATTGAATTATGATGAGATCATGATAATAAGATCAATCATCTTGAAGCATGTACTCTAAATATTCCTAGTCATAAGATCCTTGAGATGTGATATCAAGGATCCGGTAAAACTAGTAAACTAGTATATATGATATCTTCTCATATAATGAGAATGACCGATCTCATTGGTCATCAGTGTGGGGACACTGAGATACATGTACAGGTGCTCATTAGATGAATGAGTTCACTTAACTGACCAGTATAGAATCCCTGAATGGTATCTTATCGAACTGTCGATTAGGGTATTCTATCATCACGGTTGCACGGTTGGATCATTGACCTGAGTCGCTAAAGATGTCTTGCCGGGCATACCATGTACTTTAACTATTGACTTATGGATCACTTAGTATTATGGTTCTATATAGTTAATGGATTGGGTATATGAGAAACCCGGTGAAGGCAATTGAGCGGACAATAGGGGATCGTCCACTCTCGGTAGGAGAGAGAGAATGTCCTATGGATAGTACTCTAAATCCTTGGCCAAGGTAGATAGGATAATTGGAAAAGGGTTTTCTAATTGATCCAATTAGAAGTACAAGATTTCATAGTGTCGGTATATTTAGGAGTTGACAGTCAATGCCGTACTCCTATCCGACAGGGACATTGTATGGACGAAGATTTATATCCGTGTGGTAACCGATGATGGAAAGGCTCTTTGAAGAGGAGTTTATCCCCGAAGCCGTTTGGGATCATAGGATGTGGTTTATACCCTTTATGATCGGTAGGTCGTTAAATCTATTATGAGATAATATATTTAATTTAAAAGAAGTTGTTCTTTTAATTAGGCCTCAACCAAATGAGCTATTGGGCCTAGTAGGTCACACACATAAGGGCTAATCCATAAGTTTGGGGGCAAGGGTGCAAATATAAAGAAAGAAGGGGGTTTTTGTGAAAACTTCAAATTCTTTATATAATAGCGAATTGAGCATGAGCCCCACAATCCAAGGGCTGCAAAATCCGTCCTTACCTCTCTCCTTCATGTTTTCCCATGTTGGAGGCCGTTGAGAGTCGATGGGACTTCATCCGGGGCTAGTCGGAAGGTCCGATGCGAAGGAGAACCGGACCATGGAGGCAGCTCGTGAGGATACGACTAGAGGCTGCACACTTGAGTAGTTGAACGAGCGTAAGAATGCTAGATCTTCTCCGATCTTTAGGGATTATTTGAATCCCGCAAAGGTACGTATTCGAACTCGTTTCGAATATCAGTTTTGACGACGTCGTTCGGTTTTGATCGAGATCAAGACAATGATATACGGGGAATCGGATATTTTCCACTGCGCCAATCTGATTGGACCAATTCCCTACATATGCATACCACAATTCGTGGAGAATACCAGCTGAACCTTGAATGAATTTTTGAAAATAAAAGTCTAATTGGAATCGAAAGGTAATTTTGTGTATCTTCTTCCATAATTATCAGTAACATTCTTCATGGTAGGATCATTTGCTCCACAATTAGTTTGATTTCCACTGATATTTTATTCTTTCTTATCATTTTCATCACCTCACATCTATATATTAAACAAGTACACACACACCTCTCATCTATAAGATCCCTGCTTTGAAATTTTCAATCATGGGAGATCGTTCAATGAAGATTGTGCGTGCATATAGGCTGTGTTCTCCAACACACTAGCACTCGTCGGCGGTCATAGAAATCTTGGCCTGTTATTCGCTGAGGCTATCTCATATGCATGAATGACTCTGGCTGCAGGATGCCAGTATAGCAACCATAGCATCGGTGTTGCGCAGCTGGGCCTATTGGCATCAACTGTCAGCATACCAGTGGGGGACATCTTGCCACTGGGTGGTTCAGCAGTGACAATGATAATGGCCGCGACCGTGGTAGGTGCACCAATCGGGTTACATACATGGACGACTCTCACATGTCTAGTTTCTTCGTTAGGGATTAGGTCCCCTAGGCGGGAACTGATAGAAATGTATGCCCTACAAGCCAATCATATATGATATGATTCGACATTTCTAGAAATATCTTATTCAATTAATTAGGCAAATCTTCATTATAAGCTCTTATTAGAAGCGAATATCATAATGAAGTCCTTGATCAAATACAATGATGATTAAATCATGATGAGATCATGATAATGAGATTGATCATCTAGAGGTATTTGATCTAAATGTTCCTAGTCATAGGATACTTGAGATGGGACATCAAGGATCCGGATAGACTAGTGTATGTGATGTCTTCTCATGTGATGAGGAATACCGATCTCATTGGTCATTAGTGTGGAGACACTGAGATACACATACAGGTGCTCATTACTTGAATGAGTTCACTGAACTGACCGAATTAGAAACCCTAAATGGTATCTTACCGAACTGTCTATCAGGGTTTTCTATCATCACGGTTGCATGGTTGGACCTTTGACCTGAGTCGCCATAGATGCCTTGTTGGGTGGAACTTGTGCTTTGACCATTGACTTATGGATCACAATTTAGATGGTCCTATATAGCGATGGATCGGGTACAAGGAAAATCCGATGGAGGCAATTGAGCGGACAACAAGGGATCATCCACTCTCGGTAAGTGAGAGTGAATGTCCTATGGGATAGTACTCTAAATCCCTGGCCAGGGTAGATAGGATAATTGGAAAAGGAGTTTTCCAATTGATCTAATTCCGAGTACATGATCCTATAGAGTCGGTACACTAAGGAGTTGACAGTCGATGCCGTACTCCTTTACGATCGGGACATTGGATGGATGAGGGTTTATATCCATGTGGTAACTGATGATGGAAAGGCTCAATGGAGATGAAATTATCCCCATAGCCATTTGGGATCATGGGATGTGGCTTGTACCCTTCATGATCGGTAGGCCGATTAATCTATTATCGGATAACGGATTTAATTAAATTAAATAGAATTGTTCTATTTTATTTAGGCCTCAACCAAATAGGTTATTGGGCCTAGTGGTTCACACACAAAAGGACTTATCCACAAGTACAGGGGCAAGGACATAATTTATAGAGATTTTGGGTTTTTATGAAAAATTCCATAATTCTCTATAAATACTAATGGTTTCAGCCAAACCCAATCAAGCCAAGGGTGAAAACCACGTCCCAAGCCTCCTCCCTACCTCCTCCTCTCTTTAGAAGGTGTCCATGGTCGATGGAGCTCCGTTCGGGAAGAGTTCTCGAGGCTGGCGCGAAGGGAGAACCTGCTGTGGGTGAAGTTCATGTGGATACTGCTGGAGACCGGACGCTTGAACGGTTTGGAGAGCTTTATAAGCTCATCTCCTTCTTCTCCATGGGATTATATGAATCCCTATCAGGTATATTCGAACCCGATTTGATCGGTTTTCGGTTTTCGTCGTTCGGTTCTGATTGAGACGGATTCTAAAGGAACCCATAGGAATCGTCGCTTCCGCTGCACCAAATTTTAATGGATGATTCCTTACAGTGGTATCAGAGCCAGGTTCAAGTCTCGGTCGAAACCGACGTCGAATCGACATTATTTCATGCTATTTATGTGTTCCCGAATCTGTGCAAACGTCTGTTTTGACGAGGCCACCATATTCTGTGTATGACTCAGATAAAATATTTATTGGCCTTGGTAGAATATAGTGATATAGGGCTTTCCATCTCCGCAAACCGTTTGAAGTTTTGATATCTGTAGTGTTCGGGAGAAGCCTCAAAAGTTGGTGTTTCTGTCATGCCCGAACCGACACCCGGATTTGGGGATTTTGTGAAATCTCCGTCCACAGAAGAAATTGAGGCTTGGAAAAGGTTCGGGAGATGGGTAATATGATTACCTAACCTTTACCTTTGATATCCAGCTTTGAACGACGGCGGAGGATGAGAATTTTTGAGTTTTTCGACGAACTAGGGTTCTGCGGAATCTGGCGGCGCCGACTTGTTTCTTCCTGATTTCCCATTGATAGAGAATTTTTATCTGAAAGTATATATACATATTTGGAAACTTAATATGATGAGGATTCTAAATTGTATTTTTGGAGAATATTTTGCTTCCTGGATAAAGATTTATCCTCGTTACAAAATTGAGATTTCTGCTACGGAATTTGGGTGACCGCCGCCTCTTCTTCCTCATTTTTTGGACTATTGAGATTTTTCCTGGATATGAGGCCAACGTTTTTGGATTCCTTATTCTATAAGGATTCCAACTCATATTTTTTCGGATTTTTCGGAGTCCGGGATAAGGAGATAAATCCGATTCTATTGAAGAGATTTCTCCCGGATGAACAGTGCTATTACGCGCAGTCGGTCGGCGCACGCGCCGGCGCACCGGCGGTCGGCACACACCCGCTGGGGGACTGGCGCACGCCAGGGCGCACACCGGCGCACGCCGGACGGGCGCAGTGCGTCGCCATACGCGGCGCATTGCGGCAGACACCATTTATATGCTTTTAAAGTGTTTAAAATCATAGAAAATTCCGAAAAAATGCCAGAAAAATTCTGAAAAATTCTATAATATTATTTAACATGTTTTTAAAGTGTTTAATGACATTTTATATGATGTTTAGTTCTATTTACATAGATTCACTCATGGTTAAACTTTAAAATTGTTTTAAAGGTTTAACTTAAATTATTAGTGTCTTAATTAATTCTGTAAAATGAGATTTTACAGAATATAAATTGGGACATTAATTTACGACCTTGCACGGTGTTGGGTATGCATGAATGTTCTAAATAGTTTAGTTTTGTATGTTCATTTCATATGAATTGTTTATATGTTGTTGTCATGTTATTTTCATGTTATTTATTTCATGAAAATTCGACATGCATGAAATTGAGAATTTCAAAATAAATTATATATAATTTTATGCTGATATATATGATATATCTCATATAATTATCACGTATGCGCTCTATGTTCATGTGATGAATGTTAGTGTGTGTATGGAGGCGATCATGGACTTAATTGTGCTTGGCTTGTGATTGCTTTTAATTGTGTTGGTTATGTTATTAAATGGGGCCTGCGTGTGCCTCCTCTCTCTCTATACAATCCGATTGTACATTCTACCTCCCTCCATTAATGTACTCCCCTTGGTTAAAACCAAGGTTTCTTATTGAGTTATGTACATTTGTGGGGTCTGCATACCCTTAAGCCGCTTGTAAGAGTTAGAAGCCGGTTCGTTGAAGGTTGGAGAGCGGGACCACTTGGAGAAGCACCCTTCGAAGTGGGAGCATACCAACTCAAGCATCTGAAGCATGGATTTGCACCTATAGGGGTGCCTTAGGTGCATGCTTAGAGTTAAGTCCATGATCACCTGATTTTGTGCATATTTGATATGTGGATGTGTGCTACAGGTTATACCTTAGATATATGATATTCCAAAGGTATTATATATACTTAGCACATATTATTGATGAGACTAAAATAAAATCCCTCCTTGTCATAATTAGGTTGATAAATGTGTGACATTAAGAATGACTCACGTAGCCTTCCATTGTTATGGTCTTGATAAGCCAATCTTAGATTGGATGGGTTTGTTGTGCTACCACAAGACTCATTCAGCAAGGGATTGGTGATCATGGCTAAGGCATTTGCCGAACCTTGGGGTGGACCATTTGCATGGCTTTGTTGTGCTACCACAAGGGCTGTGTGAAGAATCCATTCTCATAACGTAACAAGCGGGTTTGACCTAACTAGAGTATATGGCTTGTTGTGCTACCACAAGGTCATAACTCTAGAGGCTAAATGACTAAGAGTTGCAAGAGTTGCAACTGGCAATAGTTGCCTACCTATTAAGTATGGGGTGATTTGTTGTGCTACCACAAGGTCATCACCATAAAGTTAAAAGGGTCTTAGTCCCCACTAGGATTTCATCGTGATATCCCGTCTTTGCATAATGAGGGTTATGCAAATTCGTCGAAAATTAGTGGGAGCATAAATTAGGATAAAATACCATATCTTAATTTTAATGAATGTTTGCAATGTTATTTTGATAAAATTATATCTCATTGTAGAATACGATTATAAACCACCATTAGTATGGCATATTAGATGCCATATAGCTTAATGGATCACACTTCTTAGATCGGTTTAGAACTAAGAGAATTGTTCTCATAGTTGACCAATTAACTATTCTACTTGAGAAGTAGGTGTCTCCTAAATTATCTAGTGATATGAATGAAAGATAAGATCTTATCTCATGGACAAGATGCATTGTTTGCCTTAAATTAGATGTTAGTCTCTATAAGACATAATTATAGAGACAACATGGATAGATGGATATGAGATCCATCATGGCTCATATTGATGAGTTAACTAAAGGGCAACTTAGATCAACAATACATTTTAATTACTTCTTGTTGGTGAGACCAATAGTAAGAAGTAAAATCATTAGATAAAAATAGGAGAGAGTTAATAGTAAAAGAAGGTGGTCAAGATAATAAAGCCAGAATAAGACAGGATTCTTACACTGTCATGATGATGAAAAGTGGAAGAGGAAGTACAAAGTGTTTTGTATATAATGCAAAGGTGGAACTTGAGAAGCTTCATGTATCCAAGTCATTGGCACTTACTTGTTTTAAATGTACACTTAATAGTATTAGATACTATATGTGTATATCATAATATTAGATACTATGGATGCATCTGATGGTATGAGATACCAGATATGCATCTTATATCTACAAGGAGTTGTAGATGATGACAAGTAAATGAAGGCTTAATAAAGAAGATATTGACCTACATATGAAATGGTGCAAAAGTTGCATCATTATTAGTGGGAGGTGCAATTCTTTAATAGCCTTATCGAGATGTCTTAATAATTAATATTGCTATTATATCCTTCTACAAGAACTTTATATGATTTCCTACTTGAATAAATGTTGATTTATTCTAAGCTATGGAATTGATAGATGTTCTAATAGATTAAATGGCAAAGTGTTTGCCAGTGGGAGCTTAATGAATTGTTTAATCATATTTGATATGTTAGCTCTCATGTTATGTGTGAATATTCCTTTTAAGAGGAAATGGGTTGATTTAGATCAATCTACACTTTAGCTTTATATAGACATGGAGAATGGGTTAATGAGTTATTAGAACTCATACATTTAGATGTATGTTAGCCCATATCTAGTAAGGCTAAAGAAGAATATTTCTACTTCATTATTTCAAAGATGATGTCTCTAGGTAAGGATACATGTACTTTATGAAGTACAAATCTAAGACCTTTGAGAAATTATCTGAGATTAAGAATGAAGTAGAGATACTAATGGAACTAGTATTAGAACTCTTTGATGAGATCAAAGAGAGGAATACTTAAGTACATAATTCACATATAATTGAAAGATATTAGAATCTAATGGACACCTCTTTACACATTTTAGCTTAATTGAGTAGCTAAAATGAGAAGTCATATTATGTAAGACATAATATGAACAATGACAAGCTTTGCAAAATTCCTCTTGTCTAATTTGGCTAAGTACTCATTATAACCACTTGTTCTTAATAGGTACCTTCTAAGTCTGTTCTGATCATTCAATATAGGATATGGAAAAGGGGTTAAAACTTGACCTTAAGCAAGTTAAGGTTTCGGAATGTCCGACCTGGTGAAGAAGTATAACTCTAACAAGTTGGAATATAAGACTATGAAGTGTTGGCTTGTGGAATATCCTAAGGAAACTTTTGGATATTAAATATACGACCCTTATGTATAAGGGTATGTGTTGCTCAGCTCACTATATTTCTAAAGGAAAAGTTCCTTCTTAAGAAAGATAGTGGGAGCAAGGTATATATGGAAGATGTTCCAGTCCCACAACCCAATAACACTTCTATTAAGGTGCTAGTTAATAATTACACAAGGACTAATGATAGGTCTTTACTTGTGTCCATTCTACCTTAAGAGATATGTGAGACATATCTCTGATAGATGAAATGAGGCATAAGATAATAAGGATATTGATCCTAGGATCTATATAGAACCAATATGAGATATTGATTCATTAATGGGAAGAGACAATAAAATACGATATAAACTTTATCTATTTTAATCAAGTTTAGAACTTGATAGATCCACCTAAGGATATAGTATCCATAAGGAATAAATGGATCACTAAAGAATAGATTGGAGTGGATTAGAAGGTAGATACCTTCAAAGGTGAGAATAGTTGAAAAGGATATCATTGAAGTCAAATGGTTGACTATGATGAGATCTTTTACCTATTCCATTGATTAATCCATTCGGATTTTGATTGTAACACTCTATGATTATGAGATAAGCTAATTGGATGTTAAGATAGTGTTCCTCTAAAGTATTTTGAGGAATAGGTGTATATGATACAACTATAGGGAATCAAGTCCCAATAACATCCAAGAAGACTGTGTATTAAGTTCATTTATGGACTGAAGTAAAAATTTCCCATAGATCATATATAAGGTTTAATGAGATTAAATCTTATGACTTCGTTAAGAATGAAGAGGAGCCTTGTGTATTCAACAAGATAAGTGGGAGTGCTGTTACTTTCTTGACATTTTATGTTGATGACATACTACTCATTGAGAATGAAGTAGGTGTGTTATCATAAGTGAACCTAGCTATCAAATTGATTCTCCAAACACAATTTGGGTTTTGAGATCTATGGAGATAGATCTAAAATCAATGCCCAGTTAATGTACGTAGTCACCATAGTCAAAGGGTTTGACATGATGAACTCCAAGATAGGTTTCTTACCTATGTGGTGTGGAGTTGATCTCTGTAAAGTGTTGTCTTTTTAGACTTCTTGAAAGATAAAGAGATCACATAAATAGAGCCCTTATGCCTTTGTCATAGGGTCTATTATTTATATGATGCTACGTACATGATGTGATTAATGCTCTAAGTGTTATGAGCATTCATCAAGAAAATCCAGGTGAGAGTCACTGGATAGTTTAGAGATATATCATTTGGTACTTAAGAAGCACTGAGAATGTATCTCTATACACTGGAGGATAAGACTTGAAGTATTGTAGTTTTACAAACACAAGCTTCTAATCAAATAAGTTTAATATTAAGTCAGAATAATGGTGGTGCAGTGAGTTGAAAGAGTTCTATGTGATAGAACACTATAAATTCTACAACATATGTAAATAAGTTTACATGGTGGTTGCACACTACTTGAGAAGTAGTCTAGATGAAGATTCTCATCTAAGGTATGGGATTGTCTCAATTTTCTCTGAAAGTGTATCATTGTTTTGAGAAAACAATGGAGTAGAGCCGATGTCTCATCAGAAGTTTAGAACTTCTGTGGCGATACCATACAAGCAGAGAGATTGCAACTTATAAAGATATAATTAAAGATAAAGTATCTACCGTTAATAACATTGCAGATCCACTAACTGAAGCAGTTACTCAAAGAGTGTTTGAGCTTCACCTCGAGCTGATATAGATCAACTAGATGGGTGATTGGCTTTAGTGCAAGTGGGAGATTGATAGAAATGTATGCCCTACAAGCCAATCATATATGATATGATTCGACATTTCTAGAAATATCTTATTCAATTAATTAGGCAAATCTTCATTATAAGCTCTTATTAGAAGCGAATATCATAATGAAGTCCTTGATCAAATACAATGATGATTAAATCATGATGAGATCATGATAATGAGATTGATCATCTAGAGGTATTTGATCTAAATGTTCCTAGTCATAGGATACTTGAGACGGGACATCAAGGATCCGGATAGACTAGTGTATGTGATGTCTTCTCATGTGATGAGGACGACCGATCTCATTGGTCATTAGTGTGGAGACACTGAGATACACATACAGGTGCTCATTACTTGAATGAGTTCACTGAACTGACCGAATTAGAAACCCTGAATGGTATCTTACCGAACTGTCTATCAGGGTTTTCTATCATCACGGTTGCATGGTTGGACCTTTGACCTGAGTCGCCATAGATGCCTTGTTGGGTGGAACTTGTGCTTTGACCATTGACTTATGGATCACAATTTAGATGGTCCTATATAGCGATGGATCGGGTACAAGGAAAATCCGATGGAGGCAATTGAGCGGACAACAAGGGATCGTCCACTCTCGGTAAGTGAGAGTGAATATCCTATGGGATAGTACTCTAAATCCCTGGCCAGGGTAGATAGGATAATTGGAAAAGGAGTTTTCCAATTGATCCAATTCCGAGTACATGATTCTATAGAGTCGATACACTAAGGAGTTGACAGTCGATGCCGTACTCCTTTACGATCGGGACATTGGATGGATGAGGGTTTATATCCATGTGGTAACTGATGATGGAAAGGCTCAATGGAGATGAAATTATCCCCATAGCCATTTGGGATCATGGGATGTGGCTTGTACCCTTCATGATCGGTAGGCCGATTAATCTATTATCGGATAACGGATTTAATTAAATTAAATAGAATTGTTCTATTTTATTTAGGCCTCAAAAAAATAGGTTATTGGGCCTAGTGGGTCACACACAAAAGGACTTATCCACAAGTACAGGGGCAAGGACGTAATTTATAGAGATTTTGGGTTTTTATGAAAAATTCCATAATTCTCTATAAATACTAATGGTTTCAGCCAAACCCAATCAAGCCAAGGGTGAAAACCACGTCCCAAGCCTCCTCCCTACCTCCTCCTCTCTTTAGAAGGTGTCCATGGTCGATGGAGCTCCGTTCGGGAAGAGTTCTCGAGGCTGGCGCGAAGGGAGAACCTGCTGTGGGTGAAGTTCGTGTGGATACTGCTGGAGACCGGACGCTTGAACGGTTTGGAGAGCTTGAAAAGCTCATCTCCTTCCTCTCCATGGGATTATATGAATCCCTATCAGGTATATTCGAATCCGATTTGATCGGTTTTCGGTTTTCGTCGTTCGGTTCTGATTGAGACGGATTCTAAAGGAACCCATAGGAATCGTCGCTTCCGCTGCACCAAATTTTAATGGACGATTCCTTACAGGAACCACTCGGCAAGGTAATGTAACGTTTGGCTGCAGCAATGACAACGTGTTGAGAAATAAACTTATTATCTCATTTATCTCTAAATTGTAATTGCCTTAAAATGGTCTTAAAAGGTCTTTAGTGGAAGAGAATAATGGGTAGTTTTTCCACCATTCATGTTATTATGAATTTTAGAATAAATGGTCATTTAGGTGGAGTTAGTGGTGCTATGTAGTGGGGTCTTGTAACCTCCCATCCGAGTAGTGAGGGAGAATTTCGTGCATCACATTTAGGTGAATTTTTAAGGGTGTTTAAGAGTCATATTTGGGGTGTTACTTCTGTGGAAAGGCTACCTAAGGCCTATACATACATGGGCCTACTTGTTCTTTGTAATCCAAGTCTTGTAATAGTGTTTATAGAGTGAGTATTGTGATTTTCTTCTATTGTGTATCCCTTATGTTATCTTCTTCTATGTCCATTGTATTTAGCTAAATTCTTGTGAGAGATAGTCTCATCACACTTCAACACAACGGAGGGCTCTTCATTGGAACCATCGGGCTAGTCAACCTTGGGCGCACCGACCAGTCACTTAATAAGTAGATGTCGCATGTGGGTAATATCTTCTCTATTGCCTCTTTCCATATATAGAGATTTTAGGCACCTGGCCCTTGGCGATAGACAATATCCAAAAGCATTATACATGCGTATTGTTCCCCAGCTTGCACGGCCCAAGTATTTCTTTGTCGGCCTATTGGCGATGAGTGTCAATAGTTAGTTGTTGCTTGTGCCAAAGGGGGTCTTCGTGGTGGCCAAGGTAGTCATCAACGTCAGTTCTCTGATGTCGTATGTTCTGGAGCTAGCCTACACCACCCTCAGGATGGCTATCAACCGTAGTATGACCCAAAATAGGCTCGTGCCCCCACCGCACCATCCCCCCACTGTTGGATGTTACCAATGTTGAATAATTAGAGTTTTTTTATTAATAGGATGTTTCTTCATGTAATGTGTTACGTGGGTTACATGTGAGGGTTCTTTGTAAGGAGATGGGTGCTCCTTTTTTAATGGTGAAGAGTTTCTCATCCAAGAGTGTTCAAGAGAAACTCATGTAAGTTTCCTTAACTTTAAGAATATGGGTTTAAACTTAGACTATGGGTTACATATGGAGAGACCTATATAAGGAGGACCATTCTCCACCATTGTACACACTTCACATATGCTTGAGCGTCCACAAGCATCTTCTTAAGAAAGAATTTCTTTTCAGTATTTCTCTATTTCCTTTGTGTAATTTGGTTGAAATAGTAGTTTCTATTCTCTTTATTTTTATCCTTAGTCCTTGATGTAATATAGCCTAGAGCCAAGTTTCTTACAGCTAACTTTCAATCCCAACAAAGTGTAAACACCTGCTATGACTTGGGCAACACGACGACAGTGGATTCTCTAACAATCACCCTCCACTTCATCAATGCCGAACTTCAACTAAAGTTTGCTAAGAAGTTCTTTCACAATCCCACGAAATGAGCACATCTATTGCTTGACATTCTCGACTAACAACTTCAGGGGCATGTTCATGCACAGACATAGTGAGGTGGATCAAAATAAAATTCATATTATCCTAGACATTACATGAAATGAAGGACAACTCCTCCCACTCTTTGGGCTTTCTTCTTGATCTTTTTCTTCATATATTCTCTCTTTGTCAAAAGTTGGTACACTTTTGGTGCATTGGTAGGTTTGTTTGTTTTTTTTCAAAGATGCTGCTGCAATGGGTGTCTGTTGCAGCGCACTGCACGATCGCATAGGTTTGTGATTATAAGAGGAATAAGTTATCAGAATTGTTTAATCTGCCCCCACCTTTTATTGACCAACCAATACATTTTGCAATAACTAATAATTTCTATATTTTATCTGTAGATAATTTAAAAAATTGAACACTGAAGAAAATAATATATTTGTCTATATCCCTCATCATTAAATGAGAAAGTCAATCTTGGAAATATAAAAGTCAGGCTCCGTCAGATGAGATTATACGAAGTTAGGGATTTTAATGATTAAAATCTCTAAAAGTTGACACAAATTTTTAATGGTTTCCCAACACATCTTTTAACATGTTTTGTAATAAAATTAATTATAACAAAAACTCAATTTATCATGCAACCAAACGTTCCCGTTAGATAGTTTTTCTCTTATCAAAAAAAAATATCATGTTCAAAATTTTAATTAATAAATTTGATAGTATAAAATATAAAAATTAAATTATTAAACATAAAATTCACTATATATTTATGAATACATTTGAGAATATTAAAACATGATTTAATGAATATTTATAAATATATAATTCTATACTTTAACTATGCAGTATAAAAACTTTTTCAAAGTGGATTTTAAACATGGTGGAACATTTTTTTAAAAAATTTACTTTGTTTAACTTTAAGATAATATTCATACATGATATCCACTATGAGGATATCTCTTAAATAGGACCATCCACATTATCCACATGTATCCGTATTGTTGTTGAGTCAAGTAGAAGTAACGAGATGTCTAATCTATTGTATTCTTTTAACATATACTATATCTTTTTTGGTCCCATTTGGATCTTAATTTATTTTTTATTCCCATTATGACTAGCACTTATCTTTTGATCCCAAAACCTTTCCCTTTTCTTCTAATCCTATTTGTCACACATCTATCCTTATTCCAATTTTACCCATCCTTCTACCATGATAAGAATACCTTCTGGCCATGAGAGAATATTTTGAAAGTTAATTTGCTGAAGTCACTGCTTGCCCCAGCTGGCTTTCATTCTAACACATGATATATTATATGCTAAAATAAAAGTATTTTAGCATAATGTACATGCATCATAATTTGTATTATTATATTATATATTATTATATATTATAAGTATTAACTTTATGAATCATGAATATTGATTATATATTATAATATTAAATAATTTTTTACATTTTTACAATTAACAAACTTAATAAATAAATTAAGTTGTAAGCCCAGCTGGTGCAGAGGTAGTTTTCCTAATGTTTCTAAGTTTGGGATCAAAAGGGTTTATCATCGTGGCATCTTTAAAGTGGGTTTGCAAGTATCGGGCACTATCATAAAGTTCATTCATGGTGGTAAGATGGTGCATGATCAAAACATTCCTCAGGGCAGGTGTAGTGTTTCCGATAAGCATCTTCACTTGTTCCCCTTTTGAAATAACATATGTCAGTTTCTCTGCCATTCCCCTCCAGCGGTTAGCAAACTTTATGAAGTTCTCTTCGGGCTTCATCTTCTCAGCAATCAAATCTGTAATTGATCATGATGGTGCCACCCGGTCTTTGTATCTTTGCAAAAACTTGGTATTGACAATATCAAAATCTCATGCTTCAAAGGGGTCAAGTGAGTAGAACCATTCCAATGCATACCCTTCTAGTGATCGACGGAATAAGAAAGCATGAACTCAACGATCATTTTTCCAGAATGAGGACTCATAGAGAAAATCCTTAAGGTGGAGAAAAGGATTGCCAATACCATTGTAGCGGCAATAAAATGGTAATTCAGAAGGTGGCAAGTGAAGAGCTAGCAAAGAAGAAATAGATACCTCAGGAGTTGAGTTGGAATCCAAGCAACATCTTAGCTCTTCATAACGTAACGTTCATTCATTTGGGTGAGATGATCTATGATTGCCTGGGTGAGAGTAGGTTCTTGGTTTACTGGTGGGGGTATGTGGTTAGATGCGTGATTCTAGAATTGAGGAGCATGATTTGGCAAATTCTCTGAAGATTGTCCCATGACTTGATGAGCCAAGGGAGCAACATGGTTGAAATAGGGTGGCTGGACAAATGATGGTTGAACCATAGACGGTTGGGCTAGTGATGGTTGAATCACAGATTGTTGAACAATAGGTGCTTGAACAAAGGATGATTGAATGAGTGGTGGTCAAACCATAGGACGTGGAGATGCAGCAACTTGATTGGCTTCAGCCTGATCAGAGGCAGTTTTGCCCTTCACCATGGATTGTATACATGCATAGGTTTATAAGTCAGTATAAAGAGACAACTCCTTAAAGGGTTGTTCAACATCACAAGGAGCAGATGGTTGAGAGGCCTTTTGGGCTTCTGACTCAAACAAGGGATTAGCATGACCATCTGATGGAATCTATTGGTGACCCATCTCATGCTCTTGACGTTTAGCATGTTTCGCCATTCCAACGTGCTTTCCAGACCTTAATTGCATTGTCACCCTTCAACTTCAAGGAGAAGGTAAAGCAAACGAGTTGGCAAAACAAACAAAAAAACTTTTTCTTGTTTTTTTAGTATTTTGCAAAAATGCTAGAGTTTTGAATTTTTGTTTGACAAACAAGTGATGCAAAGACTTGAAAACAAGATTACGCAATGATTTTTATTAAACCTTAGGTTTATGGATTTGTTAAGAATTATTCTCTCAACAAATGGGTTAGGATCCTAACTCCAATCTCCAATCACCTAGGTTTCACACAATCTCACCACATGTAGGTAACATAGGATGCTTCGGGTTTTGGGGAGTGGCACAAGCAACCCGATCATGAAGAGGAATACTCCACATATGAGGAATTACGGAGGCCTTGATGAAAGCCAACCAAGTCAACTAGGAAGGAATATCCCAAAAGAAAGGTTAGAATCCACCAAGAGGGTGTTTTGGATGGGAGAGGTAAATGGGAGAGTGAGCTCCCGCCTCAAAAAGAAAAAAGTGTAAAATAAGGAGGTAGAGAGAAGGAGTAGATAATGCAATCACGTAATAAAGCAAGTAATAAGCAAAACATAAACTTAAATAAACAAGCAATCACACAAGACAAGTAACTAGAAACTAGACAAGCAACTAGAAACTAGAATCTAGACCTTGTTTCACAAGGGAGCCAAATGGAGGTAGTGAAAAGTTATCAAAAAAAAGGGTTCAGATCTGATAGCCAAGCAAAAGGGGTGGTCCACGCGGGGACTGATGTAATAATAAGCTGGTTCACGTGGGAACTAGGATAAAAGTGAAGGTGGTTCACGCAGGAACCGGTTTGGGTAGCAAAGGGGTGGTTCACATGGGAACTAGTTTGAATGATTGAAAGAAGGCCATGTGGGGCCAATTAAAGGTGAATAAGGATCTGATCCAAGTGGGGATATATCTGAAGGAGAGGGTTTGGTTCACTTGGGAACCGAAGTAAAGAAAGAGATTGGTTCACGTAGGAATCAGTTTGAAGGAGAGAAGGATAGTTCACGTGGGAACTGGTTTAAATGGAAAATGAAAATAAAAGAGGGACACGCAGTGACCAATTTGAGGGTGATAACCTGCAGCAAAAGAGGGAAAAAATCTGATTTGAGTGGCTGAAAATAAATGTTGGTTCATGTAAGAACCGGTTCGTAAATAAGAGTTGGTTCGCACGGGAATCGGTTTTAAAAGCAAAGGTGGGTTCACGTGGGAACCAGCTGAAATTAAATGGCAGAAATTAAATGATGTACTTGGCACTTCAGATCTGATGAAAGATGGGTGAAAACAAAAAATTTGAGATGGCATGAAATTTAAGAGAAGTGTAAAGAAGGAAGGCTCACGCGGGAACCGGTCCAGAACTAGAACTAATTGCAAAAAAACACTAAGCACCCACGGTTAAAGACATTGCTTGTCCATCGTGGTCACCACAAAGCTGTCAACTCTGAAAATTCGATGAGGCTCTCCTTTTCAGGGAAGTCTGTGAATCCGTATCGTCACCTCAAGAGGGGATGAGAAATAAATGAAGAAAACACGGAAATCACCCTCACCTCAGTCCCACACTCACATTGATCCCCGAACTTTCATCCCTTGGCGTCACTCGATCACTGAAGAGACGGTTCATGTCATGTGGGAGAAGGATGAGAATAATAAAATTAAGACATGTGGTTGCCAGGAACCGTGGGTTCCTATTTATGAAATAAAAATGACCGTGTGTACCTTAGCGTGAAGAGTGCAAGTCAAAACCTTTCCTTCTTCGGCCGGCCGATGAAGAAGAGTCCTCAACACGTGGGTGCTTGATTTCCTATGCAACTAGACAATAAAACAAATGAAAAGGCAATTATAACTAAACAAAGTGTAGTATGTGTAAAGAAAATGACATAAAACACAACTGAAAGAAAACTGACCAGATTTAGGTTATCTCTAACCCGTTTTCTTATTTTCAAATTAACAGACTAAAAATAATACAAAAAATATAAAAAATTTATAGGAGTATGGAGAATCATGAAATAAAGAGATAAAAAAATAACAGAAAGATTCTGATAAGAATGGAGAGAGATATGGTCAAATCTGTGTTGTCGAAAAAGCTGAGCAGCAGTCCAGGTTCTGTCAGGCGCAACTTTGTTTCAACGCTCATCACGACAAGACCTGACCACAAAATCACCTGCCGTCAATTGCAAAAGGAAGAAGACTCGAAGAAGAAGAACTTTGATGTTGAGAGCTTGGGCAGTAGACATCCACACACTGCTGTAGAAGCCGAAGAAAAGAGACCTGGCAGATCACCAGTAGACTAGCCTTTCTCTCTCTTGAACCGACTTCTCTCTCTCTAAAAACTTGAAATTCTCTCTCTAAAAATCACAAAATTGTTGCAGGAGAGAGCTTGGACATCTTGAGATACCTAGGGAGTCATGAACTAGCCTCTGGAACGATCGGAATTGGTCTCAATTTACAGGAGAACAACCGATTTCATCTGTGCTAAAATATAGGTGATTTGCACCCTGGTCCTGGGCACATGCACCCCACCTTGGGGCATATGCGCCCCCTAGATGGGGCGCATCTAATCCTCCCTACAAAAATGGCTCGATCTGATCAAAAAATTCGATTTGATCCGGTCAGAGGAAGAGTTCCAGTCAAAAATTGGTTACCCCGTGCCCCCGATTGGGGGCACATGGCCACATGCCTCAGGGTTAGGGCACATGGCCACATGCCTTGGATCCAAGGCACATGTTCCCAGGGACCAGGCCGCATGGGGGCTAATTTTGTGCGTCTTTCTTCCGGAAGCCATTGCGGACACTCCCAAACTCGGAATTCAACGCCATTTGTTGCGTTGGAAAGATAACAGGCCGAAGAAGCTTCCTCTAGAAACAGATCAGCCATAACACCTTCCAAAACTTCAAAAATTTATCTGGAAGTTAGGATAGTGAACAGAAGATCCGATACTGGTCGGAATGACTCCAATGGCCAATCGGAAAGACACGGCATGAAACAAAACATGTTTGAAGTGTGAATCTAACCATAACCTTCAATGTATGATCATTAGGCATTGGTCACCCAGCCGATTTCCGTGTTTACACAATTTACATGTGACTTTTGCTTAAAAATTACGGCTTTGTGCGGAAAAATCCAGAAAATGTCTGATTTCATTCGGCAAAGCTCCAAATCAACATTAAAAGGACCTGGCATTATTCTAAGATCAATCATACATGTTACCATATAAAACATGAGTTTTATGCTCCGAATTAGGCAAATTTTGCGTGTCTATAGATATTTCCCCGACTTGGCATAGAGGATTTTTTTTTTTGAGAAATCCACAAACTTGACACTAGACAAATTACAAATTGTTAATTGTTTGCCCTAGAAGAGCTACTCGGATGGACCTCTGCATGAGCCATAAGCACATATAAGAGATCAAAAGTGGACGCTCGTTTAAAATTGAAAGCTAACGGAGTCAACTTGCAAAGTAAAATTTAGGTATAGAATTCATGGATTAAAGAATACTTGCTCCATTTAAATTTATGTTTTATGTATTCTTTTTCTCTTTTATAACCATTTTTTTTTCTTTTGAATTAATGAGTTGTGGTTTTCACCACCTTAAAAAAGATTAAAGGAATACGACCCCATTTTCCTTGTATACCAAATTGCAATTTATCTCCACTTGCATTCCCAAATAAAGAATCAAGATTCTTAATTAGCATGATATGACTAGCCAATAGCACATTGGAAATTTCAAACATTCTCAATAAAACTACCCCAACTTCATATAAAGCACAAATAAAAGGAAACATGGTATCACATAACTACAGAAGACACCTTATTGCTCTACCCACAAAAAAAGAACGTCCTAGGAACCTTAGTGGAAATGGTTGCAAAATGATTCTAACAACCAAAACCAACTTGACACCTTGATGTTATATTTATCAAAGATCAAAAATATTATATACATGTGCTTTCTGCAAATTTTTGGCTTTTATTATAAGTTGACCTGCAAAGGAGCATGGAGCTTTGACCTGCAACTGAATCACCTGCATATCCTCATTTTGCAGTTTCTTTCTCAAATTCACTTGAGGTAAGTAATGGCATAGCCCACTGATGGACTCTACCAAGATGGTGCTTGACTTGTTTGTTTTATATACCAGATAATTGGGTGTTGAATGCTTACAACAAATCCATAATATTCTTTCAGAAGACTTGAAGAGAACAATATTTTTCAAAAACGACCTAAACAATCTTGAATAAAAGAAAGACGAAATCATGTGAAGTGTGATCAGAACATTCAACATCTAGAAAGCCAAAAAAATGTCTTCATACAGGGAATATTTTAAGAATCGTACTATAAAATTTTTCTTGGTTCTGTATGAAACAATAGTAATTGCTAGAGATATCTGGATAATTGCTAGAAAATGAGGTCCACATCCACAACCAATGTGGTCAAAGGCAAGGTCAGTGGGCACATAAATGAATATAAGATGTAAGGTTAAGGAAGAGCACCTTCAATTATAAGAAGACTGTTTCTGCAAGATACTTATCAAATTTGAAATCCTGCAATGTGGACACATGCATCAATCTCCTCATAGATGAATGTCATGGAATCCTTGGACAAATTACTAATGAGCACATGCGTGCCAAAGATTTTCCACTATGATAATATTTGAGCAGTCTTTTTGATTAAGGCCATAGCTATACACTTGTCCCTATTTACTGCAACCAACATGTATCAAGGCAACTATCCTCATCCGTCTTCTATCTCGTGTGACTTTCCCTCATCTATGAGGGATCAAGCAATTCTATGTCGGCTTGTTGGTATTGAGCGTCAGCAGTCGGTTGTGTCTATGATGAAGGGGAGTTCTTTGTGGAGACCAAGGTAGTCAATGATGCCAATTCCCTGATCTTGTACATTCCGAAGCTAGGCTACACCGCCCTCAGGATGGCTATCAGCAACAATATGACCTGGTATAGGCTTGTGCCCCCATTGCGCCACTCATGGACACTTGCTATAACTTGGTCAACGTGATGGTAGTGGATTCTCCGATGGTCACAGTTCACTTC
This sequence comes from Cryptocoryne crispatula var. balansae, assembly GCA_036172225.1. Taxonomy (NCBI): domain Eukaryota; kingdom Viridiplantae; phylum Streptophyta; class Magnoliopsida; order Alismatales; family Araceae; genus Cryptocoryne; species Cryptocoryne crispatula. The sequence goes on along the minus strand of CM069923.1, from coordinate 20,402,879 downwards.
ACTGATGCCGAACTCTTGCTAGGGTTGTTCTCTAATGATCCCCTGAATGATCACATCTACTACCTAGCGTTCACAGCTAACAACTTCACATGCTCCACATCCATCATCTGGGCGATCCAACAGCATGATTTGCATGTCATCTACGATCTCGATGAGAACAAAATTGGTTTCTCTACTATTATTCCTGATTGTCATTGACCAATATAAATATATATGTATGCATAGTACCTTGTACATGTTCATGCACAATGGAGTGTTGTGGATCAAATTAAAATTCATATTATCTAAGACATCACATGAAATGAAGGACAACTTTTCCCACTCATTGGGCTTTCTTCCTTGCTCTTTTTCTTCATATATTCTCTCTTTTAAAATTTGAAAAACTAAAGAAGATAATATATTTGGCTATATCTCTCTTCCTTAAATGTTAAAGTCAATCATGAAAATCTAAAAGTCATCACGCATACTACCGTGTTCATATATATATATGCATGCATACAACAGTGTTCAAGCATGACCAGAGTGTGGTGAATCAAAATAAAATTTATATTATCCTAGACATCATGTGATGAAGGACAACTTCTCTCATTTTTTGAGCTTTCATCCTGCCTTTTTCTCTTTTTTCTTGTTAGAATGCACGCTCACTCGTGATTTATTGATATGTATTCTTGTTCTTTCGATGATGATGCCCCAATGTATGGGTGTCCACTATAGGAAACTACATGAATGCATAGGTTTTTATTATAAAAGGAAGAACTTGTTAGAAATGTTTACCTATCCCCACTTTTTACTGACCAATATACTTTGTAATAACTAATAATTGTTATATTTTATATTTAAATAGCTTTAAAATTTGAAAAGGAATATGATATATTTGGCTATATCTCTCTTCATTATGGCTTGTTTAGTTAGAGTATCAAAAATGATAATATATTAGTATTGATATTGATATTTTAAAAAGTTGGAGTATCAATATCAAAATTGATACAAGTTAACACTTGTATCAAGATACGTACTTTGTTTGCAATACAAATTTCAAAATTAATACTATTAACCAAACACTTCTAGGTGATTACCATCAATATCAACTTTAAAATTAATAGTGATAGATGTATTTGATAGTGTTACCAAACAAGGCCTTAAACATGAATGCCTATCATGGAAATCTAGAAGTCAAGATAAGATGAGATTACATGAAGTTAGAGATTTTGATGATTGAAATCTCTAAAAGTTAAAATAAAAACACATCTTTTAACCTGTTTTGTAATAAATAAATTATACCAAAAATTCAATTTATCATGCAACCAAACATCCCCATTGCATAGTTTTTCTCTAATCCAAATAATATCAAGTTCAAATTTTAATTAATAATTTTGATAATATAAAATCTAAAAAATTTAATTGTTGAACATAAAATTAACTGCCTATTTATTAATGCAATTGAGAATATTAAAACATATTTTAATAAATAATTAAAAATATATAATTTTAAACATTAGTTACATATTATAAAAGCTTTTGCAAAGTGGATTTTAAACATGATGAAACATTTTTTTAAATAGCATTGTTTAACATTCAGATATTATTCATATACATGATATCCATTATGAGGATACCTCTTAAATAGGACCCTCCACTTTTTTCACCTGTATCCATTTTGCTATTGAGCGTTAAAAGGTCTAATCATGTTGTTCATTAAGTTAATGTATACTATCATTCATACTTGTATTATATGGCACTCAAAAAATCAATTAAGTGATCAACGGTGACATCTCTCACAGAGCATACAGGCAGGCATCAACAACTCACCCAAGGATGTAAGAGCTACAAAGTGCAACCTATTAAGCTAATCAATCTTTCTATGTATCTAGCATGTATACCTTCTACTCTACAAGAATGATCTAAACTTGCATGGCACATGATCTTCATCCAAGGATAGATCTAAGTATATACAACGCAAAAGATATAATGATATATCTATCTATATATCAACATCTCTTCCACGAACTTTATAAACTGAGATGTGGTATGCAGGAATTAAAATGATTATGGCTCTTGTGGGAAATTGGTTCTCCTCTATGATGATCTTCCTTCTTCTTTGTTCTATACTGCATGCCGCAATTCATGGAGAATATCAGCTGAACCTTGAATGAATTTAGCAAAGCAAACGGTCTGCTCGGAATCAAAAATTAATTTTTTGTATTTTCGTCCACAATTATCAGTAACATTCTTGATGGTAAGATCATCTGCTCCACAATTAGTTTAATTTTCACCGATATTTCATTCTTTTTTATCAATTTTGTCACCTCACATCTATTTATTAAGCAAGCACGCTACACACCTCTCATCTATAAGATCCCTACTTTGAAATTTTCAGTCTTGGGAGGTTGTTTAGGGAAAATTATGCGTGCATATGGGATGTGTTCTCCAAAGCACTGGCAACTATCGGCGGTGACAGAAATGTTGGCCAGTTATTCACTTAGGTTAGCTCATATGCACGAATGACTCTGGCTATAGGCTGCTAGTGCAGCAACCATAGCGTTTGTGCTGCACAACTAGGTCAATCGGCATCAACTGTCTACGTACCAATGGCGAACATGTTGCCACTTGGCGGTTCAGTAGTGACAATGGCAACGGTTGCTACTGTGGCAGGTGCACCAACCAAGTTACATACGCAGACAGCTCTTACACGTCTAGTTTCCTCGTTAGGGATAGGGTCCCCTAGGTGGGCACTACACGGCAGGGTAATGTCACGTTTGGCTATGGAAATGACAACATGTTGAGAAATAAACTTAGTCTCTCATTTAATCTCATTTATCTCTCCCAATTTTAATTGCCTTAAAATGGTCTTAAAAGCTCTTTAGTAAATGAGAATAATGGGTGCTTTGTCCTCCATTCATGTTATTATGAATTTTAGAATAAATGGTTATTTAGGTGGAGTTAGTGGGGCTAAGTAGTGGGGTCTTGTAAGGGGGAGAATTTCGGGTATCACATTTAGGTGAATTTTTAAGGGTGTTTAATAGTCATATTTGGGGTGTTACTTCTATGGAAAGGCTACCTAAGGCCTATACATATATGGGCCTACTTGTTCTTTGTAATCCAAGTCTTGTAAGAGTGTTTATATAGTGAGTATTGTGGTTTTCTTCTATTGTGTATCTCGTGTGTTATATTCTTCTATGTCCATTATATTTAACTCAATTCTTGTAAGAAATAGTCCCATCACACTTCAATACAATAGAGGGCTCTTCATTGGAACCACCGAGCTAGTCAACCTTGGCCGCATCGACCAGTTGCTCAATAAGTAGATGTCGCATGTGGGCAATATCTTCTCTATTGCCTCCCCTCATATATAGAGATTCCGGGCACCTAACCCTCAATGATAGACCATATCCAAAAGCATTATACACATAAAGTGTTCCCGAGCTCACACGGCCTAAGTATTTCTTTGTCATCTGTTGGCGATGAGTGTCAATAGTTAGTTGTTGCTCGTGCTGCAGGGGGTCTTCATGGTGGCCAAGGTAGTCATTGATGTCGGTTATCTGATGTCATACATTCTAGAACTAGCCTACACTACCCTCAGGATGGCTATCCGCCGTAGCATGACCCAGTATAGGCTTGTGCCCCCACCACATCCCCCCACTATTGAATGTTACAAATGTTGAATAATAAGAGATTTTTATTAATAAGATGTTTCTTCTTGTAATGTGTTACGTTGGTTACAAGTGAAGGTTCTTTTTAAGGAGATGGGTGGTTCGTTTTTTAATGGTGAAGAGTTTCTCATCCAAGAGAGTTCAAGAGAAACTCGTGTAGGTTTTCTTAACTTTAAAAATATGGGTTTAAACTTAGCTTATGGGTTACATATGGAGAGGCCTATATAAGGAGGACCATTCTCCACCATTGTACACACTTCACATATGCTCGAGTCTTCCCAAGCATCCTCTTAAGAGATAATTTCTTTTAGTATTTCTCTATTTCCTTTATGTGATTTGGTTGAAATAGTAGTCTCTCTTATTCTCTCTATTTTTATTCTTAGTCCTTGATCTAATATAACCTAGAGCAAAGTTTCTAACTGCCAACTTTCAATCCCAACAAAGTGTGGACACCTGCTATAACTTGGGCAACATGATGGCAGTGGATTCTTCGACAGTTACCCTCCACTTGACCGATGCCAAACTCTAGCTAGGGTTTGCTCAAATGTTCTTTAACAATCCCGCGAATGATCACATATATTGCTTGGCGTTCTCGGCTAACAACTTCAAGGGCATGTTCATGAACAGACGAAGTGTAGTGGATCAAAATAAAATTCATATTATTGTAGACATCACTTGAAATGAAGGACAACTCCTCCTCCCACTCTTTGGGCTTTCTTCCTACACTTTTTCTTCATATATTCTCTCTTTGTCAAATGTTGGTACACTTTGGATGCATTGGTAGGTTTTTTTTTTCAAACTTGATGCCGCAATGGGCGTATGTTGCAGCAAATTGCACGATCACATAGGTTTGTGATTATAGGTGGAATAAGTTATCAGTATGGTTTAATTTGTCCCCACTTTTCACCGGTTGACCAATATATTTTGCAATAAATAATAATTTTTATAATTTATCTTTAGATAATTTTAAAAATTAAACACTGAAGATGATAATATATTTGTTCATATCTCTCTTCCTTAAATGGAATAGTCAATCTTGAAAATATAAAACTCAAGCTTTGTCGGATGATATGATGCGAAGTTAGAGAGTTTAATGATTAAAACCTCTGAAAGTTAACATCAATTTTTAATGGTTGCCCAACACATGTTTTAACATGTTTTGTAATAAAATTAATTATAATAAAAACTCAATTTATCATGCAACCAAACATCTCCATTGGATAGTTTTTCTCTTATCAAAATAATATCACGTTGAAAATTTTAATTAATAAATTTGATAATATAAAATATAAAAATTAAATTATTAAACATAAATTTCACTGTACATTTATGAATACATTTAAAAATATTAAAACATGATTTAATGAATAATTATAATTATATAATTATATTTATTAATTACACATTATAAAAAAAATTAAAGTGGATTTTAAACATGGCCGAACATTCTTCTTTCTACATTAGCTTTATTTAACATTAATATAATATATATCTACGATGAGGATACCTCTTAAATAGGGCCATCCACTTTATTATCCCGTATTTGTATCGTTGTTGAGTCAAGTAGGAGTATCAAGATGTCTAATCTATTGTATTATTTTAACATATAATACATCTTTCTTGGTCCCATTTAGATCTTAATTTATTTTTTATTTCCAATATGACTAACACTTATCTTTTGAACCCAAAATCTTTTTAACCTTTTCTTCTAATCCTATTCATCACTTATCTATCCTTATTCTAACTTTATCAATCCTTCTACCATGATAAGGGTACCTTCCAGACATGGCGAGAATATTTTGAAAGTTCATTTACAAAAGTCTCTACTTGCCCCAACTGACTTTTATTCTAACATATGATATATTATATGTTATAATAAAAATATTTTAGCATAATGTACATGCATCATAATATGTATTGTTATATGATATATTATTATCTCTTATAATTATTAAGTATATGCATCCTCAATAGTGATAATATATTATAATATTAAATACTAATTTATATTTCTACATTTTACAAACTTAATAAAATAAATAGTTATTTTAAAATAATTTGTAAAAAAATAAAAATAAAAATAAATTTTTAATGGAATAAATATATCAAATATTTAGAATTAGTATTTCTAAATGTAATTATTTCCAGCATTTAATCACAATTTTTTTCCAAATTTTGAAGATGAACAGTACATACAAATCTTGTTTCAGTATTTGTATTGTATATAGGGGTGTCAATGGGCCGGGCCCGGCCCGGCCCGAGGTCGGCCCGTTTATGGCCCGGTCCAAAATATATTGGCCCGGCCCAACCCGGTCCGCACTACATTGTTGGCCCGGCCCGACCTGGCCCGCAAAAATTATTGACTTGGCCCGACCCGACTTTCCGGCCCAACTATATATTTTATAAATAAATATTTATTAAATATGATAAATTTAATTATTTAAAATAAAATTATAAAACTAATAATAGTTTAATTAAAATATATTTTTAATAAGTAAAAATGATATTTTTGACATAAAAAATTAAAAGTCATTTGGCCCGTTTTAGCCCGCGTCGGCCTGTTTCGGCCCGTATGTCGACCCGACTAAAATCCGCAGGCCAAAATCTTTGACCCGTCAAATGACCCACAACCAGTCCGACCCGCGAACCCGTGGGCCGGCCCGGCCCATTGCCACTCCTAATTGTATATGGTATTTCACTAGGTTATAACATATTTCACTATTTTTTGAAATGCATGTTTTATTCCACTGAGTTGACAAAGAGTTAATCACAATGTTATTTAAAATATATAATTCATTTCTTTACGTTGATAAAGAATACGTCACAATTTTAATTGAAATGTAAAAAGCCAACGAAAAAGAGTGGAACGAAATATCATCTTTTTATTTTTTAGGAATTTTCTATTGATAAATAAAACATTATGCTAACATGCATGTGCACATTTGCGCCCAAGCAAACTCACGTTGTATGTTCGAGGGGGTAAAATGGAAAACTTATAAATACATTTGTGTACTTTGACTGTCTGTTATGGGTAAATGGGGTGAGAGTTATGAAATGTTTAAAAATGAGATTACAAAACAAATAGTGAGGAAGGTGTGACTAAAACATAAAACATCCTTGAAAAGTAGGGGTGGGAGTTGATTTGCTATTAATTAAATGATCGATGATGGTATCTCCGCATAGCACCAAGGCTATAAACAGATCAGATACGATACCAGAATCAATAGAATTTGATTCCGATTCCAATAAGGGTTAAGAGATTCTAATTCTGATTCTAATAATTTTAGAATCACAAAGTTTCGATTTTGATCTGATTCCGACCCATTATCGAAATTGGAACCAAATCTAATAGTTTTCAAAAAATACATTAAATATTAATTTTTATTCAAAAGTAAGTTAATAATTTATGTATAATTACTGAAATTTAATATAATATTTTTAAAACTTTATTTTATAATTTTATTAATTTATATATTATATTTTATGTTTTATTTAACTTTATTTTAATTAAATTTACTTATATATACTTATTTTTTATCAAAATTAGATAAACAGAAACATAATGAACTAATTTAGATTCCAATTCCGATAGCTTATAGGATACAAAAGTAAGTTCCAAACACTAATTTTTATCAGAATCAAATTGGAATTTCGGAATGTTGGATTCCATTTACACCCCTACATAGCACAGAGGCAGGAGTTGCCGACTCCCCCGAGAATGTGAGAGTTGGAAAGTGCAACCTATTAAGGTAATCAATATTATCTATGTATCCATCATATATACCCTCTACTCTATAAGTGTGATCTGAACCTGCAGGGCACACTATCTTCATCCAAGGATATGATCTAATTAATTATATACAACTCACAAGATATAATGATCTATCTATATAACTATATAGACATCTCTTTCACGAACTTTACACACTAAGGTGTAGTACGTAGAAATTAAAATGATTATGGCTCCCACAGGAAGCACGCTCCCCTCTATTATAATCTTTCTTCTTCTTGGTTTCATGCTGCATACTGCAATTCATGGAGAATACCAGCTAAACCTTGAAGGAATTTTTGTAAAGCAAATAATCTGCTCGGAATCAAAAAGTAATTTTTTGTATCTTTGTCTCTAATAATTAGTAACATTCTTCGTGGTAAGATCATTTGCTCCACAATTCGATTGATTTCCATTGATATTTCATTATTTTTTACTTATTGTTTTCATCACCTCTCATCTATATATTAAGCATGTACACTACACACCTTTCATCTATAAAATGCTTGCTTTGAAATTTTCACTCCTCGGAGATCATTCGGTGAAGATTGTGCATGCATATGGGCCATGTTCTCCAACGTGCTGGCAACCCCCGTCAATTGCGAAAATACTGGCCAGTGACTCGCTGAGGCTAGCTCATCTGGATGAATGTGTCCACCTGTTGGCCACTGATGCAGCCAACAATAGCACTGGTGTTAATTCGCGGCTGGGTCAATCGGCATTAATGGCCTGCATACCGGTGGGGGACAACCAGATGTTGGGCGGCTTTGGCTACATTATCTCCATCTACATGGGCATCCCTTGAAGGATGATGGACGTCATCCTCGTCACCAGATCTGACCTCTGTTGGATCTAGTCGAGCCCTGTATATGTTGCTACCCATAGCATCAGCCCATCTTCAACCTAGTCCATCATCCAATCTGAGCTACGTGTTGTGCATCGATCCAACGTGCAGTCATCATCTCGTCATCCGCTCTAGTGGTGACGACAACAACTACAACCATGGCATGTGCATGTACCGGGTTATGTACGAGGATGACTCTCACTCATATGGTTTCCTCATCAAGGATAGGGTTACCTTGGCGGGCGCTACATAGCAGGGTAATTTTACATTCGGTGGCAGCAACAAACCGGTCACTCAATAAGCAGATGTTTCATGTGAGTGCCAACATCTTCTCCTATTGTCTCCCCCCTCGTATAGATATTTCGCACACCTGACCCTTGGTAATGGACCATATCCGCCGGTAGTATACATGCTTATTGTTCTTGAGCCCACATATCTCGAAAAGTTCTTCGTCCACCTATCAGCGATGAGTGTCAACGGGAGATTGCTGCCAGTACCGAAGGGGGTCTTTGTGGGGGCCAAGATGATGATCGACACCGGTACCCTATTGTCGTACATTCTGTAGTTAGCCTACACCACTCTCAAGATGGCCATCCATAGCAGGATGACTCAATATAGGCTTATGCCACCACCAAGCCCCCTCGTGGACACCTGCTATGAATTGGGCAACTCAACGGAGGTAGTTTCTCCGACGATCACCTTCCACTTCACTGGTGCCAAACTCTGGCTAGGGTTTGCTCAGATGTTCTTTATCACACTTGAACAAGAGCATATCTATAGCCTGGCATTCGTGGCTACCCATTTTAGAGGCTTCACCATCATTGGGAAATCACATAGCACAGGTTTGAAGTCATCTATGGTCTCGATGACAACAAAATTGGCCTCCTGCTATTATTACTAATTGGCATTGACCAATATAAATATGTATACAAATATGTACACATACTACCGTATGTGTTCAAGCATGACGGAGTGCGGTGGATCAAAATAAAATTGATATTATCCTAAAATTCATGTTCTTTTTCTTCTTCGTCAAATGGTGGTACAGTTGGGGTGTTTTTTTTTTTGCTCGAGGATGATGCCGCAATGGGTGTCAACAACAGCAAATTACATGAAAGCAAATATTTTTTATTATAAGAGAAAACACTTATAGGAAATGTTTCTGTCCCCACTTTTTACCAACCAAAATTTTGCAATAACCAATACTTCTTATATTTTATCTCAAGATAGTTTTAAAATTTGAAAAATAAGATAAAATCCTTGGTTATATCTCTCTTTCTTAAATGTGAAAGTAAATCATTGAAGTCTAAAAGTCAAGCTATGATGATATTATGTGAAATTAAAACTTTTGATAATTAAAATCTCTTTCATAATCTCAACCAAATACAAGTACTATAAAATGTGACATCTGTTGTGTTCTATTCTTATTTTATTTGGTTGCATACTAATTTAATATATATTTTTAGCAAAAAATTTATATTAAAATAAGTTTCTAGATAACTGAAGATGTAAAATCATCATATTTTGAGCAAGTAGCAAAAACTTTGAGTTCATGTGTAACTAGAAAAAGGTTAGAGACCATGAAGAAAAAAATGTTTTGACACCTTTTTTGTCCACGTAAAAATCTCTATGAAAATATATTTTTTATAATGTTGGTCAAAACTCATTTTAACCAACTATGTTACAATTGTTAAAAAAACTTTTCATGCAACGAAACATCCCAGTAATCTAGGTTCATGTTGATACTCAAGCTGAGTAGTGGCTGTCCGCATGTCAGAATGGGGTACATTTCTTAATGGATGTGAGAAAAGAAGTAGATATCATCTCTTTTCCGTGCCCCCCTCAATATCAACAAAGATATGCTAATTTGTAGATATTATAATACAATAACATATTAGTTTAAGTGACGTTTGATTAGGCTTACTCTGAAAATATAAACTCTTAATTTTACTTCTAACCCCTCAATGAGTGATAAAAAAGTGATGATATTGATTAAGACATAAATGATAAATTTTGTTGAATAAAATATCTAAATCATCCACTTAATCTTCATTAAATAAAAAAATAATTAAATATTGACTTTGAATACAATATATCATGTACAAATCATATAAAATCTCCCATTGGGATTGTCCTACAAAATTATAATTTGAATCAAAAAATTTTACAACAAAACAACATACAATTTAATGGACATAATAAATAAACAAAAGCAGATTCTCTTCAAGAAAGAAAATCTGGAACACAAGATACAAGATAAACAAAACATTGTGTATTATTTTCTTCAATTTTAAAAATGTATGCTATTGATGCTTTTGATCCAAAACAAAAGGTTGTATAATCATAAAGTCTCTTTCAAAACCAAATAGCACAAAACTAATTTCATATACAAAAAAAGGTATATGTCAAGATCAACATCTTCAACTCCATAAAAAAGAGCGCATGGAGGTAGTCTCGGTGGCATCACAACCTGCTTGCTATCACATCTGCATTGTTGCTGGCTAGCACGTCTTTTTCTTCTTTGTGGTTGTCAACAACTAGAAAAGACTAATTTTTCAAAACAATGAGTTCTCATCATGTCACTCACTACCTCCAACCATTGCATGACAATATCAGTTCTACCTATTGCATGTCAACGTACACCGTGACTATGCATTCGTTAAGTTTAAGAAAAGGTTTCCTCTGTTTCGGGTAACCCATCAATAATAGCTATTGTTTTCAAATAATTCTGATACCAACATTTTCAAGATGCAGTCAAATTCAATAGCGATATTCTAATTAAAACAAGTATATTAGATGTTGGGATGGAAAAATGACTAAACTACACAAATAATTGAAAAGAGAATAGCTAAACCATTGTAATATGTCAATACAATTTTTCCTCTAGCACCTGCTCAAAAAACTTTTCTACAACAAAATTTGTCTATATATTTAACATCAAGTATTTACCTAGGCTTTAGTTTCTATTTGTAAATTCTTGAGGAACTTATCCTTACTTTCATATGAAAGCATTTAAGTAGAACAGTAGCTAGCTAAACACAAGATCAGGCAAGGTTTGTAGTAGTTTATTAAATGAATAATTTATTAAAATTGAAATTAGAATGTTTTATCAGCAAATCCAACTGATAAAACAAGTTATATTAGCATAGTGAATCATGATTAACTTCATCATGGACTTTTGATGGGCTAAACATTTCAACCAAAGACAAAGGACTCAAGGATTAGGATTAGATCGGCCAGGTAGGATCCAACTAAAACTTGAATTGGATTGGTTTATCAGCAAATCCAGGCAAACCTGGAACCTATCCTAACTTAGACCAAGTATGCTGGCTGATTCCAGGGTCAACTTCACCGGCATGGTAGACTTCAAGCTACCTAGAATCAGCCAATTCCAAACAAGAGTAATCCATAAGATATCAACTGTCTTTCTCCATTTTGTTTTTTTTTTTGAAATTCAATGCTATGAAATTAGTGGTTAATGTGTGTAATGTGAATGCCAAAATAAATACTGTATCAGTTTTAAAATTTTAATAGTATAATAAAACTGGGCCTAAGGCTAAGCTATGAGATAGAAGTCATACAATGCTTTCCAAAGTAACAAGTTTGCAAGCAACTACTTATGGATATACTTAACATATGACAAGCAAAATTGCAACAAGGAAAAAGTATAAGAAATAAATATTAACATGCATAGGGAGACATGAAATAAGCAAGTATCAGAAATAAACATGTATATGATAATTAGATAAGGAAACAAAATATTTTACTTTATTTAAGAAAACACTTGTTGATTATCTTCTAACAAAATGAAATGAAATGAAATAAGTAGCATGGTGAACAATTTTATACTAGATAAGGAAAAAAAATCTATTAAAGGGATTAGTAGTTGGGTATCATAAATAAGTCATGCTAGTTATTTTTTGAAGAAGATCAACCTATAATATTTCTATTTTTTTACTTTAATGATTTGCAAAGGAAAATAAAGTATTATGACTTTTGAAAACCCTAATGATTAGACTATTGGGGTAAGACATGCTGATGTAGTTATACACACCAAATGGAGAACTCAATACAAAGACAACATAGTTAGCTGTTAATTTCTAGCTGATAGAAATTGATTGTGTAGTACCACACATGGATCTTTGAAGAGGCACGTGGCATGCACACTATTAAAATACTTTTCACAAAAGGTACCATATTCTTATAAATCTTTCAATTTGGAACATTACCAAGAAAGGAAAACATATCCATAGTTAAAAATATAGTAACCACAGATGGTTTTGGGATTCCCATTTACTTGGAAGAAAATAAGGTTTATTTTTCACCGTGCTTTTAGTTGATATAAATCATGTAAACATACATGACAATCATCAAAATCGGAAGCTGTATAAATCCTCCCTTGCTACTGGTAAAACAATGTAAAGTAAATAGTAACTCACCTTCTGAGAAAAATTTCTTAGACCTAAATATCAAACAATAACAATTCTAGATAGAATAAAAAGGGGAAAACAAGGGAGAGCTAGAAAACTAAGATAAGGTTGGATTGAAGATCGGAAGCCGAGGATCTGAAGTGTGCCAACAGAAGCTAAGATAGCTGAAGTCTTCCTAGGGGTGAGCATTAAACGGTTCAAACCGAAAAACCAAACCGAACCGGCCTGTTTGGTTCGGTTCGGTTTGGTTTGAACCATGTTCGGTTTGGTTCGGTTTGGAAGTCCTCCAAACCGGTTTAAACCAAACCAAACCGTTTAAACCGATTTAATTAAAAAATTATTTAAAAACTGTTATAATATTATTAAAAATAAGGTTTTTATTATTTTTATAATAAAATAATATTTATTTTGATTGTTTTTAACTTAAAAACTATTATATATATGTAAAAAATAATTAATTAAATTATTTTTATATATTTTCGGTTTAAACCGAACCAAACCGAACCAAACCGAATTGAAATGGTTTGGTTTGGTTTGGTTTGAGGGGTTAAATCGGTTTGGTTCGATTTGGGAAAAAAATGGCCCAAACTGGACCAAACCGAACCATGCTCACCCCTAAGTCTTCCTACGACAACTAAAGTGCTCCTTACATGGCTAGAAGATGGTGTCCTAAAGATGATTGTAGTTATGTTGGCATCCACATGATAGGGAACCACGAGCTTCAAGCTATGATCTTCACCTTCACCTTCTGTTGCAGCCATGGGCACACTTATGGAAAATCACAACTTGTAATCAGTTGACTTGACAAATGAATCGTAGTGTTTGTTTATTCCCAGGCTCTCCAATAGCATCCTTGTGACTAGCATCTCCAACTATGCAGCCTTCTTCGCGAAATTGAAGGCAATGTCACTATATTGCCAAAAATAAAATAAAATCCATATAGTAGAGTGCTAATCCTATCCCGAGAGAAACGGTAGCGGTGGCGATTTCTATGCATACAAACAATATTTTCATATAAATGATCAGTACGCACCAAAAAATGTGATTCCCTCTGGCCGCATAAGGCTGGTGAAGTGGTCCTCTATTGCCAGGTATGGTACTCCCTTAATCGTGAAGCTCTCTTAGGGGAGGCTAGGGATTTGCCCCATGTATGCTTGGTGGACTCCATTAGATACGTTCCACTACTTGAACTCCAAGGGGAGGGTGAAGAGCTCCTTGGCCCTACAGCTCCTTCCGAGACCCCCATGAGCCGCAAGCCACCTTCCCTATTGCCACGAGGCCCCTTCCTAGTTTCCATGAGACACGAGTCCCCTTCCCTGTCATTGTGACCTCCTTCGCCACGAGCCCCCTTCTTAGATCCCCTATGAGCAGTGAGCCCCCTCCACATTGCCATGAGCCACGTTCTCCTCTCCCTCGAGCTCCTCTTTCTCTAAATAAAAAAAAATGTTTAGATTAATATCTGATATGATCAAACATTTTTAAGAAATAAAAGATTAGTTCAGATTTTAAAAATCTCTTCTGTTCGGTCCAAGATAGGCAAAGGGGACTAGAGGGGAGAGTATCGAAAGTATCCGCCACCTTAGTAGGAGGCCGTCTCAGAAGGTCCAACTTCTCAAAGAAAAAAATGGGTGCCAAAAGATGGGCAATGAACCCCACAGGTTTAAACAAATATGGGCCTGTCTTAATGAGTACCCAAAATGTAGAAAATGAAAAAGGCGCCAAAAGATGGGCAATGACCCTACAGGTCAAAGACACATGCGAATGTGTGCCACAAAAAAATAGGTTTGTCAATAAAGAAGAAAAGACCTGAAGAGGCCGAACCCCAATGGGAAATTAGGTGCAAGTAGAGAAATCTCTCTTGACATCTCCAAAGCCTATCAAGGATTTCCTATCCATTCTTCATTCTTAACCCCCCCCCCCCCCAGGGTATGGGTGGACCAACCAAATTGAAGCTAAACTATGGTTGATCAAAGGTTGAAGGTCCAAAAAAAAAGATTCTGGGTAAGGAACCCCATTTTGCACATGGTATCTACCAGTGAACCTAGAATAAGAACCAAGTGATGAGAACTTGTGTCAATAATGATTTTTTCTCTCCCAAAATTTTTTTTTTCAAAAAAGTTTAATATCTTCAAAATTACAAAAAAATTAAGTATTTTTAAAACTCCATAAAAAATTGAATCTTTTCAAAATCTCAAAAAAAAAATCTTTTAACAAAACTTCTTTTCAAATTCCAACAAAATTTTTAAATTTTTTTTATTACCATGCTTGGTTTGAATTCTCGTCTTTATATTCATATTTATTCTTAGTCTCTCATGTTTCAAATATTTCATTGCATATTTTCTGCTTTATTTTTTTTACACTCTTAAGAAGGCTACACCCCTTGACAAAGGTCAAGACATACTGCAACTTGCAAGGGGGATAAGCCGCATTGTTGTTCTAATCTCTTCCTTCTAAGTGTTTCAGGCATAAGGAGAACTTATTACCCCTTGACAAAGGTCAAGACATACTGCACCTTGAAAGGGGATAAGCCATATTGGTATTCTAATCTCGTTTTTCTAAGTGTTTCAGGCACGAAGAACAAACGAGGAGAACTGCACAACAAGGCAATGCTCGCCACTTCTCTCCTCTGAGGATTCTTAAGACGAGGTGTCACCATAACCTCGGCCTTAACTTTGCCGAGAAATTTTTTGCAGGCGACACTCGCCACTTCCCTCCCCTAAGGATTCTCAGGAGGAGGTGTCATCATTACCTCTGCCTAAACTTTGCCGAAAAGCTTTTGCTCTGTGTCCTCATTAGGACACATGAACTCTTTTGTGAGAATGCATGTCATCACATTGCAAACTCACCGTTATCATTTCCTTTCTTAGCATATATTAGGTGCATTACTATTTATTTTATGCATTGACGTTGAAGACCGTGAATGCAAAGAAGACCAGGCCCGAGATCCCCTTCATCAAAATCCACGATGGTCGGGTCATTCTTTGTGCTGACGGATAGGCCAAAGTTGTGATGTGAGGGATGATGGTTCCCGAATGGGTATCTTGACCTCATAGACAAACTATATCTTCAACTATTTGTTATACAAGTTTTGTTTTATTTTCTTGAGCCCAGCATGCATCATGTAGCATTAGTTGCATTACATTTTGTTTTGTTATCGCATACATCCTTTCATAATCTTCACCTTCTCACCCTAATCTCTAAATCTTGTATCCTAATTCCAATCATTCTGAATCCCACCGTGTTTTCTAATCCCACCGTGTTTAATAATCCCACCATATTTTCTAGTCCCATCGACCTTTCTAATATCCCACCGTGTTCGGTAATCACCCTGTGCCTCCAAATCTTTCATTTCTACCCCCACTATGACCACTACAACCCTTCTTGCTATTCATCCCACCCTGGCAGTCAATTCATCCCACCAAGGGCCTCCTATTCAATAAGAACTTGCACCGTCACTATCTTCACAATCTAAACTTCAACATTTGCCTTTTGGATTTCGAGATCATTCCATTCTGAATTGAATCTTGTCTCTTGGAAGACTTAAATGAATCTGAGAGCTTGAATGTGCTCGATTGGTATTCTTTTACTTTTTCAAAACAAATCACTTTTTAAACTTTAGCCCATCACAGTACAAGAACACCGCAAAGATCGGGTTACCAGTTAATGATGAACCTACGAACCCATGTTTAGAGGACTCCCCACCGCGTTGGGGGTTGGCTATTCTTCTCTCGTGCCAATGACACATCTCTTACCAATCGAACATAGGAAGACTTGATGAAACATGGCAATTAACCAAGAGACTTGAGTAGATTCGTCTTGCCAAATTTGGTCGTTGAGCATGTCTATATCTACACCTTGATGCCACCTTTTCAGTCCATCACCATTTCACTCCACTACGATCCATCTCGCTTAGCTACGCTTTCTCTACGTTTCACTCCGCTCTGCTACATGCCATTCCCTTACAAAGCAGACATCAAGGCAAGGAAAGCTGTAGACACGCCAAATTGGCCTGATTCGGAGCCCCAGACTCTTATTCCATGGGCAATATTCTTTATTTGACCGATTATCTAATTCGTATTACCTCGTGGAGATGAGCTAAGGATGCTGGTGGAGCCCCTTGTGAGTTGGGAATGGACCGATGATTTCCAGAACAATGCCATAACCTTCAAGAGAGAGCCACACGTGAATTGTAAAAACATGGAGCTTTCTCGATGACCGACCTTGAATAGTCCTTAATTGAAGGTCTCGGGAGTCTCGCATGTGTTCCGTAATATTTAGGGTTTCCGAGAAGTCATTTCGGTAGTCGTCAGTCAATGACGGCTTTCGTTATGGCTTTTTCTATCTGTACTGACACGGCTATCCTGGACCACGCGTTAGGCCTTTCCGGTCATCACTGGGTCTTTTCAAGTCGTCTAGGTCGATCCTAGCCATATATTTCATCAACTGGGGCCATACGGCCATTTCGGTCAATTTTAGGGTTTTACGACTTTTCCGAGTCTCGGTTCACGTTTACCGGGTTAATCTCAGATTTTTCAATGATTTCGGGTTTTTTGACCTTACCGGACTTGTTCAGTCATCATTTTAAGTCATCCCGAGTTGACCCGAGATTCTTCGACCGGAACCGTGTCTTTTCGGATCTCCATTGTGGTTTTCGGCTTTTTGTGAAAGGATAAACCGGTAGAAAGCCCCATGAAAACGTCTCGGGAGTCATGCTGGCTAGTTTACCAACTTGAGGAGGTGTGGTTGAAGGCCCTCTTGCCAACACAACAAACGAGAGCCGAATCGGACATACCGTTTGCAAGTTACGGCCTGCGGAACGTACGCACAGGAGAGAGAGTGTACCACGCCCCCGCCCCCTTTGAAATGGAAGGGCGCGGTCATCGCGCCCTCAACTTGGGGGCGTGCCCTACGCACCACTGCTTCCTTTGAAACGCGGGGGCGTGGTATGTTTTTGGAAACTGGAAATTGTCCCGATTAGCACCTTCTAAACCAGATTTTTGGAAGGTTACCGTCGTTGATTATGGTTTCTTTTGACCGCGCCCCTGGGTTGGGGGCGCGTTATGTTTGTCAAGTCGAATTTTTAGCAATTTCCGGAAGATTTCGTGGATTTTTAGCAGTAAGACGCGTAACGTGCCCCTGCCTGCTTTGAAACAGGGGGGTGCACAGACCGCGCCCCCAGGGTGAGGGCGCACCCTGCGCACCCCCAGATTGAGGGCGCACCCTGCGCGCCCTCGACTCCTTTGAAAAGCGGGGGTGCGGTCGGTCCAATTTCCATGTTTTGCACCAATTTCCATTCCCTATAAATTGAGGGCCATTCTCAACGACCCAAGGTTAATTCCCCATGCCTATCTCTTCCTGAGGTCGTACAAGCTCTCTCCCAAGGCCGTCCCAACGTCCAAAGCCGATCCGACGTCGAGAGATTGATCCCGAAGCGAAGGAGAAGCCCAATCTGTGCATTCTGCAGAAATCAAACTTCATCGACTTCTGTAGAATGGGGCTGCTACTGCAAAAGTCTTCAATAGAGGAGTTGTTTCTCTCTTCATCCTCTTTCATTTGCAGCTGACGGCATTCGATTCCAACTTGCTGTTTGTCCATGGAGATTGCTGCACCAAGGGCGCGCATCCAGGTTTTACTTTTTTATATCTGTCCACTTTCAGATTTTTTATAGACTTATACAGGCAGATTTCAGAGAAGTCATCAACATAATAAATCTTCCTCTTTGAGTCTTCTGTCTACTGCAACAAATTGCACTCAATTCTGACATCGGTACTGCCTGTGGAGAGCTCTACACCGATGTTACACCAGATAGTCCAACGCGCCCCCGAACCAAGGGCGCGCAGACCGCGCCCTCACACCTAGGGAGTGCTCACCGTGCCCTGAAACCCAAGGCACGTTCAGTGCACTGTCCGGCCATATTGGTGATATCTTGTCTGTTTTAGCTCCGATTTGAGCTGTTCAAGTTTCTATGTCTTCGTCTTTCATCCAGAATCATTTTAGCATCATTTTTATTTAGTTTTTGTATAATTTTATATCACAAAAATACACAAAAAAGGGGTTAAGGCTCACCCCGAAGCCTGTGAGTCCGATTCCAATTGCTTCTTTCTCATCTTCTCTCTACAGTTACTACACTTCTCATAAGTCTAATCAAACTCTTCACTTATTTTATTGTCTTAAGTTGCACAGATTGATCAAGCTAGCATCGGTTGGATTCTCCCTCATCGGCCGGCCGACGAGGAAGAAGGTTTAACCCACATATCATCTTCCGTGCTAAGGTACACATGGTCAACTCATCTCTTGATTTACATTTCATAAAGCGGAGCCCGCGGCTCCTGACGACCACCTCTTATCATGTTCTAAGTTAATTCATTCCTCACTCTCTTCCCCACATAACCCGAACCATCTCCGGTGCTCGAGCAATGTTGTGAGATGAAAGTTCGGGAATCAATGTGAGTGTGGGACCGAGGTGGGGATTTTTTATTGCTTTCCAAGTGTTTTTCGATTCACTCTTTTTCCCCTATTCTATCTTTCACCTTCTCTTGAGGTGCCGATCCGGAACCTGTTTTCGGAGTCGACACCTACTTGAGTGA
The DNA here is from genome assembly GCA_036172225.1 of Cryptocoryne crispatula var. balansae. Lineage (NCBI taxonomy): Eukaryota > Viridiplantae > Streptophyta > Magnoliopsida > Alismatales > Araceae > Cryptocoryne > Cryptocoryne crispatula. The sequence continues at coordinate 20,383,599 of CM069923.1, read as the reverse complement.
ACAATTGCTAACAATCTATCTAATCTAAGGCTGGAACCCAAAAATTATCGAGTAGTCATTTTAAGAACTTGTTTGCATAACTTGCTTGCTCACCACACTTGAAAATAATCAAAAAAAATTTCAAAACACCTAAAACAAAAGAAAACTCTTTAATTTTGTGTTCAACTTGTTTTCCAAACAACCAAATTGAAACAAAAAAATCAAACAAAACAAAACATAACAAAAAATCTTCAATTGTGTGCTTTGCTTGCTCTCTTTTCTAACCATCTTTCTAGAAAGATTGACATGATGCCCATGATACTAAAGTCCGGAAGCCACATTGGGAGGTCGAACTACTACAAGCAACAAGAGTATGAGCCGGGTTTCTACAAGCTTCAACAACAACCCATGGTCTAACCAGAGAGCCATGTCAATGTTTCTATGGAACCCAAAGTGCAAGGGTTGCCATCAGTCTGCTCCATACAGTTTGGAGCAACTCTTTAAGGAACTGTCTTTTCATCTTGATCCCAAGGCAGTGTCAATCATACAATCTCTAGTGAAGGATAAGATGCTTGTCGATCAAGGTCCAGCCAAAGTCAACCAGGCTGCCTTACCTCCCCAATCGGCAGTTCGACCTCTTACCATAACCCCACCTGGGCAGCCCTGCCATGTTACTTCACCTTCTCACCCCATTGTGGGTCATTCTTCAGCTCACACACCAACCCACCTCCCTCCCATAAGAGTACCACGTGCATACCCTCTAGTGAATTCCTCTCCACCCATTGCTAGGGATCGTGAAACCCTTGAATCTCCCATTCATAGTATCTACATTCCTCCATCACAAACACCGGCCTACCTTCACTACAATGGCTTAGGTGACCCCTTTAGCCATGTCAATGATTTTCTGAGCAAATCATCTTGATGGCAAGATGATCGAAGAGCTCTTGCTATTCTTTTTAGGCGATCATTGGATGGTGCAGCCATAGAATGGTTTTGTTCACTAGGGGGAATGGAGATATGGGATTTTAAAATTATCAAGGCCAAATTTTTGCAATGATATGGGCCGGGTTATTCAATAATTGGGGATGCAAAAAGAGACATGGAATTAATGCAGTATCATGATGAATTGAGCCCCATGACCGAGAAGAACATTAATGCTATGCACAACCTAGGAGCTCTCCTCAACCCCATTCAAATCATCATCATCAGCCAACTCCTCCATGCCAGTTGATTAGGTCACCCATGCCCCAATCTCGGATGGTCATGCAACCCTTGCCAATGGCACAAACAATTATGCACAATCAATTTCCTCTTGTCACTAGTGCAAACACTTCATTACGTAAACCGGCTCCCCAGCCTTTGACTCCACCAACATTTCCAAAGGCCCCTTTGCCAATTATACGGTCCTTGGCTTCTCAACCTATTCCACCAACAACCCCTCAGCTAACCATTCAAGCCTTGACTCCTCAACCATGTTTACCAATAGCTCCTCAGCCTAAACCAACTCCTATGCCGACACCAATTGAACATCCCTCGGCTATTCAATCAATCCCTCAAAATAGGGTTCACCCTAAGTCAGTTAAGGCACTTTTTCTTCTACTGCTCCTACCTTGGTAGAGGAACCAGTCACTCCTATCATTCATGCTCCTGCCCCGGCAGAGGAACCAATCAATCCAATCATTCCTGCTCCTACTACGGTATATGATTTAGTCTCTTCGACCTTTCATGCTCCTACCCCTGTAGAGGAATCGAGCACTCTGATCATCCATGCTCCTACCCTGGTAGAGAAATCAATCACTCCAACCATTTGTGCTCCTACCATATTAGAGGAATCAGCTTCTTATCATGTCATTGCTATATATTAGGATCAAAGTCAGCCAGTAGGAGAGATTGAACCAAACCCTTCTACCTTTTTTAAATCCCCTAAACTAGGCATGTCCTCTTCCTTAGAACATCCTGAGGAGAAGCCTACTATAGGAAGCTTAGATGAAGGAATCATAAACTTAATTGATTGTCAATCCAATGAAGGACTAGGCAAGGATCTGTCAGGTATTGATCAACTATTACCATCATTGGAAATGATCATTGAAGACGGTCAGATTGAATTGGCCTCTGAACTGGGAAGTAAGAAGACCAAATTGGTCAGCGAAATGGGGAAGGAATCTATAAACCTACAGAAGGAAGATGCAAACCTCAGCAAGGGGATACTAGGACCTCCTCTAGCCTCTAGCTAAGCAGGATAATCCCATAGCATCAATCTTAGAGCCCCTACTCAAACCACATTCTCCATACAATCAACGATCGGGCCCATGGCCCCACAATTCCTCACAATCGTCGAATGGGTCCATGGGCCCCCAATTCTTCAATCTTGGGGCCACCACCCATACTTCATCCCATTCTATTGGGCCCTTATGCCCCTCTTCTTCAATTGGGCCCTTATGCCCCTTTCTTGGGCTCTTGCACCCCTTTCCTTCAATCGAGGCCATGTGCCCCTTTTCATCAACCGGGCCTACGTGCCCCCTTTATCCAACCAGGCCCATGTGCCCCTCTTCATCAACCGGGCTCTTATGCCCCTTTTCTTCAACCGGGCCCATGTGCCCCTTTTAATCAATCGGGCTTGCATGCCCCTTTCCTTCAACTGGGCCCATGTGCCCCTTTTCCCCAACTGGACCTACATGCCCCTTTCCTTCCATCGGGCCCACGAGCCCATAATTCTCCCCAATCGGGCCCATGTGCCCTTAATTTTTTTAAATCGGGCCCGCATGCCCACAACTCACCTCAATCAGGCCCATGTGCCCGTAATTCACCTCAACCGGGCTCACATGCCCATGTTTTTATGCATCCGGGCCCATGTACCCAAATTTTTTCTAAATCGGGCCCCACGTGCCCACCTTCCATCAACCTCGGGCACACATGCCCACACTCCTTCAACTTCGGGCCTATATGCCCCCATTCCTTCACAATCGGGCCCACATGCCCATAATTCTTTGAAATTGGGCCCCTGTGCCCCCACTTCTTCAACTTTGGGATTGCGCACCCATACTCTTCAATGGCACCAACGAGCCCATCACAAATCACAATCTTGCCCCTAACCATTTAAATCGGGTCCATATGCCCACTCTTTTCATTGGGTCCCTCAGGCTCAACCTACAATCGGGCCTTCGAGCCCATCACCTCCCATCGGGCTCTCATGCCCATCAACATCAACTGGGCCCTCTAGCCTGCCTTCAACTCTTGGGCCCACGTGCCTCTTGATTCCAACCATTTCTGGGGCTTCAAGCCCACTATCAATTCCTGGGCCCAAGATCTCACTTTAATGTACTTTTTTTAAAGCATTCTCTTTTCTTTTCCAAATTTTATTTTCAAAAAAAATCAAGGTAGAGAAATTTTCTAGGTGATACCCCAATCTTTGCCTTCTACATCATCAATCCTAGTTCCACCATGCCAAATCAAATCTACCACATCTTGCACCTCATTTTATAACTCTTAATCTTTGATTCAATGTGGAACATATCAACAGTGGAAGCAGTTGGGCAAGGCAAGGCAAGGCATGGCAGGCAAGGCAAGGCAAGCACAAGCAACATCGTCACCAACAATGAATTCCTTCTCTTAGGTATTACATGAAATTGCATTCATCATCATTATGTCATCAGCAGGGCAATGTTTTTTTGAAATGATTTTGAATCTCACATGACAATCTTACTTGAAAGAAATTTATGATTGACAATAACTACTTTTTGAATTTTTTACAATGCAAGGAATGTTTTCAATTGATTCACTCATGGAATGTAATCTACCTCAAAAATGGAGAGAACTACCAGTATGACTTAAGTCCACATGTGGTTGTTCTCTAGGAGTCGAGGATGGATACCATTCCACACAACACATCCTGATCCTAGAATCTAGATGACCTAACACCCGAGAGAATCTAGGCAAGGCTTAGATATGGAAGGAAAACCCTCACCATATTCTCTTATGTTCCGTCCAAGATAGGCAAAGGGGACTAGAGGGGAGAGTATCGAAAGCATCCACCGCCCTAGTAGGAGGCCATCTCAGAAGGTCCAACTTCTCAAATAGAAAAAGGGTGCTAAAGATGGGCAATGAACCCCACAGGTTTAAACAAATATGGGCCTGTCTGAATGAGTACCCAAAAATGTAGAAAATGAAAAAAGGCACCAAAAGATGGGCAATGGCCCCACAGGTCAAAGCACATGTCCGAATGTGTGCCACAAAAATAGGTTCGTCAATAAAGAAGAAAAGACCCAAAGAGGCCGAACCCCAACAGGCAATTGGGTGCGAGTAGAGAAATCCCTCTTGACATCTCCAAAGCCTATCAAGGACTTCCTATCAATTCTTCATTCTTAACCCCCAGGGGGTGGACCAACCAAATCAAAGCTAAACTCTAGCTGATCAAAGGTTGAAGGTCAAAAAGATTCTGGGTAAGGAACCCTATTTTGCACATGATGTCTACCAGTGAACCTAGAAAAACAACCAAGTGATGAGAACTTGTGTCAATACTTACTTTTTCTCTCCCAAAAAAATTTATTTTCAAAAACTCCAAAAAAGTTGAATATCTTCAAAATTCCAAAAAATAAGTATTTTTAAAACTCCAAAAAAATTGAATATTTTCAAATTCCCAAAAAAAAGTTAATCTTTTAACAAAACTTCTTTTCAAATTCCAACAAAATTTTCAAAAACAAAATTCATCACCATGCTTGGTTTGAATTCTCATCTTTATATTCATATTTATTCTAAGTCTCTTATGTTTCAAATTTTTCATTGCATATTTGCTGCTTTATTTTTCTTTTACACCGTTAAGAAGGCTACACCCCTTGACAAAGGTCAAGACATACTGCAACTTGCAAGAGGGATAAGCCATACTAGTATTCTAATCTCGTTTTTTGAGTGTTTCAGGCACAAAGAACAAGCAAGGAGAACTGCACAACAAGGCAATGCTCGCCACTTCCCTACTCTAAGGATTCTAAGAAGGAGGTGTTATCATCACCTCGGCCTCAACTTTGCCGAGGAACTTTCACTCTGTGTCCTCATTAGGACACATGAACTCTTTTGTGAGAATTCATGTCATCACATTGCAAACTCACCGTTATCATTTCCTTTCTTAGCATATATTAGGTGCATTACTATTTATTTTATGCATTGACGTTGAAGACCGTGAATGCAAAGAAGACCAGGCCCGAGATCCCCTTCATCAAAATCCATGACGGTCGGGTCATTCTTTGTGCTAACGGATAGGCCAAAATTGTGCTATGAGGGACGATAGTTCCCGAATGGGTATCTTGACCTCATGCATCATGTAGTATTAGTTGCATTGCATTTTTCGTTGTCATTGAATACATCATTCATGATCTTCTACTTCTGTCCAGATATTTCTGAACCCTACCGGGTCCCTTCTTCCCATCATGTACCCCAATTCCAATCTTTCTAATCCCATCGTGTTTTCTAATCCCACCGTGTTCGGTAATCACCTTGTGCCTTCAAATCTTATATTTTTATCACCATTATGGCCACTGCAAGATCCTTCTTTCAATTCAACCCACTGTGGTAGTCAACTCATCCCGCCAAGGGACTCCTATTTGATCAAAACTTGCATTGTCGTTATTTTCACGTCTGTACTTCAACATTTGCCTTTTGAAATTCGAGATCATTCCATTCTGAATTGAATCTTGTCTCTTGGAAGACTTAAATGAATCTGAGAGTCTGAATATGCGTCTTGTCAAATCTAGTCATAGGAAGACTTGATGAAACATGGCGGTCATCCAGGACACTTGAGGAGATTCGTCTTGTCAAATCTAGTCATTGAGCGTGTCTACATCTACACCTTGATGCCTCATTTTCAGTCTATCGCCATTTCGCTCCACAACATTCAACTACGAACCATCTCACTTCGCTACGCTTTCTCTATGTTTCACTCCACTTTGCTACACGCTATTCCCTTGCAAAGCCGACATTAAGGCGAGGCAAGCTGTAGACACGCCAAATTGGCCTGATTCGTAGTCCCAGACTCCTATTCCATTGACGATACCCATTATTTGACCGATTATCTGATCCGGATTACCTTGTGGAGATGAGTTAAGGACGTTGGTGAAGCTCCTCGTGAGTTGGGAATGGACCAACGATTTCTGTAATAGTACCGTAACCTTCAAGCGAGAGCCATGTGTGAACCGTGAAAACACGGAGCCTGCTCAATGACCGACCTTGAATGGTCCTTAATTGAAGGTCTTGGGAGTCCCGCATGTGTTCCGTAACATTCAGGGTTTTCGAGAAGTCATTTCAGTAGTCGTTGGTCAATGATGACTTTCGTTATGGCTTTTTCGATTTATACCAACACAGCTATCCCGGACCACGCGTTAGGCCTTTCTGGTCATCACCGAGTCTTTTTGAGTCATCCGGGTTGATCCTAGCCGTATATCTTCATCAACTGGGGCCATACGGTCATTTTGGTCAATTTTACGGTTTCTCAGTTTTTCTGAGCTTCAGTTCACATTTACCAGGTAAATCTCAGTTTTTTCTGTGATTTAGGGTTTTCCAATCATATCGGACTTGTTCAATCATCATTTTAAGTCATCCCGAGTTGACCCGAGATTCCTCGACCGGAACTGTGCCTTACGGATCTTCACCACGGTTTTCGGCTTTCTACTAGAGGGTAAACCGGTAGAAATCCCCGTGCGAACATTTCGGGAGTCATGCTGGTTGTTTTACCGACTTGAGGAGGTGCGGTTGAAAGCTCTCTTTCCAACGCAACAAATGGGAGCCGAATCGGACATCTCGTTTGCAAGTTACGGCTCGCGGAACATGCGCATAAGAGAGAGAGTGTAACGTGCCCTCGCTCCCGTTGAAAGGGTAGGGCACGCCCTGAGCGCCCTCACCCTGGGGGCGCGCCCTGCGTGCCCCTGCTTCCTTTGAAACACGGAGGCACAGTCTGTTTTCGAAAACCGTAAGTTACCCCCCGATTAACACCTTCTAAACTAGATTTTTGGAAAGGATTCCCTGTCTAAGATTGTTTTGACCGCGCCCCCGAGTCGGGGGCACGTTCATCCTATCAAGTCAATTTTTAGCAATTTCTGGAAGATTCCAGCGTTTTTTAGCAATAAGACGCGTAACGCGCCCCCGCCTTCTTTGAAACAGGAGGGCGCACAGACCGCGCCCCCGGGGTGAGGGCGTGCCCTGCACACCCCCAGGTTGAGGGCATGCCCCGCGGGCCCTCACATCCTTTGAAACGTGGGGGCGTGATCGGTCCAGTTTTCATATTTTGCACCAGTTTTCATTCTCTATAAATTGAGGGCCATTTTCAACGACCCAAGGGTGAACCCTCATGCCTAGCTCATCCTGAGGTTGTCAAAGCTCTCACCCAAGGCCGTCCCAATGTCCAAAGGCAATCCGACGTCAAGAGATCAATCCCAAAGTGATGGAGAAGCCCGATCTGTGAGTTCTGAAGCAACCGAACTTCATCGGCTTCTTCAGAAAATCTGATGCTCCTTCTGCAAAAGTCTTCAAAAGAAGAGTTGTTCCTCTCCTCGTCCTCTTTCATTTTCAACCTCCTCAATTCTGACTTGCCATCTATCTGTGGTGATTGCTGCACTGAGGGCGCGCATCCAAGTTCTATTTTTCTACATCCGCCCACTTTCAAAAATTTTACAGACTTCTACAGAATGATTTTGGAGAAGTAGTCAATAGGATATCTTTCCTCTCTGAGTTCTCCATCCACATAAACAAACAGCACTCGATTTTGACATCGGGATCATCCGTAGCATTCTCTGCACCAAAGTCACGCCATGAGGGTGCAAGGCTACCCAAACCAGCTTGTTTCAACCATCTCGGTTTCAACTCAAGCTGATTCACTCCATAAGCTTCCTCAACCCATTTCATTCAATTTATTTGCTGTTTTATAACATCTTTTAGTTTAGTTTGCATCATTTTTACATAACTAAAAACACAGAGAAAGGGGTTAAGGCTCACCCCGAAGCCAGTGAGTTCGATTTCAATTGTTAATTTCACATCTTTTTATTTCAGTTACTACACTTCACTTAAGTCTAATTTATTCTTTCACTTGTTTTTCATTGTCTTTAAGTTGCACAAATCATTCAAGCTAGCACCAGTTGGACTCTTCTTCATCGGCTGGCCGAAGAAGAAGAAGGTTGAACTCACACACTTCTCCCGCGCTAAGGTACACATGGTCAATTCAATTTAATCTTGTCTTTTATTCCATAAAGTGGAGCCCACGATTCCTAGAGACCACCTCTTTTATTCATGTTCTAAGTTCATCTTCTCCTCACTCTCCTCCCACATGACCTAAACCGTCTTCGGTGCTCATGCGATGCCGTGAGATGAAAGTTTTGGGATCAATGTGAGTGTGGGACCGAGGTGAGGATTTTTACCACTTTTCGAGTGTTTTTCGATTCACTCCCTTTTTTCCCATATTCTATTCTATCTTTCACCTTCTCTTGAGGTGCCAATCCGGAACCCGTTTCTGGAGTCGACAGCTAGCAAAACGCAATTTTCCTCCAATCTGGTGGCAACGCACATCGGGGGAGGACAAACTTTCAAACCTTTGACCTTGGCACCGACCTGATGTAATCCAACTTGAAATGAAGTGAGGATGATTCAAGTGTCGATTTGGATTATTGTTGTTGGGCACCAAACATTAGCTTGATGGACCGAATGGGATGCGAACCCAAATTAAATGAATAAATGAAAATAATAAAAAATATATTTCATTAATTATGAAGATGTGAGAAATTATATTTTAAATTAATTAAAATAATCACTCAAAGATATACTTAACGTATGGAATTAAATTTCTTAATCAGATGACAATTAAATAACACCAAAGAAAATTAAATAAACCATTTCCAATACATTGAAAAATTCACCAAAACAATCTTTAAATAATCAAAAAAATCATATCATACAATTAAATGAAAGAACATAAATCAAAATACCCTTAAATAACTTAATCAAAGTCTTAAAATACATTGAACATAATTAAATTAATATCACAACATAAGTAACATATGAAACTAAATAATCTTAATCAATGCGTTAGTCAATAAATCTCAAATTATAAAATACCTAATTCATTTAACTAAACTTTAAACCATAAATAAAAATTATAATCAAATTGAGATTCAACTAATCAAATAAATCAAATCTAAATCATTAAATCAACTAATTAGGGGAAAATCAAATTAAAATAAACAACTTGAAGAATTAAATTCAAATCAAAGTATATGTTTGAAAAATCACACCTTAGTCGAATAAAAATCATTTCAACTAAACATAATGCAATGTGTTCGCATGTCATCAGGCCCATAGGGCTCACGGCCCTCTAGTTTATTGTTTTGTATGGATGTGCACTCTCTACCAAATGAATTGCTATGGTGGTTAATCAAGGGCATTCAAAGAGTTGCTCAATGTAAGTTAATGCTGGGTATTCACACTATCCAGCAGAGAGGGGTCAAAATTAAAGTTTCAGAGAATCTGAACCTCAGTTTTAATAATTTTAAATGTATTATCGGACTAGTTAGTATTTTTAATGGTTTATCACCTATTTTCCTAAGTAGTCCAAAGGAGATACAAACAAAATTCTTTTTCTCTTAAAATTAAGTCTAAGGTTTTCACATTTAAAAAAATAAAAGAATATCAATCGACCATATTTGAAATCTAAAGTTCATTCAGGTTTTAACAAAATACTCAGTTTAATTCTGAGTGGAATAACAAGTTCAAAAGGGCTTGCATTAAGTACTATAAAAATTTGCACAGGTGTCATGAAAGCAGCAAAATGTATTTTAGCAAGAACATAGTTATGTGGAAAACAACAGAACATAAAAACCCTGTGGGGTGACAAAGATTCAGATCATGATCGGATTGGAGGACACGATGGGACAAAAGTTGCTATGGGGGGATAAAAGATGAAAGGCATGGTGGGACAATAGTTGCCACGGTGGGATAAAAGATGAAAGAAACAGTGGAACAAAAGTTACCATGGTGGGATAAAAGATGAAAGACATGATGGAACAAAAGTTGCCACAGTGGGATAAGGGATGAAAGACATGATGGGATGCAAAGAAGATATGAATTTGAAGTTGATTGACTAATGGGAAGCAAAAGACCTTGTGGAACTTAGAAGATATGTAAACGATGACCATAAAGGGATGTGGATGCACAAATGATAAGGACGATGCAATGGAAATGGTTGTATGAGATGTAGAATGCAAAAACCTATATGATGCATGTTGGGCTACAAAATCAAAACTATGTAGAAAATAGTTAAAAATATATATTATACATCAGAGGTCAGGATATCTGATTGGGAATCGTCATCCCTTTGATGTTTAATTTTGGCTCATCCATGAGTTTGAAGGATGACCAAAATATCATGGATTTTATTGAAGGGGATCTTAAGTCTGTTCTTCTTCTCGCCCATAGTCTTCAACATTAATGCATATATATACTAATACACCTAATATATGCCAAAAAGAAAAAATATATATGAGTGAGGTTACAATGTTGCAATATGCATTCTCACTTTTTTGAAATGACGACCTTGACAAGGCTGAGGCTGAGGTTATGGTGACTGTCAACTTCGAAAACGGGTCTCAAGATGGCACCTTAGAAGGGTAAAGAAAAGGGAAAACTCACACCTTGGTCCCACACTCACATTGATCCCCAAACTTTCATCCTTCGGCGTCGCTCGAGCACCGGAGAGATGGTTCGGGTTATGTGGGAGGAGAATGAAGAAAATAAAAACTAAAAAGAATCGAAAATATAAGAGGGCATGAAGTGAAGGTAGAGATGAAGAAGAGTGGTCGCCAAAAACTACGGGCTTCACTTTAAACTAAATAGAATGTAGATTAAGTAAAAGATGATCATGTGTACCTTAATGCGAGAAATGGATGTGTGGGTTCATCCTTCTCCTTCTTCGGCCAGCCAATAAAGAAGAGTCCTTAACCACCACTTGCTTGATGTACATGTGCAACTAGAAGATAAGAAGACAAATAAACAAGTGAAACAAATATTAGAACTAAGTGAAGTGTAGTAAATGTAAAGAAGAGAACGTAAAAAGTGCAATTGGAGTAGAACTCACCTGTTTTGGAGTTAGCCCTAACCAATTTTTTGGTATTTTTTGGATTAAATATGTCTGTAAAGCACAAATCAGACTTCTCTCTCTTTGGACTGACTTCCTTGCATCGGGATGAAGAGAGAATGACTTAGGGAGGCTGGGATGAGCCTAGGGTGGCTGGAGGATGAGGAGAGTAGGATGGATGGTGGGGATTCTTTCATTAGGTCGCTCAAATGAGTCTCCCTTTATAGATGAGGTGAAACAAGTCAAAAAATAGCAAATTTTAATACACATGGACATAAGTTGGATTAACACCATTTGATGGTGCTAATATTCAACATGAAGCATCCAGACACTTACCAAAATGATATGGATGTAGCCAAATGGCTGGCATGCACTCCATTGGTCTTGATCAGGGCTGCGTGCGGACAAAATTGTATGTCTAACTTCCGAGAGATGCTGCAGACAAACGGGAGATCGGAATTGAATGTCGTTTGTTGCAAATAAAAGCTGAAGAGATAAAGAAGATCCTACATCAATCATATTAGGATGAAATATTTCTGTGTGTTATGTATGGATGTTGAAATATGACAGATGATGGTGATTGGAAAGATTCATCAGCAACTGGAACAATGCGGCATGACCTAGAAGGCAATCATTGTTATCAAAACTTGATCATAACCATAAATAATTGATTATCATGAAATGGTAATTGGGATGAATATGGTCCTCACTCAGTGGATATGGCTTTGCTCATAAATCTGTAACTTATCCTCAAATTTTCTAGTAGGCTTCTTGGCTCGTCCAAAAGGGTAGTTTAATTTAATTAATGGTCCAAAATAGATGTTGCCAATGGAATAAGAGTTTTAAGCTCCAAATTAGGCCAAATTGGCATGTCTACAGTGAATCCACCTTCTAAAAATGCTCAAAGGAAGGGAAGTGGCAATCACTGATGCAACTTTTGTTGTCATCATTGTATGCATTTTTTGTGTCATTTCACTACCTTGTTGTATATCTCCTCACATCGATTATTCCTATCTCAAACACTTAGGAAAAGAAATTATATTTTCAACATGGCTCGACCACTTGTGTAGTGTGGTTTGCCAAACCTTTGTCAAGGGGAGAAGCCTTATTAACAATGTAAAATAATTAAATGAATGAATGAATATGAAATGCAGTAAGGGTTGAGAAAACATACCTGACTTGGCGAGGAACTTTTTCTTTTGCTTTTTAGCTCTTTAAACACCTGATAATGGGATTAGATCTTCACCATGACTTTTTGGCCTATTATCATATGCCCTAACTTAGATCAAAGGGAGAAGCCTTCTTAACCAAGTAATGGTAAAGGATAAATATGTAATGCAGAAATCGAAACATGCAAGATGAGAAAAATAAAAGAATGCAAGAATGGCAAAAGTCAAGGTTAAGCTAAGTTGAATGATGTATTTTTTGGTTTTTAAAATATTAAACTTTTAGATTTTTTGAATAGATAAAATTTTTTTGAATTTTTAAAATATGTAATTTTTAAAAAAATTAAAATATGTATTTTTTTGGATTTTGAAAATATGTAATTTTTTAAGATTTTGAAAACATGTAATTTTTGGAAGAGAAAATATTGATGTTGAGACAATTTATCGATCCTTGGTTGTTAATCAATATTCAAATAGTACACATCACGTGCAAAATAAGGTTCCCTACCCAAAATCTTTCTAGCCTTCTACGTTTGATTGGCTTAGGTTCCACTTGAATTTGGTCAGTCCACCCCACCCTAGGGGTTCAAGAAGCAAGAATAATAGAGGAAGTCCTTGATAAGATAAGGTGATGTCGAGCGGGATTCTCTACTTATACCCAAATTACCCATTGGGGTTCGGCACACATTCAGATAGGTCTTTGACTTGTGGGGTCATTGCCCATCTTTTAGCATATTTTGCATTTTCTAGGACCATAATTTTGGGGTACTCATTCAACATATCTATTCTTTTGTTGACCTGAGGGGTCATTACCCATCTTTTGGCACCCCTTTGAGACCACCGAGATGGCCTCTTACTAGGGTGGCGGGTGTTTTCGATAGTACCCTTCTCCAGTCTCCTCTACCTATCTCAAACTGAATAGAAGAGAATAGGGTAAGGGTGTTCCTTCTGTTTTTAAGCTTCTACCTTACTTCTCGCAAATGTTAGGTTGTTCGGGGTAGACACCAATTCACACAAGACACAATTTTTATCCATCTGCATTAGTTAATTCATGTGCATTGCGTAGATACTTTTTAATGATTAAAAAAGCCCTTTCTAGTTAGGTTGCAGTTTGGAGCGGGGACCACCAAGCTTAATGAATATTCTTTTAACTACAATGTCTCCAATTTCAAACTTTCTCTATACACCCTCTTTTTATAAAACCTTTTAAGTTTATTATGATAAGTATAGGCATGCTTGGCGGTAGCTAACTTTCTTTCATCTAAGAGTTCAAGTTGTGCAATGAAAGATTCTCATCTCTTGTCAATGCGGATGTCCTTATCAAGTTGAACTCAAAGAGATATAGAAGTAATACGTCGTATTGGACCATCACTCAATCCCTTATGCTAAAGCATACGGGGTTTGTCCAATGGGGATACATACAGAGGTATAGTAAGTCCATAGTGCATCTATGAGCTTATCAAGCCAGTTCACAAACTTGTTTTACTCAAGTTTTCATGATGATCTTGATTACGATTTTATTGGTGGCTTCTACTTGACCATTTTCTTGAGGGTAATATGGTGATGAATGATGTAATGAAAGATAGTACATGTTGCATAGATCATGTAGATCTTGAGAGAGGAATTGAGGCTCATTGTGGATGATGATGTCACTGAGAATCCCGAACTTGGCGATGATGTTTCACTTGATGAAGGAACATAGTGTTGATGCTTTAATCTCCACGAATGCTTCCACTTCTACCTGCTTTGTGAAGTACTCTATTGTCGTTAAAATGAATAATCTGGTGCACACTTCAAAGTTGAGGTCACTTAGGGGGCCAATGATATCGAAATCCCAAAGGTCATGGGGCATTAATTGGATAAAGGAAAGACATAGGAGAATGGATTTTGTCAGCATGAGATTGACATGAGTGACAATGTCGGACAAAGATAGAACAATCTTCTTTTAGAGTTGGCCAGTAGTACCCTCACTAGATGATTTTCTTAGCAAGGGCTTGAGCATTTACATGGCTCCCACTTCTTATAACACCAATTTAGCTTCTTTTTTATCAATGCACCATAGTAGAATACCACTCAGGTTCCTCTTATAGAGCAATCCTTCTAGAATAATGTACCTCTAAGTTAACTTCATGATTGCCTTATTATCCTTGGCGGTAGATCATGGTGGATATGTCTAGTCTTGACAATACCTTGCAATCTCATCATACCAAGGTTTCTCACCTTCTTCTAGCTCTTCCAATTCGATTAAGAAAATTTCTTCTTTCTATTCTAGATATTCTTCTTTATAAAATATTTTCTTAATCTTTAGAAAATGTCCATGCTTAATTGATGGAATTGACCTCCTACAAATATGGATGGTCTGCACCTTCCTACCTAAAGGAACCAATAGAGATGACACTAATGAGACTAAGGCATCAATGAGGATGTTATGAGCTTGAGGGACATGGAGAAAGGTGAGTTTGAAGAACTTGATGTAGCAGGAGATGAGTTCTTGGTAGGGTTTGAAGTTTGGATAAGAAGTCTGATACTTGGTTAAGACCTAGCATAAAATCAATTGGCTATCAACTATCACCCTTAGTTCAATGGCACCATAGAAGTGAGCAGCCTCTAGCCTGGCCAGTAAAGCTTCATACTTAGCTATGTTGTTAGCTGTTATAAAGTTGAGCTGAAAAGCTTATGGAATGGTGACATCTTCGAGTGATAGTAGGATGATACCTATTTCCCTACTATGTGAATTCAGAGCCCCAATCAAAATATAATATCCAAAGATTAGAAGATTGGACCAACATTCGTTCATCCTCTAGGAGCTGTGACTATACTTGGTTAAAGATGGGTATAGGGTGATAAGCAAAGTGTTTAGCATTGGCATAGCCCTTGATCGCCATCTGCAGGACAAATGTGATGTCAACTAAGACAACAAACTCTACCATCACCTTATTTAATTAGTCAAGACAATCTTTTCAAGGAGAAACTTGATGGGATTGATACAAGCATTTAGATTCACTTCATGAGCTAGAAAATAATGCTTAAGTTTCTAAATCACTCAAACTAGGGCAGCATAGGTCTTTTCTAATATAGGATATTTCTGCTCACAAATGTCAAAGATCTTAGGCAAGTAATAAGTGGCTCATTCTTTCCCTTCTTCATCAACCTATGCAAGGACTACTCTAAGAGAGTTCTCGAGGGCTGAAATGTATGAGATCAGGGGTTTGCCAAGAGTTGGCAGCTTAAATATAGGGGGACTTATTAGGTATCCTTTTAGTCCATCAAATACTTTATGGCATTTATAATCCCATTTAAACTCGACCCCGCCTTGGTCAACTCATAAAAATTTTTACACTTTTCGGTGTGTTGCGCGATAAACCAGTGACAAATCATAGCCTTCCTATTAATCCTCAAAGTTTCTTTATATTTTTTGGAGGAGGCATATCAACGATTGCATTGGTCTTGTATGGGTCGATCTCTATGCCCCTTTCGCTTACTATGAACCTTAACAATTTTTCTAATGAGACACCAAACTTGCACTTTTTACTTTTTAGGGTTCACTTTCAACTTGTATTTTTTAGCCCTTTGCAAGACCTTTCTTAGCACTTTAGGATGATCCTCTTAGTTTTTGGATTTGACAACCAAATTGTCCACATACACCTTTACAATTGTATGCATCATGTCATAAAAAATAGCCAACCCTTTGATATATGGCACCGACATTCTTCAATACAAAGGGCATGATGACATAGCAATAGGATCTTCAAGGTGTAATGAACGAGGTCTTCTCCTAATCCTCTTTGTCTAACCTAATATAATTGTATCTAGAATAGCCATCCATAAATGAAAGAGTTTCGTACCTAGCTATGTTGTCAATTAGTATGTCGATATAAGGTAATGGGGAATCATCTTTATGACACACTTAGTTCATATCCTTAAAATCAATGCAAATCTGAACTCGTCAATCTTTTTTCATATAGGGGCTATGTTTGCCACCCATTGTGGATACATGATGACCTTAATAAACTTAGTCTGGTGTAGTTTGTCAACCTCTTCTTTCATTTTAAGTGCAACATCAAGGTGGAATCTCCTAAGCTTTTGTTTAACTAAGGTAGTTCCAGGTTTTAAAGTTAATTTGTGTTCAACCAATGAGTTGTCTAGCCTTAGCACATCTTCATATGTCCATGTGAACATGTCATTGTACTCTTTCAAAACTTTGATTAAATATTGTTTTTCAATGAGAATGAGGTTTGCACTGATGAGGATGGTCCTTGGTCCTAGATTTAGCTCCTTGGTCGGTTCATTCACCGTGGCTAATAGTTCCTCAAATCTTCCAAGTCTAGATGCATACGCATCAACTAAGTCTGCATTTCCCTTCTCAAATTTAGGATCCTTTTTTGATAGTACCTCATATATTCCCATTGTATGATTCACGTTAGGCTCATTCTCATATTGGATTTCATCTAGCTGGATAGCATTCTCCAAGTAATTAAATAGCATTGCACATTTTCTACACTTTTGTACCAATTGTTATAGATATATGTTTAGAACACATCTTCCTCGGGTTTTCTTGTTTTCTAACCTGACTATGCCTACTAAAAATAAAACTAGAAAGGTGCTATTTAAAGAGGGTGATGAATCGAGCAAATTGATCAAGGATTTGGTGAAAAGAGTCCCTTGCTTGGGAGAACCCTCTAGGATGAGTAGAGACATCTCCTCAATGGAAATGTGAGTTTTGGAGAAGATGGATATAATATTCATCATGTCTTATATGTTAGATCTATTGGCAATTCATAAGGATGAACTGTTCTCCATGTATTATATGCTAGTCTCTATTGGCAAATATGTTGTAGTGGCAATATGAGTCATGCGACTCGATGCCTGCAACAATCATCTGACCTTTGAAGGATAGCAACAGTCAAATGACCATTGCAAACAAGGGGCCCCTTCCAACCCCTTGGTGACTTATTTAAGGCTCCCAAGGGGCTCATCCTCCTAACCTCACCTCTTTGTGCTCTTCTTCTTATGCTCTCCTCATGCTCCCATTCTTGTGCTCTCCTCCTTGTTTAATTACATAATTACTTTATTAGTTAGTTAATTATTTCATTATTTAAACTTTAAAGTTTAGTTAATTTGTTCATTAGTTATTCAATTATTTCATTAGTTCATTGTAGTTTAATTATTAAATTAGTTTATTAGTTATTTAATTAGTTTAATTATTTAATTAGTTCATTACTTTAAGTCTTAATCTACATTAAGTTTTTGATCTTAATTACATATTTATTTAGTTTAAGTAAAGATTGAAAGAAATGTATGCCCTACAAGCCAATCATATATGATATGATTTGACATTTCTAGATATATCTCATTCAATTAATTAGGCAAATCTTCATTATAAGCTCTTATTAGATGCGAATATCATAATGAAGTCCTTGATCAAATGTAATGATGATTAAATCATGATGAGATCATGATAATGAGATTGATCATCTAGAAGTATTTGATCTAAATGTTCCTAGTCATAGGATACTTGAGATGGGACATCAAGGAACCGGATAGACTAATGTATGTGATATCTTCTCATGTGATAAGAATGACCAATCTCATTAGTCATTAGTGTGGAGACACTAAGATACACATACAGGTGCTCATTAGTTGAATGAATTCACTGAACTAACCGAATTAGAAATCCTAAATGGTATCTTACCAAACTGTCAATCAAGATTTTCTATCTTCACAGTTGCATGGTTGGACCTTTGACCTGAGTCGCCAAAGATACCTTGTTGGGTGGAGCTTATGCTTTGACCATTGACTTATGGATCACCATTTAGATGGTCTAGTATAGCGATGGATCGAGTACAAGAAAAACTTGATGGAGGCAATTGAGCGGACAACAAGGGATCGTCCACTCTCGGTAAATGAGAGTGAATGTCCTACGGTATAGTACTCTAAATCCCTAGCCAGGGTAGATAGGATAATTGAAAATTGAGTTTTCCAATTGATAAAATTCCGAGTACAAGATCTTATAGAGTCGGTACATTAAGGAGTTGACAGTCGATGACGTACTCCTTTCCGACCAGGACATTGGATGGACAAGGATTTATATCCATGCGGTAACTGATAATGGAAAGACTCAATGGAGATGAGATTATCCCCATAGCCATTTGGGACCATGGGATGTGGCTTGTACCATTCATGATCGGTAGGCTGATTAATCTGTTATCAGATAATGGATTTAATTAAATTAAATAGAATTGTTCTATTTTATTTAGGCCTCAACCAAATAGGCTATTGGGCCTAGTGAGTCACATACAAAAAGACTTATCCACAAGTACAGGGGCAAGGGCGTAATTTATGGAGATTTTGGGTTTTTATGAAAAATTCTAAAATTCTCTATAAATACTAATAGTTTCAGCCAAACCCTATCAAGCTAAGCATGTTAACCATGTCCTCAACTTGCTCCCTACCCTCTTCTCTCTCTAGAAGGCGTCCATGGGCAATGGAGCTTTATTCGGGAAGAGTTCTAGAGGCTGACACGAAGGGAGAACCTACTGTGAATGAAGTTCGTGTGGATACTACTGGAGACTGGACACTTGAACGGTTTGAAGAGCTTGAGAAGCTCATCACCTTCCTCTCCATGGGATTATATGAATCCCTAACAGGTATATTCGAACCCGATTTAATCTATTTTAAGTTTTCGTCGTTCGGTTCTGATTGAAACAGATTCTAAAATAACCCATAGGAATCGTCGCTTCCACTACACCAAATTTTCATGAACGATTCCTTATAAAGATGTCTTCTCTAAGACACATAACCCAAATTTCTAGTGCAACTCAGAATGATCTGGCCTGGGCAAATTACAACTTGTTCTCCATGGCAGAGAGAAAAGTGCAATATAAATATTGTGACAAAATTACATTCGGTGGTATTTATCAATTGAAATTTCATCTTGTAGTGATGAAAGACAATATTGCACCTTGCACACAGACTTCACCAGAGGTAAGAGCCTAATTTCATAGGCATCTATAAGTGATGGAACAAGCAAGGGAACTTTCAAGCGACATAAGGAGATTGTCCGGGAAGAATTGTCACAACCGGTAAGACATTCCGTACATATTTACGGGACCAAACAAGACCACCTGGATATTTATCAAGACCAAGACTTCAATGTTGGTTCATTTATATTACTCATAAAAGTAGTTGATTACCTTATTTAGTTATCATTAATTACTTAAATATTTGTTAAATAGATGACCTCTTTCAAGCAATGGAGGCAATACGAAGATTCTTCACCGACAAAGATCTCTATCGATGCACTAGCCATATGATGGGTCAAGGGTTGGGAAGTGGGAGTGGATGAGGAAGTGAAAGAGGATCCAACAACCACCCAAAGGATGAGATTCATGATCTCACTTAAGACGATGACCCAACGGTGGGTCCCGTAAATCCAGTTATCACCAAACCATGATAATGTCAAACCACTATCACAATGACAATGAAGAACCTAAAGTTGTGTAAGGAAAAAATTGGACGAGTAATGTCAAGATGGTTCTTTCATCATAATATACCGACAAAACATCATGAAAGCATCATGCTACGAGAACATGGTCGACATAATTATAGACATTGGGAGAGGAGTGCCTAGACAAAACCCAAAAGAGATATACAACATATATCTTATTATGGATGTGCAAGATATAAAGAAATATGTGAGATCATTTGAATGAATTTGGGATGAAAGAGGCTGCACATTAATGACCAATGGATGGATTGATAAGTATAGTTGTTTGTCGTACTTTTCTAAATGTTTTTGTTAATGCAATTTTATTAATGTCTTATTCTTTACATGTATAACTAGGAAGATGATGATCAATTTTCTAGTATATTACAAGCTGGCACCGTCTTTTTGAAGTCTGTTGATGCATTTGGGTAGGTAAAAAATGACGAGTACTTTTTCTATTTGATATATGGAGTTATTCAAGAAATATGAGAGGACCAAGTTGTCCAAGTAGTCACAAACAACATGGTCACATACAAATCAGCCGGATAGATGTTGATGGTGAATAGACCTCGTCTGTATTGGACACCCTATTATGCCCACTTCTTAGACTTGATGTCAGAGGATGTATGTAAGGATCCTCAAATAGATATGATAGTCTAGCCGAGTCTATTTCCTCATTCATTTACAACTATAACTACATACTTAACCTAATGAGGGAGCATACTAAGGGTCAAGAGTTTCTACGGCCCTGTATAACCCAGTTCATCTCTCACTATTTTTTTGTTAGAGAGTTTGATGAGTTAAATGAGACCTCTAAGCCACACAGTAATCTCACCAAGATAGGGTACTTGGATGGCTAGACATAGCCCTTCAAATAAGAGAACATGAAGAAAAGTAGAAGAGACAATAGAGAGTAAAGACTTTTGGAATGTTGTAAAGAAGACTTTATGTAATACCTGGCAATTTTAAAAAAAAAATAAACATTTTTTATTTTTAGTAACCCCCCCCCGTTTCCCTCCCCGTCCCGGATTTCTCGCCGCCGTCCCCGCGATAACGCCGGCCGCCCCCCCTGGAGCATCGCGACTTCCTCCCCCCCTCGTCGGTTACGCAGCCCCCCGGCTGGATCTCTCTCTCTCGCTCTCGCTTGTGCCGTCTCCCCGCCGCGAATCCTCTTCCTCCTTCTCCGTCGCCGGTCGCGAGCACCGTCCCCGCCGGAAGCGAGCGCCGTCGGACCTCCCCCTTGCCGTCACCGCCTCCAGCCCCTCACCTCGTCGCCGTCTCCTCCCTCCAGCGCCTCCCTTGCCGGCGAGAGCATCTCCGTCCAGCCCTTCCCGTGCCGCCCGTCGTCATCGCCGCCGGAAGCCAGCGCCGCCGTCGACCTCCCCTGTTCCGGCTGGAACCACCGCGGGAGAGCCTCTAGCCGCCGCCATCCCCGGCCGCCGCCTTCCTCCCGCCGTCGCCGTCGTGACCAGCCCCTCCCCCGCCCATCGCCGTCGCCGTCGAGCGCCGCCGGCCGCCTCCGCCGTAGCGAGCGCCGCCTCCACCGTCGCGAGCACCGCCACCGCCATCGCCGGTGCCGCCCGCGAACCGCCGCCGTGAGCCGCCGGTCGAGCCGGCCCAGCGCCCGGTCCAGCCGCCGGTCCAGCCGCGGTCCAGCACCTCCGAACCGGCCCGGTTCAGCCGGTCGAACCGCCCGGTTCGGCGCCGGTTCAGGAAATTCTGATTTTTCGGATTTATTAAATCCGGATATTAGAAAAGGCCAAGAAAAATAGCATAAAAATCCATAAAAATCAGGAAAATTCACAGAAGATTACAAGTAGGTTTATCAAGCTTATCTATGTATTTGATCCCATTTTTATTAGAAAATATGCATGATTTAACTTATGGACCTTGATTTGACTAGTTTAGACTTTTGAATCATGATTAGTGAAGTTTCTCAAAAATCCTTGAAACCAGAACTTTGAAAATGATATTTTGAATATTATGGGACATGTTTGGCCTGATTCTGGATGGGTAGAACTATTTTCCATGAGATTTGACCATTTGTTATTTATGTATATGTTTATGTGCTAGAATGGACCTAGAATTGAAATATAATTATGTGGAGTTTTGGAAAAATCAAAAGTCATCAAATTTCACTTTTTGGAACCTGTTTAGGTCAGATTATGGGTGTTGACATCAGAAGTTAGCTTGTTTTGATTATGCCAAAAATTGGGTTTGATTAATTGTCTTGTGTATGTAATTAAGCATGTCTAGATTTGGTTTGTTATTGCATGTGCATAGATCATGTAAAAATTATTTGGTTTGGTTCCAGATTGTGTAATATGTCTTGCATGATATGGATAGGTTCATGTTATCAAGTTTGATATGAGTTTTGATTAGGATATGTTAACCATGTCGGTTAGTGCAAGTCTTGTCTAGTTTATGATAAAAACAATTTGTTTTGCATGGATGACATTAGAATGGGATGTTTATGTCTTGTGTACATGGTATGCAGGTGTGTCATGATCTGAAAAATTTATTATGAATTCTTGTACCACATGTTATGAGGCTTCACCAGCCTATTCTAGTCAAATTGCTCGTGGGTAGCGGGTATCTTAGATAAATCCGGCATTCCCACAGATCCCGGATTACCGCGGTTTTTCCCTTAGTGTCATCACTGCCTAGGTGCACTTTGGGCTAGCTTAGTATATGTTACTTTTATATATATATATATATATATATATATATATTAGAGCTGGTGAAAGTGATCTGGATATGTGATGTGAAAAGGCAAGACGACCAATTCCTTGCCATATGACTATGAGTTTAGAAAGAACATGAAATTATGCTCATTGCATGTTATGTTTAGATGTTAAAGCATGATAAGTTAGAAAAATTCAGATATGTCTCATATTAGATTGGTCATGTTAAGTTAAGTACGAAGGTCATCTAGTTGATTTTTGTTTAGTCTTATGGTCTTGTATGCATTGGTCTAGAATTGATTGGTTTTGGCATAACCTTTTCTTTGAAGATAATTATGTTTGGATATGGGTTGTGAGATTAATATAGAAGACACTCTATACTTTTGTATTACATCTCAAATTAGATATGTTACATACCACTACTTGGTTATATGTTAATTACCCGATTGATGGGTGAAGGGTGTAAATCCTACGGAGTCTCCGGACTCACCCCGTTGTGGGTTAATATTTTTCAGCAGGTTTTGAAGATCAGGAGATTGGCTTGGAGGCTCAAGCAGAGGCCGTGGAAGAACCAGAATCTCCTGGAGTTGGAGCGGAGTGATATATTTCATTTGCATCAGGTTGCTTGTTTTGGACTTTTAGGTTGATGTGTACTTAAACAATCTAGTGGTTTTGATTTAAAGATGGAACATATGAACGGACTTGGTTTGGAATTCAGTTGTTTTAAATGTTTAAGTTTTTGGTTGGAGTTGGACTAGATGATGTTGGCTTGATTTTTAAGTTATTTACTCCAGGTTTTGGAAATCTTGTGGAATTTATAGACTTGATCGTGTGTGTTGACTTCACATGCTTGTATGGGTTATGAAATCTGAATGATGGATTTCTCCCACTGTCACGACGTTATGTTTTCCGCTGCGTACTTGTGATTTTGTGTTGTTTTAAATTCTGGGTCGTGACACTTTAAACATAGTCCTCTATAGTCAAGGTACTGAGGATAATTGGTGGAGACAAAAGAAGACATGGGCTACTTATACGACGCAATTGAGAGAGCGAATGAAGAAATCTCTAAGACAATTTTTGACTTCACCAAGTGGCGAGACATCATTAATTGTCGATGGGAATGTACCTTACATCAAACCATACATACAGCAGGTGTATTTCTAATTATCATTTACTTAATTTGTGTATGTTTCTCGTATATAAAAGTTATTTGCTAACATCATTTCCTTGTCAGGTTATTGTTTCAACTCACTATATTGCTACAACCAACATTTAAAGGCAACGAATGAGTGAGAATATTTTCAACCAACATGTTGTCTTAATCTAAAGCATGGACGTAAAAGGGCATCAAAGTCAGTAAATAGTAAATTATTTAAGATATTAATAGTATTAGTCAACAATTGGAATTGTTACATGACAAATATATAACATTGAGAAATGACCTATCAAATAACTAATACTGGGAGCACAGATAAGATGAAGAGACCGATTATCAAAGCAGCCAACGAAAACGTCACTTACTATTACTCGGAAGGAATAAAAGTTAATAGGGTGTTTGGTAGCTCTTTTAATTTCGAAGCAATCTCGTTTTTAAAATCAAGACTACTTGAATTCTCAACTTTAATTTTAAAATCAAAAAAAATAAATGGTTCTTACTAGGTTATTTGATATCTTAAACACGTACATGTAATCTTGATAAAAATTTTAAACTAAAAATTTATTACAATAAAAATAAGTCATTTCATTAATTACCAACATCAAATCTAACTGAACTTATAGCTTACCTTTATCCAACTCAAGATAATTTTTATTTTATTTACCGTTCTGTCTCTTCAAACATACGTCTCTCTGTCTCTAAACTTTTTCCGTGTACAAGAAAATTAAAGAGAGTATTGTATAATTTTACTAGTTAAACGTTAATTAAAAGAAGAGATATTGATAGGGTTTAAATACATTAAATGTATATTTAAAAAGGTTATGGTTACAAAATTAGAAAATATCGAAATACTAGAAACAAAATAAATTAATGTAATAGATTTAAGTTAATTTGAAACAAAGATAACATAATATAATTACAATAAATTAAATATATCTGTAAAAAATAATTCAAAAAGAGAATTCATTCAAACTAATTTAAAATTTTCTTAAGCCGAATGGAGCCGAGGATGTTAAAAATAACGTTAAAAGTTAATAAGGTTAAATCGTGTACGCCGTATGAAAAAATCAACATTTTAAACAATTTAATTTATTAATAATCTAATGATCGTATGCTAAAAAATTAAACTGAATAAAGTTGAAGTCTTTAGTAAAAAATACTTACGAGTATATAACAAATATTTCAGGTGCTAAAGACTTTTTCTGGACCCCGCCGGCGCTGCACGAACGGCGATTCGGACTTGGATCGCACTCCGAGTCCCGCTCCGAATCGCCCCCCCGTCCGATTCCGGCGCTAACATCCCGACTGGAAACTCGGACTATTTTAATGGGAACTCCACAGGCTTCACATTCGACCAACGGGCGGTGTTCTCTTCCGTCCCAGCTTCCCGCACGGCAATCTTCCGTTCGATTCTTCTTCCTCGGTGCCGCCGCCGGCGCAGGCTCCCGGCGGACGAAGCGATCGTGAGCGCGCCCTCCTTCGGCGGGCCTCCCCTGTCTTCTCCTTCCCCCGCCGTGAACGAGGCAACGCTTTGGGCCGCCGTCCCCCAGCCATGCGGCCAACCGTGGTGGAGATATCGCCCGTTCTCACGATCAAAAGATCCGGCTTGCTCACCAGCTGCGTCAGCATATACCCCAACTACACAGAGGCGAGCATTGGAGGACTCCTGCGGGTGGCGGTGGTGGGTTTCAGGCACCGAGTGAAGTATGAGTGGAAGACTGTTCGTCCAGGCTGCTGCTTCCCGGAGGTCTACCGACAAACCGAGTTTACGGCGCTCGACAAGGCCCCTGCCTGCTACACCCTCTGGGCTCTCTACAGCGAGAAGGGGCCGGTGTGGGGACTCCTACAGCAGCTCTTTGACTTGGACCCCGAGGAGCTAATGAGCGTCTGCCGCGCGGTGCGGCAGTCGGTGAGCAGGATGTTCCGGAGGGGAGGAGAGGAGAACGTGCTGGTGCTGCTCGAGCTGGAGACGACCAAGGTGTTGACGTATGACGGGCAGCTTTGGGGGAAGCTGGATCCCCGCGTGCTGCAGCCCGCGCACGATCCGGCGGGGCACCCACTCGAGAAGCTGGTCATGGAGAGGTACGCGGAAGACGAGAAACAGGGCACGGAGACGTGCTCCATCTGCTTCGAGGACTTCGTGCCCGGCATGGAGGTGGAGAGGCTGCCGTGCCGCCACCGCTTCCACGGCGAGTGTGTGCTGCGGTGGCTGGAGGAGAGCGGCTCCTGCCCCTTGTGCCGCTCCGAGTACATCATTTGAAGTAGAAGGACAGGGATCGCTTGTCGTCTCTGCAACGCGTTCGAGCCTTTCGAGGGTTGTACATCCGAATATAGAGTACTCATTGTTGCATTTTGTGAAACACAACAGAGCTTCTTCAGATCAAGAGACATACATTAATTTTTTTCTCTTTTTCCATGAACTCTATACGTTGAACAGAGGCCACCTTTGTTACACCTGTTGGATCACCATTGAAAGATGGTTAACTGTTAAAACTAAATATCATGTGCTCTTAGCTTTTTCTGTTCTTCAATTGATTGCAAAAAGTTCTGATCGTTCGATGATGCAGAGCAACATTTAATGCGTAAGATACTCGTTCAGCCACCCAGCTCGCAAAGCCCACTAGAAATGTTAAAAAGAGAAGAAAAGGATGTAAAAAGGAGATTACTGCTTAGTGGTGGGTATTATATGTATATAGATGTCATATTTTTGTTTGATTATATTTATTTAGTTTTGTATCTAAACCATTTCCTCGTTTGCTTTTGAGGCACACGGCCTTATACTTCAATGTTGTATGAACATGATTGGTATGTGCGTTCAATTGTTTGAATTTATTGCAATGAAAATGTCGCTGTCTAGTAATATCATGGAAAAAAGTTCAAACTAACTAAAGATTGCTCGTAATTGAAGGGCACCGTTCAAAGGGGGCCATCAAAAGGGTATTTTGAAGACAGTTGATCTTCAAACCATTTTGAGGGTAATTCTTTATGGATTTTATATGGATCAATTAGATGGGTTAAGAAAATTAAAACATTAGAACTACTTGAGTTACACATTAATATCCATTTCCTCTCATTGTTTAAAAAAAATGAGATTTTCAGGTGTATTCTCACCCATGTCCAATATGGAGTAGCTGTTTGTGTCTGGAGTTGAATGCTTTGTATTTCTATAGTCCAGTTTCTAGTGACAAAAATTACATTGTTTCATAGATTTCTTGAGCTACATTTGTTGGATCGTCTTCCTGAAAATCGACAAAAACACAACTATAGGAACAGATTAAAATTAAATAAATTAAGTTAGAAACATAGCATGTCGGGTCGAAGCGCGTAGTCGCTAGAACTAAGAGTTCTATTGCCAACCGACGTGCGGTTCTCATGGCAACGTCCTCCTAGAGATACGACGATCCTCGGGTAGGCGAAACCCTTCTCTTCCGTCAGCACGTCCTTCAGGAGAGCTATGCGAACCAATCTTGCTTTGAGTGCTTCTAGTGAAGAAGAAGAAGAAGAAGAGGAAGAAGAAGAAAGCCCTCGTTGTTCGTCCGAGTGCTGGAATCAGAAATCTGTCGAAGACCGAGATAGACAGAATGTGCGGCCGGCGGCGAGAGCGTACACCCCGGAGGGTTTTTCATCCCGAGAGAGAGAGAGCGCACATATATGGCATGCTCTCCAACGGCAAGGGAATAACATGGCGCGCGTCCGTTTCTATTTTTTTTTCTTTTTATGAAAATATCTTAACAATTCCCCACATATTTTCTTAAAACTCGCAGAAATATATCAAATCAAAATAAAATAATATCAACAAACAAATTCTAGAGAACACTCTTATACTATGTAATAGGTGAAGGTACCTTTCGGTTTGAACCCCACTTAGTGATATTTGGGATTGCCTGTAGAACACTCGATGGATGTTTCACCTTGAATCGGGTTCCATGATTCAAGTTCTCCCAAATCCACACATAGTATAGCAAGATCAAATTCATGCGGGTTGCGCTATTAATGGCCTTGCGCAGGTATCTCATGTGTGTTTTAGAAGATAGCCCACATCTCATAGTCGCGGCCTCACGACTCCACACATGTCGGTGAATCCTCCAAGGGTGAGAGCAAGGAACCACTTGGGTCTTGGATTCATTAAGAGTTTAAAACTCATCCTACCACTTGCTTCTACATGAGCACTATCGCCATAGGGATGGGAGAATAATATATAAGTGCTCCACACATAGTTACCCATCAGCTTGTTTCTACTCATTGAACCTCTGTGAGGTTGGGTTGCCACCGTGGTAACTTTTCATTTATAGGCTCAATCTCATCCCCCTCGACGCTTCTAGAACCACTGTTCTAGGCAAGCCTTTCATGAATCTTTCTTTTGATTTCACAAAATTTAAGGCTTTCAAATGCAATCACAATTTTGTCTTTTGTAGACTTTGTCTCTCTTACAAGTACTTGTTGAATTTGACATCTGCATGATCTGCACTCACACAAAATATATGAGAGACAAAAAATTTGTGATCATTAGAACAACTTAAAATATATCTCAATTTATTCAAGTTTAATGCAATAAATATCAACTACAATCATTTCATGACCATGTTTTGAAATGATTATCTCAAACTCAAATAAAATGCATACTAGATCTAAAGATCAAGATTTTATCAACATATAAAGACAATATAATGATTTGTCTACCAAATATTTTATGCCACATACATGTACCAATTTGGCCAACTTTCAAGTAATAAGAAAGATTGCATTCAACAAATAATTTTCACGTCATTATTTAAATACTTGCATGGTTCAAGCATACAATATTCTAATTGACTTACACACTTTATTATTATTTAACTTTGAATAATAGAACCTCTAATCTATCCACATGAAATTCTTAGTCTAGTATGATCAAATAATTTTTATTTCATTTCAAATATTTAATTTTGCAAGACACCCCCACACTTCAAGAAAATTTAAATTATGCATCATACATAAAGTGGGGTAACCATTTTTCAGCATAGCATATTTAGCTTATAACATGTAGAGTCTCCCCCCACAAGTTCTTGAACACTTATAAATCATAGAATTAATAGTATCTATTAACTTTCTTTTTCCTCTCAATTTCATCAATAATTTGTGGATGGTAAAAGCAACCATCTCATGTATATAACTATATGAAAAATAAGATCTACTTTTATTTATTTATTTATTTATTTTTGAACTACGTAAACTTTTTAAAGGAATGATTAACATGCATCACACAACAGGACATTAACGTAAGGCATATATAAAAATCACCGTGAGATATTCAATTCTTTTGTCACAACTATTAAAGAGTATCACAATGTGATTAAAATATGCAAATAAGTAAAATAACTAGATACGATTACGAAGACATAAGGTCTATATATAGTTTTAATCTTATGAACTCAAAACTTAAGTGAAGGCTTAAAGACAGTTGTATCATCAATTTCACAAATACACTAATCAATTGATGATTGAAAATACAATAAACAATGTTAAACCGTTATGAAAATTAATTGACAGGTAATTGAAAAAAAACTTACAAACATATAGACAACATAGTGATATAAATCCAATAATATTTTTTTTATTTTTTTATTTTTTATTATTTTTGGAATCCAATTACTTGAAGTACTTGGATACATCAATATCCATTTAAAATCTAAATATTAAAAACCTTAGCAATTGAATTTAATAGCTTGCATGCATAGATTAGGGATATGCAAATTTAAAGAAAATGTAGACAGTGAAGTTTCAAATCAATGTACCGTATACATATATATATATGTACATCTTTAATTATATATATGTAACTACGTGAAGTAGCCATTTTTAAATATAGAATACAATGCAATGATTTCTATGTATTAATATCATGAATAATTCCTATAGACAAAAGTGTCTAAATAAGAATGCCTAAGCACGTTTAAATAAAAACATCTAAATACGTCTAAACAAAAAATGCTCAAACAGGATCGTCTAAATACGTTTTAATATGAAGGTTCAAACAAGAACGTTTAAATAAGAACGTTTAAACAAGAACGTTCAACTAAGAACGTCTAAACAATAATGTTCAAATAAGATTTAAATGACAATGTTCGAACAAGAACGTTCAAATAAAAAGGTTTAAACAACAATGTTTAAATAAGAACGTCTAAACTACAACGTTCAAGTAAGAACGTCTAAATAAGAACGTTCGAACAAGAACGTTTAAGAAAATCGTACGTCGTATATATGAATGACTACGTTTTTTTTTTCACATGTATAGATGCTTCTAACACAAAAATAATATGCAGGTAAAATAGAACTCTTAGATTGTTGGATCGTCTTCCTGAAAATCGACAAAAACACAACTATACGAATAGATTAAAATTAAATAAATGAAGTTAGAAACATAGCCTGTCAGGTCGAAACGCGTAGTCGCTAGAACTAAGAGTTCTATTGCCAACCGACGTGCGGTTCTCGTGGCAACGTCCTCCTAGAGATACGACGACCCTCGGGTAGGCGAAACCCTTCTCTCCCGTCAGCACGTCCTTCAGGAGAGCTATGCGAACCGATCTTGCTTTGAGTGCTTCTAGTGAAGAAGAAGAAGAAGAAGAGGAAGAAGAAGAAGAAAGCCCTCGTTGTTCGTCCGAGTGCTGGAATCAGAAATCCGTCGAAGACCGAGAGAGACAGAGTGTGCGGCCGGCAGCGAGAGCGTACACCCCGGAGGGTTTTTCATCCCGAGAGAGAGAGAGAGCGCACATATATGGCATGCTCTCCAACGGCAAAAGAATAACATGGAAACGGACGCGCGAAGCCCGCGCACGTCCGTTTCTATTTTTTTTTTATGAAAATATCTTAACAATCCCCCACATAGGGATGAGAGCATAATATATTTGTTAACCAACCCAAAACCGCGGTACTGAGTTAGAGAGGCCCAGACTTATAAGCATAAGTACCTCCCCTACCTAGCCAATATGGCACTATTCTAACTCGCCCCCTCACGTGCAAGCTCTTCTAGCTTTGACACGTGTACACTGTTGGCCCAACAATCGTTGCTAATTAAGAGCCTTCCCAGGAGGTCACCCATCCTTGGCTTACTCCCAACAGAGCACGCTTAACTTCGGAGTTCTTCCAACTCAACCTCCGAAAAATGGTTAACCGATGTTGTTGGTAGTCCACTGATTTAATCTTTTAACATATTCACAAATCGGGGTATTACAATCTACCCCCCTTAAAGACTTGACGCCCTCGTCAAGATCACACACATCACATACCCAGGCAAGTCACACCGGACCTTCCGGCTGGGTCATGCTCTGATACCATGTTAACCAACCCAAAACTGCGGTACTGAGTTAGAGAGGCCCAGACTTATAAGCATAAGTACCTCCCCTACCTAGCCAATATGGCACTATTCTAACTCGCCCCCTCACGTGCAAGCTCTTCTGGCTTTGACACATGTACACTGTTTACGGGTGACGGTTGACGGAGGGGGGTCCAGAGCCCTTGGCTCTGATACCATGTGTAACGACCGATTAAATTAGCTGACTGGCCCAACAATCGTTGCTAATTAAGAGCCTTCCCAAAAGGTCACCCATCCTTGGCTTACTCCCAACAGAGCACGCTTAACTTCGGAGTTCTTCCAACTCAACCTCCGAAAAATGGTTAACCGGTGTTGTTGGTAGTCCACTGATTTAATCTTTTAACATATTCACAAATCGGGGTATTACAACATTGACCACAAGCACTACACCTTGATTGGATGACCATTTAGTGGGCTGTTGCAGTTGGCTGTGATCAGGTCCTTGATAAGTGTCGCTTTTAAAGTTTTCAAACTAGGTCTTCCTATGATTAGTGTTGCTCAGATAACCAAAACCACATAGGTAAGGACAATATACAAGTCATTTTATCTAAAAACACCTCATTTTTAGGCCGAACTGAATATTTTTATGTTATCAAACTACTCTCTATGGATATTGGTGACGAGCAAAATTCATGAAAAAAATTATTGTACTCAACAAAAGTAAATTCGATGATTAAATGTGTGAAAGAAAAATGAGCGATAATGAAAAGGAAAAGATTCAAACTATGTATATGCGTCATAGGATTTATAGTGTAGAAAATTATAACAAACGATAGATCAATTGAAAAACATTGATCACCAAATAGTATCGTATAGAATTTTGAACTGGGTTTGGATCCATCAATTCATCATCGGACAACACTAGTTTGCATAAATCCACCTTATAATTTTTCACACTTTCATGGGAAATTCCTGCGGAAATTTGAACTTATGTTATGGTCGATCGACCCTTTATGTAGTGGTTGACCGATGCATTCTAAAAAATTAATATATTTTGGTATTTTTGCGAAGATTTGATGGGGTTCTACTAAGGAGAAGTGCAAAATACGGGCTAAAAAGTAAGATTACCCTAGTTTCTAAGCATTGTCCAAGTGATCTTTTGAGTTAAATTTCTTGCTCTTCTCTCGTGCTTAAAGTTCTACATCTTTTGAGTAGAGTTTGTGGAGGAAGTGTGTGGTTTCCGGGGGAGTGTGTACGTTGAATTACTCACTTAAGTGAAATGTATCTAAGGGGTGTGTTGTTTATTTACTACCGAGTATGTGTGCGGACTTAAAAATAGTGCGTGGCTTTAAAATTCTCAAATTGGTAATTCAGAAACGTCACTTGAACCCTGATGGACAGCGTCCTCGATATCAGTTGAGCACTAGAGGGTGGCTTAGAAACTTCGAATAGGAAAATGAGTAGTTGTGATTGTAAGAAACAATGGGTTTCAATTTAAAAGTAAATTGGTATTGACGTGTGTGCTTGAGAAGACGAAATGTAATTTTCAACTTTCTCCTCTTCAGCTGGTTGAGAACAAGGAGCTTGAATATGCTCTCTTTTGTAGACATTGTCCAGCCTAGGGTGCATCTAGTAGACGTGGTCCGGCCTAGAGTGTGTTTATCTACAACACATGAAAATAATAAACTAAGTTGACAGATAATTAGAATTAGGAAAAAAGTGTAACATTCATAAATGAAATAAACATAAATGACAATGGATTGGAACAAATTGGATAGTGTCTAAATCCTAACATCGATTTTTGGTATTTTTGGATACAAATATAATATAAATTAGACAAAATGAGTGCTAGAATGAAATTAAAATGCATGGAAATTGAAAAAATTAGAAAAATTAGAGTTGAAGTATTCCTTCATAGACGTGGTCTACAAGTATAGGTGATAAGCCCTACACTAGGAGGGGGTGAATCTAGTGGTAACAGTAGCCGAAGGAAAGAAGATCCACCAAAGGGCACTCCCATGCACCAAGGCACAAAAGTTCATACCTCTAAGGCATAGGAGGTCATCCTCTTTTATATAGACAATCTACTATATCACACTAAATAACCAAATGGCATGAAATTCACACTTAATCCTATTAAGTCATGATCGATGCATCTCGGCTAGCGGTTCATTAAACAAGGCACATCCTAGACTTAGGGTGCATCGAATTAAGGTTAATTACCCTACTTAAGATTGAACAAATCTTAGATAAATCAAAATCAATTTGGCTGATGCACCCCAAGATTGGGTAGCATTGACAAAAGACCATAGAAAATAACAATTAATCACCTATCACCTTAAGATTTCAAAATTTTAAAATTTTCAACCAACTAAACTTTCCCTAGTCAAAGGGTGCATCGCTATGTGCCCCTAACTAGGGCTCGTGTCCTCAGTAGGGGTGCATAGCTATGTGCCCCAAGCTATGACATGTAGACACATAAAATTTGCTTAGTTTTAAAGTTAAAAAATTGATATTCGTGTTTACATTGTTAAGAATCATGACAAGTGATTTATGAGTCAAACCATGCGTAAATCAACAATTTTGGTTAACATGCCCTAGGTCTAGGGAGTGTTGGCACTAGTGACGAATCTAGGTTATAGTTAATGGGGTCAAGTGACCCCACTAAATTTTGAAATTTTTACTATAAACTACTGAATATTTTATCAAAACATTTCATATTAGTATAGTTTTAAAAGAGGTGACCCCACTAATTTGATTATGTGACCCCACTATGCACAAGTTCTATATTCTATATCCACCACTGGTTGGCACTTGACCCTCATGATGGGGTGTGTGGGCACATGACCCACCTAAAGGGACACATGGGCAGGTGACACTCCTGCTAGGGCACATATACCAGTTTCTAAATTTTTAATCCAGTATCTCAAGGATTTTTTAAGGATTTTTTCTTAAAAGTTGAGACACCTCGGGCTAGAGGCATGCAAATGCCGGACCTAGGGTACCTAGAAACTTACCATTTTATATTTATTGTTGGCCACATTTGTGTAGATTTTGCTCTAAATCTACACACCCCAGGTGGGGGTACACATGCCCCAGACCTAGGGTTCATAGAAACTTCCTATTTATTTGGATTTCGATCAAATCTAGGCATAAATTAAGATCTAGGTGCTCTGTAGAAAGGGTGCGGTGCTCCAAACCGTGGGTGCATCAACCAATTTCTATTTGTCTCAATCTAGATGGATCTAAGACAATTTGGGTGATGAATTTTTTCTAGCTTGACACACCTCATGCTGGAGTCATGCCAATATTGATGTGCCCCAAAGGATGGGGTACAAAGACCAATTTTTTAATTTTGTCTCGATTCCCCAATTCCCATTAGGATTTTTGACTCCTCTCCTCTACATAGAAGGAGGTCGCCAACTCGTATAAAAAGAAAGCCATGACGTTATGAGAAATTTCAATGAGTTTTTCATGTTCTTTTGAAAAAAATAAGTTCAATTCAAGCCTGGCTATGCAACACTATTATCTGAGTTTGTGGAGGAGATTTGACATGTGAAGAGTCCAATCTTGCTCATGGAGAAGCTTTCATGGCCTTGGGTTTCGAGTTTGCAACTAGTAGGCACATCATCAAATGAACCATTCATCTAAATCACGCTCCTAACTATGATTTTGCTGACTCTACCCTATGTGCCCCATAACCAGGGTCACAAGGCTTGGTAGCCAAAACTAGGGTCACATACCCTGGCACCTCAATTCGGGGGCAATTCAATTGCAAAATGTGATTTTCATGTATTTTCCATTCTCATTCAATTCCTTTCCATTTCTATTGTATTTTTAACTCATTGGTATTCATTTTATTTAATTTTTACATTTCAACTTTATTAAAAACTAAAAAAAGTGTAAGAAATCATACCAAAGTAGCAGAAGCTTTTGGTTCCTTAGATTTTATGATCATTGTCTCAATCAGAACCAAATAATGTATCCAAGAACCAGATTCTAACAAAACTGAAAATACCATTTTGGGATTTGATAAATACCACATGCCTAATAAAGATGGAGCCTTTCTTTGATATCTACACCATTCAAATGCACGGCATCAAGTGGTAACCACATAAACTTCTAAAGACATGTTCTCCCTTGCACTGGTCTCAAAAGCTCTTCTCAAACAAAGTTCTACCATTATAGGATATCCTTTAGAGGGAGGAAGATGAAGGGAAAAGGATGAGGATTGTGGACAAAAGGATGTTCGGTTACCCTTACATTCCCACCTTGAGATGTCCTCCATGAGAAGAACAAAACCTGACCTCAAACACCTCTAGAACTCAGTGTTAGGGTTGGCTTTTTATATGAAACTAGACTACCCATAGGATTCGTTCCTTCCTTTAGAAAAGGAAGGGTAGTTGGTTTGTAGGTACTAAAGGAGAAGGGAATAGAGAATGAGGGGAAGGTGTATGAAGTGTGTGGTCACTAGAAATCACATGTTTTAATAAAATTAAAAGGGATTTGACCTACATACCAATGAGATGGTGTGAGTGGGTTCTAACTTCCTCTTCCTCGGTCGGTAGAAGACGAAAGCCCCATCAATCTAGTTCAATATAATTTTGCACCACTCAAAACAACAAAATCAAGTAAAAAGTTGATTAGAAGTATGTAAAGTGTAGAATCTATGAAGAAAATGGTATAAAGTGGCAATTAGGATAGAAATGAGCATATTAGGGTTACTCCTAACCCATATTTTTTATATTTTTAGAGTATGATGCAGTGCAAAAGTGAGTAAAAATGATGCTAAACAAATAAAATATGGAGTTGGAAATGAAGGGAATCAAATGTGAATGAAATCAATAAATAAACAAAGGTGTGGTGACTGTGTCCCTAACGAAAGGCATATGGTACCTCGATGGGAGATGAGTGGGAACGTTACTAGCTTCTACGAGGTGCATGACCTCATTCAGGGGCGTGTAGGATAGAACTAACATGATCGCACTCTAGAGCACGCTATGGGCAAATAGGAGATTGGATTGCATATAAATGAAAGCTAACTAATGAAAGAAGCTCCTCCTCTAGTTCAATTGGGTGGCATACTCATCAAATTTGTTGTATGGATGTCGGAAGTGAATTGGCGACAACAAACATAAACTAAACTCTCTATCTCTAAAATCTCTTCAAAACTTATGGCTAGGGCTCTAGAGATATGTTGAATGGCCTTGGCTAACCTTTGAGATGTTCACAGGTTGTCCCTTTATATAGAAGAATGGAAATCCTAACCAAAACTGGATCAAATGGCAAAATTGGAAAGGTTAGAGGCATGCATGTCTGCACCATAGGGCATGTAGATCTACATCAAAATCTTACCTCTCCAACTTAAGAGATCTCCTAGATCCAAAAAATAAAAATTTTAAGCCATGCCCCCATTCAAAGGTGTGTGCACCCTTGACTGGGGGTGAGTGGATTTCAGAAGATCCATAGTCAAATTCGATTCATTTTTTCAAAAATCGTAAATTTTTTCACCTCTCTAGATGATGGCATGTGCATCCCCATCCAAGGACACATCCATTTTAGGCAAGAAATCCCCGAAAATCATTCGGGGATCATCCAAAATTGAATCTGATTAAAAAATATAAATTGGTCCACGTGACTTCTACTAGGGGATGTGCACCCTAATTGTGGGTTAGGTGGGGGTGTGTCCCTAGAGGAGGGCACATGCAACCTCATGGGAAGACACGTTGTTCAGAATCCCGTGATTTGCATGATTTCACTTGGAAAACTCTCAATTTAGCCTAGAAATGACCCAACATGATTCTTAATGATCCAAACTCACATATTACCTATAAAATAAGATTTTTGAGCTTTGAAGTTAAGCTAATTTTCCATGTGTACAGCCTGTCTTACCTTGGCATTGGCTTTGCAAGAGAATGGCATGTATTGAAGAGAAGTAGATTGTAGGGAAATATAGTGGAATGAAAATGAGCATAGAAGAGCATAGTAAAATGGAATGGTGATGGATTAAAAAGATAATGATAAAGTGTAGATATAGACATGCTCATCAACCTAGCTCTACAACATGAATTGCTTTGAGTCTTTGGGATTACTGCCTTGTTCCATAAAGCCTTCCTATGTTCGATTAGTGAACGAGTGTGTTGTGGGCACAAAATTAATAAAATAAAAAGTAGCCAACCCCCAACATGGTGGAGGTCCCCAAATTGAAAATTCATAGGCTCATGAACGATTAGTGGCTTGAGCTGTGTGGTGTGCTTGTACCATAATGGGCTAAAGTAAAATAGAAAGTTTGTAAAATAAAAGAGGAACACCAATCGACCGTATATTTGGACTCCCAGGTTTACTTAAGTCCTCCTAAATAATTGATTCAATTCCAAATAAAAAAATAAAATAGCCACATGTTTTATTAGGTTTTCAATAAAGCACCATAAAAGTTGCACAGAAAACATGAATTTCAAAAATCGCAACTCTATGCTAGAATATGACACATGTGAGAAAATCATAGCAAGATAACATAGTGGGATAATAAATGCTAGGAACAATAAACACAATGGGAATGATAAACATGATGGACAACCATGGAATACATGACCATGATGGGATAAAATTGTGGGACATGGAGCCACAATGGAATGTGAAACATGGTGGGATAAAGGATACAGTGAATGGACATATAAGATAACAATGAAAGCCTTAGTGGGACACCACAAAACATGATCATAGTGGAAGAATATAAACATGATGGGATAGCATGATGCATGGCACCACAATGTGATATAGTGGTTTCAAAGAAAAACAAAATGGTGGGACATATAAAGATGCAAAACACAATGAGATTCATATAATGCATTCTTGAGATGTTGTAAAAAATGCACACACCTAAATGATGCATGGTGAGATAAAGAAAAGATACTTTAAATATATAATTGAAGATATATATTGTACATTAGAGATCAGAATACCTAGTAAGAAACCATCATTCCTCAATGTACAATTTTGACCTATTCACGAGTGTGGTGAGTGACTGGATCATCTTTGATTTTATTGAAGGGTTTGTCGAGCCCAGTTTCTATTGATACATGTGGTCTAACATTAATTCATATATATACTTAATACACCTAATATATGTTAAAATAAAGGATACAAATGTTGGTAACATGTATTCTCACTAAAGAGATTCATGTGTCTCGATAAGTGATGACAATGTGGATTGATGCTATGTTGAAAGTGATAACGGTGACATGGTGAAAGTGATGATGTAGCATAGACACACATCTTGAACTTTGCGAGTGTAACTTAGGTGCCAGATGTAGGTGAAAAGGCCATCTACCTTCATCAACCACCCGATTCATCTACATCAAATTGCTTCTAGTGTTCTTGTTCTTTTCAAAGCTTCAACTGTATCTTGTCTTTTGACGACCTGAACTCCTAAGCTAAAGTCTACAATTTTTATTTTGCTTCCTTCATACAATGACTTGCTTGTAGATTCACGATTAGGTTGATCTTATGAACCTCTTGCAAGATGTATTTTTGGCTCTTAAGGAACACCGATATCACCAAGTTTAACACTAGGATCACTAGTCGCATGACCTCATCTGTTGCTGTCAGTATGTTCAATTTATGCTTCTCATTATTGAGCATATGTTATCAAAAATAAGAGTTTTATTCTTAGATATTGAAACTTCACATCGGAAGGGAAAAACATGTCTTTTAAGCTCCAATTATCAATGTTTTCTCAATTTTTATAATGTTATTAATTTTTAAAATTTTTATGAGATATTTTATTTTTAATAAGTACATGCCCTCAAACGAGGGTATGTGGGAACGCAACCCTAGATTGAGGTGCATAGGAGCACACCCCTGTAGGCACCCGGATGACCCGGCTCGGCTCGCGTGTGTCGGTGAGAGAGAGAGAGGAAGAAGAAGAAGTAGTGTGTAGTGAAAAGTGAAGTGTGTGGTCGCCAGGAGCCGAAGGCTCCAAAGTGTGATTAGGTGTTAAGCAAATGAACTAGAAGAAGAAGGAGTTTGACCGTCGTACCTTGGGGATGTAAACGGGGGGAGATTGTTTGGTTCTAACTTCTCCTTTCTCGGCCGGCCGAGAGGGGAAAGCTTTAGAGAGTTCTTTCACCTACGATCAGATTGAAGCTTCATTCCGGTCGATTCATCTAAGAATGTCCTGCATAAAATATGAAGAAAAACAAATGAAGATCATTAGCTTTGGCGTAAGTATAGCATCATGCTTGATAAAGACTCTGAATCATGCAAAAGGGAATGAACTAACCGGATCGGGACGGAATCCCAACCCCTATTTTTGGTAGGTTTTTAAACATATGAGATGAAAAATGATCAAATGCATGCTAAATAACATGATGAACAGTGCTAAGATGAAAAAGGGAGACAAAAATTCGATTAAACGGGCGATCAGACTCCGAAAATGGCAAAACGAGCTTCTGCCTCTGCTGGTGCCCTATATATAGGGCGCTAGCTACAGGTGCCCCCCTTATGGGGCGTGTTGACCAAGGTCAAAGCGCCCTGTATACGGGGCACTAAGTCTGGCCCGAACAGATTTTCTTCCCCTCTTCGCGATGCCGCTCCGCAGTGCTGAGCGGCTTCCGGGACGAAGTAGGGGCTCCTCCTTGTAGACAATATCCAAATGAAGCTAATGAAAGGTGGTTTGGATGCTGGATGTAAGAGGAGAGACGGATAGAAGCTCTCAAAGTTGGAGAAAAAAACATGTTTCTGGGTGACAGAAACAGAAGGTTTTTCGGGTTTTTGGTGGACGATTTTGGATCAGTTTGAAAGGCTATGGGAGGTGAGAGTGGCTTGGAAACGTAGTCTTGGATGGGCTCTAAGATGGTACGGACTTTGAACCTCCTCCAAGTTCCAAATGGAGGTCTATTTATAGCTCAAAAGAGGGCACTTTGACCATTTTCGAAAAGCAGTGCCACGCGGCATAGCGCCCTATATATAGGGCGCCAGCATCATGAGGTCCGTCAGGTCGACAAGACGAGTCACTGCGGGGGGTCAAATCAGCCGGTTGAATCGATTTTATTTGGTGCCAGGTGCCCTGTTTATAGGGTGCCAGGCACCCTGTATACAGGGTGTTCAGCTCGGCTGATTGTTCTATTGATCCCCTTCGGAATGTCCCAAAACTTGATCCATCCAGAAAACACGATTTGCTTTAAATATTCTCCATGAAAACAAGAATTTAAACTCTCCAACTTGGCCAAAATTGCGTGTCTACAGCTTGCCTCGCCTTGACGTCGGCTTTGTAGGGGAATGACACGGATGTAGCGTAGGTGAATGTAGTGAAACGTAGTGAGGTGTAGCGGAATGAAGTGGTAATGGACTGAAAAGGTGACGCCAAGGTGTAGATTTAGATACTCCTTCCTTAGCCTAGTTGAGTGGAATGAAACTTTACCAGACTCCGAGGTTGCCTTTTGTCTTATCGGAACCTTCCCTTTGATTGATTGATTGTACGGAAAACTAAAATCCCACGTGGGGGAGAATTGTTACCGGCCAGGACCCGAACTGCATGGTGTGCTGGACTCGGTAGAAAGTAAATTGCGAAAAAGTAAAGATGGAACCAGTAATCAACCAAGGTTGGGTTCTTCAAATTCATCGGGTCTTTCTCAGGAATACCGGTGTGGTTCAAATGGAATATCTTCTTGTTTTGATGAAATCATGATTGAAAAAAGGTTAAAATTGGGTCTTCCGGGCAGACCAAAACCTCCTTGAAAAGCCATAGAAAGACTGTGACGAAAAGGTCGGCATAAGTATGATGATGCATGACGATGCATGATGCATGCTGGGTTTAAAGAAATACAAATAAATATAGGAAAATAGTTGAAGATATAGGTCAAACGTAATGGGTCAGGATATCCGTGAAGACACCGTCGTCCCCGTTTATTTGACTTTGGCTTATCCGCGGACCTAAAAAGTGACTGAATCCTTCATCGATTTTGTTGAAGGGGTTCTCCGACTCAGCCCTTTTGGACCCGAGGTCTTCAACGATATATATGCGAGACTATGCTAGGAAAATGGCTTAAATTAGGCTCCAGGCGCCCAGTTTATGGGGCGCCTGGTGCCCTAATTACAGGGCGCCAGGTGCCCTGTTTGTAGGGCGCCCGGCGCCCTGTTTACAGGGCGCCTGGCGCCTTATTTACAGGGCGCCAGGCGCCTTATAAGTGGGGCACCTGCACGGATTTTATGCTCGCTCCTTCCCGAGGCAGCCTCTTGAACTCTATAAGAAGGGGGGACCCCCCCTTCTTCTCCCCCACACCAGCTACAGTGCTCTCTTCCTCCTGTTGCCCTGATGGCATCCTCCTCCTCCCGTCCGACTGGTTCAATCGAGATGAAAAGTTTTTTCGAAGTCCCGTGCCATATCCGGAATCGAGTGTCCATGGGAGTGGTAGTGGCTTTATTAGGCATCTCTTTTGTTTTGTTCTGAAACCCTCTCTTCTGGTCACATGATTATTCTGCAGGACCTCCCAAACTTCCCCGGCGCTCGCCGTTATGGTCAGGTGCTATGGATAGCTTGTCTGATGGCCGCCATCAACATCCATGTGCGGTCTATTTTGAGCGGGTGGGGCTTCTCCGGCATCCTAGTCCACGCCAACCACCTTCTCAAATACTTTTGGGACTTTTCTCTGGCGGGTGCGCTTCTCGAGATGTGGCATCCTGACACTCACACCTTTGTTTTCGACTCCTTTGAGTGTACCATCCTCTTAGAAGAGGTGGAGCTATTCTTGGGGCTTTGTGCCATGCCTGGGTACGGCCAGGCCATGTTTATTCCTGTTGGACCAGTCACTGGCTTGGATTTCCTCTGTGGCTTTATGACCACCGGAGAGGCTCGGTCCATCATGGTAGGTGGGCGTATTTACACCGAGGCACTGGCAGATTGGTCCATTGGTGTGATTCAAGGTGCCGGTGACAATGAGGACCTACTGTTACCCGGTGCCAAAGGTGTTGCTACTTGCCTTGCCTCAGTACTCCTTTACCCGTGTGAGGACGGGTGGCTCGATCCTACTTGCCTTCCTTGTATCCAGGGCATCTGGTCCA
This sequence comes from Cryptocoryne crispatula var. balansae, assembly GCA_036172225.1. Taxonomy (NCBI): domain Eukaryota; kingdom Viridiplantae; phylum Streptophyta; class Magnoliopsida; order Alismatales; family Araceae; genus Cryptocoryne; species Cryptocoryne crispatula. The sequence continues at coordinate 20,341,672 of CM069923.1, read as the reverse complement.
ATGAGTGCATAGCCCACTCGGTGTTGGGCTATCTCTATGATGGCATGACCTCTGCTAGCGTTGGTAGGCCCATGTTCGGCAGTATCCTTCTGTTCATGTGCTGGGCTGACTGGCACTTCAAGTTTGACGTGTGCTTCGGACCGGCCACGGCTTCTCGGCTTTTTGCTCGGAGCCCCCTCCAGCCTCTTACTAGCCGTCTCTGCATGGAATACAAAGTGGTGAACAAGTGCCCTTCGGTGAAGACCCGCATTGACTGGCGTTTGTACTTTTCGTCTACGAGCAGTGGCGGATTTGTCTGTCCTACCGAGGCTGTTATGCGCCATAATTTTCGTGCCTCTACCACTCCTGGGGTGGATCTTCGATTGATCACCGGCACCTCCTTCATCATTTACAACCCACATCGGTGTCTTCTTCAGTTGGGCCAACCACAGCTCAAGGTTCCTCGTCTCTCCCATATTCCGTCTGTCAAGGATTGTCAAATGGGCACGGCGGCTGACGATGAAGAATGCCAGAGCATCCTTGCTATTTGGGGAATTTACAAAAGTTTCTCGCCGAGTGCCTACATGGACGAAGACAAGGTCTGGAAGAGCCGATACGTGGCGAAGCTGAGGAAGCTGCACAGTGGATGACTTGTATCTATTTTCAATTGTGTCTAGTTGTATGTTGTTTGCTTTTGTTGTGTCTAGGACTTAATCAGTGTAGGTCTAGGGTTTGCTTGGTGTAGTTCCTTTTCCAGTCATGTCTGTGTCTTGTCAGTGTTAGCAACCAACAAAAATATGCAAAAAGGAATTAAATATCAATGTTTTGCTGATGAATTTGTTTTTTTCATGAAGAATATAGCTTGCAAACATGTTCTAAAAATTTTGAAAATTTTGACCATGGTACTTTATATTTTCACCCCTGCACCTTTTCTTCATTTCACCATCAACTTTTTCTAATTTTTCTACTGCGCGGGACCTTCTCGGAGTGTGCAGCGTGCCGTGCAGATTCCATAGTAAGTTTCTTCCAACTGTAAACTTGTAGTTTATTTCGTTATTTTCGTTTTCGCAGAAGGGACCGAACCGATCCGGAGTTGTTCCGTATTAGAACGGGGAGAGAGAAGGGGGCCAAGCCCCCTAGCGCCCCCTTGATGGGGTGCTAGGCTCTGCCTGGCGCCCCATCATGGGGGCGCCTAGTCCAGGTGCCCCATAAATGGGGCACCTGGTCACCAGGCCCCCGTCTTCCTTGTTTTGCTGTTTTGGGCCCGTTCTAACATTTTGAAATGATGTAGATGATGAAGAGATCTCGTGTTGAGCCTAGCGGTGCCTCCGGCACTGCCGGAGCCTCTTCTTCCGCCGGCGCTTCCTCTTCCGCCGACCCTAGCCCATCGGAGCTTCCTTCCCTCCATCCTCCTCCGACCGTCTCGGTAACTGAATCTTGACTTCCCCTTTTTGAATTATTCTTAAATTGTTGTTCCTAACATGATTGTTTGTTTGTGCAGGGGAAGATCAAGTCCCGGATATCTTGGGAAATGGTATCCCATGCCTACAAGGGGTTGAAGGATTTCCAGAAGGTACGACTGGATGCGATGGGTTTTGGCCTGTTGCTCCGCTGCTCTGCCTTCTGGGAAGACCTCCCCCTGATCCAGGCTTTGAGGGAGAGATGGGATTCTACTACCCATTCCTTCCTCTTCCCCTGGGGACATATGGTTCCCACCCTGGAGGACGTTTCCCGGATCACGGGTCTTCGCGTCCATGGTTGCGCCGTCACTGGCAAGACCTACCGCGATTACTCGGCTATGGTCCGGGACTTCCTATGTCATCCGATCCCACACTGCCCCGGCGGACTGCGCGTTATGAAGCGCACGGACGTCGGGAACTTGCTCGGTCTGGGCAATGCCAGTGTGGGGAAGGATGATCTGGTGGCGGATGTACTCGACGCGTTGACAAAACGTGTGGAGCGCTACTTGGTCGGTGAGGAGGGCACCGTCCAGGCTGACCAGGATCTCCGCCGGTTCCTCCTTTTCTTTCTCACCCATCTTCTGCTGGCCTCGAAGACAGACAGGGTGCATTTGCGGTTCCTCCCCTTTCTTGCCGACCTGTCGAAGGTTGGTGAGTATGCATGGGGTGCCGCTATGTTGGCACATTTGTTCTCCTCGCTAGCGATGGAGAGCGGTCCGGTTTCAGTTGCCAGCTTTACTCCATTCCTTCAGGTATGCCTTGTCCCTTTGTTCATCATTAATTCTGCCTTGTCTTTGATGACTAACCGAGCTTTATTGACAGGTATGGAGTTACTATCACATACCTTTGGGTCATGTCTTGCTGAAGGCTGACCCCGAGTTCCCACTCATCAGCAGCTGGGTTGCTACTCGGTCTGCTTCTTCCCATCCTTACCAGGTGGAAAACCTAAGGAGGCAGCTGCTCTGCTTCCCCCACCATGAGGTATTTTTGTCACTTTTCCTTTTCAGCTTTTTGGTTCTTCTTGTTTATTGTCCTGCCTTGCTTCTTCAGGTGGTGTGGTGCCCTTATTCAGACCTTCATCTGGATCGGCAGCCATGGGTATCGGAGGGTCGTCCGGTTTTTGGCTGTGACACCTTTCTGATTTTCCTAAACGAGATGGAGCCACTGTGGGTGTGTTTCACGATGCGCTCATTGGGGATTCACCAGGAGTGGGTGGACCTCCCTCCTTACCCGCGCCTGGGTCGTTCTACCCGCGGCCTGATCCAGGAGATCGACTGGAAGGAGGGCCAGTTCGCTATTCGGAACTGGAAGAGGGGTGGCACCCCAGTGACTTCCAGTGCTCCTAACAGCGGTGACTATCTGTGTCGCTACATGGCGACGTTTGCCCACCTTTTTACTGAGGGTGGAGAGGTATGTATTTGTTGTTTCTGTTACTGCTCTTTCTTTGCTTGGTATCTAATTGCATGCTTCTTTCAGAGTATTCAGGAGGAGCTGTCTCGCTTGAGGGCAGGGACAGCATCTTTGGAGGCTGAGCTGGAGCGACAGGTATTTTATTTACTTTGTACCTTTCCATTGCTTGTCGACTGATCCTTCTTTTTCTTTCTTTCAGCGACGTCGCTATCGAGGTGCACGCCGACAGCTACGTGGACGTGACGATGAGGTAACGCTTCTTGTCTTTTCTTTAATATCTTGAATGAATGTTGTTGACTGTTTCCCTTGCTTCTTTTTAAATTTCACGGCTCCGCGAGCGTGTGGCCGAGCTGGAGTTGGGTTCCCACCCAGCTGCCCCTGAGCCGACGGTCTTCGACGAGCCTCCAGAGGCCCCCTTCAAGCCGTTTGACTTCGGCCAGCCCATGGGTCCTGAGCTCCCTCCTCACCACTTGCCGGTCGATCCTCCTCCCTTCATACCTACCGACCCCGGGAGCAGTTCTTCGGAGACGGGCTTTCTCCTTGAGGTGATCACTGTTTATTTCTTATGTTGTCTTCTTCCTTTATTTGCCTTGCTAACCTTCTTTTCTCTTCTTGCAGATTGCCTAGCTGAAGGAACGGGTGCAGGCCCTTACTACCGAGGTGAATTTCTGTGACTTCCTTCTGTTTTACTTTGCTTGATTCTAACATTCTCTCTTCTTGTAGAACAAGGATCTTTGGGCGAGGATCTTCGATCTCTCTGCGGGGGGTGCTCCGCCTTCTACCAGTGATCCCTCGGGTCTCCAGGACAAGGTACATGTCTTTCTACTTTGTTCATCATCGTTTTCTTTCTTTCCTGACATTCTTCCGGTAGGTGATGGAGCTACAGAGGGAGCTCGAGCTCGAGCCCCTCGTAGGCGTTCCGGATCCTGGTCCTTCTACTTCCGAGGTGAGACGTCTTTATTAAGATTTTAAACTGGGAATTCATGGACTGACGCTTCTTTTTGTTTCTACAGACCGCTCAGAGAATAGAGGAGCTGACACAGGAGGTACAAGTTTGATTCTTTTCCTTAAACTGCTTTTTCTGTAGCTGATGCACCTATTTGTCATCTTGTAGGTCGGGAGACTAGAGGCTCGCGTGGTTGAGCTGTCACGACCAGAGTCCGAGCAGATCCTCCATCTTCGCCTTGAGCACTCCAGAGAGCTCAATCGAGTGGAGGGAGAGCATCGCCAGTTGATGATGCAGGCACTTCAGTCTCGATCTTGGAGCCACTCCCACCACTCTGACTCCCGTGGGACCACGCTGAGGGGACCTACTCACTCGGGTTCCTCTCAGACTAGCAGTCATAGGAGGAGAGGTGATGAGAGATTTTCCATGCCACCTCCGGGTGATCAGGCTCCAGTAGAGGGAGGCGGCGATTTGTGATGTGCCGGCCCCTTCTATCTTTGATGTACCTTTCTTTTCATAGTGATAATTGTTGGTTTCTCTTTCTGACTCCCTGCGTTTACTCAAAAGGCGATCAGAACTTTATTTAGACTTAGTCCCTTGCAAGAAAAGGGCGAAACTGCCTTGATCTTTTGTCAAGGGACATAGGCCTTATCAAGGTAGAATAACGAAAAAATATAAGTATGCACAAAAGGAAACATGCAAGACTGAAATTAAATATGAATGCAAAGGCAACTAGTCAATTAGGAAGCAAATTTTTAGGTGTTTTGGGATTTTTTGATTTGTTTGGTTTTTGATGGTTTTATAATGTTTTTGGTATTTTGAAACTTTTACGATTTTTTAGGTGTTTTGGATATTCACTTTTTAGGATTTTTGATTTTATAGATTTGTTTGGTGCTTTTTGAAGTATTTGATTTTTTTGTTTGGTGTGAAGGACACGATCCTCTCATCCTTTGCTTTGCTTGCCGTAGGTGCCTCTCATTGTTACCTAAGGGTTAAGAGTAGGCATTACGTGTAAGAGAGTGCCTAGTCTAAAATCTTCTGACCTTCCGTCTTTGATAGGCTATGGTTCTTCTTGGGTCTAGTCGGTCAACCTTACCCGCATGGTTAAAGAGGGAAGAGGATTGATGGTAAGTCCTTACTAAGATTCAGGGGTGTCGAATTTGTTTCTCTACTGGTGCCCGCGTTGCCTGTTTGGGATTTGACATCCTCGGGTTCTTCCTCCTAGCCCTTTTCTTTGATGGCCCACATTCAGACAGATCTTTTTCTTTTGCTTGATTTTGACCTGAGGGGTTCACTGCCCATCTTTTGGAGCCTTTTCCTTTTTTGGGCTTTTGTTGGTACACATTCAGACAGGTCTATTCTTTTGCCGACCTGAGGGGTCATTGCCCATTTTTTGGCACATTTTCTTCTTTTTTAAGAAGTCAGACCTTTAGAGGTATTTTCCAACTAAGGCAAGGGGCACTTTCGATACTCCTCATTCCAACCCCTTCCGTCTATTCTGGACCGAAACGAGAAGAGAATGGGATTAGGTTGACCTTCTTTTGCCAAGCGTTGCCTAGCTTTCTCTCTGACTTCCGATCATCGGATCTCAAAGTTAGGCGTGTAGTGTGTGCAGTATGATGCCTATCCTTATTTCCCTAAGTGACGAGTTGGTGCACCGAGCAAGCAAGCGTTAGATGTTATCATTATTCTTCACACTTTTGGATTTTATAGATTTTTGTTTTTTTATGATTTTTGTTTTAAGGGAAATATTTTTTGAGGTACACACCACTCTAGGGATGAGCTAGTTCTTCTCCTTCTGCATTAGTCAGCTTGTATGAATTACCGGGATAAACAGCCGAAATTACATACGGACCCTCCCAATTAGGTTGTAGTTTGGAGCGGGGACCGCCCGGCTTAATGAATATTCTTTTAAGCACAACTTCACCGATTTCAAATTTTATCTCCACCACCCTCTTCTGATAAAATATTTTAAGTCTATTCTGGTAAGATCTAGCATGTTCGGCAGCGGCCAGCCTCCTTTCATCCAAGAGTTCGAGTTGCGTGAGAAGGGAATCTCGGCGTTCATCCATCGGGATATCTCGATCGATTTGGACTCGGAGGGAAGGAATGATTACTTCATATGGAACTACCGCCTCCATCCCAAATGCCAAGGCATAGGGGGTCTGACCCGTTCGGGTTCGAATAGAGGTGTGGTAGGCCCATAGAGCATCAACTAATTTATCTGGCCAATCCGCGAATTTGCTAGACCTACAAGTCTTCTTAATGATTTTTATCAGGGTTTTATTGGTGGCTTCTGCTTGACCGTTGCCTTGAGGATAATATGGAGATGAATGATGCAATCTGATGCAATACCTGTTGCAAAGGTCACGCAGCTCCTGAGAGATGAATTGTGGTCCGTTGTCGGTGATGATGTCGCCTGGGATGAACCTGGCAATAATGTTGCGCTTGATGAAGGTGCAGATTGTTGATACCTTGATCTCCACGTATGCTTCCGCCTCTGCCCACTTGGTGAAGTACTCTGTTGCCGTTAGGATGAAGGATTTGGTTTTGTTTGTGGAGTTTGGGTCACCAAGGGGTCCGATAACATCAAAATCCCACATAGCGAAGGGCCATGGGGCGTGAATCGGGTGAAGGGAAGATGCGGGAGAGTGAATCTTGTCGGCGTGAAGTTGACATTGATGACAGTGCCGAACAAAGATCGAGCAATCTTCTTCCAGAGTAGGCCAGTAATACCCTTGCCTGATGATCTTCTTGGCGAGGGCTTGAGCATTTATATGGCCTCCACATACTCTGGAGTGTGCTTCTTTAAGCACCAATTCAGCCTCTTCTTCATCTACGCATCTCAATAGAACGCCGGCCAGGCTCCTTTTATAATGTACTCCACCTAAGATGGTGTATCTCTAGGAGACTCTTCTTATGGCTTTCTTCTCTTTGGCAGTTGATCCTGGTGGATATGTCTGATCCTGATAGTAATTCGCAATCTCATGATACCACGGTTTCTCTCCCTCTTCTAATTCTTCCAACTCAACCAAAGACACTTCCTCCTTTTGCTCGATGTACTCTTTCCTTTCAAATTCTTCTTTAACCCTCAAGAATCGTGCATCTTCCACTGCCGGAATGGTTCGTCGGTGGACATAGATCGTCCTAATCTGCCTGCCTAGCGGGACAGATAGTGAAGATGCCAGGGAAGCGACAGCATCGGCAAGAATATTTTGAGCACGAGGGACATGAATGAATTCGAGTTTGGAGAATAGCTTGATGTAACAGGTGGTGAGTTCTTGGTATGGTCTGAGCCTGGGATGAGATGTGCGATATTTGGCCAGTACTTGGCGGAGAATCAACTGACTATCACCGATCACCCTTAGTTTAGTGACACCATAGAAGTGAGCGGCCTCCAGTCTGGCCAATAAGGCTTCATATGCAGCTATATTGTTTGTTGCTGGAAAATGGAGCTGAAAAGCCTGTGGAATGGTGACGACTTCGGGTGATAGAAGAACAATCCCTATCCCTCTACACTGGGAGTTTAATGCCCCGTCAAAATACAAAGTCCATAGATTGGAAGATCGAATGGACATCAATTCTTCATCGGGAAATTCTGATTGGATAGGGTCAAAGATTGGGATAGGATGATGGGCAAGGTGTTCAGCAATTGCATAGCCCTTGATTGCCTTCTATTGGGTGTAGGTGATGTCAAATTGGGAGAGAAAGCTCTGCCAGCGTGCCAAACGGTCAGTCAAGATAGATTTTACAAGAAGAAATTTGATGGGATTCATGTGAGCAATGAGATTAACCTCATGGGCTAGAAAGTAGTGTTTAAGCTTCTGGACCACCCAAACCAGGGTGGCACAGGTTTTTTCCATGGTTGTATACTTCCGCTCACAAGGATCAAAGATTTTGGATAGATAGTATGATGCTCGCTCTTTCCCTTCATCATCTAATTGTGCCAATACTGCTCCCAGGGATCCTTCCAAACCTGAGATGTATAAGATCAAGGGTTTGCCAGGAACCGGAGGTTTGAGCACAGGTGGGCTTGACAAATATTTCTTTAAACCATCGAATGCCTTTTGACATCTCGAATCCCATCTAAACTTGGCCTTCGCCTTGGTTAACTCATAGAAAGGTTTGCACCTTTGGGAGTGTTGTGAGATAAACCAGCGAACAAACTGTAGCCTACCAATTAACCCTCTCAGCTCTTTTAGGTTCTTTGGTGGAGGCATGTCAATAATGGCTTTGGCCTTGTTGGGGTCAATTTCGATGCCTCTTTTGCTAATGATGAACCCAAGTAACTTTCCAGATGATACTCCAAACACACACTTCTTGGGGTTCATTTTATGCTTATATTCCCTGGCTCGTTGCAAAACCCTTTTCAACACCTCAGCATGCTCATCTCGGGTTCGAGATTTGACCACTAGATCATCCACATACACCTCTACAAATTTATGCATCATATCATGAAATATTGCCACCATGGCCCTTTGATAAGTTGCTCCAGCATTCTTTAATCTGAAGGGCATGACGACGTAGCACTAAGTTCCCCAAGGTGTAGTGAATGAGGTCTTCTCTTGATCCTCTTCTGCTAACCGGATTTGATTATACCCTGAGTATCCATCCATGAATGATAGGGTTTCGTATCCAGCTGTGTTGTCAACAAGAACATCGATATGAGGAAGGGGGAAATCATCTTTTGGACACGCTCGGTTTAAGTCCCTGAAGTCAATGCAAATTCGAACCTTTTCATCCTTCTTCATGACTGGGTCTATATTTGCCACCCACTGTGGATAGAGGACAACTCTAATGAATTTTGCTTGGTGTAACTTATCGACCTCTTCCTTCATCTTTAATGCTATGTCAGGATGGAATCTCCTTAACTTTTGCTTGACCGGGGTAGCTTCAGGTTTTAGAGTCAGTCGATGCTCTACCAATGACTTATCTAACCCCGGCATATCTTCGTATGTCCAAGCGAACGTGTCTTTGTATTCTTGTAAAACCCCCATTAGATTCTTCTCTTCTAAAGGGGCGAGGTTGGCACTGATGAGGATATTCTTAGGATCTTCCGGTGTTCCAAGATTAAGTTCCTTAGTAGGTTCGTCCACCGTGGCTGATGGTTCTTCAAACCTTCTTAAACTGGATGCATAAGCATCAGCCAAATCCTCCACTTCATCCTCAGTGTTAGGATCCTTTTCCGATACAACTTCGTAGACCCCTAAAGTTTGATCAATATTGTCCTCTTCATATCGAATCTCACCCATCTGGATTGCATTTTCTAGATACTCCGGTAGCTTGGCACATTCTAAGCTTTTTTGAGCTAACTGATGCAGGTATCTTTCTGGAACTCTCCTACCTATGATTTTTTTTTGCTTTTACCGGAAACTAAACCTAAAGAAGAAGGAGGTAAATAAGGAGAGGAAGAGGAGGTGGAGGGAGTGGAGTTTATTGATGAAGGGCAAAGGAGATCGATTAGAGACCAGGTGGCCTCCTGATGGATCACCCTTCGGAGCGAGTTGGGATGTTTCTTTGAACGAAACTTGGGTTGAGAATAGGACGTTTTTTTTATCTTTTTGAGAAGTACTAAACATAAACACAGAAGGGGTTTGGTTGGTTGTAGTTTCCAACGTGGGTTGAGATATTGATAGAGAAGGAAACAAATTGAGCAAAGATGGGTAAAGAGAGCATCCATCTTTGCTACCTGGTGAATTTGACAATGGATTTGTCGGAAATGTGTCTGTTAGATCCGAGGAGATGACACAGGGTGAATGCCCTTGATTTTGACTGCCAGAAGCCTCGTTGTGGAATAATTCTTCACTTGACCCTTCTTCAGAGAATAACCATGATACGTCGAGATATGGCTCGTCCTCTAGGCCGTCCACTTTCTTCCTCTTTGCTTGTTCTTGCGGTTCTTGTTCTTCAATCATCTGTATTGTTTCTCTCTTATCGAAGAACTTGCGCAAACACCCCTGGAAGTATTTTTGACCGGTCTTTTAGCTATTATCACATGTCCCATCGTACCCTATCCTGTTCCTTGACGTTGTCTTTACCAACTGGATGGGTTCTATGATACCCTGCAGTTTTCTCCCCAGCCCTCGGCCTTCTTGATACCCCATATTTTCCATCATACGCCACCCAAGGGTTTTGGTGACACCCTTCTTCTTTCTCCAAACTTGCTTGGGCTGCCTTCCATCCCTCGGCAGATCGAGGATTGTGAAGACCGGTTGATTTGGCAAGCCAGTAGGGAGAGTAACTAGGCAATCCACAGGCATACTTACCACCTTGACGACTTGTCCTTTGAAGGGAAATTTAATGCATTGGTGATTGGTTGAAGACACGGCCTCTAATGCCTCAAGGTAAGGCCTTCCCAAGATAGCTTTGTAAGTTGGGTCCATATCTAAGATGTGGAAGTCGACAGTAACAACCCGGGGTCCGAGTTTGACTTCAAGTGTAACCATGCCATGGGTGGGCCTCTTGGAATTGTCATATGCCGTTACGGTGATTTGTGATGGCCGAATATCCTCTTTTGGGATTTCACACAATTGTAGCGTTTCTGGTGGCAAGACATTGATAGATGCACCGGTATCAACTAGACAAGACTCGACATCTGTTTCGTTAATACTGACAGTGATACAAAGTGCATATTTTCTTGCTTCTGGATCGGGCAACTCCTCTTTGGTGAAAGTGAGGGCGGGGTGTTCACTTTTCGGAGTCAAGACTGATGCAATCTTCTCAGGGGGGAGGGTTTCATTGACCATTACTCTTTGTAAATATTGTTGAAGAACTTCTTGATGAGCTTTGGACCTTTTGATCAGCTCTAGAATGGAAATACGTGCAGGGGTTTTGTCAAGGTGTTTCAGCAAATCATAGGACGTCCCTGGCACTGGTTCTTCCGGGTGCTCTTCTTCTTCTTCTTGTGACCGTCCTGGTTGACCGGTTTGGGGGGAAATTCTTTGAAACATGCGACCGCTTCTAAGCACCGTGGCGAGCTGAGGGGCTATGTTTGGTGTTGCGGAGGTGGATGGAGGGTTAGGTCGGATGATGGGAGGCCTAGGTAGGGGCGTAGTGATGATAGTCCGGGTTATAGGGATGTGGGTAGGTTGTGGTGGCATGTTTGTATGAGGTGGTACGATGATGGGTCCTAATGGTGATGGTATTTGCGGAGGCTCGACCGGGCGGATCAAGGTCCTACCCGTTTGGAGCTGTACGGCTGGTGGGGTTATGGTTGGCTGTGATAGCGTTCGGATAATTGGTGGTTGGCTTCTTCTGGTGGGGATAGCTCATGGTATGGAGTGAACGGTTTGGTTAACGTGGTTTGGAGAGTTAATGTTCATGAAGGAAGCTGGTCCCTCGATTTGCCAATTTTGGCCTCTATCGCGGGGTTCATCGGTGGAAGTTAGAATAGGATTAACCCTCTGATTTTCTGGTGCTGTCGCGGGTGCGTGTGCGGGTAGCGGGTTCTGAATAATCCCCAGACCGAATTCCTGTTGTTGTTGTTGGACTGGTGCCTGCTGCTGCTGCTGAGGCTGGTTCTTTACTGCCTTGATGTACTCGCCCATTTGACCCCCAATCAATACTTCCCTGCTCATGGAGGTCATGGATATAATCTTTAAATTGAAAGCAATTCTCCACTGTGTGCCCCGGGTATCTGTGGTACAAACAATATTTGTCTGTGTTGGCATTTTGTGGCCACTCCAGCTTCTCTCTTGGCAACGAAATCTCCCCTGCCGCCATAAGAGCATTAAAAATGTCTGTGAGAGAGTACGGTAATGGCGGGTAATGGTTTCTTCTAGGCCCTGCTCTTCGTGGCACGTAGGTGGCGAGGGGAGGTGCCTGGTTATCGGTGGTTGGTTGGCGGGGTGGTTGAGGTGCAAACGTTTGTACGGCCAATTGCTGGGGTTGCTGGAGGACTGGTGTCTGCATTGGTTGTTGGGGATACTGGTTTGGTGTTTGGTGGCGGAAGGTTGGGGTTGAATCTGAGGGAGAGGTGCCGGTTGGGTTTGGCGTGGGTTTCTGTACTGGGGGTTTCTGTACTGTTGTTGGTGGTTGTTGGGCGGGTTCCCTATGATATTGACATGTTCATTGGTTACCACTCCTTCGGTCACGGGCCCAGTGGTGGTGGTTGTCTTTTTGGTGATCCGGGGCCTAGGGTCGAAGAGGTTCATGATGGGAGAGTCTCGGAGTTGGGTTTGGATGTACCGTGCTCTCTCATAGAGTTCGCTCATTGTGACAGGGTGATGTAATGCCAACACGTTCTTCAGGGCCAGAGTGGCGTTGGTGATGATCATCTTGACTTGTTCTGATTCTGACAGTGCATTTGTCAGCCTTTCTGCCATTGCCCTCCATCTATCAGCATATCTTATAAAATCCTCATTGTTTCTCATCTTTTCGGCCATAAGATCTGTGATCGAATAGGTAGGACCGACTCGATCTTGGTATCTTTGCAAGAACTTTGCTTTGACGGTATCAAAGTTGCTAGCTTCCAAAGGGTCAAGTGAAAAGAACCATTCCAACGTGGAGCCCTCTAATGATCTCCTAAATAGGTATGCAAGGGCCTTTGGATCGTTTTGCCACATGATAGACTCATACAGAAAATCTTTGATGTGAATGAAAGAATTCTCATTTCCATTATATCGGCGGTAAATGGGCATTTCAGAAGAGGAAGATGGAATACGGGGAGAGAGGGAAGGGATATCTCGGGGAGAGCTCGTGTGTCGATCAATCGCTTGAGCTCCCGATATTGTTCATCCATCCTATTGATTTTGTTAAGCACAGTTTGATCAACGGAGGATTCTCGAACAAGAGGAGGGGGGAGGACAGATGCTTGATTTGCCGGCATGGCCATCGGATAGGCTGAAGCGGCCGAGAAAGGAGGGTATATCGGGTGGTGCACTTGAGGACGTGCTTGATTAAAATGTGCGGAGGAGTAGACCGGTGGCCTAAGTGGTGTGGTGTTGTTTGGGTCCGGGTGGTTCAGGATAGCCACCGGATGGGGTGAGTTTGGAATCAAGGGTCCATTGTGAGAATGGCCCGGTACTGGTGCGCAGGGTTGGTCAGTTGCTAACTGGGGGGAGAAGTGTGGTGGCCACCCTCGGCATGGGTGTGATTGACAGGAGATTTTCCCTTCAAGATGGCCACTATGGCTTGTAGTTGAGTTGGGTCGGCATGAGCGAATGCCGCCCACAGGGAATTTGGGTGGGGTCGGGGTGAACTAGTTTTAGGGAGCATTTCGGGTTCATTGACGGCACATACGGCATCCGGGTGGGGATAGGATTGGTCATACTCCAACTGCAACGGTTCGTATCCTTGGTCCATCATCCCAATGACTCGCCCTGATCTCAAGTTCATAAATAGAAAGGAAAGGTGACGAAAAACACAAGAATCCCTTTTTTTTAGTTTTAAAATTTTCCTCCTTCTTTCTGTTTTTGATTTTTGTTTGAACAAGTAGGTTATCAAGCAACTTAACCTCAAGCAAAGATTTCTTTTGGGTTTTTCGTTAAGTGTTTTCAAATTTTTGGTTTTGTTTTTTCAATTTTGATTTGCAAACAAGTGATAGCACAGACTTAGAATGATTACAACAAAAAAAAATTTGTGTTTCAACCTTAAATTAGTGGCTTGTTAAGAGAAATAATGTCCACTTAAATAAATGGGTAGGACCCTATGCTCCCACAACGCCGAGCAATCTAAGGTTGTCACTCTCTTCACAATGATAGGTAATAGGTACTCCGGGTTTTGGGATAAAATGGTACAACCAGCCCGATCAGTGAAGAGGGAATCCTTCACGTCTGGGGACTTACGGAGGTCTTGATGGAAGCTACCCGGTCCTTCCGAGAGGGAATCCCCGGACGAGGAGTTGGCGACCACCAAGAGGGGTGTTTGGGTGTGTAGGACTTTGGGAGGAGAGAGCCTCCCTTCTCGGATGACCTAAAGGAGTCGAAAGAACTCCAATGCAAACTAAATGCAAGTGAGATATCAAGGAGTGAGAAGCAAACAGGAAGAAAATAAAAGCATGCAACGATCAAGATAATATTGAAAAACAAGTAAACAAGGCAATGATGTAAGGTCAAACAAGGGTGAAAGCAAGTACTAATTCAACTAAAGATGCTTTAGAAAAGAAATTAGACTTTTTTAAAGAAAATAAGCAAAGATGCTTAGCAAGGTAATTTTTAAAGTGCAAAGTCAAAGTAAATCGATTAAAGCAAGCCTAAAATTAGATGGTGCTTTTTTTTTATTTTAAAAGAGGACCCACGGAAAGCAAGTAAACCGGAAGAAACTAAGTGATGCTAAAGTGAAGCAAGTAGACAAGCAAGCAAGTGAATAGGAATGCTAGGAGAATGTAAGAACTCAAGCAAGAGCCAAAGCAAGGATGAGCATGTTGGACATTCTTTTAAAAAGTGAAAAGAACTCACTTAGGCAAGAGTTGTCCCACCGTGGTCGCCAAAAGGTGTAGGCACCCAGATGAGCCCGCTCGGCTCGCGTGTGTCGGTGAGAGAGAGAGAAGAAGAAGAAGAAGTAGTGTGTGGTGAAAAGTGAAGTGTGTGGTCGCCAGGAGCCGAAGGCTCCAAAGTGTGATTAGGTGTTAAGCAAATGAACTAGAAGAAGAAGGAGTTTGACCGTCGTACCTTGGGGATGCAAACGGGGGGAGATTGTTTGGTTCTAACTTCTCCTTTCTCGGCCGGCCGAGAGGGGAGAGCTTTAGAGAGTTCTTTCACCTACGATCGGATTGAAGCTTCACTCCGGTCGATTCATCTAAGAATGTCCTGCATAAAACATGAAGAAAAACAAATGAAGATCATTAGCTCTGGCGTAAGTATAGCATCATGCTTGATAAAGACTCTGAATCATGCAAAAGGGAATGAACTAACCGGATCGGGAAGGAATCCCAACCCCTATTTTTGGTAGGTTTTTAAACATATGAGATGCAAAATGATCAAATGCATGCTAAATAACATAATGAACAGTGATAAGATGAAAAAGGGAGACAAAAATTCGATTAAACGGGCGATCGAACTCCGAAAATGGCAAAACGAGCTTCTGCCCCTGCTGGTGCCCTATATATAGGGTGCTAGCTGCAGGTGCCCCCCTTATGGAGCACGTTGACCAAGGTCAAAGCGCCCTGTATACGGGGCACTAAGTCTGGCCCGAACAGATTTTCTTCCCCTCTTCGCGACGCCGCTCCGGAATGTTGGGCGGCTTCCGGGACGAAGTAGGGGCTCCTCCTTATAGATAATATGCAAATGAAGCTAATGAAAGGTGGTTTGGATGCTGGATGCAAGAGGAGAGATGGATAGAAGCTCTCAAAGTTGGAGAAAAAAACATGTTTCTGGGTGACAGAAATAGAAGGTTTTTCGGGTTTTTGGTGGACGATTTTGGATCGGTTTGAAAGGCTATGGGAGGTGAGCGTGGCTTGGAAACATAGTCTTGGATGGGCTCTAAGATGGTACAGACTTGGAACCTCCTCCAAGTTCCAAATGGAGATCTATTTATAGCTCAAAAGAGGGAACTTTGGCCATTTTCGAAAAGCAGTGCCACGCGGCATAGCGCCCTATATCATGGAATGCCGGGTCGGCGACCCGGTCGCCCGGGTCACCCGACCCGGCCGGATTCCGGGCCGACCGGCCCGGAATCGACCCTGCCGGGCCGACTCCAAGCCGGCCCGGCAGGGGGTCGCGCGACCCGGCTTCGGGTTGCACGACCCGGCGACCCGGTCGGCGACCCGGCCGACCGGGTCGCGCGGCTCTTTTTGGCCGCCGCCCCCCCCACTAACAGCTTAGTGGGGGGGCTTCCCCCCCCATTTAAGAGAGTTAGTGGGGGGGACTTTCCCCCCCCACTCACCCTTCACCATTTACTAAATTGCCCCCCCCCTTGGGGGGCTATAAATAGCCCCCAAGGGGGAGGGTTCAACTCACTCCAAGTCTCCAACTCCACACCTCACCTCCTCCCCGGCCCTGGTTGATCACTCTTTCGGTCTTCTTCCTCTCCTACTGATCACTTTTTCGGTCTCCCCCCTCCTCACTGATCACTCTTTCAGTCATCACCGGTCAACGGCTCGTCCCTCCACTCAGTTCTCACCCCTCGCTTGGATAGTTTCCGCTCCACCTAGTGTCGTTCACACCCTTAAAGCGTTATTTTTGACACTGTCAAAGCGGTTTTTTTGCCATTATAAATTTTATTTCGTGTTATTTATTTTGTGGATTATTTTTCTAACATGTCTTCCCCAAGCCGTGAGACTTCCCGCTCCACCCGGAATGACCCAGCTTGGCTCCATTGCACGGTCGTGTCAATGGAGCAAAGGAAAGTAAAATGCAAGTATTGCGACAAAGTTCTATACGGTGGAACTTACCGGTTAAAGCATCATCTTGCCGGTATCAAGGGAGATGTTGCACCGTGCACACGGACTCCTTTGAGGTAAGAGCCCAATTTAGACAGCATCTTCAATCCTTAGAAAGATCCAAAGGAGCTTCAAAGAGGCATCACGACACTGTGCGTGAAGAAATTGCGGAACCCGCAAGACGTTCGCTACACATATATGGCACCGGACAAGAGAGACCAGAAAGAAGTGAATACCAAGATATTGACGAAGGTATGTAATAATTAGTATTTAATATTTTTCAAAATTATACGTATTTAACATAGCAAACAGATGACTTAGCAAGAGCCATGGAGGCAAGCCGAAGGTCATTCGCCGACGAAGACATGTATCGACGCACCGGGCAGTTTATGGGTCAAGGTTCTGGCAGTGGGAGTGGACGTGGAAGTGAAAGCGGGAGAGGATCAAATCCTGACCCTGAACAACATGTCCACGATCTCACCCGGGATGACGACCCAGCAGTTGGCCCTATAGATCCGGTCATCACACGACTGCGCCAAAGGCAAACCACCATCAACACAGCATTAAAGAACTTGAAATTGTGCAAGGAGAAGATCGGGCGAGCAACTTCCAGATGGTTCTTTCATAGTAGTATACCAGCTAACGCTGCAAAGGGGCCTTACTATGAGTCCATGATTGACACAATAGCAGACGTTGGTCGGGGGGTGCCGGGACCAACTCCAAAGGAGATATACAACACATATCTTCCATTGGAGGTAGCTGACATTAGAGAATATGTCAAGACGTTCGAACGTATCTGGGACGAACGTGGCTGCACACTGATGACCGATGGTTGGACAGGTTAGTCCTTTTGAGCATAAAATTGTGATACAAATCTTTATGAATTTTAAGCTTAGATATATCATTTTATCCTCTTAATAGGTATTACCAGGAAGACAATAATCAACTTTCTCGTTCTTGTCAATTTGGGACCGTCTTTTGGAAGTCGGTGGATGCATCCGGACAGGAAAAAATGCAACATCACTGTTTGATTTAATTGATGGTATTATCGAGGAGATTGGTGAGGATCGAGTTGTCCAAGTGGTGACGGACAACGCAGCTGCCTACAAAGCTGCCGGCCAAATGTTGATGGCCAAGAGACAGAAGTTATATTGGGCACCATGCTCCACCCATTCCATAGATCTAATGCTAGAGGATATTTTCAAAGATCCTCAAATTGATCGGGTTGTTAAGGCCGGACAATATATTGCATCCTTCATCTATAACCATAATTTCATTCTGAACCTAATGAGAGAGCACACAAAAAGTCGAGAGCTCTTACGACCCGGCGCTACACGGTTTGCATCACACTACATATCTTTGGAGAGCCTATTTGAACATAGGCGTTGCCTAACCCAAATGATACTTTCTCCGGGGTGGGCTAACTGGATTGCTAGAGCCAATCCATCAGACAAACGAAAGGGAAGGAAGGTGGAACAAACATTAGAGAGTGGAGACTTTTGGCGGCTCGTAAAGAAGACAATGGATATTGTTGGTCCATTAGTCAAAGTCCTTCGCATAGTTGATGGAGATAAGAAGGCGGACAATGGATACCTTTACGATGCACTTGAGCGGGCAAAAGAAGAAATTTCGAAAAGGGTGTCAGATTTTAGCATGTGGTGGGATATCATTGACCGTCGGTGGGAGAGAACATTGTACCATCCTATACATGCAGCTGGTATGTTTTTTACAACTTAATCAAATGAAATTTCTTAATCAAATTGTTACCTTCTTGGTCGATGCTGATAGCAAACTTTTCCATGGTCAATTACCAGGTCATTTTTTCAACCCAAGATATTGCTACAGTCCGATCTTCAAGCCTATCAATGAACTGTTGGACAGCGTAAAGGAAGTCATTCGGAGAATGCTTGGGGACGATGACCGTTCAATTATTGCAACAAATAAGATGCATGATTATAGGATGAGGTTATTTCATTTCGGGACAGCAAGGGTGCAACGAGCAGTTATGCTTCTTAGTCCAGGTATGTATAGTTAAATTAAGTCAACTTTATAATTAAGTAATTAACTTATTAATAGCATTATGTACTAAGACATAATGATAATGTGCAGCTGACTGGTGGATGGATCATGGAAGGGCACCGGGATATGAAGACTTGGCTAGTGTTGCAATCCGAGTACTAAGCCAAACTACGTACGCTTCATTTGTGAAAGAAATTGGTCAACGTTTAGCCTTATTCATACCAAGCAAAGAAATAGGCTAACATCACAAAGACTTGAGCAGCTAGTCTCTTGTCACTATAACATGAGGTTGAAGCTAAGAAATTTGGAGAAGATAAGAGAGAACCGAGAGGGAGGAGCAAAGGTGGGTACAACACGCAAGTGGAAGACGAATTGAGGTGCCCACTGTACAAGAACTGGAGATTGACTTAGATGAGATATTTCAACAGAGGCTTCCTCTAGAAGCCTGGGTCAACGAACGTGAGGGGTTGGGTGAACCAGAGTTCAACCCCGATGATCGGGAATGGGCTCAAGGGGAACTTGACAATGTTCCTCTTTCCGAGGAATTTCGGATCCCTCCTTCTGTGGCGAAAAGGCAAAAAACTGGACAATCTTCTCGTCAAAGTAGGTAATCAAAGGGCAAAGGTAAACAGATTGCAACTAACCCTCTTGATATTGCTGATCTGGACACAATTGACGAGACAAGGGAAGATACACCGGAGCCTAACATCCGAGTGCAATATCAGACGTCGGATGATTCAACTTCAAAAAGAAGTAGTGACGGAAAAGGCAACACGTACAGCAGAGGCAGAGGAAGCACCGCCGGCACCACTTCTGGTCAAGGGAGAACCAATCCACAGACACCCTCTTCACAGCAACGGCCGCACTTTACGGAAGAGGAGCAGTTTACCCACGCAACACAAGATTATGACCACGGGGCAAGACAACATGGGTATGGTGCAGAGTTAGAACCATCACAGGGTTCTTCGTGCCCATCTTATCAAGGACAGGATTATGGGATGATGCAGCTTTCATTAGATAGTTCTAGTACGTATTCATATGATAGTTATGGTGGTTCATTTTCGAATTATCGTAGGACAATTGTACGAGGCAGTGAAGAGTATAATCAGTTTGTCTATATGTTTAATGTGTCGTACTCTTCCTCAATGTCATGGGCAGAGTACATACATTATGTAGAAGAACAATTTAATGTAATGTTTGAATGAATGTTGAATGAATCTTGTTGAAACACATCTCTTATTCTTAAAAAAATTTGGGTATTTTTTCTGATTTTTTCCTAATTTTTGGGTATTTTTTCTAATTTTTTCATGTTTTTTTGTTTTTTTTTCAAAAAAAAATAAGAAAACCGACCCGGTCGGGCCGGGTCGCGACCGGGTCGGCGACCCGGCCCGACCGGGCCGGGTTGGGGGCCGGCCGACCCGCGGCCGACCCCCGAGTTATCCTTCCTTGCCCTATATATAGGGCGCCAGCATCAGGAGGTCCGTCAGGTCGACAAGACGAGTCACTGCGGGGGTCAAATCAGCCGGTCGTATCGATTTGATTTGGTGCCAGGCGCCCTGTATATAGGGCGCCTGGTGCCCTGTTTATAGGGCGCCAGGTGCCCTATATATAGGGTGTTCGGCCCGACTGATTGTTCTATTGATCACCTTCGGAATGTCCCAAAACTTGATCCGTCCGGAAAACACGATTTGCTTTAAATATTCTCCATGAAAACAAGAATTTAAACTCTCTAACTAGGCCAAAATTGCATGTCTACAACCCCCTTCCTAGCATGCATGGTGCATGACCTCGAAGAGGGATGTGCATGCCCCCATCTTAGGTCGCATCCCAAAAATGGAAACCCCACCATTTTCAATTTGTTTCCATTCTGAATCAGATTCCAGCTCTTCTCCCATTTTTAAACACTCGTAGAGCTCGTGAGAGACCCTAAGAACAACCCAAAATGACTCCTCCTTCTAAGAGAATTCATATTGACTTTGGGAGAGGTATTTAAAGTGTTTTAGGTCACATAAAATGAAGAATCATGGAAAACATAATGAATTTTGGTATCATTTGATTGCTCACAACTTATTCTTTTATTTGCAATTTTTTAAAAAGTTTTTATGAATTTTTATATTTTTTTGACATGTTGTTGAAGGACATGCTCCAAACAAGGTCATGTGTTAACATGTCCCCATTCGAGGTCATGTGAGACCACATCCCCAAATGAGGACACATTCACACACACCCTAGTATGGGGGCACATAGACCCAAAATTTGAATTTTGACTATTTTAACCATTTTTTATGCAATCCAAATTTTCTTGGTCCACACCAATTTTGTCAACTCCACTGGCTGGATCAATTGCTTGGTGCTCTAAGTTTGTTAGTTTAGTCTCTTCTTTCTGACTAGGGATTAAGAGGATTATTGGTTCAAGTGAAGCGATATTCCAACTATTTTCTGGACTTTGGCTTGATGGGAGCCTTGGTGGAGTTGTACCATCCAGACATGCATACATTTGTCTTTAGCTCTTTTAAGTTCACTATCCTATTGAAGGAGGCAAAATTGATGCTTAGTCTTCCTCAAACTCATAAGGGCAAGAAAGATAGGATGTTTACTCCTCCTAATCTGTTGTCATGTTTGGAATTCTTACAAGAATTTGTTAAGATTGGTGATATTAACATGTTGACTGCAAGAAAGCATATTAGTACATAGAAACTAGCTTACTAGACCATTACTACCTTGTCAGCTACTAGTACTAATGAACTTTGACTGCTTATATGAGAAAAAGGGTTTGCCTTGAGCCTTGTTGCGGACTTCTTGTTTCATGAAGAGGATGGATTCTTGGATCTTAAATAGTAGTTCTCATCAGGGGGATCTGGGAATTCCTCCGTGTGGCAGTGCTCTTTAGCCAGCATGCTAAGCAAACTTCCATTTTAAGTTTGATCCTTCAAATGGAGTGATTACCACCTCTTGTTTCTTTCATTGTAGTTTTCTATTTTCTCAAGTGACAACTCTCAACATTGGTGTGAAGGTGACAAACAAGTGCGCAAAGTTGATGAAGAGAACTAAATGGCATGTGCATCTTGCTGGAATAAATTGTGAATGTTTCCTCCACACCTCGGTAGGAATGCTAATGAGAGATTTGTATATTTGTTTTGGTCTAGGTATCGACCTTCGCCTAGTAACTGGTACTACCTTGTGATGTATAATGCTTACAAGTGCCACTCTTAGATCAAACTACCTCACTACAAGTTGTCTATGCTATCACATGTACCTCCTATCAAAGACAGATAGCTTGGTTCCATCGATCACAAGGAAGAGGTCCATACTTCTTTTGCTTTGTGGAATACAAATCGGGTGTGCCATCCTAGCTTGCTGATTGAGGAGGAACGGGTCTACCTTCTCCTTATCGTCCTTTTTCCTTTCTCTCTTTGGACAAACTCGGTGACGTGGTATGCTTGGATTGTGGTCTCCAGGAGCCATAGGCTTCGAAATGAAAGTGGGGAAATGAAATGAAATGATCAACGTACCTCTTGAACAGGGAGAATCATTTGTGGATTCTGGCTTCCTTTGTCTCGGTCGACTGAAAAGAGGGAGCTTGAGGTGTTTCTTTTGTCTTGGTTCAATTGATAGTGTGTATAGCTTTACCTCAACTGGATTGTCCTATAATGTCCAAAAGAAAAAAAGAAAAAAAGTGAAAGTAACATTAGGACTAGAAGGAGTATAGTAACATACTCAAATTAAACATAAATAGGCAAAAGTCAAAAAATGACCAGATTGGGACTAGATCCCAACCCCCATTTAGGTGATTTAAAGATGTATGAAGATGAAAAAGGATGCTCTAATATATGCTAAACAACATAAGAATGCAAGTTTGAAGTAAAGAGAGCGATAGGGGACTATAAAAAGAAGTGAAAATTCCTAAAAATACAAAGAAACAAGTCTTGTCTATAGGTGCACCCTTAATGGGGTGATAGGGGTAGTGCCCCCTTGATGGGGTGCCAGGGGTAGTGCCCACTTGTGGGGTGCCAGGAGTTGTTTTGGCAGACTTTTGACTCTTCTTCCTTGCTTCACCCTAGGCTAGTGGATGACCTTCAGAGTGCTGGCAAGGTTCCTTGAGGTAGTATTAACACCAAAGAAGCTATGGGAGGAGAGAATTGGCCTTGGAAGAAAGGGTGATGAATTATGGAGCCTCTTAAAGTCAGAAGAAAACCATGTTTCTGAAGAAGAAAATATGGTTTCTTGGGCTTTTAGAAGGGGGTTTCAATATGGTTTGAGGGATTTGGGAATGCTTAGGGAGTATTTTTTATGATATGGTGGATAAGATAGAGTGGTAAAGTGAGTGAGAATCTTTAAAACATTAGAAGAATGGGCCTTTTATAACCACAAAGAGGGCCAAATTAGAAAAAGATAAAAAAAGATAAAACCTTTCAGATGTGTCAAGGCACCCCCTTAATGGGGTGCTTTAATCGTTAGGTGCATTTAATGCATCATCATGGTTTGATCCACATCAATCCGGTGTCAATTTAGAGCTAACCAGAAAAGGCAAGTGCCCTACTAATAGGGTGCTTGGTGCCTTGTTGGTGGGGTGCCAGGAGCCTCCATCCAGTCCCCATTAAGGGGTGCCTAGAGCTTGACCTAAGCACCCCCTAATGGGGCACTAAGTCCAAGTCATGTCGAAAATGCATTGAAAGCTTGATTTTCTAGAAATACTCGGTTCCTTAGATGGGATACTTGAATGTACATCAATAAACAAGAATTTTAAGTTCTCCAATTAGGCCAAAATTGCATGTCTATAGCTTGCTTCCATAGATACATCAATTTAGCCTAATTTGGAACTTAAAACTCTTAATCTATTAGCAACATCCCTTTTAGACCATTAAAATATTATTGAATCACCCTTTTAGATGAGTTGAGGAGCTTACTAGAAATTTGAGGACAAGTTACTGATCCTTGATTGAATCTGTATTTGCTGAGTGACAGCCGTTGTGTCATGCCCTTTCATCAGGTCACTGTAAGTTTTCTGCTTACTATTAGAGTTCCCTGTTGCCATTAGGTCATCTCGATCAATACCAAGGAGTCTAGGGCATACCATATCCATACCATCATTTCATGACCAATCAGTTGGCACGGAACCCCTCTGGGGCATCTCTGGGTCACTTGGTCATTAATTTTGGTCTTTTTAGATCTTTTCGAGTTTTCCAGGTTCCTCCTGTCATTTCCAGTCATCTACTCAAGTCGTATGGGTTTCCACCAACTTTTTCAATTATTTTGAGTTCTCTAGGTCATCCTTGGCTCTTCCAAGCATCTCTTCAAGTTTTTCGGGTTCCTCCCATTGTTTTCAGTCATCAACCCGAGTTGTACGGGTTTCCGTCGACTTTTCCGATTATTTCGAGTTCTTTGGGTCATCCCCAACTCTTGCAAGCACCTTTCTGAGCTTCCCAGGTTCTTCTTATCATTTTCGATCATCAACCCAAGTTGGATAGGTTGCCACTAACTTTTGGGTCATTATATGGTTTTCCGAGTTATCATCGACTTTTCCGAGTTTTGGACCACCACCTGAGCCTTCGACACCACCAGGAGGATAAACCAAAAGCTATAGTTCCTTATGAAAGTCTTGAGATGTGTACTGGCTAGTTTATCAATTTGAGGAGCTATGTTTGCAAGTTCTCTTTCAAACGCAACAAACGGGATCAAAATGGACATCCCATCTGCAAGTTACAACGCGCGAAGCAGGCGTGCACAAGTGACAAAACTAAATGTGCACCCAAACCAAGGGCCAGTCTACGTGCCCTCAAGGTGAGGGTGTGATCTATGCACCCTAAAATTGAGGGTGCATCTAGTTTTGGATACCGGTTTCCCTTTCCATTTTCCAACTTTCCAAAGGCATTTTAAAAGATTTCCCTTTTCAAAAGATGTTCATTTTGACCACGCCCTCAAATCAGGGGCGTGTCCATTTTAGAAACCACCAATTTCGAAAGGTTTCCGGACTGATTTAGCTAAAAATGGCAATCACAGCTGAATGCACTCCCAAAGTGGGGGCGCGGTGACCACACCCTGATGATAGAGCGTGGCCTGCATTCCTTCAGGTTGAGGGTACACCCTGTGCACCCTCACCTTGAGGGCACATCCAGTCAGTTTCCCAGTTTTGCACTGTCTTCCATTCTCTATAAATTCTCAGCATTGGGATATGATATAGGGTTACTCTTATTGTTCTCCAGCCACCCTAGGCTTGTCCAAACCTCTCCAAGTCATCCTCTCTTCATCCTGGTGCCCGGAGATCATCCTAAAGTGAGAGAGAAGCCAATCTATACTCTATCATACTGTTGTTATGATCATCAGCATCCATAGATTTCTGTGAGCATTTTCCAGCCAGGCCTTCTTCAAAATAAGTGTTCCTTGTCAATTTATCTTTCATCTCAAACAAAAAAAGATAAATTCTGACATCTCCTTGGCTCATGGTGACTTCTACACCGGCGCTGTGTAGACGAATCCAAAGTCTACTCTTCTCTACCATCACATTGTCAGTAAATTTTCACACCGGCTTATACCACCTTTATACAAAATGTACCCCAGTGAGTTATCCTTCATTCCCAACAATAATAATTCAATTTTGACATCTTTAGTGCCCATATCACATTTTGCATCGACATCACACCAGTGGTCCCAAATCTTCACCTTCCAACATCAGACTTATCAGGTAAATTCAGACCTCTTCTCATAAAACTTAAGAAAACTTCTCTTCATCTTAAATCACCCTCAGTGAGTCTTCTTTATTTTTAGATAAACAGGAGTTCATTCTGACTTGCAGATTATTTTTGGTAATTATTTCAACAAGGTTGCGCAATCTGGTTCTGCTTCCAATTTTTGCACACTTATAAAATTTATACATGTCTTTAAGGGCATATTCTAGAGATGTAGTCAACAAAGAAACTCTTCCGCTCCAATTTATCTATCTATTTCAACAAACAACACTCGATTCCAACATTGGGACTACCCGTAGTGAGCTTTGCACCAAAGTCGCGCAAGATAGTGTTGACCGCGCCCTCAATCCAAGGGCACATAGACTGCGCCCTCAATCCCAAGGCGCAGCCTTCGTGCCCCCACCTATGTGTAGCCCAAACAGAATGATGATAGCTCTCCCATTTTAGCTCTAATTTGAGCTGTTCAAGTTTTACTTCTTCGTTATTCATCCAACATCATTTATTCATCATTTTTATTTAGTTTTGCATCATTTCATATATCATAAAAAACAAAAAAAAAGGTTAGGGCTAACCCCAAAACCAGTGAGTTTATTTTCAATTGCCATTTTTCATGCCACCTTTTGTATAGTTACTACACTTCACTCAGTTCTAATCCTTATTTCACTTGTTTTCTTGTCTTCTTGTCTTCTAGTTGCACAGGTACATCAAGCTAGCATCGGTTGGAGACTCTTCTTCATTGACCAGCTAAAGAAGGAGAAGGTTGATCCTAAACATTTATTTCTTGCACTAAGGTACACACGGTTATCCTTTACTTAATATGCATTCCATTTAATTTAAAGTGGAGCCCGCATTTCCTGGTGACCACTTTTCTTTATTTCTACCTCTATTTCATGTCCTCTTATATTTTTATTCCTTTTCATTTGTATTTTTTTATTCTCTTCCCACACAACCCAAACCATCTCTCTGGTGTTTGAGTGATGCCGAGGGATGAAAGTTCAGGGACCAATGTGAGTGTGGACTGAGATGAGAGCTTTCCCTTTTCCACACCCTTTCGAGGTGCCGACTCGGGACCTATTTTCGAAGTCGACAGCTTCACCTTGGTGTTAGCTTTACAGTTGAGTGACATGAGTGAAGCATAGACAAATGTAGTGAAGCAAGTGAGGCGTAGCTGAATGAAATGGTAATAGACTGAAAAGGTGATGACAATGTGTATATTTAGACATGCTCTTATAGGCCTAATTGAGCAAATCAAATCTTGTCGGATCCCAAGATCACCTTTTGTCTCATTAAAACCCTCTCCTTAGTTGATTGGTTAAAAGGAAAACGTGTCGTAGGCACAAATAGTACTAGAAGTAAATAAATGACATCTCGCATGATGGGGTAATTGTTATCGGTCAGTACCTGAAATGCATGGTGTACTAAACTGGGGATATGCAATAGAAAGTAAATCACAAAACGTAAAGTGGAAACATCCAATCAACCAAGGTCAAGTTTGTCGACTCCGAAACGGGTTCTAAATCAGCACCTCAAGAAAAGGTGATGATAGAATAGGAGAAAGGGGAGTGAATCGGTAAACACTCAGAAAACAGTAAATAGTCCTCACCTCGGTCCCACACTCACATTGATCCCCGAACTTTCATCTCACGGCATCGCTCGAGCACCGGAGACGGTTCGGGTCATGTGGGAAAAGAGTGAGGAATGAATTAACTTAGAACACGATAAGAGAAATTGTGGTCGCCAGGAGCCGCGAGCTCCGCTTTATAGAATTGAAAAATAAGAGATGAATTGACCGTGTGTACCTTAGCACAGGAAAGAGTGTGTGTGGGTTCAACCTTCTTCTTCAACCAGCCGATGAAGAAGAGTCCACAACCGATGCTAGCTTGATGTATCTGTGCAACTAGAAGACAATAAGACAAGAAAACAAGTGAAAAAGGATTACAACTGAGTGAAGTGTTGTAACTTGTAAAAATAATAACATAAAATGGCAATTGGAAAAAAACTCACCGGAATCGGGGTTAGCCCTAACCTTTTTTTTTGTTTTTTATGATATATGAAATGATGAGAAGTAGAATAAAATGATGCTTAAATATGAACTAAATTATATGAATGAAGAGTTAGCAAAGATAATATGGATGATTAAAGATAACACAACCTAGGCAAAGTGGCAACCGGGTTGGACAGATTCGATGTAAACTGGCGTGGCTCTGATGTAGAGACCGTAATAGACAGCACTGATGTCAGAATCAAGTGCTGTTTGTTTCAAAATAAAGACAACTCACCGAGGGTGGGTTGAGATTAAGACAACTTTGCTTGAATCTTATGATAAATAATCCGAATTTACCTGATAAGCCGTATCTTAGACAATGATGTTCTGGAAACTCCCAACACAATGTTGATGTAGGACATGCTATGAGAACCAAAGATATCTGAATTGAATGATTCTTGTTGGAGATAAAAGAGGAATCACCAGGAAAAATTTCTATGAAGGATGTATAGGTTGAATTCACCATTCAATGTACTGAAATGTACTAAGAAGATGATGACTTAGAAGAGAAGACTTTGGATCTGTCCGTGCAGCGCCAGTGTTGAAGCCATCACGAGCCAAGGGAATGTCATAATTAATCTCCGTTTGTTGGAGATGAAATATATATTGATGAAGAACACTTATTCTGAAGGAAGTCAGGCTGGAAAATGACTATAAAGATCTGTAGAATCCGATGATCAGCAGTGCAGCATGTCAGAGCATAGACCGGCTTCTTCTTCACTTTGGGATGATCTCCGAGCACCGAGACAAAGAGAGAACGATTTGGGGAGGTTGGGATGAGCCTAGGGTGGCTGGAAGATGAGGATAAGAGTTCTGTAGGATGAGGTTGCCCTTCTTAGGTCATTCATATGAGTCTCCCTTTATAGGGGATGATAAACAGGTCAAAAATAGCAAGTTTTGATACATCAGACCTTAGGTTGGATTTCCTCCATTTAATGATGCTAATTTTCATCATTAGGCTTCTATAAACTTACCCAAATGATTGAGAGAGATTGTAAACCATGGATAACCTTCCCCATGTTCAAAAATATCTCCACTTGAAGAGGAAACAAATCTGGTCTAAAAATAGCAAGTTTTGATGTATAAAACAACAAGTTGGATTGCTATCATTAGATGATGCTAATTTTGACCATGAAGCTTCCAGATACTTTACCAAGTGATATGTAGGAATGAAAATGAAGGTAAGGTCATGAATTGGTCAGAGATGTGCCTAATGGACTGGGCTTGCATGCAATTGGGCTTGATCGGTGCTACGTTCAGACAGAATTGCACGTCTGATTTCTGAAGAATGCTATGGACAAATGAGAGATCAGAATTGAATGCCATTTGTTGTATTGAAAAAAGGACTCATAGGGGAAGATTATTGATGTTGAAGACTTCTCCATTGGACGTCCACAGAATTCTGTGAAAAATTTTCAAGTAGAGGATATGCCGGGAAAAGCATAATCTGGCACACAACCAAGCGGCGCGACCTTGGTGCAAAGACCGCCAAGAGCAACATAGAAGTTAGAATGGGCTATCATTTGGGAAAAATGAATTTGATTAGAGATCAACAACTCTTTCTCAGATTTCTACTGAACTCCTTGGCTCATCCAAAAGGATCGTTCAACTTGATTTTGATGGTCTAAAAGAGATGTTGCCAATGGAATAAGAGTTTAAGCCCCAAATAAGGCCAAATTGGCATATATACAGCATGCCTCACCTTGATGTCGGCTTTGCAAGGGAATGTTATGTAGTGAAGTGAAGTAAAATGTAGAGGAATGTAGCGAAGTGAAATAAGTTGTAATGGAATGCAGTGGAGCGAAATAGCAATGGACTGAAAAGGTGGCATCAAGGTGTAGATATAGACACACTCAATGACCAAATTCGGCAAAGAGAATCTCTTTGTGTTCCTTGGATTACTGCCACGTTTCACCAAGCCTTCTTACATCCGATTGGTAAAAGATGTTCCAAGGGCACGAGAGAAGAATAGCCCACCCCCAACGCGGTGGGGAGGCCCTGAATCATGTGTTTGTGGGTTCATCATCAGCCAGCAACCTAATCTTTGCGGTGTTCCTGTACTGTGATGGATTAAAGTTTAAAAAGAGAATTGTCTTGTAAAATAAAAGAATACCAATCGAGCATATTTAGGCTCTCAGATTCATTTAAGTCTTCCAAAAGACATGATTTGATTTGGAATGGAATGATCTTGATTCCAAAAGGTAAATGCTAAAGCACAAGAATAGACCATGAGGATAATGGTGGTGCAAGAATTATGATAAAAAATGGATGCCCATGGTGAGATATAAAATGGGGACTACCACGGTGGGATAAGTAGCAAGAAAGTGTTGCAATGGCCACGGTGGGATAGAAATGAAAGAAGTTGAGGGACACAATGTGATTACGATAGATGATGGACACGGTGGCATGGTGGGATTAACGAACATGGTGGGATATTGAAAAAATTGAAATTGGGATAAATAATGGCATGAAGAGACCCAGTTAGATTCAGAGGATATGATGACCACAAAGGGATGCAGAGATAATAAGCAAGAATTCAATGAAACTAATGCAAAACTACATGATGCATGCTAGGCTAAAAAAGTCAAAAAATTACTTAACAAACTAGTTGAAGATATAGATTGAACATCAGAGGTTAGGATACCCAGTCGGGAACCATCGTCCCTCTATATTTAATTTTGGCTTATCCGTGAGCACAAGGAATGACCCTACCGTCATTGATTTTGATGAAGGGGATCTCGGGCCCGGTCTTTTTTTTTGCACTCGCAGTCTTCAACATCCATGCATAAATAAGTAGTAATGCACCAATATATGCTAAAAAGTAAAATGATATTGGTGAGTTTGCAATGTGATGACACGTATTCTCACAAAAGAATGTGCCTTGATGAAGACACAGAGCAAAAGTCCCTCGGAAAAGTAGAGGCCGACGTTATGATGACACCTCCTCCTAAAAATCCTTAGCGGAGGGAAGTGGCAAGCATTGCTTGGTTGAGGTTTTGTAAGAGGTTCCTTAGCAAAGTTGAGGTCGAGGTTATGGTGACACCTCCTCCTAAGATTCCTCAGGGGAGGGAAGTGGCAAGCATCGCCTTGTTGTGAAAATTTCTCTATGTTTCTTCTTCGTTCCTAAAACACTTAGAAAAAAGGAGATTAGAATGACAATATGACTTATCCCCTTGCAAGGTGCGGTCTGCCTTGACCTTTGTCAAGGGGTGATAGCCTTTTTAAGAGTGTAAAAATAGAACATAAAACATGCAATGAAAAATATTTGAAACTTGAGAGACTAAAAGTAAATATGAATGTCAAGACGAAAATTCAAACCAAACATGATGATGAAAATTTTTGTAGGAATTTGAAAAAAAGTTTTTTTATAAAAAGATTCATTTTTGGAGGATTTTTAAAAATATTCATTTTTTTGGAGTTTTCAGAATATTTACTTTTTTGGGATTTTTGAAGATATTCAATTTTTTTGGAATTTTTAAAAATATTCTTTTTTTTTAATTTTGAAAATATTCAATTTTTTTGAAGTTTTGAAGACATTCAATTTCTTTCAGAGTTTTTTTTAAAAATATTCAACTTTTTTTAGAGTTTTTTTAATATTTATTTTTGGGGGAGAGAAGAAACAGTATTGACACAAGTTCTCATCACTTGGTTATTTTTTCTAGGTTCGTTGGTAGACACCATGTGCAAAATGGGGTTCCTTACCTAGAATCTTTTTAACGTTTAACATCTAATCGGCTAGAACTTAACTTTGATTTAGTTGGTCCACCCACACCCTAGGGGGTTAAGAATGAAGTATTGATAAGGAAGTCCTTGATAGGCTTTGGAGATGTCAAGAGGGATTTCTCTACTTGCACCCAATTGCCTATTGGGGTTCGGCCTCTTCGAGTCTTTTCTTATTTATTGACAAACCTATTTTTATGGCACACATTCGGATAGGTGCTTTGACCTGTGGGGTCATTGCCCATCTTTTGGTGCCTTTTTTTCATTTTCTACATTTTTGGATACTTATTCAGACAGGCCCATATTTGTTTAAACTTGTGGGGTTCATTGCCCTTCTTTTGGCACCCTTTTCTTTTGAGAAGTTGGACTTTTCGAGACGGCCTCCTACTAAGGCGGTGGATGCTTTCGATACTCCCCCCTCTAGTCCCCTTCGCCTATCTTGGACCGAACAGAAGAGAATAGGGTGAGGGTTTTCCTTCCATCTCTAAGCCTTGCCTAGCTTCTCACGGGTGTCAAGTCATCCAGATTCTGGGATCGGGATGTGTTGTGTGTGGGATGGTATCCACCCTCAACTCCTAGAGAACAACCACATGTGGACTCAAGTCATACTGGTAGTTCTCTCCATTTTTGAGGTAGATTACATTCCATGGATGAATCAATTGAAAATATGCCTTGCATTGTAAAGAATTCATTAGGATAAAACAAAAAGTAGTTATCGTCAATCATAAATTTCTCTCAAGTAAGATTGTCATGTGAGATTCAAAATCATTTCAAAAAAACATTGCCTTGCAGATGACATAATGATGATGAATGCAATTTCCTGTAATACCTGAGAGAAGAAATTCATTGTTGGTGACGACATTGCTTGTGCTTGCCTTGCCTTGCCATGCTGCTTCCACTTTTGATATGCTCCATATCGCATTGGATTGAAGATTCAGAGTCATAGGATGAAGTGAAAGATGTGGAGGATATGATTTAGCATGGCGGAACTAGGATTGATGATGTAGAAGGCAAAGATTGGGGTATCACCCAGGAAATTTCGCTACCTTTATTTTTTTTGTTAAAAGTAAAACTTGGAAAAACAAAGAGAATTGTGAAAATAAAGAAATATGCTTGAAAAATAAAAGTGAATTAAAATGGGCTCTTGGGCCCGAAAATGGTTGGAATCAAGAGGCACGTGTGCCCAAGGGTTGAATGCAGGCCAGAGGGCCCAGTTGATGGCATAAGGGCCCAATTGGAGGTGATGGACTCAAAGACCCAATTGGAGGTTGAGCCCAAGGGACCCAACGAAAAGAGCGGGTACATGGACCCGATTTAAATGGTTGGGAGCAAGTAGGGCTGTAAACGGGTCGGATTCGATAGCGGATTCACCAGAATCTGATTCCGATTCCGATAAGGGTTAAGGGGTTCCGATTCCGATTCCGATAATTTCGGAATCACTATGTTCCGATTTTGATCCGATTCTGATTCCGTTATCGAAATCAGAACCGAATCCGATAAAATCCGAAATGCATATTAAATATTAATTTTTATTCAAAACTGAGTCAATAATTTACATATAATTAATAAATTTTGATATAATCTTCTTAAAATTTTATTTTTTTATTTTATCAATTTATATATTATATTTTATAATTTATTTAACTTTATTTTATTTTATTTTATTTATATATAATTATTTTTTATCGAAATCGGATTAACGGAAACGGAACCAACTGATTCCGATTCCGATTCCGATAAGCTACCGGAATATCCAATTCCGATTCCGATAGCTTATAGGATACAAAAACAAGTTCTAAACCCGTTAATTTTTATCGAAATCGAATCGGAATATTGGAATATCGGATTCCGTTTACACCCCTAGGAGCAAGATTGTGATTTGTGATGGGCTCGCTGGCACTATTGAAGAGTATGGGTGTGCAATCCCAAAGTTGGAGAAGTGGGGGCACAAGGGCCCGATTTCAAAGAAGTATGGGCACGCAGGCCCGATGGTGAAGAAATAGGGGCATACAGGCCCGAAGTTGAAGGAGTGTGGGCATATGTGCCCGAGGTTGATGGAAGGTGGGCATGTGGGCCCGATTTAAAAGAAATTTGGGCAAATGGGCCTAGTTGCATAAAAACATGGGCATGTGAGCCTGGTTGAGGTGAATTGTGGGCACGTGGTCCCGATTGAGGTAAATTGTGGGCACGCAGGCCCCATTTTGAAAAATTAAGGGCATACGGGCCCAACTAGGGAGAATATTGGGCACGTGAGCCTGGTTGAAGGAAAGGGGCACGTGGGCCCAGTTGACTGAAAGGGGCATGTGGGCCCAGTTGAATAAAGGGGGCACGTTGGCCCGATTGGGAAAAGGGGGCATATGGGCCTGGTTGAATGGAAGGGGCACATGGGCCCAGTTGATGAAAAGGGGCATAAGAACCCAAGAAAGGGGCATAAGGGCCCAATTGAAAAAGAGTGGCATAAGGGCCCAATTGAATGGGATAAAGTATGGGTGGTGGTCCCAAGATTGAAGAATTAGGGGCCCATGGGCCCATTCAATGATTGTGAGGAAGATGAATATAAGGTGGTGGCCCTAAGATGGATAAATTGTGGGCCCATGGGCCCAATCGTTGATTGTGAGGAGAATGTGGTATGGGTAGGGGCTCTAAGATTGATGCTATGGGATTTTTCTGCCTAGCTGGAGGAGGTCCTAGTATCCCCTTGCTAAGGTCTGCATCTTCCTTGTAAAGGTTTATAGATTCCTTCCCCATTTCACTGACCAATTCGGTCTCCTTACTTCCCTGCTCAGGGGTCAATTCAATCTGACCAACTTCAAGGATCAATTCCAATGATGATGACAATTGATCTATACCTGGAAAATCATTGCCTAGTCCTTGACAATCAACTAAATTTATGATCTCCTCATTTAAGCTCCTTACAGTAGGCTTCTCCTCAGGTTGTTCTAGGGAAGAGGGCATGCCTAGTTTAGGGGATTCTAGAAATATAGAAGAGTTTGGTTTGACCTCCCCTACTGGAAAACTTTGATCCTGAGATATAGCAATGACATGATGAGAAGTTGATTCCTCTGCCATGGCAGGAGCATAAATAGTTGGAGTGATTAAATCATCTGCTGGGGCAGGAGCTTGAAGGGTTGAAATGATTGAATCTTGTACTGCAACAGGAGCAAGAATAATAGGAGTGATTGATTCCTCTATTGGGGCAAGAGCACGAGGAGTCAGAGTGACTAAATCGTCTACCATGGCAAGGGCATGGATGATCGGAGTGACCGGTTCCTCTGCCAAGGCAAGAGCATGAATGGTAGGAGTGATTGGTTCCTCTGCCAAGGCAGGAGCATGAAGGATTGAAGTGACTAAATCATCTACCGTAGTAGGAGCAGGAATGATTGGATTGATTGGTTCCTCTATCGGGGTAGGAGCATGAATGATAGGAGTGACTGGTTCCTCTGCCAATGCAGGAGCAATAGAATAAAGAAGTGCCTTAACCGAGTTAGGGTGAACCCTATTTTGAGGGATTGATTGAATAGCCGAGGGATGTTCAATTGGTGTCGACATAGAAGTCGGTTCAAGTTGAGGAGCTATTGGCGAAATTGATTGAGGGGCCAAGGCTTGTGTGGTTGGCCGAGGGGTTGTTGGTGGAATAGGCTGAGAAGCCAAGGGCCAGATGATTGACTGAAGGGCCTTTGGAAATGTTGGTGAAGTCAAAACTTGGGAAGCCAGTTTAGGTAATGAGGTATTTGCACAATGGACAAGAGAAGCTTGATTATGCATAATTGATTGTGCCATTGACATGGCTTATAGGACCGACTGAGGTTGGAGCATAATCAACTGACATCAAGGAGTTGGCCGAAGATGATGATCTAGATGGGGTTGGGGAGGGCTCCTAGGTTGGTGCATAGCATCAATGCTCCTCTCGGCCATGGGCCTCAATTCATTAGAATATTGCATTAATTCCACATCTTCTCTAGATTCCCCAATTATTGAATAGCCCAGCCCATATCGTTGCAAGAATTTGGCCTTGATAATTTTGAAATCCCACATCTCTATTTCCCCTAGTGAAAAAAAAACCATTCTAAGGCTACACCCTCCAATTATCGCCTAAAAAGAATAGCAAGTGCTCTTCGATCACTAAGCCATTGAGACGATTTGCTCAAGAAATCATTGACATGGGTGAAGGGATCACCTGAGCTATTGTAACGATGGTAGGCTACTGTTTGTGATGGAGGGATATGTAGGACTGGGAAAGATGGAGCAGATATTTCAGGGATGGCCTTCGAGTCCAAACGGTGCCTCAGCCCTTCAAAGCTCTCATCCATTTGGTTGAGTTTGTCCATGAATGCTTGAGCGAGGCTGGGTTCCTGAGCCACCGGTGCAAGGTATTTGGATGAACGGGCTGTAAGATGTGGGTTGGAAGTAGGTGCTAGCATGGAATCAGGTAGGTGACCCACAACAAGGTGAGTAAGCAAGGTAGCACGGCAAGATTGTGCAGGAGAGTTGATGATGAGGGGCCTAGCTGCCGATTGAGATGGTGAGGGGGCTTGATCTCCCCTGATTGGACCTTGATTGGCGGGCATCTTGCCCTTAGCAGCGGATTGGATGACTGCAAAGGTCTCGGGATCAAGGTGAAAAGATAGACCCTGTAGAAGTTGCTCCATGTTGAGCGGAGCAGGCTGATGGGTGGGATTTTGAATTTCAGGCTCCCTGATGGCGTTGACATGGCCCTCTAGTTGGACCATGGGTTGCTATAGCTCGTAGTGACCCGTCTCGTACTCTTATTCTTGCCTGTAGTAGTTCGACATCCCGATGTGTCTTCTAGACCTTAGCATCATGGGCATCATGTCGATCTTTTTACAAAGATGGTTAAAAAGGAGAGCAAGCAAAGCACACAATTGAAGATTTTTTGTTATGTTTTGTTTTTTTTTGATTTTTTTGTTTCAATTTGGTTGTTTGAAAAACAAGTTGAACACAAAATTAAAGAGGTTTTTTTGTATTTTTAGGTGTTTTTAAAAAATAAATTTTTTATTGTTCTCAATTGTAGTGAGCAAGCAAGTTATGCAAACAAGTTCTTAAAATGACTACTTGACAATTTTTGGGTTCCAGCCTTAGATTAGATAGATTGTTAGTAATTGTTCACTCAAGTAGGTATGGTTCCTATTGCTTCAATCTTCAAGACATAAGGTTGTCACTCAATCACCACGAGTAGGTACTTGGGTTCTTCGGGTTTTGAAAAAGTGGTACAACCGGCCCAATCATGCGGAGAGGAATACTCCATGGATGGGGACTTATGGAGGTCTTTATTGAAACAACCAAATCAACTAGGAAGGAATATCATATAAGAGAGGTTAGAATCCACCAAGAGAGTGTTTGGAGGGTGAGGGTGTGTTGGGAGAGACAGCTCCCACCTCGAATGCCCTACAGATCGGAACAAGTCTAGTACCCGATGCAAAAAGCTAATGCAAAAGTAAAAATGGAGGGTAAGAGGAGAAGAAGCAATCAATATGCAAAAACATGAAATAAAAGGAAGTAAGTAAATTGAGTATGCGATATGTAAATGAGACAAGCAATCATGCAACAAAACAAACAATCTAGTGACTACAACCAAATTAGAATGAAACTAGTTGCACAAAAAAATCAAGCTAGCACGGTTAAAGACATTGGTTGTCCCACCGTGGTCGCCAAAAAGCTGTCGACTCCAAAAATGGGTTCCGGATCGGCACCTCAAGAAAAGGTGATGATAGAATAGGAGAAAGGGGAGTGAATCGGTAAACACTCGGAAAGCGGTAAAGAGTCCTCACCTCGGTCCTACACTCACATTGATCCCCCAAACTTTCATCTCACGGCATCGCTCGAGCACCAGAGACGGTTCGGGTCATGTGGGAAGAGAGTGAGGAATAAATTAACTTAGAACATGATAAGATAAATTGTGGTCGCCAGGAGCCGCGGGCTCCACTTTATGGAATTGAAAAATAAGAGATGAATTGACCGTGTACCTTAGCGCAGGAAAGAGTATGTGCGGGTTCAACCTTGTCCTTCTTCGGCCGGCCGATGAAGAAGAGTTCACAATCGATGCTAGCTTGATGTATCTGTGCAACTAGAAGATAATAAGACAAGAAAACAAGTGAAGAAGGATTAGAACTGAGTGAAGTGTAATAACTTGTAAAAACAATAACATAAAAAAGCAATTGAAAACAAACTCACCGAATTCGGGGTTAGCCCTAACCCCTTTTTTGGTTTTTTGTGATATATGAAATGATGAAAAACAGAATAAAATGATGCTTAAATATGAACTAAATTATATGAATGAATAGTTAGCAAATATAACATGGATGATTAAAGATAACACAACCCAGGAAAAGTGCCAACCGGGTTGGACAGATTCAATGTAAACTGGCGTGGCTCTGATGTAGAGACCATAATAGACAGCACCAATGTCATAATTGAGTGTCGTTTGTTTCAAAATAAAGATAACTCGCCGAGGGTGGGTTGAGATTAAGACAACTTGGCTTGAATCTTATGAAAAATAATCCGAATTTACCTAATAAGCCAGATCTTAGACAGTGATGTTCTGGAAACTCCCAGCACAATGTTGATGTAGGACATGCTATGGGAACCAAAGATATCTGAATTGAATGATTCTTGTTGGAGATAAAAGAGGACTCACCGGGAAAATTTTATAAGAAGGATGTATAGGTTGAATTCACCATTAAATGTACTGAAATGTACTGAGAAGATGATGGCTTAGAAGAGAAGACTTCGGATATGTCCATGCAGCACCAGTGTTGAAGCCATCACGAGCCAAGGGAATGTCAGAATTGATCTCCGTTTATTGGAGATGAAAGATATATTGATGAAGAACACTTATTCTGAAGGAAGTCAGGCCGCAAAATGACTAGAAAGATGCTTATGGTCAAAAGACCAAAGTTGTATTAGACACCTTGTTTCGCCCACTCCTTAAACTTGATGTTGGAGGATATATGCAAGGATCCTCAAATAGACAGGGTAGTTAGGCTAGCCTAGTTTATTTCTTCTTTTATTTACAACCACAACTTTATCCTTGCACTTATGAGGAAACACACTATGGACACGCAAAATTGGCCTGATTCGGAGCCTCGGACTCTTATTCCATAGGCGATATTCTTATTTGACCATTATCTGATCTGGATTATCTCGTGGAGATGAGCTAAGAAGCTGGTGGAGCCCCTCGCAAGTTGAGAATGGACCGATGATTTCCGGAATGATGTCGTAACCTTCAAGCGAGAGCCGCGCGTGAACCGTAAAAACACGAAGCCTACTCGATGACCGACCTTGAATGGTCCATACTTGAACATCTCAGGAGTCCCGCGTGTGTTCCGTGACATTTAGGGTTTCCGAGAAGTCATTTTGGTAGTCTTCGGTCAATGATGGCTTTCGTTATGGCTTTTTCGATCTGTACTGACACGGCTATCTTGAACCACTCGTTAGGCCTTTCCGGTCATCACCGGGTCTTTTCGGGTCATCCGGGTCAATCCTAGCCGAATATTTTCATCAATCATGGCCATACGTCCGGTTCAGTCAATTTTAGGGTTTTACGACTTTTCTAAGTTTCGGTTCACGTTTACCGGGTTAATCTCAGATTTTTCGATAATTTCGAGTTTTTCGATCATACCGGACTTGTTCGGTCATCATTTTAAGACATCCCGAGTTGACCCGAGATTCCTCGACCGGAACCGTGCCCTTCCGGATCTTCGCCACGATTTTCAGCTTTTCGCGAAAGGGTAAACTGGTAGAAAGCCCGTGCGAACATCTCGGGAGTCATGCTGGCTGGTTTACCAACATGAGGAGGTGCGGTTGAAGGCCCTCTTTCCAATGCAACAAACGGGAGACGAATTAGACATCCCGTTTGCATGTTACGACTCGCGGAACACGCGCGCAGGAGAGAGAGTCTACCGCGCTCCCGCTCCCCTTGAAAGGGGAGGGCGCGCCCTGCGCGCCCTCAACCCGGGGGAACGCCCTACGCGCCCTCAAACTAGGGGCACGCCCTGCGCGCCCCCGCTTCCTTTGAAACGCGAGGGCGCGGTCAGTTTCTTAAAATCGAAAATTGCCCTGGTTTACACCTTCTAATTCGGATTTTTGGAAGGTTACCGTCGATGATTTTTGATTATTTGTACCGCACCCCCGGTTCGGGGGCGCGTTACGTATGTCAAGTCGATGTTTTAGCAATTTTCGGAAGATTCTGTCGATTTTTAGCAGTGAAATGCGTAACGCGCCCCCGCTTCCTTTGAAACAGGGGGGCGCGCAGACCGCGCCCCCGGGTTGAGGGTGCACCCTGTGCGCCCCTTGTTTGAGGGCACGCCCTCGCCTCCTTTGAAAGGCGGGGGCGTGGTCGGTCCAGTTTCCATTTTTGCACCGGTTTCTCTCCTCTATAAATTGAGAGGCATTCTCAACGACCCAAGGTTAATCCCTCATGTCTATCTCATCCTGAGGTCATCCAAGCTCTCTCCCAAGGCCGTCCCAACGTCCAAAGCTAATCCGACGTCGAGAGATCGATCCCGAGGCGAAGGAGAAGCCCGATCTGTGTGTTCTTCATCAACCAACTTCATCGACTTATTCAGAAAATCTGAGACTCCTGATGCTAAAGTCTTCAACATAGGAGTTCTTCCTCTCCTCTTCCTCTTTCATCTGCAACCAACTGTACTCAATTCTGACTTGTCGTTTGCTCGTGGAGATTTCTGCACTGAGGGCGCGCATCCAGGTTCTATTTTCTACATTCGTCCACTTTAAAAATTTTTACATACTTCTACAGGAGTATTCTGGAGAATTCATCAACATATGATCTCTTCTACTCTTAGTTCTCCGTCCATAGAAACAAACGGCACTCGATTCTGACATCAGGGTCGTCCGTAACATTCTCTACACCAAAGTCACGCCAGAAAGGTGCAAAGCTACCCGAACCGGCCTTCTTCAACCAACTTGGCTTCAACTTAAGCCACACACTTCACAAGTCCTTCTTAACTCATTTCATTCAGTTTATTTACTATCTTAAAACATCTTTTACTTCATTTGCATCATTTTTACATAATTAAAAAAATACAAAAAAGGGGTTAGGGCTCGCCCCAATCCGGTGAGTTTGATTCTAATTGCTTCTTTGTTTCATCTCTTCTTCTATAGTTTCTACACTTCTCATAGTTCTAATCGGCTTCTTTACTTGGTTTATTGTTCTAGTTGCACAGGTTGATCAAGCTAGCATCGGTTGAACTCTTCTTCATCGGCCGGCTGAAGAAGAAGAAGGTTGAACCCGCACACACTTTCTCCCACGCTAAGGTACACGGTCATCTAACTTAATCTCTTGTTCAATTCCATAAAGCAAAGCCCGCGGCTGCTGGCAACCACCTCTTTCATGTTCTAAGTTCATCTCCTCCTCACTCTCCTCCCACATGACCCGAACTGTCTCCGGTGTTTGAGCGACGCCGTGAGATGAAAGTTTGGGGATCAATGTGAGTGTGGGACCGAGGTGAGGACTTTTACCGCTTTCCGAGTGTTTTTCGATTCACTCTCTTTTCCCTTATTCCATCATCACCTTCTCTTGAGGTGCCGATCCGAAACCACTAGTGTAAAAGGGGGCAAACCCCACGCTCCGTGCCGACCGTGGGCAACGAGAGATGAAAAGGCGATATTAAATAGGGTCGCGGGTGTCTATTTCTAAATGTGAAAATAGGGAAAGGGTTACCCGACGGTGGAAGGTGGAACGGCGACGCCGGAGATGGGGAAGCTGGAACGGCACCGGAGAGGGAGAAATTTCCAAAAAATGCAGCCCGTGCGGAGGTCTGGCCTCTCCCCCCTTCTTCTTTGTTATCTCGATCGATTTTCCTTCCTAGTTCATATGCTCAAGACGCTGAAGTTGAGCGGGTCGCCCGCCATCTTCTTCTTCTCGACGACGCAGAGGAAGACGACGAAGATAGCGACGTAGGAGACCTGGGCCGGAGAGGATCAAGGTGTCCGCCAGCAGTACCCATCTTCTCCGCCGCTTCCCGTCGGCTCCGTCTCTCTTGTCCTCGGAACAGGCGGTGCTGCCGTCGTCGCCGCCGCTCGATCCCAGAGGGTAGAATACCCATCTTCTCCGCCGCTTCCCATCGGCTCCGTCTCTCTCGTCCTCGGAACAGGCGGTGCCGCCGTCGTTGCCGCCGCTCGATCCCAGAGGGTAGAAGGACATGTAAGCTGGCAGGTACCTCTGTTAAAGAAGGAGCTCTCTCTTGAAGGCGCACGCCGCTGCAAAGAAGGCCTCTCCAAGGCGCGCCCCTGCTGGCCATCGATTGGAAGCCGTCGGCTCCAAGTCTCCAACCTCTGTCAACAAAGCCCGCTGCTACGATCTATTCAAGGCTTGGATTAAAGGTAAATTGCTACGTCCTCCAACTGTT
This sequence comes from Cryptocoryne crispatula var. balansae, assembly GCA_036172225.1. Lineage (NCBI taxonomy): Eukaryota > Viridiplantae > Streptophyta > Magnoliopsida > Alismatales > Araceae > Cryptocoryne > Cryptocoryne crispatula. The sequence goes on along the minus strand of CM069923.1, from coordinate 20,300,701 downwards.
TGTTAAAATGCCTCTTTGAATTATAATATTCAAAATCCATTATATACAATAATTAGCCCTTTCAAAGTTTTTATCCTCATTCAGATTGTCATATGAATGTCACTCTTACTGTTTATTTTAATTTGTTTCGTTCTAATGGGATAAATTGATAGTAACATTATAGTTGTATTTTAATTTTTTTTATCATCATTCAGATTGTCATATGGATGTCACTCTTACTGTTTATTTTAATTTTTTTAGTTCTAATGGGATAAATTGATAGGAACATTATAGTTGTATTATAACTAATTAAGTTTCCTTGATGTCATTCATTTGGGGTGGAAAATGTCATTTTTTGCACACCAATACGTAAAGGTTCCTCTATCTACACAATACGTAATAAGAGAGTTATAATTAAAATAAATACCTTTTTTTTGAAAAAAAATTTGGGACCAGTTACCAACTAGTGACAACTTGTTAAGAATGGGATATCTATTAAGAATGGGATATCTATAAATGGTGTATATGTTTATTTAGTTTGCAGGGTAATGTCATTGTTGTTTAAATGAATTTTCCAATTAACTAAAAAAATTTTGTTTCCTTTGGGGGGTGGATTGGACAGTTGAATTATTTATTCTTTGTTACAAATATGATGTGCCTGACAAATAGCATCCAGCTGGAAATTATTCACTACATCCAGGTAGTCCGAATGATTAAGGAGTTGCAGCCAGAAATTTGATTGAGACCGGATGCAAAAGTAGCTCTTCTGTTGCGTTTGCAACAAAAACATATCATAGTTTGCTTTTCTTTGGTATGTCAGTGGAAGGTTTTTTATCATCCTTTTGTTTTAATCTTTTCTGGCTGACCCCAAGTAACTTGGGACTAAGGCTCGAGTTGAGTTGAGTTTTTTTTAATCTTTTTTATTTACTTCCAGTTGATGTTGCATTGCTCCAGAGCTTTTGCCCTTGTGTTGTTACTGAAGTACACGAGTGATTATGTAGTAGACTACAGCACGGAGTTGCTTTTGAGGTTTATGGGGATTATGGACGATAAATTTTCTTTCTAGCGGTGCTAGTGATACAATAAGTGTACTTTTCAGGATTTGAACTCGAGATTAAGTTGTTATTTAGTGACTAGAGTTCCCGAGTACAAACCTCTTGTGGATATAAGATGATAAAATGATATCACATGATACAGCTCCTCATGGGAGGATTCCCCATATTTATTTATTCTCAATCTCTACTGGTCACTTTTTAACTCAGTTTGCTCTACATTCACAAAATTGTAATGCAAAATTGGAAAAGAATGAGACATGGTTTTTATATATTAAGATCATCAAATGTATTATTTGATGATCTTAATATTATAAAAAAAGTTTTGATAATATTATTTTAAGATTATCATTTGTAATCTGGTATGACATTATTCTTTACTATATATTCAAAAAGTAAATAATATTATATTCATCAAAATAGGCCTGCTTAAATTTTAAATAAAATCTGATAAATAAATGAACTTTTTTCTAACATATTAAATTTTTGCTATACATTTTTATACAATGTATTTAAAATCTGATAGAGTTTCATTTTTATTCTTGTTTTTAATTCATGCTAAGACAATGATTACATACATTTTGATGATTTCATGGTTTATGTTTACAAGATGGAAAATAATTTCATGACCGATAGAAGTTGGATGTACAAGTACAAGACCAAGTATGATCGTGTCAACTCACCTTTTTTAGATGGGGTTAAGTGCTTTATGGATTTCGCAGAAAGAAATTTGAATGCTACTTCTATAGATATAATTATGCAGTGCCCATGTTTCAATTGTGAAAATAAATATCATCATTCTAAGGATATCGTTCATCTGCATATAGTCAAATATGGGTTTGCACAAGGATACACTAATTGGCATTTTCATGGCGAACCACGCAAACGAATTTATTCAGATACAATTCCACCTGGTGATCCAACAGATGATATAGCGGGGTTGTTAAATGATGCATTCTTATGTCATTCAATTCCTGATTTTACGGAAACGATAGAAGAAAGTCATAATCACAGGAAATTTGAGGAGCTTATGGAAGAAGCAAAAAGCCCACTATATACTGGTTGCGCCAAATATTCCAAATTATCCTTTGTTGTGCATATGTTTCAACTGAAGTGTCTACATAAATTGACCAACAAGGCATTTTATGATATCCTCTCTTTATTTAAAGATGCTTTACCGATTGATAATACACTTCCAAAAAGTTGGTATGAGTCAAAGAAATTGATGGGCGACTTGGGTTTGGGTTATAAGAAAATACATGCATGCCCAAATGACTGCGTGTTGTTTCGAAATGAATTTGAAGATTTAGATAATTGTCCAAGATGCAATACTTCTAGATGGAAGAAAATTAGAGCTGGAAGAAAGAATGTTCCAATGAAGGTACTTCGTCACTTTCCTTTGATTCCAAGACTTCAAAGATTGTTCATGTCATATAAAACAGAGAATTTCATGACTTGGCATCATAGTGCTCCGAGAGATGAACATGGAAAGATGAGTCATCCTAGAGACTCTGAGGCATGGAAATATTTTGATCGTACACATCCATCTTTTAGTTTGGAGCCTCGGAATGTTCGACTAGGTCTTGCTAGCGATGGCTTTAGTCCATATAAAATTGCAACGGGAAGTAGTTGGAGTACATGGCCTATAATCTTGGTAGTATATAACTTACCGCCATGGTTAACAATGAAACAATCTTTTTTTATTATGTCTATTCTCATTGATGGACCTAAATCCCTGGCAATGATATTGATATTTATCTTCAACCGTTGATTGAAGAGTTGAAACTCTTGTGGGAAAATGGTGTTCCAACATATGATGCAAATAAAAAGGAATTTTTTTCATTACGTGCTGCTATCTTATGGACTATTAGTGATTTTCCTGCATATAGTATGTTATCAGGTTGGAGTACAAAGGGATACATGGCATGTCCTGCTTGTCACGTAGAACATGGATCTATATATCTTCCATATAGTCGTAAATGTGCATACATGAGGCATCGTCGTTTCTTGCCGACAGATCATCCCTGGAGAAATGACCAGAGAACATTTGATGGTAAAGTTGAACATGAATTAGCACATATTCCTTTGTCAGGATAAGATATATTGAGAATTTGGGAAGGTTATGATAATGTAAATTTTGGAAAAACTGGTAAAAAAATGACCAGTCACTACCAAAAGGGTGGAAGAAGAAGAGTGTTTTCTTTGAACTTCCTTATTGGAAGACACTATTGATTCGTCACAATATAGATGTTATGCATGTAGAGAAAAATGTATGTGTTAGTATTTTGAATATGATCATGCAAAATAAAGAAAAGAGTAAAGACAACATCAAAGCACGTCTTGATATGCAAAGAATGAAAATAAGGGAATCATTACATCCAAAGCCTTCAAGATCTTCGAACAAGTTTGTTCTCCCTCATGCTTTATATGAAATGTCAAATGAAAAGAAAGAAAGATTTTTAGAGGTTCTAAAGGACCTAAAGTTACCTGATGGATTTTCATCGAATATATCTCAGTTGGTAAATATTTCAGAGCACAAGATCATAGGAATGAAGAGTCATGATTGTCATGTTTTAATGCAACAATTACTTCCAGTGGCTATTAGAACAACACTTCCGCAGTTAGTTGGTCTTGTGTTAAATGAATATTGTATATTTTTCAAAGAGTTATGTGCTAAAGTAATTGATGTGAAACATATGGAACATCTTGAGCAGTCAATCTCTGTTATTTTGTGTAAGTTAGAGAGGATCTTTCCTCCGGCATTTTTCACTTGTTATGAACCACTTAGCTGTTCATCTTGCTACCGAAGCCAAACTTCGCGGGCTGTGTCATATCGGTGGATGTATCCAATAGAAAGATTCTTGCTTACACTTAAAAATTATATACGCAATAGAAGTCGACCTGAGGGATCAATTGCAGAAGGGTATCTTATGGAAGAAGCTACTACATTTTGTGCACGATATTTGAATGATGTGGAGACTAAGTTGAATAGGCCTGTGCGATATGAAGATGGTCCAATTGGAGCAGCATCACCAATGCATTTGCCAGCCGAGGAGGCTTATCAAGCACATAGATTCTTGTTATTCAATACAGAATCAATTGAGCCTTACATCTTGTAAGTTTTTTTTACTGACTTAGTTTATTTCTTGTACTTTAAGTCTTTTAATAATAATGATGTTTGGCACATATAAGTTGCACAAGGAGCTTTTAAGGAGTACACATTTAAGTTGGGATGAGAATCAAATTCAATTGGAGCAACATAAACATTTTGTTACATGGTTTAGAGACTATGTAAGTTAAAACTTATTTTTCAATCTTAGTCATGGATGTATTCTAATTTTTTGTTTAATAATTTTAGATTGACAATTTGAGATGCCAAAAAGTGGTGTCTGAAGAAACCATGAGTCTTGCCCAAGGTCCTAAGAATACCGTCTTGTCATACAAAGGTTACTTTGTAAATGGTTACAAATTTGAGACACGAACTACAGATAGCATGCATGTTACCCAAAACAGTGGAATTGCTACTATTGGTGACAATAATGACATCTTCTATGGTACCTTGGAAAGTATAATAGAAGTTTCTTTTGGAACTTTGCCACCAATCCACTTATTCAAGTGTTCATGGTATGATATGAATGATGATTTTGGGGTTAGAGTTGATAAATATAAGTTCAAAGTGATTAACACAAGTTTGTTATCTTACCAAGATGAACCATTTATCTTTCCATCACAAGTCCAACAAGTTTTTTACTCAAAAGATCCCTTAGATGGAGAGTGGAGTGTTGTTTGTCGATGGAAGCCAAGAGATACTTTCGAGATACCCACGAATGAAGACCAAGATGTGGATGATGAAGATGAGATCACCTTAACAAGTATTGAGCCGACAATTTCAGCCGACCTTAACATTGTTGACGAAAATGTTATTTGTTGGGTGAGAAATGAGCTAGGTGTGGGTACAACAATATCTAATAAAGTGATGAAAGAAGTTGGAAGAAAAACATAAAAACAAGTGACGGTAAATTCTTAATTTGATTGTTCAATTATTTCCAATCACTTGTAATTATTTTTCTAATTTGAAAATTTTTGCAGGAAAATGCCTCCAAAAACCAAATTTAGACCGTTGTCATCAGTTTTTCAGAAATATCAGATTTCTATGGTTGATTCTAACTCTAACAACGAAAAGGAGTCTTCTCTTCCTTATAGCAAGCAACATGAAGGTAATGATAGAAATATATTTGTTTCAATCATTTTGTGTTCATAGATATCATTTTTATGTCATATTTACTTTTGTGTATAGGTACTTGTTACAACGAACATCATGATAATGCAAATACTGAATTTTGTGATTCACAAGTGGATCTTCTTGCACAACTTAGAGTTCGTGGTAAGATATTTAGATAACATTTTAAGTAAATTTTTTATGTACACTTTTTTTTGGTGGAGTAATTTCTATCATCATTTTAGATGTTGAAATTAAGAGAAGACGTTCTAACACTTGCGATGCAACTTTCCCTCCAATCAATGTTGCAAGAGAAGTTGAGGTTGAACCACACCTTTCAAATGATACACATCATGCAAGTGATTCTAATGAATTAGAGATTTCTGAGACACCAAACAGTGATCATAATAAAAAAAGGACTAGGGGCAATATTAAATTGGCAACAACTAAGCCACCTCAAGGACAAAAATGGAGGTGTGTCTTTAACCATGGTCAAGCTGTTGGAAAAGAGGCTTCAAAACTTTCACAACTCATGGGATTGTTTGCTCGAATGGGAAATTATTTTCCTTTGCACAAAGAATGGGATCAACAATGTGATGAAAGTTTTAAGGATGTGATGAAAGAAATAGAGGTAAGTTAAATCCTTTTATTAAGTAACATATTTTATTCTTATGTTATGTTAATATTAACACGTTGCTTTCATTTAGGTGGATTACAATTTTGTAGACGAAGATGGTACCTCGATGAATATGTCAAAAGTCATTAATTTTTGTCGTGAGTCTATACAAGGAAAAGTGAGAGATTGGCGGTGTAGGTTGAAGAGGAGTTATTATATAAATGTTGATTCAAGTGCAATTCCTAACAACTCACCAGATGAAAGAGTAACCCAATCCGATTGGAATTTACTTTTGGAATATTGGAGGAAGGAAGACAAAAACATCGAATCAAGAAAAAATAAAGAGATTCGTGGAGAAAGTCGCGTAACACATACACTTGGAGCAAAATCAATTGCTCGACATAATCATGATAAAGTAAGTTATTTTTTAAGTTTTGAATCGATTGAAATTTGTTATCTTATTTATGCTTTTGCAAAATTTGCTTACTGATTATGTATGTACATCCAGACAGAATTTGTAGATAGATTTTTACTGATTATGTATGTACAAGAACACAGATTTTGAAATCAGATTCTGCAGACAGATTCTAAAATCAGATTTTGCAGACAGATTTTTACTGATTATGTGTACATGTAAACAGATTCTGAAATCTGTTTCTGCAGACTGATTCTGAAATCAGATTCTGCAGACAGATTTTTACTGATTATGTAGGTACATGTAAACAGATTCTGAACTCTGTTTCTGCAGACTGATTCTGAAATCAGATTCTGCCGACAGATTCTGAAATCAGTTTCTGCACACAGATTCTGAAATCAGATTCTGCACACAGATTCTGAAATCAGATTCTGAAATCAGATTCCGCAAATTAGTAAAATCTGTAATCTACAAACAGAGGTTTCTTATCTCTTTGAAAATTTCTAAATGACATATACTTTGGGTGCAGCGTGGAAAGTTAGGAGATGACTATACAACTTTAATCTCATATGTCAAAGCTCATCAAAGAAAAAATGGAGAGTACCCGAATGAATATACTCGTGACATATGTGTAAGTTTATGCTATGCACTTTATATCAAACATTTTACTATTAAATTATTTCCATCTAACTGTTTTTCTTTATCACTTTTTAGGAGAAAGTGATAGATAAATGCAATGAAAAAGAGCTTGCAAAGAGCACGGAAGTGTCAATTTTATCTCCCATCTTAGATGAAGTACACAATGGACATCATGGAGGCTATGAGAGAGGGTATGGATTAGGGTGGTCAAGGAAGACAAGCTGGAGAAAAGTACAAGATCAATACTCAGATAGCTATGTGAAAGACCTTACCGTGAAGCCGCAAGACACCTGACTACAGCTGCAAAGTACCCAATTGAAACTTGACAGTGAAAGGGAAATTAATGAAGCACGAGAAAGAAGAATGCAAATCTGTTTAGATGCATTAGAATCATTAATTGCATCACGTTTATCAAATACCACGGTAAGTTTTGAATAGATATCTTTTTATCCTACCAACCATAAGAAATGTAGTCAATTAGGTATTGAATTTGTGTTATGGTCATCTTTTATCACAGGTGGATAATTCAGGAGCGGATATTGGTACTTCTTCTTCAAAAATGTAACTTTGGTCATAATGGTTTTTTTTTCTAAACTTGCTTGCATCTGATGGCTCAAATACTAGATGATGTCTTTGTTTAGGATGTATGCTGGATTCGACTACTTTCGGAGAGAAACTTAATTGCTTTAGAATTTTTTTTAATATGTTCATCTTTTCAACCATTTCTATGTTGTCCACATATATGCTTAGTAACCTTCCCATTATATGTTTTGTCTCAGCAAGGCTACGCTTGTCATGTCTATTGCCCTGTCTTATTTCAGCAAGGCTACGCAATCCAGCTTTCGGAGTAACCTTCCCTTTTCATAAATGGTCCTGTCTATTGCCTTAATAAGCTTGGCTATGCTTTACGGTCAGCATCTTTTTGTCCTGTCTATTTTTTAAACAAATCAGCATCTTTTTGTCCTGTCTATTTTTGAAACAAATCTGAAAGTTAGTTAGCACATACTGTCTATTTCTTTACTGGCACTTTGATTTTCATGAAGATTTTTCTAAGGTGCCTTGATAAGTAATTCATATTTTTCTCACCTTGTCTAACCAATTGAGAAAAATATATTAAGTTGTTTAGGTATTGATTGTTCTCTTTAGTTACCACATTTCCCTTGAGGCTCAGTCAAGTACGCTAAAAAGTATTCAAAGTGCCCCCCCCCCTATTTACTTTTTAGGTTATTGGATTGCTTAAAGACAGCATGATAGAAGCTTGCCGATGCTAAATTTTAGGTGTAAGCAATCTTGATGCAGTAGTTTATTACTCCAAGCTACATATTTCTCATCTAATTTTTTGGCTTCATAATATGAATATATCAACTTCCGAGTGCTTCATCTGTGTGTTGGTCTAATGGTGCGTTACAATCGGGTGATGATTGTGCAGTGTGTAGGTGGTTGACAAGGTGCTTCATCTGTGTGTTGGTCTATTTTCTGTCAGTTTTTTCTATCAAGGATGATGACATTAAAAGGTGGAGTTGATACTTTTTTTTAATGATAACTCTATTAGAAATGTATATAACATAAATCATGTCTGAATCGTGTCTGAATCAATGTATGAATTAAGTCCAAATTTAGAGTTTTATTAATATGAATCATGTCTGGAAGACAATCCCCTGATTGATATGATCTTCTTAAGTCCAAATTTAGACTTTTATTAGATTTCTGTATTTGTTACGGAATTTGTCTAAATATCTTATTAATTTTCACTCTCAACTTGATTGACAGGATTTACGAACGTGGACAATGTAGTGGCATTTCAACAAGCTTTGCGAAATTTGCATGTTTGGATAGATTTTCAAAGAAGCATCCGCTTACATATATTTTGTTTAATTGTAAATTTTGATTACTCACGAATGATTGTGGACATGAATTTTGTAGCTTACATATTTAACTATGTGACTGTTTGTTAACTTTTTGTGGAGTGTTAAATGTCATATGAAGTATTTCGTGATTATTTGTTTATTTTTAGATCATTAAATTCAAAAGTCGATATTGAGTTGTGGATGCAAAATATTATTTCCCAGGGACGTTTTATTAATGATTAGTGTAACTAATATATATAATAAGATATAGACATATTTCGCACAAGTAGTTGACACATCATTCATCATATTAACAATATTAGTAACAAATGATTTTTTATTACATGAGCATAAAATATTTTACAACATAGTCATTTTATTTATTACGTTCTTTTAATATGTCAATTGTCATACTCCATAGACAGTTTATTTCATCGTGGCCTATAATTAATAGACAACTACAAATATCATTGGCTATGTTGAATAGACGACGTAAATTAACGTTGACATTCAGTCATAGTCCATGATATTTACCGTCGTCTAAACATTTGAAGGTTTATTCAAATTTCATCGTCGCCTATGATTAGTAGACAACAAAAAATATCATTGGCTATGCTGAATAGACGACGTAAGTTAACGTCGGCAATCAATAATAGTCTACGATAATTACCGTCGTCTAAACTTTTGAAGGTTCATTCAAATTTCATCGTCGCCTATAATTAATAGACAACAAAAAATATCATTGCCTATGCTGAATAGACGACGTAAGTTAACGTCGGGATTCAGTAATAGTCCATGATAATTACCGTCGTCTAAACTTTTGTAAGTTCACTCAAATTTCATAGAAAAGCCGACGGTGTTGAACGGACGACGGTTACTTTGACGTCGTCTATACAATAGACGACACGGGCAAAGCCCACGTCAATTAGCCGACAATTAAACCGTTGTCTTTGTACAAACGACGATATGAACCGTCGGCTATAGTATAAAACCCCACGGTGACTTCCATTGTCTAGGAGACTTTTTGCACTAGTGAACCCATTTTCGGAGTCGACACACACCAAGGGGCGAGAGTTGCTACAGCCCGATGCAACCCGGTACACCTCCCACTACATTTCGTTAGAAAGTTTGTTGAATCAAATGAGAGCTCTAACCTAGATGGTCATTTCACCGAGTTGGAGTAGTTAGATAGATAGATGTAACCAATCGGATAAGAGAAATGGGAAAAAAGTAGAGGAGACAATAGAGAGTGGAGATTTTTGAAAAGTTGTAAGGAAGACGTTAAACATCGTCCAACCCATAGTGAAGGTAGTAAGGATAGTTGACGGAGATAGGAAAGCAGACATGGGGTATTTATACAATGCGGTTGAGAGAGCGAAGGAAGAAATCTCCAAGACAGTGTCCGACATCGCCAAGTGGTGGGATATCATAAATCGTCACTGGAACGTACGTTACATCAACCCATATATGCAATAGGTATATTTTATTAAATATTTATTAATCTTTTTTTAAATGTCAGATATGTATAAGTTGTTTACTAATGTTATTTGGTTCGTAAGTTACTTTTTCAACCCAAGGTATTGCTATAGTCCATAGTTCATAGTAACAAATGAGCTATTAGATGACATGAAGAGAGTCATCCGATGGTTGCTCAGTGACGACAACCGAGCTATTATCACCTGCAACAAGATGTACGATTACAGAATGCGGGTATTTCACTTTGGAACGAGTAGAGTTAAACAAGTTGTGATGCTACTAAGTCCGAGTACGTAGCATTATTTTCCATCACTTAGTTAATCAAAGTACACAAGGTAATAATGTAAGACATTCAATTTATGCAGTTGATTGGTGGATGGACCATGGTAAAATACCAAGGTACGAAGACTTGGCGGATGTAGCCATTAGGATCCTAAGCCAAACCACTTCAGCTTCGAGCTGCGAGAGGAATTAGTCTACATTCAGCTTGATTCACACGAAACAAAGGAACAGGTTGACATCAAGGAGACTTGAAGACCTCGTGTGTTGTCACTACAACATGAGGTTAAAATTGTGAAATTTGGAGAGAATGAAGCAAAACCAGATGAAACAAAAGAGTTAGATATCACAGGCGGTAGGACATTCGGTCGAGGAGCCACAAATTGAAGATGACTTAGATTTGGATCAAATATTCTACGAAAAGAACTCCTTAGATGCTTGGATCAACGACCGAGAAGGGTTGGGAGAACCGGAGTTCAACCCAGAAAACCAACAATGGGTTGAAGAAGTGCTCGATGATGTCCCTTTGGCCGAAGAATTATAAATCCCTCCCTCTCTAGCAAAGCGACAGAGGACTGGAGAAGGAACTAGTCAAGGTACGCAAAATAGAAGAAAAGGTAAATAAGTTATGACTGGTCCTTTTGATATTACAGATGTTGATACGATCGGAGACGATCGAGAAGATACGTCAGAGCCGAACATCCAAGTGCAGTACCAGAGTTTTGAGGATTCATCATTAAGGAGTAGCAGCGATGATAGTGCTGGATACGAGGGCGCAGGCATTTCACAAGTATAAGGGACCCCAAATCCCCTCATATCTCCTACAATGTCACTATGTTTTACCGACAAGGAACAATATATTCATACGACCCAAGACGACGATAATGGTACAAAGCCGCAAGGTGAAGGATGTCACCGTAACCATAAAGCTAAAACAGAATACCACGATACCTACAACTATATATATGATTCATCCCAAGGGTCTTAATTCCTTACATACGGTCAAGAGTATTATGAAATAATTTATGTGAAGTCATCAAATACTTCGATCCAATCGACCTATAACTATGATGACTCGTTTAAATCAAGTCTTAGGATAATTTCTCAAGAGACTGACAAATATAATCGTTATGTGTACATATATCAAACTTTGAACTCAACCCAAATGACATAAATAGAGTACATAAACTACTTACAAAATATAAAACACATCACATTAAAATAAAATTAATATATTATTTAGTTAAATCATGTCATTTTTTTTCCAATTTTTTTATATTTTTAAAATTTTTCACATTTTTCTTAATTTTTTAAAATTTTTCAAAAAAATAATAAAAAATTAAAATCGTGACCTGATCTGACAGGGTCGACCTGAGGGTTTCACGACCCGTGACCCAACCTTCCTTGTTAAAACTATAACCAGAGGGGCCCTTGCTTAATATAACAGGCATTATGGCACTTAAGTTGCACTGGATGCAATGGAATTTACAGCTGTTTGCTACAACGAACTCATCTTACAGGAAAGAAAGTGGGTCCGAGATAAGCTCTGGTTCGTACATCGTGCCATCTTGCGTTCAGGACAGCAGCTCGTGAACCACATCGAAGGCTTGGCCTTCGACCGAAGTCAGGATATCAGATCAATATGTTGTATTGCCAAACGAAAAAACAAAAGCAATCAAGAAAGATCGTGATAGCCATACAGGAACATAGTTTTGCCTCCCCATAAATTCTTCTATAGAATTGTGCATATAGTTAGCTGGTCAGCGTTGCAGGAAAAGGTCATTGAGATCTACCCGCAAAAGTTGAGGTCCAAAAGCTTTCCTTGATTTATGTAACCATTGAAGCATTGACACCTCTCATAGTGGTCGGCTAATTGCATGACTGCGCATAATCTGTCCACATGGAACACTTCTACAACACCAAGCTGGATGCTCCTATGGGCAGCAATCCAATAAACAATACCCAATCGATAAGTATATTAAAATTTACTGATGTAAGAACTAAATCATATCAAAATCTGTTCAACTGTGATGAACAAACTGACTGCCACCATGGGGTAATGGAGCAGAAAAATCCGGACGCTGGAGTGACATCATTTAAGTTTTCATATCTAAGATGTGGTTTTACTCTTGCGTTAATTCATATCTATCAGGCATCCTATCAGGCATCAACCAAATGGTTCTCTGATGATTAGTTCGGCCCCAAAGCCAAACAAGAAAAATAAATAAAAATAAACTCTTCCGGCCAGGTTATCAGAATCAACCTTCTGCTGCCACATCACTGCCCATCTTTTCTGTTGCACTAGTACACCTAACATAAATGGGTATATGAGCTTCACCTTCCCTCAATCTATTTACCATATCGTAAAGCCACTCAAAAGTGAGTTTTGACTGCTTATTCAGCTCCTCTCTCACGTGCGGATTAATCCTAAACCATTCACCTAGCATCTTGTGCACATGGGAACGAATCATTCTCCAAGGGACAGGATATTGTTCACATAATTTCAAATATTCCACCACCAAATTTGTCTGGTCTAAACTGTCCACAATGCAATCACCATCGTCTTCACCCCACTGTGCTGTGCGATACCCTGCAAAAAGGGCTGGGTTCTCAAGAAGTGACTCAGCAACGAGGACACCATCTGCTTCTGTCTGATCTAAGCAGTCACGAACATCTTCCATGTGCCTGATGTTGCCATTTGCAAGCACAGGAATCTTCACAGCACTCTTCACAGACCGGATGACATTCCAATCAGCACGGTATTTCTTCCCATCCTTTTCATCTCTAGTACGGCCATGGACAGCAAGAAGAGAACATCCAGCCTCCTCAAGCATTCTTGCATATGAAATTGTATCTTCCAGACGGGGGAAGATTCGTATTTTACATGAAACTGGAACATGAAGATTAACTGCCAGCTTCTGAACCAATGATTTTATGAGGGGGAGGTTGTCCATCAGGAAAGCACCATAATTTCCTCGCCTTGCAATTCTCTGAGGACACCTGCACAGGCATGAACCGGAGCCATCATAAATCTTGGGCAACTTGCCATCAAAAAAATAATAATTCAGACAATATCTTAACCATACCTTGTCTTAATTAAGCAAGATTTTAAATTACTAAAAAGTCAAAAGCACACTAACTAAAGTAGGAAGCGTCTTCTCATGTTGTCCAAATAATAATATTAAATGGAATCTCACCCCAGATTAATATCTACGTAATCACAATAAGGTTCAACAATTTTTGCTGCTTCCAACAGGGTGTCGGCATCATTTGCACAAAACTGGACAAAAAGGGGACGATCCTCCTACAAGAGCACAATTGAGGTGAAAACAAAGAAAATAGCCTTTTCAATAAAAAACCCTATAGGAATACAAAAAGAAACATACAACTACATAACTGTGCTACATGAAATAACTAGTACTTGACATGACACGAAGACTGCTGGAGACACACAATTCACCAACAGTTTTGGGGCATTCTCACGTAAATAAGTTACCAATCAATATAACATAATTTTCTGGAAAACCGTAACTTCAATATTTTAGGCAGCTACTCCATACTGCTCTGCTTAGTGCATTGTTAACACCAAAATTTGCTGATCCTACTCAAATCCGGACGTTGAGTCCTACTTGAAGTCAAATGTCCAAATCCTAGTCAAATTTGAGCGTCCAAGTCCTACTTGAACTCAGAGGTCCAAATGTGAGGTTGGAGATCCAAATCCTACTCAAAGTTGGAGATCAAAATTTTCCTTGAAGTCAGATGTCTGAATTCTACTCAAAGTCCGAGATTTGAATCCAACTTGAAGTCAGATATCCAAATAAAGGTTAAATAAGTCCTTTTTAAATTTTTTTTGAAAAATTTAAAAAATGGTAAAAAAAAATACTAAAAATTCCTAAAAATCTGAAAAAACTTAACATGATCTATAAAAATAATTCATTCATTTTATTTCATTCTTTTGTGATCTATATTTTCTATTAAAGTTATTATATATTCTCTCCATGACATTTAAGTTGAGTACGTAATATTGTACAAATAGACATGACAATTATACTCGTCACTCTATTGGACAATCATCCTAACATTAGATTTTCAAAAATCACCATAGTTGTCATAGTCATAGGTGGACTAGGTCAAAAAGTTTAACGAAAATTCATAATTTATTCTATAATGCTCTTGGTCATATGTCAAGAACCAAGAGCCTTAAGATGAATCAAAATCATAGTTGGAGACATCATAGTATTGACCGCCACCCCACTGGGCGTGTTGAGCTCCTCCACCTTGCGACATTACACCATGATCCATATCTTGGGTCGTGTGAATGTACTACTCTTATAGTAAAACGTTGAGCCTTTGTTAGGGGTGTCAACGGGCCGGGCTTGGGCTGGCCCGGCCCAAGCCCACTTCAGCCCATATCCGTAAAGTCCAAGCCCAAGCCCATGTAAAAAGTCCAACGGGTTTGAATTATGTAAATGGGCTTCAGCCCACTCTAGCCCGTTAGCCCAATGGGCTTAAGTTTTGTAAAACAATCGAAAATTAAAAAATATGTAAAAATTTTAAAAATTGTAAAAAATGTGAAAATTTGTAAATATTATAATAGAGATTATAGAATTATTCGTACATTTCATAATTTAGTTTAATTTAACATCTAAAAACAAAATAAAAATAAAAAGTCTATCAATTTGTGAATTGCCATAATTTAAAAAATAAAAAATACAACCTAGAAATTTTGAAAAAACTCAAAATGTAAAAAAAATACAGAAATCTGATAATTACATTATTTATGTCATCGAACCAGCAAGTGAGAACTCAAAAATGGACAAATAAGTCCTAAATAGTACCTTAAACATATCATAAATAACAATGTAAATGAAACATTCATTCATCGTGCAAACAAACACCTGCTTGTCTTTTGTATTAGCTTAGACGGTGATGGATATATACATATATACATTATTACCAAATGGCTTTCACTCTAGGTTGTCGCTCACCGCCAGGATGCTACTATTGGTAGGGGTGTAAACGGTTCGGTTCGATTCGGTTTGGGCATTTTTTTTCCAAACCGAAATCGAACCGATAAGAGGAACCAAACCGAACCGGTTCAGTGAAGCCTGAACCGATTGTGGTTCAGTTCGGTTCGGTTCAGTTCATCGGTTTAATATATATTTAAATAAATAAAAATAAACATAAAATAAAATATACATTATAATAATTATTTAAGATTAATATGAAGACTAATACTTTATTTATAATATATAATTATATCTTTATACTAATTAACTTAAATTTATATTAATATATATTTAAAATTGATATAATATATATTTAAATGTAATATAATATGTAAATAGAGTGGGTCAAACTTTGTCAAATCAGGTCAACCGGTTTACCGGTTTGGTTTAAGTCCTAAATAGTACCTTAAACATATCATAAATAACAATGTAAATGAAACATTCATTCTATCGTGCAAACAAACACCTGCTTGTCTTTTGTATTAGCTTAGACGGTGATGGATATATACATATATACATTATTACCAAATGGCTTTCGCTCTAGGCTGTCGCTCACCGCCAGGATGCTACTATTGGTAGGGGTGTAAACGGTTCGGTTCGATTCGGTTTGGGCATTTTTTTTCCAAACCGAAATCGAACCGATAAGGGGAACCGAACCGAACCGGTTCAGTGAAGCCTGAACCGATTGTGGTTCGGTTCGGTTCGGTTCGGTTCATCGGTTTAATATATATTTAAATAAATAAAAATAAACATAAAATAAAATATACATTATAATAATTATTTAAGATTAATATGAAGACTAATACTTTATTTATAATATATAATTATATCTTTATACTAATTAACTTAAATTTATATTAATATATATTTAAAATTGATATAATATATATTTAAATGTAATATAATATGTAAATAGAGTGGGTCAAACTTTGTCAAATCAGGTCAACCGGTTTACCGGTTTGGTTCGGTTTGGGGAGGTGCCAAACTGAACCAAACCGATAAGAAATTATCGGTTCGGTTCGGTTCAAGAAACCGAATGGATAACCTGTCAAACCAAACCGAACCGATCGGTTCGGTTCGGTTTGATTTACCGGTTTACCGGTTTTACTTGAACACTCCTAGCTATTGGTCCGCTGCACGTATTGTAACAGGCCGACGGGCTGGATCAACGGACCGTCGTTTCAAACAAAAACGAAAATGGACTTTATTTGTTTAGCCCGTTTAACATCTTCAAAGGGTCTGAGCCCAGCCGTGTCCAACTTTTTGACGGGCGGATGGGCCAAGCCCGTCCATTTGACAATCCTAGTCCAAATTGACTTGATCCGATGAGTCCAGAAGAGCAATCTTTTATTGTTGTATTGAACCACCGACGACTATTTAAAAAATGGGTTTACATACATTATGGTTATCCGATTTAATATTATCTTTAAAAAACAGACCATTTAAATAATGTGATGATAAAAAATGACTATTAATATTATCCGATTTAATATTGTCATTCTTAACAATAGTTGACTACAACGATTAAGATGTAAATAGATTAAATTCTTAACATTTAATACGAAGATAACAAGGCATTAATAGGCCCGTCATCGGTACCTCGTCATTTTCAATTTCAATAACGTGATGATATGAAAGCTACTTTTAGCAATTCTTCCACGGTGTGCACCGACTTGGATCAGTGTCAACACGGAGTCAACTCCTCCGGCTAACGCGTTTCCCACGGAGTCATACGATTACGTTCGGGGCCGTCACTCACCGCCGGGATGCCGCCGTTGGTCCGATGTGCATACTGTAACGGGCTGACGGGCTTTTGACGGGCTGGATCAACGGGCCGTCGTTCGAACAGAAGCGAAGATGAACTTTATTTGTTTAGCCCGTTTAACATCTCGAAAGGGCCTGAGCCCAGCCCGTGACCAACTTTTTGACGGGCCGATGGACCAAGCCCGCCCATTTGACAGTCCTGGCCTTTGTAGGAGCTCTCCCCACATATGTGGAGCTACATCCGGCTGAAACAGTGCCTCTCTTATGTCCCGCTCCATCGTCATTGCTATTCATCAAAGAAGAATCCTCTAAAGTATGGTCCTAGACACGGATATTCAACTCTAGCATGTCTTATTGCTCCTTGTCAATTGTATCGACATTTGCAATGTCAAGGAGGCCAATTAAAACTTATTTACTTTTTCTACCACATTGCGTACCTCAGCTAGATCTTTCTCCAATCCTTTGTCACTTTGTCACAAAGGAAAGAATTTGAAATTCTTCAACAAACGAGACATCGTCGAGCATTCTTTCAACCCACTATTAGTCTTCTGGGTTGAACTATAGTTCGTCCATCCCTTCTCAATCATTCACTCAAACTTACAATAAATTCTTCTCGTAGAATATTTGACCCAAGTCGATGTCCTCTTATTGAGTTGTTGATTCCTTGATCTGTCGTCCAGAAACCTCTAACATCCATCTTTGTTCTTCCATCTAGTTCTACTTCATTCTCTCCAATTTCTTCAACTTTAGCCTCATATTGTAGTAACAATATACGAGGTCCTTAAGTCTTTATGATGTCAACTCGTTCCTCTACTTCATATAGATCAAACTGAACATTGACCAATTCCTCTCACAGCCAAAAAAGTATATTAAACGGTTCAAACTAAAAACAAACTGAATCGCCTTGTTGGGTTCAATTCGGTTTGGTTTGAACCATGCTTCATTTTGGTTTGGTTTGGGAGCATTAAAAATTGACCTAAACCAAGCCAAACCAATCGACTTGATTTACTTGAAATATTATAAAAAACTATTATATTATTGATAAAAATAATATTTATATACTTTTTACAATAAAAAAATATATATTTTAATTATTTTTAACTTAAAAATTAATATAGACGCAAAAAAATAGTTAATTTAAGTATTTTATGTATATTTCAGTTCCAACCGAACCAAGCCGAATTGAACTGGTTTGGATACCTAGTTTGGTTTGGTTTAATTTAGAAAAATAAATAGTCCAAATCGGACCAAACCATACCATGCACACCCAAGTGGCTGGCTTAAGACCCTTATGACCACATCTGCCAAGTCTTTCATAACATGATGCCTTGCCATAGTCCACCTACCAATCACCTGCATAAAATCAATGAATTTTAAAAGATAATTACTTTTTTACAAATCAAATTAAATTATAATTAATGTATCTAATGATACATACCACGACTTAGGAGCATCACAACTCGCTCCGCTCTACTCATTTCGAAATAAAATACCTACATCCTAAAATCATACATCTTGTTACAGGCCAGTCGTCATCACTGAACATTCATCGAATGACACACTTCATGACATCAAATATCTAGTTCTTTGTCTTGAAATGTTGACCGTAAAAATATCATGAGTTGAAAAAGTAACCCGACAAGGTTTAAATATTCATGAACTTATATCTATATGAAATATACACAAATTAATTAAGTAAATAACTAAGAAAATATACTTGTAACATGTATGGGTTGATGTAAGGTACATTCTCACCGATGATCAAAGATATCCTATAACTCGGTGAAGGACAATCTTCTTAGAGATCTTTTCCTTCGCTCGTTAAATTGCATCGTATAAATAACATATGCATGTCTTTCTATCTCAATCAACTATCCTAAGTATCTTGACTATAAATTAGATTATATTTAAAGTCTTCCTTACAACCTTCCAAAAATCCAATCTATTGTCTATTCTACTTTCCTTCATTTTATCTAATCTAAAAAGCTAGCTTTAGCCATCCAAGTATCTCATCCTAGTAAGATTACCATGTGGCTCAGAGGTCTCCACTGACTCATCATACTCTCTAAGGAAATGTAGTGGGAGACGAACTGATTTACACCAGGTCATAGGAGCTTTCGATCCTTATTACATTTCCTTGGCATATGTCCGACCAATTTATATGTGACCACATTGTTCGTGACTACTTGGACAACCCGGTTGTCTCCTATCTCTTGGATAACTCTATCTATGAAATCAAAAAGGTACTCGGCATGTTTTATCTGTCCCGATGGATCGATCAACTTTTAAAAAACGGTGCCAACTTGACAGTAGACTATGAAACTGATCATCATCTTCCTAGTTATACTTATTAAAAAAAACATTAAGAAAAGTATACTAACAAAAACATTAAGAAAAGAATACAAACAAAGATGTTAGGTCAAGTATACTTACGAGTCCATCCATTTGTCATTAACATACAACATCTTTCATACCAAATTCTTTCAAATGATTTCACATATTTCTTTATATCTTCCACCTCTATAAAAAGATATATGTTGCATATCTCACTCGGGTTTGGTCCAAACACTCATCTCCCGACAACATTAATTGTGTCGATTGTCATAGTACGGTCTCTTGTCGGTGTTTGTCGATATGCTACGATGGCAAAACCATCTTAACATTGTTCGTCCGATTCTCTCCATGCACAACTTTAGGTTCTTCGTTGCCACTATGATCGTCATTTAACATTGCCATGGTCTTGTGATGAATGGATCCATGAAACCCACTGCCAGGTCATCGCCTTGAGTCGAATAGTGGATTTCACCCTTCTTCGAATGGTTATCCTCTTCAATTTTCTTGTCAACTCTCACTTTCCGACTCTTGACGCATCATTTAGTCGTGCATTGATAAAGATCTTCGTCGACGAAGGATTTCTAACTTGTCTTCATTGCTTGAAAAAAATCATCTATTTAAAAAAGGTATAAGTGATTAATGGTAGTTGTTGGCACTTAAAATTTTAGTTGAAATATTAATATATGCTTGATTGGACATCAGACTGGAAGAGGATATAAAAAAAGAGAAAAAGAGAGAGGGGTCAGAAGCGCCTGGTTCCCTGTGCCCCACCATCGGTGCATGAATCAAAGAAGGAAACAAACACATATATCTAAGGCCGGATATGCATAATTGGATGTGAATACACAAGGGGGACTCAAAGCCCAATCAAATTAGGCATATACCAAGAAAACAACGAAGGAAAAAAAACTTTCCTGTGTATTCCTGCCCCTGCTGACCAAAGAGGGACCAATAGGTGACCCCGGAGCAAAGGAATGGGAAGGGGGAGAAGGAAGACCGGGAATGTCATACATCCCACACCTCCGGATCCTTATATGGATTGAAGGAGTTTACATATCTAGGAGCTGGGCTCCTGCTCAAAAAAAAAAACAGCAAAAGCCCCTCTAGGAAAAAAAAAAGAGAATTTGATAAAGATCTCAACCTATGCAGTCAGAGGCGAGAGGCGACCGAGGCGAGGGAGGGCTCGCCTCGCCTCAGGCGCTTGAGGCGGACGCCTCAAGCGCCCGAGGCGACATTTTTTTTATTGAAGAATTTTTCAAAAAATATACATATAACATTGAAACTTTTGAAAAAGAACATAAAAAATACAAAAAATTCACTTCTAAGACCTATAATGTATCAAGATATTGGAGTCTCAATGTGGAAGACTGGGCATTGGGGGTTTCGGGGTGGGGAAGGAGGATTTAAGTTGCCAAATTTGACTTTCATAGGGTCCTTACTCGGGCGAGGCGAGATCTGCCGAAGCGAGGCGTTTTTGCCTCGCCTCGCCTCGCCTCAAGATGGCATATGAAGAAGCCAGGTCCCTGCATATAATGGGAAACAGGGAAATGAACATGCTCTTTTAAATGAGAACATCCCAATACAACCAGCTACACGTATACTTGCAAGAAGGCATGGTATGGGACAAGTGATATGCTGCCGACAGAAAATGGAAGAGGCAGCTAGCATACATAATACACCGGGGAAGGAAAAGAGAAAGATGATCATGTACAGCTACTAATAAACAGGAAGAACCGGAGATGGAATAAAAAAAAGAAGATATAGAAGAAGAATAAGGGAGAGCCAATATGCCCACTCAAAAAAAGGGGAGAAGAAAGAAGAGATAAGGACATGCGTACATAACAACAAAGCTCAAAGACAATCAAGTATGAAGACATAGCATCATAATGGCCAGTGGAGGGAAGAGCAAAGTCACCATACATACTCACCCGGGGATGACAAAGATGCTGTACACCTCCTCGGATCAACACCAAAAGGAAGACAAGGGTGCCCAAGGTCTCCAAATACCAGAGGACCGGTGATCTCCTTTAGCAAGAGCAGCCTGCTGCAGCGCCTATGGGGATGGAAGGGTGCGGCAGGATGAGGAAGAAGACTAGCTAAAGGGAGTCCGCGAGTGGGAGAGTTTGTCTCCAACTGGGAGACTAAACAGGATCTGCCGAGAGAGAGAGAAGGCAATCCACGGGAACAACAGGTTTTAGTTTTTCAAAACAGAAATTAGATAGGGATTAAAGTCATCCAACGGATATGATTATCTATTGAATAAGTCAAATAGATCCTAATCCTCATGGATCCTCAACGGTACAGCACAATGGTCCAACCGGATCCTTAATAGGATAATATCCAATAAATCTAGCATTATTGGGTATTTGATAAACAATCCATGGGCAAGGTTAATTATCGGTTGACAAGGCCTTCCCGGATCCTTAACAGGGTTAATATCCAATAAGAAGATTGATGGCTAGGATTGAATGGAACACCCATCAATCGGATGAGCTACATACTTAAGACAATCCATCAAATGGAGGGCCAGGATTTGATAAGGAATATCCCCTTGGATGTCTCTCACGTGAGAGGATGCTGGAAATGGGAGTGCCACCTGTTTCCCCCCACGATCTCCCAAGGATGACTTGGCCCGGAATTTATGTCCATCATGCTCCACTTTCCTCACTTCCGGTCATGCGCACATAACTCTCCCCCACTATCGGGACTAGAGGAGGATTCCACTTACTATAAAAAGGCTATCCCGCGGCCTGAGATGGGGGGAGGACAGTGAGAGTTCAGTCAAAGTAAATTCAGCAAGAAGGAGTCTAGCAGTCCTATCCAAGTGCACCATCGGAGCAGCGAAAGGGAAAAGCAGTTGAAGGTCCTGCGGCCACTGTTTTTGCAAAGGATCAAGGGCAGAATTTGAAGGTTACAAGGTGAGATATTATGGCCATCACCATATCCGCCTATCTCCCAACACTATGTCCATTGATTGCTCAATACCCATCATCCCCTCATCTGTCCCTCTCCGAACACTATTTTTTTTTTGACTGCTCAATACCCATGTTCCCTTTTTGATATTGGTAAATATCACCTTGTTTGAGCCAGAAATTCCTAGATAGGTTATTAGAATCCCGTGGGTTCCTTTGATTATCAATTATAGGCCTAGAATTCACCCTCATATTCCCATACATTTCAATAAGCTATACCAAGAAGTTAGATCTATAGAAATCCTTCATCTCCCGGACACCAATGAAAGTAACCAGGGACTAGTTTTTTTTTTTGGATTGATTCATTTGGTCATGATAGTACCAAATTGATGACTATCCTTTAAATATATGTATGTACCTAATTTTAGGTGGGATATAAGCTACATCCGAGCATTCTACTTGGCCCCATAATTGAGCCCATGTTATTTCCCCCGGATATCTTTCTATATCACCAATATGAAGTTTCTTTTATGAGTCTCATAGACAGATCTGTCACCTCCCTGACCTTTCTTTCACAGCCTCCCTTGGCCTTGAAATCCTGAAGGATAAACCCTCAGAACTTCACCATTCCGGCAGTATTGCAAGCAAGGATTGTCGTCTCGGATCTCGACTTCGTCTCGGAAGCGTGAAAGAGAAGAGATCTCGTGAGATTCTCGGAAAAATCTCGAGAGATCGGATCTCGGATTTCATTTATGCAAAATATACTTTACCCAATGATTGCCATCTCACATCTATATTTTATCTCACGGAGATTGAAGATAAAAGATCTCGAAAAAATCTCAAGGAATTAGATCTTGGAAATACCAATCAATGTGCATGTTTAAATGTAGTGTCATATAATCTCTTTAAAAAGGACAAGAGAACTCATATTAAATATTAAAATAAGTTGTGAGAGAATTAAAAGCGTAATACAGAGATAGAGATGGTGGACTATTGTTAGCATGAGACATACAAAGGATCTTATGTCAGATTAAAGTTTCATCTTGAACAATATGAATAGGAGATTGATAACATTTTGGGTCAATTGTACATATATAGTCAATAAAATATTAAGCTATGAAATTTTATCAAACAATAATGTTTAGATGAATATTTGGATGGATTCCATAACAAAATTGGCAATATAAGAAAGAAACTTAACAAGATCATCTAACAAGTTAGGGATAATAATAGGCGGAGAAGATCAAGGTATCACAAGTACTACATAGATATTCTCGTTTCGGCAATCTCGTTTCTCGGATGCACAGAAGAAAAGAGATTCTCGGGAGATCTCGAGAGATTCTCGGGAGATTGCATTCCATGATTGCAAGGATGCTCTATGTCATCAAGGAAGAGAGGGGTTATACCCGGCCTCTTTGGAACCCACATGATGGACCAAAGACCCCCCCCCGGGTAGCCCTGATGAAGCAAAGAAAGGAAGTGTGAAGTGTATAAAAGAATGGCCAACCGGGCCTTGAAAAATTTTAGTTGAGAAATGAAGAAATTACTTGCTGCCTCGGTCAGCTTGAGGATCATGAAATCTGAGAGATCAAAGAGATTCATATGAAGATGAATGTCTATGCCAAGGCATGTCAACAGCACATGCGTTGACATTTTGGGCATGTCCCAATGTACATGTTCTGCTAAGGGCTCTGGGCATGAATCCCAGTCTCCCTGGATCTGTCCCAGTAGATGAATTTTCAAGCCCACTCTACCAAGAAAGAATATCATAGAAAGTTAATGCTCACATATAAGGGCTTGAACTGATACTCACTGAAGTGTAACCCCCCGGTCATTTTATACAACCATATATATATCACAGGTCATCATCCTGACCTAAGGAGTCTCCGCAAATAACAAATAGACACCAGGGTGATCATGGAGCAGATTCTCTTTGAAACAGCCTTAAGTTAATAAATACACTGGATTATGAAATCCCAGTCGCAGAAGCATTAAAATTATCAAATTTCCAATGCCCATTTCAGACATAAGATAATTTTAAATCCAGACATAGTCATGGAAATCTTAGGTCAGATTGAGTCAGGTCTTATTTGATACAGTCCTCATCAAATGCGTGATAAAATAAGGATCCGATTCAGGGCCTCTTTATATATTTTTTGCATAAGAATTACCTGAGGGGTTCCCAAGTTAATAATATTTGTTACTCAAACCTGATTTAAGGCAAGTCATACAATGTCAAGATTTCGGAGCATGTTAATGAGCAGTTTGTCATAACAGTCCTTGATCTATTGCATATACATCAATACATATATAGAAGAAGACTTTCGAAATCAAAAACTTGTTGGAGACTACAAGAGATTAAATATTAGCAAGTAGGCAGTCATCTAAGCCTCATAAAAATAAATGTTTGGAGATCAAAAAGAAGGAGGGGAATCATGGGAGTCAGCCCCGAGACAGATTTTTAAATCTGACACCCCCCATATCATGGTCCCAATCAGGCTGAAAAGAGAGTCATGGGATTATACCCAGAGCATCTCAGGCTTTGGAATTCCAACTTTGTCAATAGGGTGTAAAGATCCCCACCCCGGAAGCCTACATCTTGGGGATTTCAATTCTGATTTGTGTTGACTTTGATAACATGAGCCTCTCGGCCATAAGCTACCTAGTCTACCTCTCTGGGTTTTGACCCTAGTTTCATCTGGTCCGAGGGGCAGACAAAGAGAGGGCTCTAGCTGGTCTTAGATCTGAATATAATCGGATCATTGAGGACTTGTGCAGAAGGTTAAGAAGAATACTCCATAGTATACGTAAAGGTTTTGCATGGCAGACTTTGTAGCCGAGCTTGGGTGGCTTAGGTGATGCACATTTCAGGTTTTGCAGGCTTTATATAAGATAAACCCAACACCTATCATGGGGCAGATCTTAATGCATGGTTTGGTATAGAATTTTGACCATTCTAGGGTCGATATCAGGGTCAGCTATGGGTCTGAATCCCAGTGATACCCAGGAGCTAAAATGCTCAGGTTCAGGATGTTTTGATCAAGTATGCAATTGTATGACTCCCAAGCCAGCCAGGGTCTTCATCTATGAACATCTAAGATGATAGTAAAGGCCCATAACCCATATATGAACAAAGTGTAGCTTAAACAGATTCTTTCGGTGAGTCATTGGAAAGACAAGGGAATATAATCAGGTTGAAAATCCTAAGTCTAAGGGGTGAGTAATACATCCTGAGTTTAACATGTTTGAACTCAAGACTCAGAATATGAGATGATAATCCTAATAGATCCTAAGTTTGATATATCAAGATTTAGGAGGAGGGGGTCCAGCAGATGTGTATAGGGCACCCTGGGAACATACCTATAGATGTGTTTTAAATCTGATACCGACATTCCAGATATGTCCATCTTTGATCAGATTTGATAAGGTGATAATCCTAAGTACTTGATATGAAGTAACATAATGGACATAGCCACAAACATGCTTGATCCGACCTCATAAAAATCAGATTTAAGCAAATTTGACTGAGTCTAAGATATTAAGACTTGGGATCTAATAATGTCCAATTACCTGGATCCGGGGTAGTCTCATGGATCCCATAGTTGGATAGACATGTATGTCATTTAAAAAAAAACATGGTCTAGATATCATTTTCCGAACCTAAGCATATTTATTCTGAATCAGATTGATATATGCTTCTCTTAGTTTTCTCCAAAGTTTATAATAAAAAGAAGTACATCTTAACAATGATAAGGGGCTTATGCCATTTCACTAAGTTAAGATATAAGACAGACAAATCCGGGTTCTGACTTTAGGTCTAAAACATTAGACTTTAATAGAGAGAACCTGGATCAAAAAAAATGGCGTAAAGAAAAAAATGTTGACAGATTTCACTTAGTTCAGTATGTAAGAACTTATATGAAATCAACATAGAATTTGATCTGAATATGCTCGGATCTAGATTAGCTCTAATAATCCAACATATGTCTTAATACAAGACCTTGAGTTAAAAGAGCTAATCTCACACAAAGTATGTTAATACAGTTAAGGAATATAAACATTAAAATGTTAGAATCCTTACATAAATCAAACTTAAATACTAAGTTTGCATTCCATTGATTTTATAGGGTATAATTTTGTGGATGAATGTTTCCTTTTGTACGAGTTGCTACGACAGGTTAATCAAGGGTGTTCGAGAGTCTCGATGTAATTAACATCGGAAATTCGCAACTTCCGATGGAGAGAGGTCCAAAGACAAACTTTATGAACCCTAACCTCGACATATATATTTTATATGCATACAACATATTTTGGCTAATATTTTCTATGAAATATCATATACTTTCATAGTAGCCAAAGATAAGATAATGAAAGTTCATTTTTCAAATAAACAGAAGTCAAATGAATTTTCAAATCATGCCATAGACTTGTATTCTTATATTTTTATAAAATCTCGAGGTTTCACAATAACTAAAGAAGGTAATCAAATACTTGTATAAGTAATACAAACGTGCCATCGTCGAAGCCTTCATCTCAAGAAATATCCAGATGGTCTTGCCCAATCCCATAAATATGAACGGAATGTCTCACCAATTGAGAAATTTCTTACCAGACATTCTCCTTGCACCACTTGGAAGTTCTACTTACTTGTTTCATGACTATTAAGTGCCTACAAAATTAGACTCTTATCTCAGGTGAAGTCCGTATGCAAGATGAAACGTTGTCCTTCATCCCTACCAAGATTGAATTTTAACCGCTAAATACTCTCGAATATAATTTTGTCACAATATTTACATTGCACTTTTCTCTACACCATGGAGAGCAAGTTGTAAGCTATGTGGCCTGAAAAGGACATCTTTGATTAAAGTATATAAGTATGTAACTAAGACTTAAAAAAATATTAGACTACCTAAACACAAAGCTACTTACTAATTACAATAAGAGAAATACAAATAAATTTAATGAAGTTTATGGCCCGTTTGGTTAGAGTTTCAAATTTGATACTATATCAATATTGATAATTTTAGAAGTTGGAGTATCAATATCAAAATTGATACAAGTTGACACTTGTATTACATAATCTGTTTTATTTCACTATCAATTTCAAAATTGAAATTATTAACCAAACACTTTTTAGTAATTATTAGGAATATCAATTTTAAAATTGATAGTGATAAAGGTGTCAAATAGTGTTACCAAACAGGGCCTTAAGTAACCAAGTGTTAAAAAGGTAAAACTAGGTGTTAGACTAAAAATTTAGTTTATTAAATAACTAATGAACTAATTAAATAAATAATCTAAAATACTTAAAAGAACAAAAGAGTGCTTAAGAATAACAGCACAAGAGTGAGGAGAAGAGGTGAGAAGTGAGGCCCCAATGGGGGGCTTCAGAACCCCCTTGGCAGCAGGCAACAATCATATGTGACCGTTGCAAACCGAGTCGCGAAACAGGTCGGCCCAACCAGGTCGTGGTCAGGCTGGTCGGCCAGAAAAATGACCTGACCAACCCAAGTCCCGACCTGGTATTCCTTGATTCAAATGCTGCTCAAATTTGGATATTGGATCCCACTCAAATTTAGATTCCGAGTCCCAGTCAAATCAAACCTCCGAGTGCTTGTGTTCTAGTTCCAAGTCAAATTAGGATTCCAATTCCACTTCAGATAAATTTCCAAAATCGATAAGAAAAAAAAGAGTTTCAAATTTACAGGAATTAAATGACAGCCGAAAGAAAAGCAAAGAAATAGAGGTCCACAAAAAATGTATTTAAAGCCTAATAAAACCCATTTTCGAATCTGCTCTCGGGACAATTTTCAGAGCTCCATTTGGCCCATTTCTTAGGCATTTATGGGACATATTACAGTCCATTTTCATAGCCCATGGTTGGGCCTACTTATGGTACATTTTAAATTCATGAAATGTGTCCATTATGGGCCTCAAGAGTGGTCATTTCATAGCTCACTAAGAACCTGCAAAAATCAGCCATGATACTCCCCATTTGGCACACAAGAAAGAAAACTCAATGGTTTCCTATTTTGAATTCAAAAGATGAAAATTAAAGCATCATTTAAACTCATTGGTTTCCTTTTTTTTAGCCACCAACTGGTTCCCTGCTGTTGCTGCTCCTGTTTGCGCAAGAAAGAAGGAAGCTGCCCCTTGCTGCTGTCTGCTGAGCCAAAACCTGCCCATCTTCCTGCCGGTCCTGAGCCAAGAAGGAAGAAGAAGCTGGTGCTGTTGCCTCCCCCTCTTGCTGCTGCTGCGCCTGGAGGAGGAACTCTAGAAGGAGCTGCTGCTACCAATGCTATCCTGTGCCAGGGAGGAGAGAAGAAAGGAAACACTGCTCGTGTCATTGCTTCTGCTGTGCTAAAAAGAGAAGAAAGAAGAGCCGCTGCCTTTCTTGTTGCTGCTGCTGCGCTAGGAAGAAGAAAGAGGTAAATGAGGGGGTGATCCCCATGGCTGCACCATCCCATCCTCCCTCTAGTCACCATCAAAATCTTCTCTTCCACCTAAAATCTCAGCCATTAAAACTGTCCCAACCACTTCGGTTCCAGCGGGAGGCCCCCCTGATATCATCCAAATCCACCCGCAACCTTGCTTTCAATCAATGACTTGTGGCTTGTGTCCTTTTTTTTGGTCACCGACAAACAAAATCCACCCCAAACCTGTCACCAAACCAAGCCCATAAGACACTCCATTCAAATTTAAAACTCAGTCCATAAAACCACCAAAAACCAGCATAAAAACCCCATCAAACCTACCCCGAGACCCAGTCCTAAGTACCCCCATGCCTAGCCCTGACAAAGCCACATGCGCGATACTAAAATAGCCCCACATTCTGTCCTGAAACAGCCCCCTTTTTACTCAGTCAAGGAGCACCCCGAACCTGACCTGAACTTCCCCTCAAAACCCAGTCCTAATCTCCCTTAAAAATCAGTCCTGAATCCCCCTTGAAAACAGGCAGATAGGCACTCTAAATCCGACCCGAAATCACCCCTCAAACCTGTCTTGAGCAGTCCCCAAAAGTCAGTCTAGGGACCACCTGGCCGAACCTGAGAATGCCCAGGATAACAGCCCTGCAACTTCCAGACAACCAACCACAAAACTGATCCCTAAACAGGTCCCATTTAGACTAACTTTTGATCTTTCAAACTAGGCCCCAGGACAGGTCCAAATGACCCCTAAACAGGGGCTGCCAAGCCTTACCTCTGCAGGAACTGAAAACGCCCCACACTGGGGGTAGGAGCCAGGCGCACAGGCCAGCAGCAGGACCTTAACGGGCCCAATATAGGCCGGATAACAGGCCTTCACCAGAGCATAAAAAAAAGAACCAGCCTCACACAGCCCACCCCCAACCCCCCATGCAGGCCCACACCAGGTCCCAAACTGAAGGACAGTAGGCCCATGACTCTTCACGTATTGAAAAAAAAAGGCTAGTGAAAGGTGGCTCTTCATGCCTTCATAAAAAAAAAATCTAAGGTAGCAGAAAGTGACTCTTCGCATCTTTAAAAAAAGGGCATGCAAGGAACAATTCACAAAGAAGAGATTTCATGCCAAATTCATTTAGTTGAAATAGAAAAGAGCCCCACACATGAGTTGCATGTCAACATTACAAGCTCTAAACATAGCCAAATAAAATGAAATCAAATCATTGAACTAATAAAAGGTCGGCATGGATTTTCACATTTTCATGCCAACAAGCTCCTAATTAGTTGATGGACAATTAGTTGTTAAAGCAACCACTTAAACGGTAAAACAGTCCAAACAAGCTAAGTGTATGGTCACTTTTCTATAATGTGATAAAGTGCCTGCTTTAGGCTGCTTAAGTCAACTGGATATATCTGGATATTTCTTATTAAGTCTATTTTGTTAGACTTGTTTAGTTGTTTTATACTAGCACCACCTTTTATATTTCTATGTACTATTCAATAAATTTTTATCACTGTTATTTACTTGCCATATTTTTTATATTGACAAAAATAGATTGCATGTTGGATATTGTGGATAAATGGTTTGCATATTTCATTAAAAAAAGATGTCAAAATATTTTGCAAGTCCTTTTTTCTTTTCCTATTTACATATACATTTTACGTTTATATATGTTTTCATTGCTAGGATTTTTTTTATTATATTTGGTGGGTTGGCCGTTCACCCCAGGTCCCCAACTAGTTATATTAGCTACTGCTCAAGCGGGTACTTGGTCACTTAAGTAGTAAGAAGACTCTTTGTCACTTTGTCACTTTATCGTGATGCCTAGGTGGTGCTTTGGGGGTTTTGGAGTGGAGTGGCAAACGTGGGAACCGCCGGGAGGTCCTGCAGATGAGTGAAGATGGTGCTCATGGTGGGGTATGGTGGCTCTCAAGAGGTTTCAGGTGGCTCTCCAAGCAAAATCTTTGAAGTAGGTGCCTACAACTCCTGCCATAGGGCTGCAGATGGCTCTGGCGATCGTGGGGTAATTGAAGCGAGGCTATTCTGGTTTCGTCGTCCGGAGATTATGAGGACGACTTTTGGCAGTTTGTTCACAAGATAGTGACAGGTTTTGGAAGCCCCTTCGAGCCATCAAGACAATTCACCAATAGCATGATGTGGCGACAATCAATCTTGCTGCTCTAGAAGCTTCTAAGCAGGAAAGAACTTACAGCCAGATGGTCCCTGGTGGTAGGAGCATTGAACAGAGGCAGTTGACACGTGGATGATGCTATGGGAATGACTATTCAATTGATGGCTGCAGGAATGATCTACAATGCCAGAAGTGTTAATGTGTTGGCCATCGTGAACGGGGATGTCTGGAGTTGCATTCTATTTACAGTCATTCTATGTGAGCTAGTTCTTAGGCAGCCAAGGGGGAAGGATCAGGAGGTGAAGCCTTTTATGTTCCGATGACGCCTAGTGTGAAGGAGAAGCAGTATTGGCTTGGCCAATGTAGGCTTGTGTCCATCCAAGGTGAGACAAGCCTTGATGTTAAGCATACTCTTTTCTTCGACGGAATTGGCCAAAGTCAAGATCTTGGTCGATTTCCACGATGGACCCTGGGTCTTTCTTGGTTAGAAGCTCCTCATCAGCAGGTTGGCTCAATAGGTCTGGTAGTAGCTTCCTGGTTCAAATTGCTTATGAGATTGATTGTGTTGTTCACATCAGGCCATGGGTTGATGAGGCACTGATGCTAGACACAGCGGCAGGCTATTGTTCAGTCAGAATTACGATTCAAGGGCTACTGGCCTTTGCCATGATGGAGTCTTGTCTAGCCAGAGTTCTCCTACCATTCGGTAGGCACTCCATGGACAGAACGAAGTTGTGGTGGCCAATGTCAAACAGTATTGAAGTTACTTTGGACTCTCGATTTGATTTCGCCATTGGATTCTCTCTCCCTGTTGTTAACATAAGGGAGAAATATTGCATCGCCCACAGTGCCGTGGTGGATTTGCCAGAGGTGGGACATCCTGCGGGACTGGTCAAAAAACCGAAAGTGACACCGGCATTTCAAATTTCAGATTGTGTTGTTTTAAGCAATGCAGGATCTTCAGAAGCAAATAAAGGTAATGAATCCAGCTCTTTTAACAAGCACAAGGGTGAATTGAGCTTATGGAGGCAAGTCTCAAATCAACATAGGGTGGAGTAGGTTTCGGGCAAGGAAGACAACCTTCGAGCATCTTAATGGATATGGCAGACCTGTTATGCCATGATCCATGTGACTTAACATTGGTTCGACCAATCAGGAAGAAGTCGACTCACGAAAAGGCGGTCAAACTGGTTGATTGTCATTTGGGTAGTCAAGAGGTGCTGGTTGAAGTCCCGATCCTTTCTTTGTCTTCTGAACTGGGTCTGAGTGCGAACCGGTCATCTTTCCGGACTGCTTGCAGATGCTCTGTCCTGAAGACGGCTCCTGAAAGACCATTGGCTACAAAGAGGCAGAGCTCTCCACCTAAGATGCAAATGTCAAGTTCAAAAGAGCAGTGTTCTACCGGGGTGCAGCAAGCCATGGAACAACCCAAGAACACCCAAACTTCTCTCGGCAAGGCGATTGTGCAAGTTTTAACTTTTAAGTCTACTTCCTGTGGTGATGGACACTAAGTATTATGATGTACTAATTTCGGAGCAGTGGCTACGTAGCCCTCTACTCTCTGAAGGAACTAAGGTTACTTTGCAATTGGAGGGGGCATTCGAGGAGTTGGAGAATCCTGCAATAGAAGAGGATGCTGATGATGATAAGTGCAAAGCATTATCTTTATGCATTGCGAAATGCTCTAATTAGGTAGAGGTGTGGAACATTCACAGGGAATCTCAAATGCAGACATTCAAGCAGTATGGGGATTAGTAGGCCTAAGTTTTTTGAGTAGGAAGTAGGTAGCAAGAAATTTTGTTGACAGTTTAAGACATGACGTGTTCAGCTCTATAGGGGATATGCTGGCATGGATTGCAAATCAGCCGATCCGGATCGGGATCAGCCGATTCTTGGATCGGATCAGCCCCAACTGATCCAATTACAAGCGGAACCAGCAATATAGACTGGAATTCCAATCAGATTGGTTGGAATCGACAGGATCGCCTATGATCGATCTAATCCAAAGACTGTGGATCGCTTGATCCCAAGCGATTCACCGGACTCTAGAAATGTCTGGAATCGGGCCGATCCAAGACACGATTCTGGACCGATTACCAAATCGATCCCCCCCAATAGGGGGAGATCAACCCCATTCTCCCCACCCCCACCCCCAATTCTTATATCCCCCCTCTCCTTCAAGCCCTTGCGGTCCCCCCCGGCGATCCTCCTTGGCAACCACCAATCCCCCCTAAAACAGGTGATTTTCAGTCCCCCCCTTGATCCTTGCTTTGGGCCCCTTCCCCCCCTTCGGCCCTTCCGGCTCCCTTGATACCACCAAAAAAAAATCTTTAGGGGGTGTTGTCTCCTAATATCCCACCCCACAAGGGGCGCTACCCCCTTGACAGCTTGACTTTTGCGACCTGATCGCATAGGTCGATCCGCGATTTCCAACCGCCGGTTTATGATAATGTAAACATATTATTAACATATTTCACTATCACTTATACTACCACATATTTTGCTCCATTGACCTTTGCGACTTGATCGCGCAAGTTGATCAGCGATTCCCAAGCGCCAGTTTATGATAATGTAAACATATCAACATATTTCACTATCACTTATACTATCACATATTTATGTAAGATTCATAATCATAAAATATATTATATACTTAAATTTTATAAAGATCTATTTTAACTCTCCTCTCTCTTATATGGTAGTTTGTACTTATGTCACTTTCTTGAAATGAACTTACTTTGTATGGCATTGTTTGGTAGAATGTCATCCACATTGTTTTTATTTTTTATTTTTTTACTCATTCTTATGATTATTCCTAGTTTTTTGTATAATTTTTATGATTTAAGAAAATAAAAAACTTGGCCGATCCAGACCAATCCGAGATTGCCCTTTTGTCCGGAGGATCGCCCAATCCCGATCAGATCAGTGATCACCAATCCCTAACCCGCGATCCTTGTATGGTGGGGAGAAAACTGAACCAACAGAGGGTGGTGTCCAAGGAATTAAACTTCGAGCAATGAGATCATGAAAGATAGTAGAATGAGTAAAAAGAAAGAGAAAAACATCATTTATTTACAAATGATTTGTATAATTTTCTAGAAATGTAGAGGTATTACAGGCAAAGAAAAAAATAAGAAAATTACATAGCATGGTGACTTCTCAAAAACCAAATATTTTCCTTTTGCAGGAAACAAAGACTGACTTCGCTGATAATTAAGAGATTGATAAACTTAAATGGGGCAAATTGAGAGACTCTTCTAGTGTTCCCCCCTATGGGAGGAGTGAAGGTTTGGCCGCACTCGGGTAGTAACAAGTTAAGATTGGAAGATGGTAACAAGAAAAGGCACTTTCAGATCATGAAATTCATAGACACTAAGTCTGGAAAGAGCTGGTTTGTATGCAATGTTTATGGCCTGGTTAGAGATTGTAGGAAAGTTTTTTTTTCTCGGATCCAAAGAGAGCTATTTGTTCTCATTCTAGTTCAGTTTGGTGTGTCGGTGGAAATTTTAATGCAGTCTTAAAGCCAGGGGACAGATTTGGGCAAACAGAATGGGCATCCGAAATGCAAGCTTTCAATGGTTGGGTCAATGATTGTTGACTGATTGAGGTCCCTCTCAAGAACCAGTTCCACATGGTCGAATTATAGATCTAGATCCAAACTTGATAGATTCTTCCTTTCACATTCTTGGGTCAAGGAATTTAGCATTCCTGAAAGCTTTCACATTCCAAAAGAGGTTTTTGATCATGTTGCTATTGCCTATTGGTATCAACTTTGGCAGATCTAAACTAGGGCAACCTAGGAAGTTCAGATTTGCATTGGCCTGGTACAGGGATCACAACCTGAAGGCTCTTATGAAGAGATGGTGGCACAATCATGAGGTAAATTGTTCTTCAACAACAAGGAGGTTTGTCGGCAAGTTGAAGTGGGCCAAGAAGTGTCTTAAGAAGTGGGCAAAAGACAGTTTCAAAACTTCTATAGTGGATATAAAGGCATGGGTCACTAGGCTTGATTATTTTGAAAGTTTGAATGACAATGGTCAGAGTAATGCCATTCAAACTGATGAATGAAATACAGTCAAGGAGGAATACAAAGAATGATGCTTTAGGGAAGAGATGAAATTGAAATAAAGGTCTAAAAAGCTCTAGCTTAAGAAGGGCGACAAAAATACATGTTTTTCACACACAGGCTTCGCTTAGGAAGAAGAGGATACTCTCCAGAGACCAAGTGTGAATGGTGTGGATTGCTTACACACTGATCAGATTGGACAGCACGCTGCTGAATACTACAAAAAGTAGTTTTCAAATCAGATTTGTCAGCCACCCTCACTTACAATTTGCAAATGACACCCTTCTTTTTCCACAGGCAACCTAAAGGAGTGCTTCAAGTTGAGAATTTTATTATTTCTGTTACAATCAGTTACTGGCTTGAAGATTAATAGAAATAAATGTGAACTACTTGGTATTAATCTGGATGACCACCTTAAGAAGCAGTTGTGGAGTATTTTTAATATGACATGGGCCGCTTCCCGATTAAATATTTGGGTCTTTCTCTTTCTGGTAGGGGTACAAAAAGCAAGGACTGAGATTATATTGTAACAAGTTTAAGAATAAGTTGCAGGGTTCGAAGAGCAACATGTTATTTACTGGTGGAAGGTTGCTTTTATCCAACGGTTCTACGTAACTTGTCTCTTTACTTCTTCTCCATTCTCAGTGCCTAAATGTATTTATCACAAGCTGAAAAGTATCAGGGCTAGGTTTTTTTGAGGGGAAAGGCGATTCTGGTAATAAAGGTCTTCATCTTATCAATTGGCAACATTTCTATAGACCTATCAATGAAGGGGGCATTGGACTTGCACCGCTAGATGCTGTTCATAAAATCTTGCTTTCGAAGTGGTTATGAAAGTTGAATGTCAATGTTAATACACTTTGGGTAAAGTTGATTAGTGCCAAATACAACATTGGTGAGGGTGGCTCATGAATTAGAGACTTCAGATCTTGTAACAAAGTCACAAATATTTGGATAGGTATATTGCACAATTAGAAGTTTTTTTTCTCTGCAACTACTATCGAACTGGGAGACCGCCAAATGGTTTCTTTTTGGAAGGACCAATGGGTTGGTCACGTCCCATTGGCTATCATGTTTCTTTCTCTTTTCAGGTTGTACATTAATCCTACAGACAAGGTTAGAGAGTACTGGGATGTGCGAGCTACATGGTCCTTATCCTTTAAAAAAAATTTGAAGCATGAAAAAATTCAAGAGTATTCTGAGTTGCTTGAAGTGCTTGATAACCACACAAGACAGATTAGTTTGGCTCCCTTGCAATAACTCTGATTTCATTGTGCAATCAGTTCTGAGCAGGCTATCATTAGGTGGGGTGGACATGGACTGGCAGCATGTCGTTTGGAGGCATCCGGTTCTTATAAGATCAAGATCTTGTGAAAAATTGCTAGACATCACCTCTCAACTAGAGACCACCTACACAGAATATTTCCTTTTATCTCCACTAGTTGTTTTTTGTGACTCAAAGGAGAAAAGTATGGATCGTCTTTTCATTGAGTGTGGAATAATCAATTATTTATGGCAGGTAGTCTTTAAGTGCTGACAAATTGCCTGCATTGAACATGGTAACACCATCTCTCTTCTCCAACTTTGGTCAGGTTGGAATCCCTAGCCCTCAGATTCATCGCCATGAAATATGATCATACTGGCTATGTTGTGAACAATATGACGCATGAGAAATAATAGCATCTTTGAATAACTGCTCACCATCTGTTACTCTCTCGGTAGTAGAGGTTCTTTGCTCCTTTTTCCTATTTTACAGTGAGTATTGTACTCTCTTTGTTTGCTTTAATATAATTTGGTCCTTTGGACCTTTTAAAAAAAAGAAATAATCCCCTAACTAACCAATGGCAGACCAAACTCATCCCATTAAGGAAAAGCCATGCATGAACTTACATGCCAATAAGCTCCAAATTAGTCTATGGGGCAAAAGTTATTTTCCCTAAGGTCCATTAAAAGACAAGAAATTTTCCTATCTATGTAAATTGTATGAAGGCTCATGATGTGAATAAGTTTATACGTTCGTGCATTCTTTATGCCTTGTGAGAAGATTACAAAAAAATAATGATGATGAACAAAAATCAGTCCAAAGATGGAGGACGACTGAAAAATCATCGAAATGAGATCGAAATACACTGAGAACACCTCCAATGTCAAGAATGAAATAGAAGAATGCTAAAGACTACCGATAAAGCAACAAAAACAGAGTTCACATAAATCAGAAAACCGGTAACAAAAGCAAATCCAAGAATCAGCCAAAAAAATAGCAAATGTGAAAAGCAATAAAACAGGGAGCAGCAGAAAACCTGAGTTTGCCATAAAACCGGAAACCCAAAAACTGCAGAAATCAGATAATCCAAAAGTTGCAGAAACAATAGTGAATCTGGAACCGACAAAGACCTAAAAATGGCAAATAGGAAAAACTGTAAAAGCTGAAAGCTATATAAAAACTCGAGAACAGGAAACCCAAAAATCAGGGAGCTGTAGGAATCAGTAAAATCAAGAAAATCTGAAAACCTGAAATTCTGAGGAAAAGGGTAAAACAGAAAACGATTTGAAAGCTAAAAAACTTTAAAATAGAAAACTACAGAAACTGAAAAGCAAGAGATAGACTAAAGAACCTGAAGCTTGAATTCTTTAAATCCTGAAACTATAAAAACCAAGAGCTTGAATCTTGAAAAAAAAACGAAATCTGAAAATTTACATCTGAAAACGGAAAATCTGAGAATTTCTCAAGAAGTCAACAAACCAAGAAGAAAATAACAAACAAAATTTGTAAAATCTGAATGTTTCCAAAATTCAGAAAAAAAACTAAATTTTAAAAATCCGAAACTGAAATTTAGAATCATAGAACCAAAAATCCAATGAAATCCAAAACACTAAGAGGGTGTTTGGCTACGTTTTTGACTTCTTTTTTAGTCTTAAACTTAAATAAAAAAAGAAAGTCAGTGCCTTCCACGTTAGGATTCAACTATCTTTTTTCGGAAGTGGATACTCCAGTGCTTGTAACCTCTTCTGGAATAAAAACAAGGTGCGCCTTGTTTTTTCTGTGAGACATACGCATGAGGGGGCAACGGACGTGGGGCATGACGTGGCACCACCATTTCAACAGCCAGCCACCTCCAAGACTAGACATTCGCAGCGGTGGCAGACCTCCTGAAGCTCCTTCCCACCAGCACCATCTTCCTCTTCTGCTTCCTCAACCCGTGCTAACCAACAACGGCCACTGCAGCCCCCCCAACGAGACCCTCGCCAGCATTCTCTTCTACGCCTACGCCTTCTCCTTCACCTGCTTCACTGACAATTACACCGGTACCAACGGTAAGGTGTACTATGGGCTCATCACGGTGAGGGGGCTGCTCCCCTTCTGGGATGCCAGCAATGCCTCCAGGGACCAGTACTTCTCCGGTTACAAGCTCCAGTTCGGAGACTATGTGCACGCAGTGCTCTCACTAGTGGTCTTCACCACGGTCTGCCTCCTCGACTCCAACACCGTCGCCTGCTACTTCCTGGTGTTGGAGTCGGACCTGAAGATCCTGGTCACGGTCCTGCTGCCAGTGATTGGGATGGTGGCGAGAACCAACTTCGTGATGTTTCCCAACACACGTGACGGCATTGGCCATCCAGCATCGAGAAGAACTCCCTGCCGAGTTGCCCTTGTGAGTTGTGACACTGCTGCCATGCAGCTTTGGATGCTCTGCCACCAGGTTGCCCTACAGGGATCTCCCAAACACCACTTTACAATTTTTAAAAATTTTGAGTCTTGCCAAACACACAAGTTTCTGTATTTATGTAATTTTAAAATTGATATTAAAATAGTAGATGACTTTATTTTTAAAAACAAGGATATCTGAATAAAAAAAGAGCAACCAAACACCCTATAAAAGATCAAACCTAAAAAACTTTGAACCACTCCAAAAAAACCTAAGGTTGGCATTCCGACTAAGGTCATGAGAACTTATCTACGATTTTGTGGATCAACGGCTTCAGTGTCAAAATTGTTATGGCACTTAATCAAGAGTATTCGAGTGATTGTTTGATGTAATCAACATCAAAATATAGGAAGTTCAGTGGAGAGAGGTCAAATAATTTTTCAAACAAAAAACTAAGATAACCTCAA
Organism: Cryptocoryne crispatula var. balansae; assembly: GCA_036172225.1. Lineage (NCBI taxonomy): Eukaryota > Viridiplantae > Streptophyta > Magnoliopsida > Alismatales > Araceae > Cryptocoryne > Cryptocoryne crispatula. The sequence goes on along the minus strand of CM069923.1, from coordinate 20,261,426 downwards.
CAAAGACAAAATGTGGTTCAAATCTTCTAGGTGATAGGGTAATCCCTATATCGACACTTGGAAGATCTTCGGAACCCATTTTGTGAGTTCCTACCTATCCACACCAAATAACTATACTCCTATGGTTCTCCCACCTATTTTCTTAACCATATTTGCCAAAGTTAAAAAAAACATCTCTTTTCAAAATGAAAAACAAAATTAAATTTTAATTATTTCCTTTAAAAACAAGGTTTCAACATGCACAAGTCTTGGCATGTCCTCTAATTGCTCTCCCTACATTTTTACAGAAGAGACACCTTAGCATCTTTCATCCACCAACTCCCATTACCCCTATATCCATGATCTATTTACACATTCTACCTACGTAAATGGAAACAGGAGATGCTGGCCAAGTATGCATACTATGCTAATGCATGAAGACTGTTCTAGATAGATGTAAAGAAATCATGCTCAAATGCATAGATGGGTGATTCAAATTGGAAGATTTCCCATCAAATACCTAGGGCTACCTCCTTCAGATAAAGTTTTGAAGAAGGCTGACAGGAACCCAATTATAGAAAAATTTGAAAAAAAAAGCTGTAAAGTTGAAAAGGCAAACTTCTGCCACTTGGAGGGAGATAGATTCTGGTGTCACCAGTGTTGTCTAACATCCCATTATACTATTTCTCAGTTATTTCCAAAAGGGATTTGTAACAGGCAAGAAGTTTCTTGAGTCTCCTTCTGGCAGGGTAGCAAGGACTCGTTAAAAGGGGAGCACTTGATTAAGTGGAGCCACCTTTGTAGACCAAGAGCAGAAGGTGAAGTGGGGTTAGTCACACTGGAAATAACCAACTCCACCGTCTTGAGTGAATAGCTATGGAAAATTGACCCGAATAAACTATCGCCATGGGCTGAGGTGGTGAGAAGTAAATATCTCACTTCACAAAAAAACTGGAGTGAAACCACTCAATCTCCCTACAAAGCATAGCTTCACAATGAACAGGGAGACCTAGATGACAGTACCGCCTTGTTGCTCAAGCAATAAGGTGAAATGTTAAGTGACACCTTTTTTCATAGTAAAATTGATAAATTAGCAAATATATAAGTGACAAATAATATAAAAATAATGAATAAATATATCAATATGTAAATCACTTAATAATATACAAGTGCATGTTAAATGGACTAAAAAACATGAATACCTAATTAGAATTACTTAATTAAGTTGTGTTAATACTTAATTTGAATTAATTGCTAGTAAATATCCATAAAAATTATTTAATCTTAATTATAATTCTATCATCTATTTGTAATCAAATTAACTCTTAAAAACTTATTTTTAATTTAATACTTAACTAAAATCACTTAATTAAGTGGTATTGATATTTAATTAGTATTCATTACTAATAAATTAAACAAAATATAATATTAATGGGTAGGTTGGCATCCCCTCGCCTTGACATGTGAGGAGTGCTTTGTCACCTTGGCTATGCCTTGAAAATAGTGTCTACAAGTGGTCCAAAGTATGAAAAGATATCTACAGCAATATCAACATCTCCACTTGTGCATCGAGTATAACCATTGGGAAAAGTTGAAGAACCAGATTTTTGAAATGATCATTAAATGGGACATTCACCACTACAACCAGAATTCTCAAAACTCTTTAGATTCGCTGCCAACTAGGACCACACGCTGGTGTTGGACAGGAAATTAGCCACTCTACCAGGTAGTGCCTCTTAAATTTTAATAAAGATTTGCCAACGCTGAAGCTAACTCATTCCAGAATGCACTAAAAAATAAATAATACAGCCCTCTGAACAGATGTGACAAACTCTAAAACTTGGAACTTTAAAAACTAAAAAAGCCCTAATCACAAATTCTATTGTAAAAATCATTCTCGTTCAAATAGCTGAACCCTATGTCCAAAAGGATGTGTGATGAAAACCGACAGTTGTCTTTACTGCAATTTTAGTTGTTATCATAAAGATATGTTTGTAGATACTTTTTGTTTTGAATTGTCTAAATAGAGCTTATCTTTGTACTCCTAAAACAATAAATAGTTGAAATTTTTGAAGGATTTTGGTAGTGTAGGGGGATTGGCCCAGGTAGTTTTCCCTCCACCCTACCTTTCAGCTGAGGAGGCCTTTCTCTTCTCACCTTCCAACCAAGGAGGCCTTCTTCTCCATCTCTCTCCACCCTATCGGCCTCCATGTCATTCGTCCCTCCTCTACCTTTCTGGTTACCTACTTCAGTATTTTGTTCTTCTGGTTTGTCTTCTACATCACCAACAACCGGAGCACAGCTTCTACAGCAGCAGTGTTCTTGTCAGCCATCCATTGAACCCCAGATTAGAAGTCATGTTGCGTCACCAATCCTTGCTCCATCACCAGCAGCAGCGACATGTACAGCACCATCATCACATCTATACCCGGTTCATACTGGTTTTGGCTGGTTTTAACCTAGTTCACCCAGGTTCAATCCCGTTTAGGTCCTATCCGGGCCATTTTGGTCCGGTTTAACTTAATTTTAGTTATTTTCTTATTTTGGTCACATCACGTAAAGAATATAGCATAGCATAATATGACTTGTACTAGGAGGATTACAATTTCAAAAGTAAATAAGGCATTAAAGAGAATAAAAATATGAAACACCTATGGTCCTGGTAAGATCCTTTTGAAGTATTGAAAATACATGAAGGATTCATGAGTGGAATGATTAACTTGAATTTTTAACAAAATCTTAATCACGAAGAAAATACCTAATGAATGGAGAGAGCATCAACATACCTAATTTTAAAAAATGAAAAAAAATCACTCCAACAATAGAGGGAACAAGTTTATAAGTCAGATTAAAAAATTGTGAGAGAGAGCTATGGAATGTCGTTCCAGGGTGTTATAACTATATCAGTCAACCAATTTAAATTTATGCTTGATTAGTCTACAAAAGAAACTATTTTTCTCATTAGATATGTAATTGAGAAACATAAAGATATGAAAAAAAATTACATAATATTTAATGACTTGGAAAATACTTATGATTGAGTTTCAACTTCCAAGAGGTATTTTGTGATAGGTGTTGAAGTGAAAGATGATGTCTTGGATATAGACAAAAAATAAAAAAACATGTATGATGGAGCAACCTATTTATACAATTGGAGGAGAACAAAGAGATTTCCCATTTAATTGATTTATGGCAAAGACTTGCAATAAGTACTTACCTTTTGCATTGCTTATAATTTACAAGATGGCATACCATGGAGCATAATGTTTGTAGACAATATTGTATTGATATATGAGACACTAAAAAAAGTTAATATAAAGATAGAACTTTGGAGAAACACCTTAGGGGTAGAACTTTGGAGAAACACTTTAGAAGCTCTTTGGTACAAAATTAATTTGGGGATAAACCTTATCCCCAAAATATAAAGAATACAACAAGTTTATAACTAAAATAACATGGTACCAATGGGTACTTAGAGTTAAAGAGTTTCAAGATAAAAAGAATTAGATAGAATATATATGCATTATAAATTTTGTGAAAGAAATGAAGAAAATATGGAAAAGTTAGCTTGAATAAAGTGATAGTATCTAAAAATACATAATTTGTTAAAACATTTCTCCTTTCTTGTATAGAAAGATGATGATTAAAAAAAGAAAAATTTGACATGAGTTTTGTCTCACTCTCTGTCTCCTATCTTGGCCCCTCGTGTTCTCAGCCTTCTTCCAGTCTCTTCTTCTCTGTTTAAATGTCTTCCTCTCCATTGCTTCTTCTTCCCCACCCAACAATCCTTCCCTCCTCCCCAGTTCTCCTCCTTCCAAGTTCATCGTCCCATTCTCTAATCCTAGCCCTTCGTCCTTCCTCTCTCCCAAGTCCCAACATTGCCACAGCCATGTTTCATGTCACACACCTTCCTGCAAGCACAGTTCACACCATTAGTGCACTCCAAGACCAACCATCTTTGGTTGTCCAACCTTTAGCATAGTCAACATCTTCGCCAACTAAGTAGCTATCGAACCATCGCCAATCTCTATATGTGTTGGAGTGCTTTCTGCAACCCAGAGGATACTTGGCAACCCCTGTCTCACATGAGCCCCCACAAGCCTACAACTCCATCAACCTTCCTAGATTCCAACCCTTTTTTGTCCCGGATTCTCTATCTCAACTCTCCAACCCCTCCTAGTCCTTGCATCATCTGCTCTTCTCCTCCCAACGATGATTTTGTCCCAATTCTTGGGTGAATAGACTGGAACGAGGACATTGGCTACATGTCCTTGAATACATCTTACCATCATGCCTCCTCCCATCAATGCATTTTAAGATAAAACATCCCCAAAGGCACAGAACTGCCCAGTTGGACCAGCCAGTTCAGCACATGGGGAGTGGTTAGTTTTGAGTTGTTAGATACCCCCTTTATTGGGTCGTCCGACGGACCCGAAATTGCCTTCTTCCCCGCCTAAAAAATTCCTCGCTAGATGGTGGCAAGAGTTTGCTATCTGGCATGGATTTCACCTCCAGCGTTCCTCCCCTATCACCGGTATGAATCCTGATACTATCTTACAGGCTTCTTATGATGCTTATACCCCCCCCCAAAACTCCCTTCCCCCTTCTCTTCTTTGCTTGAACACAGATAGTGATAGTGAAGGGCATTGATCACCACCATCATCGGAGGCGATAAGGCGAGGCAAGGTGTTCCTCATCTCAACTGTCTTATGCCTTTGACTACATAGATCCAAGACTACTCGGAAAAAAACTTCATGAGCAAATTCACCTTAAGAGAAGCTTTTTAGGGTCTTTCTATCTTAATGAAAGTGTACACCCTGCTGAAAGAGTGTCATGGGCACAGCTTTTTGAAGACCACTCTTTCCCACCAAGAAATGGACTAGCAATCACAAACAACAAACTATGCTTTATACCCAATGTTTATGAAGGCTTGAGGTGGTAATGCAGGGTTTTCTTAGTGTCTCATGAGGCTGAAGCCTCAAAATTTACTAAGATGTAAGCCAAAATTAAAATAAACATGGATGATAGTCTTATGTTCAAGCAATTGATAGTTTTACATGCATGTATCTATAAATTAATAATGAATAAAGTAAGAAAGGTATCATAAAAAATTCAAGTAATTATAAAATCAAAATTTAATAATATTTTTATGGGCTCATAACAATAGTGACGCAGGACCGATGCTAATATTGGAATTAAAATGCAAAAACCATGAGTAAATGTTGAAAATTTGAAACTAAGTAATGAAATCTAAGCTGAACAGCAGAGATTGGTCGAGCCGGCTGTAAGCAGCCATGTCAATGTGAACACAAGCTTGCACGGGGGTGTTGTGGCATGCTCTCGCGGCATCTGGGCAAAGGGAGGGAGGTTGTGGCATGATCAAGACATGCACAAATGAGTAGGAGACCTGAAGGGGTTGTGAAATCAGCCGGCGCATCGTTCTTTGGTGAAGTTGTAATGGCTTGTAAGCATGCTTGTGCGCGTGAGGATGAAACCCGTGGGGTTCATGGAGGCCCGAGGATGCATGCATGTGTAAAGTGGTGCAACGGGAAGCTTCTGGAAGCCAGCACAGAAGCCCATGTGCGTGCGTGGGAATAGGGATGTCAATGGGTCGGATACGGGTCGAATAATAGTATTATCCATATTTGTATCCTATAAAAAAAGTATCCACTTACTGTTCGTTAACTATCGGTAATAGGTGTATCCGCGAACCGCATTGTAATATCCGCTTAAAAACGGTTTACGGTCGGTTAACGGTCAATTAACGAATATATAAGCATTACTAGAAGGTACCTAATATACACAAAAAAATGTTAGCTTCCTCCTAACACGTATACTTAAATATCATAGTAAAGATAATACAAAGATATCATGCATACTAGCACCATGAAGTAAATATTTATCAAATAATATACCTTTGCAACAAAAGTAGGGAATGAACTTGACTTATGATCCAAGATAACTAAGTAACATGGACGATTGCATACAATGGCCCACGTCTGTCAAGTTCATGAGAATATTCCAAGACGAGAGCAAGAGAGGGGTGACAGTGCTGCGGGTGAACCAGAGGAGAGAGAGAGCTGGGAGCCTCGCAGGCACCACGCAGACGCGGACGTCGTCAGGCGCAACAGTGCAGCTGAGGTCACACCGGCCACCCAAAACCAACAGGTCCATGACGTAGCCGCCGACCGCCACGTCAAGGTGAAGGTGCAACGATGCAACAGGTAAGGCGTCGGGCAAGGAAGAAGGAAAAGGCAGAAGTTGAAAGGTCGGATTTGGGGATTCTCACAAATTAATTTTAGGGTTTTTGAGATTGACATATTTCTTGAACGTTAGATGTTGATATATTTTCAACCGTTGGATCAAGCTTTACTTAACGGGTTCGGAAACGGTTTATCGGGTTTCGTTTATATTGTATCCGTGACCGTATCCGCTAAAAAGATGGATAATCGGTAAACGGCTAAGGATACCCTATTCAAAAATTTTCGATGATCCTTTAACCGTCCATTAAGTTAACGAACGGGTCGGATAATCGGATAATCTGCTACCATTGACATCCCTACGTGGGGAGATGCCGCACACACAAGTCATCTGGGTTAGGAAATCAAAGTGATGCACGAGGGCTCCGTGTGAAGATCAAAATCTAGGAAAGCCTATGGGAGAAGGAACCCAGAGGCAACATTGCGTGGATCTAAATAGAAACATGGAAGAAGGAAGATAAGACTCCTAGAGATTGCCGAAAGGTGTTTGATCCGGAGCATTGCAGGTGGAATTTGCTTCGCCGGATTCAAAGATTACTTCATCGCGGCCATGTTTCTAGTCAATTGTTAGGAATCCTTCGTCACAACCAAGAATCCAAAGAAGAAGAATTCAATGATGAAGATGGCACCAAATATGGAGGCTTACGATGTTGTCAAGTCTTTGACTTGGGACAGGAAGTCATGTCAGCAACACCATCGGAAGAAGCCGTCGGCTGCCGTAGCCGTCGGAATTGTTGAAGTTTAGCAAGTTTCCAAGGATCTCTTGAGGATGGACCAAGTGAGCTCCTTCGAATGATTGAATCTGAGCATGAACAGGGAAAGATCTGCTGAGGAAAACAATGTTGATCTGCCGACGACTAAGAGCTACTGAACATGCAAAGGGAAAAAAGACGGGGGAAGAAACTGCCCATCTGCCAGGGGTGAAGAAGGAACCGGGATCCTCTTGAGGGTAGAGGATAAAGAAGAACGGGAAGGAAGAAAAATGAGGGCAGCCCTCCTGGCCAAGGTTGGGAGATCGGTAAAGGGAATAGAGGAATGGGGCCGCACCCCTTGTGGATGTACGAAACACCAAGAGCGCTCCAAAAATTCTCTATTCAATTATGTATCAGAAGCACGTATGCCTCTTCATATAGAGACGGCATTTATTAGAAAAATATTTCTAAAATAAATATTTACAAATAAATCCTTTCAAAGACTGAATTGTAAAAAGATTAAAATCCACTAAAATTGATTCCCATCAAATATATTCTTAAAAAATGAAAAAATGTTAGTTGATTTTGACCAGTGTTGAAAGAAAACTTCTTCCTATTTATCCTCTCTATTTTAGTTAATGAAAGAAATTCAAGCTCATTAGTGTAGGGCTATTGTTATTTTGGTGCAATCAGACACTTACATTTTCAGTAGAAGTATGGGGAATGCATTTTCCAAGCCTCACTTCCACATAGTTATTCAGTAAAAAAAAACGTAGGCCTCACAGTTGTACAGAATGACTGAAGTCTCAAGGCATAACTGGACTGCCTCAGTTTGAGGCGTAAGCCTCAATACACCAAGGAGGTGCTTTTTTAAACATTTTTATACCATAGAATGATCCTCACTCGAGATTCACAGACCTTTTCTTTGAATCATCCATTAATCCTCTTGACCGTAACCAATCCTTTCCTCTCCCAACTCCATGAGTGGATCCCTACCTGTAGCACACTCACTGTATATTTAATTTTTGAATTGAACTCCTATGAGAGATATTGAAATATGCCCACGGAAATAATTGGCTCATAAGACTCACATAGTACCAAAACAGCTCAAAGGAATAACTGGCCATGTATGGGAAGATCAAAAATGCATCACCACAGGAAATCTTCGAGAGTTGCGGAAATATGGAATAGAGCCTTCTCCCCACCTTACACGTGGTGAACTCCAACCGCCGATACTTTTCGTTCTCCGTGAAGATGCGCGAGTGTAGCATAGGCGTATATGCCGCCTCCGCACCGTACCTGCGACACAGCATTCGGAAGGGCAGTTCGGAATTGTCGACCATGGGCGCAACCACAAATCTCGGCGCGCCCAGCCTCCTCCAGTGATCCCATGCCCGCTCGACCCGCCATTCACCGCAGGGCGGCCTGATTGGCGGATCCGCCGCCGAGTGCGGGGACGGGGGACAGTTGGAGTATGAGCAGTTGTCGTAGAGGACGGCACAGACGGCGTCGTCGGGGTTCTCCTCCACGCTAGGGTTAGGATTCGGGCACGAAGCAGCCATATAGAATGGGCGTTCGAGCAGCGGAAAATAACAGTTCGGGTGTCGGTTTGCCGTAGGCAATAGGAACAGAAACCTCATGCACCGACAAGAGGGGAGCGTCTCGGGTTTATTCGCAAGATCATGGGAGACTATGCCCAGATCTTTCGTGTATACACGTTTACCCTCGAGCATTTTCGTTTGGACATATCCCAGCCAGAAATATCTCGAAAATAATATATAATCAAAGTTTGAAAAGTAAATAAGTAATTTTGGGTAAATAAAAATAGTTAATGATTTAGAAAATAATTTTATTTAAAATAAAATAGCCAAAAGATAACAGATAAAATGTAAACTTCTACAAGAAAAAAAATATAAGCCATTTCTATATATATTAAAATTTTAGTAAATATTAATTATTCTGAAATAAAATTAATCTAATAATCAAGTCGGAGGTCATGACCAGGTCGACAGACCAACCCAGTCTAATCAAGTCCTAATCTATTTTTATTTTTTGAAAAACATCAAAATTTGATAGAAAATTGACAAAATCTAAAACATATAAGTAGCATGATTTAAAAATAATTTATTCATTTGTTCCAATCTTACATGATTTACATTTTTATATAATTTATATACTCTCTCGTGTCATTTGATAGTACATAGTATCGTACAAATAGACATAACAATTATACTCGTCACTCTCTCAAACAATTATCTTAACATTAAATCCTCAAGAACCACTATAGCTATCATAGTCATAGATAGATTGGGTCGAAATGTCTGGTGAATCGATATAATTTATTAATGCTCTTGGTCATATGTAAGGGATCAAGAACCTTAGGATGAATCAAAGGCATGAGTGGAGGCATCGTGGTATTGACCTTGTTCCGCCAAGTGTGTTGAACTCCTTACACAATGATCCATGTCTTAGGTCATATGAGTGTACTAGTCTTCACCGATGAAGCATTCAACCTTTGTAAGAGCTCTCTTCACATCTAAAAACCTTTGTTTGCCTGAAGTGGTGCCCCCCTCATGTTCAGCTCCATCATCATTGCTACTCTTCAAAGAAAAATCCTTCAAAGTCTAGTATTGGAGTTGAATGTTCATCTCCAGTGTGTCTTTTTGTTTCTTATCAATTGTATCAGACTTGTAATGTCAAGGGTATCAGTCAAAACTTGTTCACCTTTTCTTATACTTTGCATATTTCGGCTAGATTATTCTCCAATCCTTTGTCACCTTGTTAGGGAAAGAGGAATTTGGAATTCTTCGGTGAAATAGACATCGTCGTGCACTCCTTCAACCAATTGTCAGTCTATTAGGTTGAAATCTGGTTCACCTATCCCTTCTCGGTCATTAACCTAAACTTTTAATGAATTCTTCTCGTAGAATCCAAGTCTATGTCTTCTTCTTGAATTGTTGGTTTCTCAATATGTCATCCCAAAGCTTATAATATCTACCTTTGTTCTTCCATCTAGTTTTGCTTCATTCTCTTCAAAATTCTCAACTTTAGTTCATGTTGTAATGACAATACACAAGGTTCTCAAGTCTTCATGATGTCAACCTATTCCTTTGTTTCTTGTGGATCAAGCTGAATGTTGATCAATTTCTCTCATAGCCTAAAGCTAAAGTGGTTTAGCTTAGGAGTCTTATGGCCACATCCATTAAGTCTTAATAGTCTGGTGTCTTACCATGGTCCATCCACCAATCGGCTACATAAAATCAATGTGTTAAAAACTAATTATCTTTTACAATTTAATTTGAACTATAGGTAATATATGTAAATGTTGTGCACTCGGACTTAGTAGCATCATAGTTCGTTCCACTTTACTTGTTCCGAGGTGAAATGCTCGCATTCTATAATCATACATATTGTTGTAGATGATAATAGACCAGTCATCATCATCGAGCATCTCTCAGATGAAGCACCTGACGTCGTCAAGTAGCTCATTTGTTGACTTGAATTGTTGGTTGTAACAATATCGTGGGTTGAAAAAGTAACATGATAAGGTTTAAATTTTTGATAAATAACTTATATCTATGTAAAATATACACAAATTAATTAAATGACTAAAAACTATACCTGCTACATGTTTGGGTTGATGTAAGGTAGGTTCCAACTGACGATCAATAATGTTCCACCACTTGTAGAAGTCAGACATCGTCTGAGAGATCTTTTTCTCCGCTCTCTCAATTTCATCGTATAAATAGCTCATGTTTGCCTTTCTATTTCCATCAACTATCCTAAATACCTTGACTTATAGGTTAGACTATGCTTAAAGTCTTATTTACAACATTCCAAAAGTTCCCATTCTTTATTGTCTCATCTATTTTTCTTTCTTTTCTCTTATTAAAAGAGCTACATCTAGCCATCCAACTACTCCATCCTGGTGAGATTACCATGTGGCTTAGAAGTCTCCTCTTACTCATCAAACTCTATAAGGAAATGTAGTGGGAGGCGAACCATGTTGCATCAGGCCATTGCAACTCTCGGTCTTTGGTATGCTCTCTTATTAGGTTGAGGATGTAATTATTACTGTAAATGAATGAGAAAATAAACTGGTCTAGCTTAACTACCCTATCTATTTGAGATCCTTGCATATATCCTTCAACATCAAGTTTAAGGAGTGAGCAGAACAAGTTGTCCAATACAAGTGAGGTATCCTCACCATTAGTACATGTCTGGTTGATTTATATGTGGCCGCATTGTCAGTGACTACTTGGACTACCCAATTCTTCTCTATCTCTTAGATAACTCCATCTGTCAAATCGAAAAGGTACTCGACATTTTTTACCTATCCGAATGTATCAACTAACTTCCAAAAGATGGTGCTAGCTTGAAAGTAGACTAGAAAATTGATCATCATCTTCCTAGTTATACTTATTAGGAAGAAGACATTAAAAAAAGTATACTAATAAAACATTTAGAAAAGTATAGCAAACAAGTATACTAGCAATCTATGTAAGGAATCGATACATGGCAAGGAAAAATTTTTAACTCCTTAAAATCGTAGTCTTTGCCTTGGTCGATGCCAAATGGGTAAAACTGGGAACTGAATATGAAGCATAATGAGAGTACCTCATAGGATTTCTAAAATCTCTCACCATGGATGCAGAGAGGATGTTTCTCCTTGCTGAAAACCATTCAAGTGGACGTTCTCTAGTGGTATCCACATGATCTGCCACAATAAATGAGTTCTACCTTTCTTCGGGCCTTTAGAAACTTTTCAGATCCAACTTGACCATGGAAGATCACCTTCAGAGGGATAGAGGAGGAAGAGAGGCTACTTGGTCATGTCTAACCCTATGCTTATTAGGGTTTGGCCTTAAAAAGTTTTTTATTTATATAAGTTGGAATTTTTCACAAAAACTCTAAAGTTTTATAAAATTGTGCTCATGCCCTCATCTTACTGATCAGATCCAATATGTGTGACCCACTAGGCATAATAGTTAATATGTTTGAAGCTTTAAATAATTTAAAATAATAATTTATTTAAATTAATTTAAAACCGTTATCTAATGATAGTTTTTTTGGCTTTCGGATCATAAAGGGTACAAGTGATATCATATGATCTTAAATGACTCTGGGGAGTTAAATAACATCCATAGAGCATTTCCATCATCAATTATCACACATATTTAAATCTTCGTCTATACAATGTCCCGATCAATCAAGGATTTGCCACCGACTAACAACCCCTAAATAATCTAACTCTATGGGATCTTGTACTCAAGTTCGGATCAATTGGAAAACTCCTTTTCCAATTCTCCTAAGTACCTTGACAAAGGATTTAGAGTACCATTCCATAGGACATTCTCTCTCTCTCTCTCTCCTAGTGAGAGTGAATGATCCCTTGTTGTCTGCTCAATTGCCTCCACCGGGTTTCTCTTGTAACCAATACATTAACTATACTGGACAATCAAGTTGGCTACTCATAAGTTAATAATCAAAGTACAAGATATATCAAGTAAAAACATCTTTGACGACTCAGGTCAAAAATTTATCCATGTCATTGTGATGTACAAATAATCTGATAGACAGTTCAGTAAGATATCGATCAGATGTTTCTAAATTGGTCAGTTCAGTGGACTCATTCTACTAATAAACACCTATGTGTGTATCCTAGTGTCCCCACACTAATGACCAATAAGATTAGTCATTCACATCATATAAGAAGATATCACACACGCTTATCTATCCGGATCATTGATGTCCCATCTCAAAGATCCTATAACTAGAAACATTTAGATCGCATACCTCTAGATGATCAATCTCATTATCATGATCTCATCATTGTTCAAATATCATTGCATGTGATCAAGGACTCTATTACAATTTATGTATATAATAAGAGCTAGTAATAAAAATTTACCTAATTAATTGAATGAGATATTCCTATGAATGTCGAATTATATCATAGATGATTGGCTTGCAAGGCATACATTTCTATCAGTCTATCCATCTGCCATTTACATGCAACCTCTTTCATTTCAAATTCTTTCAAATGATTTTACATATTTCTTTATATCTTCCACCTCTGTAGAAAGATATACATTGTATATCTCTCTCAGGTTTGGTTTGGGCACTCCTCTCCCAATGTCGGCGATTATGTCAATCGTGTTCTCGTAGTATGGTCCCATGCCGATGTTCACCGGTATGCTGTGGTGGAAGAATCATCTCGACGTTACTTGTCCAATCCTTTCCTTGCACAACTTTAGGTTCTCCAATGTTGTTGTGATGGTCATTTGACGTTGTCAGCCTTGTGATGAGTGGATCCATGGGACTCACTACCAAGTTGTCATCCCGAGTGAGATAGTGAATCTCATCTTCCTCTAGTTGGTTATTGGATTCTCTTTCACTTCCTCATCATTTCCCTCTTCCCGACCCTTGACCCACCATTTGGCTAATGCATTGATAGAGGTCTACGTTGGCGAAGGATTTTTGACTTGCCTTCATTGCTCGAAAGTTGTCATAAAAAATTAACTGTTTAATGATAATTGATCAAGGTACTCAACTATTTTTATAAGCACTACAAATGTACCATTATCGTAGTCTTGATCATGAAGAATATCTGGATAGTCTTGTTTGTTCCCTTAAATATGTATGGAGCATCTTGCTGGTTGGGACACTTCTTCCTAGACAGTCTCCTTATGCTGCTTGGACCCTTTTGTTGTTCCATCGCTTATAGGTGCTTACATAATTGGGCTCTTACCTCAAGTGGAGTATGTGTAAGGTGCAATATTGCTCTTCATCTCTGCAAGATGAAATTTTAATCTATAAGTACTCTCAAATATAATTTTTTCACAATATTTACATTACACTTTTCTCTCTATCATGAAGAGCAAGTTGCAATGTACCTAAGCTATATCAAACTAGGTCACAACAGAAGTTTGGGTTGTGTAGCTTGGAGAAAACAACTTTAATTAAAATAAATAAATATGTAATTAAGACCTAAAAATATTATATTAAGTAGAGACTACTAACTAATTACAACAAAAGAAAGACACAAAACTTAATAAAGTTTCAGACTTTAACTAACTACTAACTAAGTGTTAAAGAAGTAAAAGAAAGTGCCTCACTTTTCCAAGGGGCAAGGGAGGGGGCTTTAAAGCCCCCCAATAGGCAACAGTTTGCCTGCAATAGTCATGCGACCATTGCAAGACAAGTCACATGACCCCGCGATAGGGTTCCAACCTGGTCACCAGGTCATGCGACCACACAGCCTAGCTAAAGAGTAGGGCCGACTAGGTCACAGTCTGGCCGGTTGTTGGAAAAATCAACCCAGTCTGGCCCAGGTCATTTTTTATTCTAAACAAGTTTATGTATTTTTAAAATATTTTGAAAAACCCTTGAAACTATGCTCTACTTTAAGTTAGTCTACATGTCAATATCTTACTCAAACCATGAACTAACTAAATTCAAACCAATGTCAAATGACTAACTTACCTCCATTAGGTGTTAGTCACACCCCTCTTCCATTGTTGATCTATCCATCAATGATGTTGACCCTACCCTTTTCACCCATAATTTGCCCACCACATCTCTCTTTCATGGTGTGAGTTTCTTCTTGGAAGCCTACGAGAATACCTTGAAAGCTTGCGACAACACCTGGGAGATCGATCTCGGATCCTCTCCCATCCTAGTTTGCCTCTCCCACTATATAGCATCTGCACTAGTGTTTTTTGCTCCCTTGGTTGGACCCACTATTTTCTGGACCCACTCTTTCCTACTTCAGAGCCACCAACAACTTTCTTCTTTCTGTTTCTTCTCCTTGTTGTGTTGTGGGACTTCCATCCCTCAAAACACACATCTTCAATGAAGATTCCTCCTTCCTCGCTAACCTTCCCTCCATTTTATCTTCAATGCATCCTTAACCCTAAAGATTTCACCTTCGCCACAAAATCAAGCATCTTTATCCCCTTTTCCATCTTCTAAACCCATTTTTACTTCTTTAGACCACACCTATTGTGCATCTTCGACGAATAATCCACCTTGCATGCCAATCATCCCACATTCCACCTTTGATGTCCTTCTTAACACCTAAAGATCACACCTTTTCTATATATCGGGCTCTCTCTCTACTTTTTTCCCATCTTCTAAGCCCATCTCAAGTCCTAAAGATCCCACCTTTCAATAGGTCGTGGTCTCCTACAATATTCCTACCTCCACAGCCCCCATGGTTCTCGAAGAAGCTTCAATGAAGTTGCTTTCGACCTACAACCTTTTAAGGAGCACTTGATCTCCTCCTCGAGAAAGACTTCCCTTTGATGTTTGCACTAGGTCTATTGAGTTCATAGGTAGTAGGAAGGGTGACACGGGTAGCTGGCACACCTTCGCTCTTGTCTTTTATGTAAGCCAGAGACAACCCTTCATGGTCTCAAACATCTTGGTGTTTGCATCTTGGCATCTTATTTCCAGTGGAGTCCCAACACTTACCATGGGGACAAAAGCAAGTGGGGTTGGTCTTTTTCTAGACATGGAGTGGCAACTCTCGTCTTGTGATTCAGGAAGGCATGGACCCCATTAATCTCTCTCTCCCCCCACTCCCTTGACATCTTCTGGTTGGGTCCTTGTGGCTTCTATACCTTCCCCATCATTTCTCTCTCTATCATTTACTAGTCAACCATGGAAGAATTCCCATAACATTTATCACCAGGTGAATGCCTTATCCTGTCTAAGTTCCAGACCCATTTAGCTCCTAAACAACCAAAGAGACCCATTGAGCTAAGGGATAAGTTGTAGCCGGAACATGACAAATTGAGGGGTTTGATTATTCTAACAGTGCTTACAAACTAAAAAACTAGATCGACTAGATTATGGGAATGGGTTAAGAAAATATGGAACTCGTAAGCCCCATGAATCTGCTAGATTTTTCAAGGAATGCACTTCTGCTCACCCTTCAACCTGAAGAAAAAGTTGATAAAATATGCCTAAGAACCCATTGGTTCTTCAATGGTAACTTTGTCTTGGTGGAGAAGGGGAGCCCTCACACCTCCCCCTTTGAGTATAATCTTTACAAGATGGATCTACGGGTCAAGATTTGACATACCTATGGAGCTACTTGAAAAGAACATTATAATGAAGATTGCTTCCCAATTGGGCAAACATATGAGCTAGTATTACAACTTAGATTTTATTTAACAAGATCAAAGCCAGATAAATGCATTAGAACCTCTCCCTTTGTTTATCAATGTTATCCCTCCAAATGGTAGAAGCAAAAATTTAGAAATAGCTTATAAAGAATTTCAAGATTTTGTTCTTTTTGCTAGAAATTGGGACACGAACATCGAGATTGTGGTGTGCTCAGTCATATTAACAAGTTGATAAAGCCAAACTTATCCCCATCTTGTGAATTTAAGATAGGAAGGTTATTGTACATCACTATGGACACAGGCTTAGTGCTATTGGTTGTCTTGAAGTAGGGGGATGCCAGACACTAGTAGTAGTATCAATCTCCAGCCTCCAATTTTAGAAGCTTTATTTCAGTCGGAGCAGGTCTAAGACATACAATCAGAAAAGCATCTAGCTAGTGACAAGATTTACCTGATGGAAGTAGGGTTGGATAGATAGGATGAATATTTGGGCACCACGCCAATTCAATTGGTGCAAAAGACAACTTCCCCTGATTTAATTACTATGGAAGTATTGATCCCTCACAACATTTGTAACCCCCTTACCCCTAACCTAAGTCATAGCCTTACTAGGACTCCCTTATCCTTTTTCTATTCTGACCAGGGGTATGATCATTCATAAAAACCCTTTCCCCTGGTTTCCAAAACTTATTTTAGTATCGCCTTGGGACGCCCCATGCCCTTGAGGTCTCTAAGAAGAGTAATTGTCTGGATACCCAAAACCATCCTCCTCATGTTTATCAAGCCAGCTTATTGCCATCTAAAATTAGAAGGATTGGCTTAAAAGATTGTGCAAGGAGGAAAGGCATGGTTCTACAAACTTTGAGAAGTATGAATTAGTCCAGGCCCAGGGTTAGACCAGTACTATGGACAATTATAGTCTAAAGAACACAATGCAACAAACAAAGGTAGACGTAGCTGGCTTCGACATGTTGCTAGGAGCTCCATGAAGATAATAATGTGGAACTATTAGGGTGGGAATGAGATCCCAACAGTCCATAACATTGGTAGTTTATCTTATTTGATTACACCTTATATCTTTTGTGTTATAGAAACCAAATGTAATATAAAGAGAAGCAAACAAATTTTTTGAGCAAAGAGGGCTGTCAAAGTTCCATGTTACTCCTATAGATGGCCTAGCAGGGGGTATGTGGCTTTGTTGGGGCGAAAATTTGACATGAAGACTATGGTTTTGTATATGATTTTCATTTACATAATTGTGTTACTTTAATATATTAAATAGGATGACTTCAAACAGTTCATATGAATCAATGTCAGATACATATTCAATAAGTTCATATGACGATAGTAACTCAAGTGAATCAAATGAAGAATTTTGTGAATTAGTTGTTCTTACATCAAGTTTTATTGCATTTAACGAAATGTATTAATATAAAAAGCAATGCCATACATCTCCACACAGAGGGTTTCACAAAATTCGAGAACTTTTAAGAGGTTATTAGAAACGTTCTTATAATATGTTGAGAATGAAGCTTCCAATACTTGCATTTTTTTGATGAATTTAGAAAGTATGAACTTTTTCATGACATAAGATATGTTGTAGTTGAGAAGGTTGTCACTTTATTTCTTATGATTATTGGTAAAAAATGTTCAATTTGAGCTATGCGTGAACATTTTTAATGTTCAGGAGAAACATGTAGTTAACATTTCAATAGGCCAATTGAATATTGTTCTACTTACTTTTGATCAACACCTAAGTTCATTGCAACGAATGACAAATATATATTTATCTTTAAAGATTGTATTGGAGCCATGTATGAAACATATATTGAGGCAGTATTACTAAGTGCGCAACAAATGACACATATAAGTAGTTGAAAGACTAAATTTACTTAGAACGTTCTAGTTGTTTATAACTTCAACATGTTATTTACATTTATTAGTGTGGGACACAAAGAAATAAGTCATGATACATAAATTTTATTAAATTATATATGTGACCCGACTTCTAGATTTCCAAAGCACTAAGAGATAAATGTTTTATTTATGAATTCATATTTTTATTTCATTGTACAATTTAAATGTTTGTATGGATTCTATGTAAGAAAATATTATTTAGTAGATGCTGGTTTCACTAATACATCAGGTTATCTAGTATCATATCATGGTTATCGTTATTATTTGTAAGATTGTCGTGGTTGTAATCTTCGAAACAAAGAAGAAACATTCAATTATGTTCATTCATCATTAAAAAATGTTATTGAATGTTGTTTTGCAGTACTTAAGGAACGTCAGTGAATTCTAAAAGATATGTCATCTAATTCTTTGAAAAAATAGGTACAAATTGTTGTTGTTTCGATGTCAGTGTACAATTTTATACAAAGAGTTAATTTATAAGATGAGTTATTCAAAAAGTTTAAAGAAAGTGAAGCTAATAGGGTGTTTGGTTTTGATATTTTACCTTCCTTTTCCTTATTTTTAAATATATGGATGGTATGGTGTTTGGTTGGTTTTTTTAGTGCTCTTTCTTTTTTTAAAATCAATTTCACTTCTTTGCTTCTTCTATTTTGGAAACGAAACAACGAGGAAGGTGTTTTATTTTCGGAAGAGAGCCGGCTCTCTCGCAAGGTCCTGCTTTTCTCTCCCGCGCTTGAGATGGTTTCCCATATATCTTTCTCACGTTCTTGTCGCACTCAACTCCTCTTGCGGAGAACGATCACAGACACTAGCAGACGATCGTCGAACGGCCTGTGGACAACCAGGGGACAACCTATGGATGCCGACAGATGATTAATGAACAGGTATGTTCTTCGCCTAACTCCTATTCCTCGTAGTGGCCCCTCATCACTATGCAGTTGAAGAGCTCCTCACCCTCGTACAGCTCCATCATGAGGTGCACTGCCTCGGCGTCCTCGTAGGTTTGCCAGAACCCCACCATGTTCGGATGCGATAGAATGACTAGGTGGCTTCGCAATTGACAGCTAGGTGGGAGGAGGAGGAGTGGTAGAAGCTAGGGGGGTTTGGGGGGGGGTGAAGTTGTGCGGTAGAAACTGGGGGGGGGGGACAAAACACCTGGGGTGGGTTATGCGGTAGAAGTTGTTAGGAATCAATCTAAGTATTTAAAATAATTTTGATTCCTTGAATTCAAGGTCTTAGACTTAATTGAAACTAAAATGACAAAACTGGGATCCGATTAAGAAGGAAATTGAATATACCTTCTTGGGATTTGAAAAATCCCTTACCAGAGATGAAGAGTGGATGTTTCTTGATGCTTCAAACCATTTAAGTAGACAGCCTCTAGTGGTATCCACACGAACTTTTCCAAGGACCGATTCACCTTCGCTCCAACCTTGAAAACTCTTCTAGAATGGAGTTGGACCATGTGGGGACTCCTTCCAGATAAGAGAGAAGAGAGGGAGGCTGCCAAGGATGTCCTCCCAGCCTTTGGCTTGATAGGGTTTGGCTTCTCAAGCCTTTAATATATTGAAGATGTAATTTTTCACAAAAACCTAAATCTTTTGTAAATTTACATTCTTTCCCCTATCCTTATAATTCATTCTAATATGTGTGACCACTAAGCCCAATAGTCAATTTAGTTGAAGCCAAATTTAAAAAGAACAAATTTTTTAAATTAAATTAAATCTGTTATCCGATAACGAATTTGACAACTTTTCGATCATAAAGGATACAAGCCACATCCTATGATCTCAAATGACTTTGGGGAGTTAGATAACAACCATTGAGCTTTTTCATCATCAGTTACCACATGGATTCAAATCCTCTTCCATGTAATATCCCGGTCGGTCAGGGGTTCAGCACTAACTGTCAACCCCCTCAATAATTCGACTATATGGAATCCTGTAATCAGAAATGGATCAATTGAAAAACTCTTTTTTATAATTTTCATATATACCTTGGCCAAGAATTTAAAGTACTATTCCATAGGACGTTCTCTCTCTCTCTTTTACCGAGAGTGAACGATCTCTTGTTGTCCGTTTAATTGTCTCCACCGAGTTTCTCTTGCACCTGATTCATTAGGTGTACTGGACCATCAATGTGGTGATCCATAAGTCAATAATCAAAGTACAAGGTACATTCAGCAAGACATCTTTGGCAACTTAGGTCAAAAATCCAACCATGCCACAGTGATGATAGAATACCCTGATAGACAATTCAGTAAGATACTGATCAGGGTTTCTAAAATGGTCAATCTAGTGAACTCATTCTACTAATGAACACCTGTATATGTATCTTAGTGTCTCCACACTGATGACCAATAAGATCAGTCATTCTCATCATATGAGAAGATATCACATACACAAGTCTATCTGGATCCTTAATGTCCTATCTTAAGGACATATGACTTGGAACATTTAGATCACTAGCATATAGATGATTGATCTCATTATCATGTTCTCATCATGATTCAATCATCATTGCATGTGATAAAGGACTTCATTATGATATGTGTATCTAAAGATAAATGGTAATGAATAAATGCCTTTTATTTTGAATAAGATGACAGAAGAAATGTCTAATCATGTCACATATGATTGGCTTGTAGGGCATACATTTCTATAAGAAGCTGGGGGGGGCGTTCACGCCAAAATGCCCGGGGGTGGGGGATGCCTAGTGGGGGGTAGGGGAGGGGGGATTCGTGATAGGCGACAGAATGCTTGGGGGGAGCTATGTGGTAGAAACTAGGGGGATAAGCCTGGCAGACGGGGCAGCTGACCTTCAACCAGTCATCAACACATGTCGGGTGGAAGGCATGGTTGCAGCTGTCCATCGTGTCCTGACTGAGGCCGGCCTCCATGAGCGTGACCTCCCCCAGGGATGACGCGGCTACATGCTATAGCGATGCCGGTTCATGATAGGATGAT
Source organism: Cryptocoryne crispatula var. balansae (assembly GCA_036172225.1). NCBI lineage: Eukaryota > Viridiplantae > Streptophyta > Magnoliopsida > Alismatales > Araceae > Cryptocoryne > Cryptocoryne crispatula. The sequence continues at coordinate 20,240,481 of CM069923.1, read as the reverse complement.
GGGCAGATGCACAACTGACGAGGGAGTGGGGGGAGCACTATGTTGCAGAAGCCTTGGGGAAGGAGCACTGTGTGGTAGAAATTTTGAGGGGGTGGTATTACAACAAAACTTATTCTGTGCCTGATTGTCACTTGAAAGAGACAAAATTGACCTCTGATCGTGCTCTATTTAATCCTACATTTCTACCTCCAATCGTCGATAAGAGGATGTTTTCTACCTCTGATAATGCTCTGTCTCTTCAGCCATTGATTCCATGAAATTTTAGCATACTAACGTAGACTTTTCTTTTCTTGTCGTAGACTTGTAACATATGTAAGAATATAAGACAAACACATATTACTTATAGATTTAACATGTCACAAAATACATCAATAGTAAGTAGCACATATGATTATGTTTCTATATTTTTGTTTTTTTTTACTTCTCTATATGTATGTGTACATAACATTTATGTATGTGTATGTGTGTATGTGTAAAATGATAGATGGATGAAACACAATTTTCTTCGATGAGCGAAAGTAATGACAAGATAAAGTGGGATCAAACATGTACAACATTTTTGACTGAAATGTTAGTAGAACACCATCAAAATGGAAAAAGAGCATCATCAAGTTGGAAGCCGGAAGCATGGGAAGCCATGAGATTAGACTTCAGTAAATGTTTTGGACTAAACGTTACAAGTATACAGCTAAAAGCACGTGTTCAAGTAATGAAGAACGACTTTGTTGTTGTGAGAACATTATTTAATCAGAGTGGATTTGAATTCAATTCAATCTTAAATACATTCACAATAATCGATGAAGTTTGGGATGCTTACATTTAGGTGAGTATTTAATTTAGTCTTATTTAATTAAAGTGGATTTGGATTCAATCTAGTCTTATGTAAATATGCATGTTATAGAAACATCCAGAAGCAAAGACGTGGAGGGGAGTTACCATTCCACTTTATAATGAGTGATATGAAATTTTTGAAGATAATTACTTCAATCTATGTCATTCATAATCAATGTTATATGTTAACTTATTTTGACATTTAATATTTATTGCAAGTGCCAAGACTTCTGAAAGTCGAGCTCAAAATACTCTTCCTCCACAACATAACCCAATAGTTGATTATTCATATAATACACCAGAACATGAACACATTGTGGACTTGACCAAAGATGGTAGTTTTGCCTCAATCTAGAGTTCAAGTTAGCAACACGTTCAAGAAAGGATAAAAAATAGCTTCAATCACTTCTGAGGATAAGTCAAAGAGGAAAAGATAAAAAGATACAACTTTGGTAGAAGCAATGTTGAAGGCTATAGATAACTTCACCCAGTCAACCATCCCCACATCATTTGAGATAATACAAGAGTGTGTTAATATCATCATGAAGATGACTTTTACTCCACTGGAAAGTAAAAGTGGCAGATATAGTTAGAAGAGTGAATGCATACCTTGTTTTCCTTAACTTCAATGAAGAGACTCGTATAGAGTGGTTGAAGATGCATTTACAAAATATGTATACATAGCATTTAGGAATAGATATGTTGTGATTTTCAATTTTTTTAAACTGCATCTTGATAATGTCAAGTTCTTATTCAATCATTTTGTGGATAGTATCATTACTTCATATGTAATGAGTCGTTATGTTTATCTTCCTTTGGTTTGTAAAACTCAATGTTGAAATTTTTTCTTATATTGTATGTCATTGGTGTTTGGTATATTTCTTGCAATTCAATATAAAATTGTGAGAATGATGAAAATATGGGCATTGACATGGACCAAGAAGAAAAAATATGTAGGAAGCGTCGGCATACATTTTTCTTTACTATGATTGCTATTGTGTATGAAGCGTACCAATCTTTTACATTGAAAAGAAAATGTGTACGGGATTCTTTATTGAGGGGTAAAGAGTATATGCATAAATTATGTTCTAAAGCTCTTACAAGATTTTGTGAGGTTTGTAGAATGAACAAAATTGCGTTCTTCACTTTATGTAATCAAATAAAGGCTTCAAATACATTAAAAAAAGTGTACGATTAGATGTGGAGAAGATTGTGTTGACTACATTATATATATTAGCAAATTGTGTAAGCAATCGATATGCTTAAGAAAGATTTCAACATCCAGGGGAAACTATTAGTCAACGATTCAATCAAGTTGTTAAAGTTCTTCAATTGTTAGCACCAGAGTTGATTTATTTGTCATCGCCAAAGACTCCACAATATATTACTTATAGGCAACACTTCAGATTTTTTAAGGTAATATATGTGCTACTATGAACGTACTTATATATATATGATTATTTTCCATATCTTTTTTTTTAAAATTGTATAGGAGCTATTGATGAAATACATATAATGATTAAAGTTCCAACAGATGACAGAATATGTTATCATAATCAAAAGTGACTTGTGTCGTAAAATGTGATGGCTGCATGTTCATTTGATTTGACTTTTCTTTATGTTTATGTTGGATACGAGGGAACAACTGCTGACGCAACCGTTTTTGAAAATGCAATGAAACTCGGGATTCTAATTACCTGAAGGTAATATATGTGTATTATTTTTTATTTAGCACGTCATAACATGCACTTTAATTATCAGAAAAATATTATCTTATAGATGTTGGATATGCAAACACGTCGAGTTTTCTTGCACATATAGAAGAGTGAGATACCATCTAAAAAGTTTTGTCCAAGTCATTCAACTCTAAGAGATTACAAAGAACTGTATAATTTGCAACATGCTTCTCTTAGAAAATATGATAGAGTGAATGTTCAGTGTTTTGAAAAAATATTTTTGAATTATTTTAAGGCCATTAGAGTATCCTATTAAGGTTCTGTTAACCCCGTATTAAATGTGAGTGTCATACCCAGATTCTAACGGACTAGCAAAAAAAAAGGAGGGTGATCAAAACACTCTTGCGAAATAAAAAAAATGCAGCATCTACGCACAACGTGAGAATTGAAAAAAAAAGCAACTATAAGCAAATGATTGTCATTCAAAATATTCAGTGGGCACATAATCAGGTAGAGGAGTTGATAATTATCGGAGATTTATTAAACCGATCAAACACAACCCAGAAGGGAACGGTCGCTGGCATATGTCATCTTCGTCCAAGCCGAATGCCAACGATCCTCCGGAGGAGGGGTCGACGACTGCTTTTTTATTATCCCTTTTTAAGTCAACCGGCCATGGTTCCCCGGAGGGGTGGACGGTGACAAATGTCATCTTCCTCAAGGCCGAACGCCAACGGCCCTCCAACAGGGGAGTCGTCGACGACCTTGTTTATTCATTAAACCCTGTCATGTGTCAATCAGTCCAGTCTATCCAAGATCGCAGTCAACTGATCTCAGTCCCACGCCAGATACACCAATACCATGCCATGTCTTAGTAAAACAAGAGTGAGCTTAAAGCACACAAAACCGCACAGCATTCTGACGTCAAAAGAAAAGATGGAACAAATGAAGCGTGAACATAAGATGATTCAAAAAAAATGATGAACGAATGATGACAGGAAGGCAAAGAGACCATCCGACAGTTCTAAACCTGAGTCCTGCAGGTCATCGAAAGGTTTTCAAAAAAATAAAAGGGAGAAGAAGAGGAAGAAGAGGAAGGGCGCCCTGTGAAGTTTCAACATAGAGGAAGGAGGTAGCCGCGGGATGAAACAGAAAGGGACGGACCTTGTAAATGCTCGGTCGCGGAGGCCTGCCGTTGCACGTAAGAAGAGCTCGACTTCTTGGATCGACTGGCATGGTTGCTCCCGCTCAACGGCTGACGCACAGAGCCGGCGTCCCAGAAGAAAGAGAGGCCCCCGTGTTCCACCAGTCGTTCGGAAGGCGATCGGTGCCGAGCTCCCCCTATGTACAACAGGGGCTGGGAAAGATGCTCGGGAAAACTAAAAAAAAAAGAGGAGAAGGAGGGGAAAGCGCGTACCCAAAGTTTACACCGTTGCTCTCCGACCGGTGGCGTCGACCTCAAAGCTGCAGCGACAGGAAGCAAACGCTCCCCGTCGCTATGACTGCCGCAGAGGAACCGGAGGGTGACGAGGCTCGGCGGATGCGAGTACGCCCGCGAAGAGGACCTGCCGGCGGGTGTTATGGAACAGCCGGAGGCCAGAAACACCAAGCGGAGAAGAGCCCTCCGTAACGGCCGACTACCAGGGGACCTGACAGCGCCCCGGGAAGAAGAGCTCGCCAAAGGGGGCTCGCGGAAACGCAGGGAGGCCTGTAGGGTGCCGGTGCAGAGGAGCCAGAAGCAAGAGCTGCACTCCGAGAAGCCCCACGAAGCTCGACAATGCTAAGAAAGAAGGGACCTGCTGAGGGGATATCCGACGGCGGGAGGGCCGGTGGAATGCCGGATCGAAGACGCCGGGGAAGGGGGTGTCGTTTTTACTAGAGGGGGTCGACAGCCGATGCATCCGCGGTGGACTGGAAGCCGGAGGAGAAGCGCTGGGGCCGCCGGAGGAAGCAGCTTCACTGCGGTCGGACGCCGAAGCCGCAAGCCCGCTGGGCGACGGTGCGACCTTCCCCCGACATCGCACCTGCTGTCGCCGTCCTCGCCTGAGCGCGTCTGCGCCTACGCCCGCGTTGGCGTCGTGAGCTGCCCGCGCAGCGGTGGACGTCGAAAGAGGGAAAGGGCGGAAATGTCCCCCCTCCAGAAGCTTCCTCTTGTCGCATGCGTGCGCGGCTTGGAGTTGTTGAAGAGACGATTTTGACCCGGTCAAAATCGAGCCAAACCGAAGAGAAGTCTCAGGCGTGTAGGATGAACGAGGCAGGTTAATTTTGATCAAATCGAAGTCACGTGGTGTCTAAGCACGGACACATCGCCACGCCCCCCTTTTAATAAAAAAAAAGAGAAGGCGATTAAAAGATAATGGTAGACACCCGGGCCGGCAGGACAAACAAGGAAGGTAATTTTGACTTTAGTCAAAATTGGAGGAGGCTCAACATTTAACTCCTAAATGAAACAGGTAAATCGACGTCCCTAACATTTTTTTATTATCTTATTGTAATCATCAAAGGAAAAACAACATTGATAAAGATGCAATAAATGACGACAGCAAATCAATTTGGTTGCGAGGTTAGAATGGTGAAAAGGGGAAGAAGAAAATCAGCAAAAAGAGGGTTAAAAAAAGAGAGAAGAAAGAAAATGAGTGATGATAAAAAAAATAAGAGAAGAAAAAAAGGGAAGAGAAAAGAAGATGAAAAAAAAAGATGGTTTCTGTTAGAAAAAAAGAGAGAAAAGAAAATTGAGAGAAAGAGAGAAAATGAAATCAGCAAAAAAAGGGGGAAGATATATAAAAAGAAGAAAAAAGAAGAAAAAAAGAGGAAGAGAAAAAAAATGTATGAAGAATGAGAAAAATTCAGCAAAGAAAAAGAAATAAAAAAATGTAGAAGAAAGAAACATTGAGTTATGTCATGTGGTAAAGAAGAATTTTTATCTTCCATCTTATATCAAATGGGCCATTAATTTGGATCCCTTTGGGCCGAGCTTTCTTCTTAAACTATCCAAGTTTGTTGGAATTTTTTTTAGAGAGATTAGGATCCCCCTAATGAGCCCCAAATGGGCTTAACTAATGGTGATTTATCCATTGGACCCATGCACATACATTTGGGCCTTTATTTTGGCCATTTGGGCCTCAAATTTTCAAAAGGAGAAGGCCCAAAATCTGTCCCAAATGGGACATCCGAAAATCCCCTTGTAAAATGATTTGAGGGATATTTTGTGTAATTAGCCACCCCAACCCTCCATAAAGGTGACCAAAGCCCAAAATGCCCCTACCTTTTTCCCTCACACCTACCATAAAACAAATGGCATAATGAAATATTTCCAAAGGTACCCTCCCCTCTCCTCACACCCTCAAAAACAAGGAGAAGTTGGGGCATTTTGTAGACCAAAATGCCCCTCTCTTTTGGCATATAAAAAGCCATGAAATCCTCTTGGAGAGGAGAGAGGCAACATTCCCCAAGGTTCACCCTACGTAAAGTGCAAGGAGCCTTCCCTTTGTCCCATCGCCCAAGAGAGTGTGAGGAGGAAGGAGAGGCCAAAGTTCCATTTTTTCATGGAAATGGCTAAGTCCCAATGTATACCATGGGCTCAATCACACCATCTCACACCATGATAGCATGTTGGAGCATCAAGTAATCAATGGCCTATAAGGCAAGGAGAAACATCAACCATTTCATCAAGGCCCATTAAGGCTCTCAAAGCCCAATTGGCCATCATCAATGTGAATCAAGATCATGTGACCTCATCTCAAGTAAATCAAGTTCAATTAACTAAGGCCCTAAGGAGAAAAATCACTCATCAAAGCCCATTAAGGCTCTCAAGGCACAATTGACCATCTTCAAATGAAGTGCAAGACCATGTGCTCCCATTTCAAATGAACTAAGTCCAATCAACTAAGGCCCAATTAGGCCTTGACCAACATGAACAAGAGACCGGTCCAAGGCCCATTAAGGTGGGACTTAGGCCCATCAAGGTCTACAAGGCCCAATTAACCATCCTCAAAGGAAGCTCAATGCCATGTGACCCCATTCCAAGCACATCAAACTCGGTTCACTAAGACCCAATCCGGTCTTAACCGAGATGAACATGAGATCGACTCAAGGCCCATTAACATGGAAAGTGGGCTCATTAAGTCCATGATGATCAAAACTCCAATTGAACCCATATGAACAAAAATCCAACTTCACTAGGAAAGAGAAAACCCCCAACGGTTGGTGGAAGAAAGAGAAAACCCCCAACGGTTGGAAAAAGAAAACCCCCAACGGTTGGAAGAGGAACACCCCCAACGGTTCGTGGAGGAAAGAGAAAACCCCCAACGGTTGGAGAAAGAAAACCCCCAACGGTTGGCGGAAGAAAGAGAAAACCCCCAGCGGTTGGAAAAAGAAAACCCCCAACGGTTGGAAAAAAGAAAACCCCCAACGGTTGGAAGAAGAACACCCCCAACGGTTGGTAGAGGAAAGAGAAAGCCCCCAACGGACCATCAAGTCCCGTCAGCTCGGTTAATCCCCGATCGGGAGATACCGACTGGCGGATGAGAGAGAAACCCCCAACGGACAATGAAGACCCACCGATTCGGTCAATCCCCGATCGGGAAGTACCAGTCAGTGGATGAGAGAGAAAGCCCCAACGGCTCACCCAAAAAATCTCAAAGTTCCATCAACACGGCTCATCCCCAAAACGGGCAATGCCGATGAACAAAGTCCAAGACCCATTAATCCGGTTAATCCCCGATCGGGAAAATACCAGGTAATGGATGAAAACCCCCAAATTCACCAACTCGGCTTGCTCCCAAACGAGCAATGCCGACGAACAAAGTCCAAGACCCATTAATCCGGTTAATCCCCGATCGGGAAAATATCGGGTAATGGATGAAAAACCCCAAATTCATCAACTCGGCTCGCTCCCAAACGAGCAATGCCGACGAACAAAAGTCCAAGATCCATTAATTCGGTTAATCCCCGATCGGGAAAATACCGGGTAATGGATAAAAATTTCAAGACCCATTAATCCGATTAATCCCCGATCGGGAAATACCGGGTAATGGATAAAAACCCCAAATTCATCAACTCGGCTCGCTCCCAAATGGGCCATGCCGATGAAAAGTCCAAGTCCCATTAATCCGGTTAATCCTCGATCGGGAAATACCGGGTAATGGATGAAAATTCCAAGGCCCATTAATCCGGTTAATCCCCGATCGGGAAATACCGGGTAATGGATGAAAATCTCCAACGCCCATCGGTCCGGCCAGTCCCTAAAAGGAAATGTCGGGTCGTGGGTATCATGTCCAAGACCTAGCAAGTCGGTTAATCCCCGATCGGGAAAATACCGCTTGCTGGATGTGGAATCACAAAGCATTGGATCAAAGAAAAAAAAAAGAGACCGTGAGTCTAGATTCAAGGCAGATGCCGTCTTCTAGCCCCGGACCTAGTCCCAAAAAAAAAGAAGGAGAGGGAAGCAGAAAGGAATCATGAAAAAAAAGAAATAATGGGAGAGGGGAGGCAGTGCCGATACTCCTGCTTGTTATTTCATTACTTATATTCAAAAAACAAACACATATTTTTTTCCTTGCATTTGTCCCGTCTTGAATGTGTTTCCATGGCAGTTAATCAGGGGTTACTGAGCTACCGCTCAGTGTAATTAACATCGAATCCATTCGTGGATTGATGGAGAGAGGTCCAACCATAACTTAAAGAACCCACACCATAACCTCGCTATGTTATTTATAATAACTCTAATAATCATCAAATTAATTTTTTTTTAAAATACCGAAAGAGGTAAAGTGAGAATCTTGTCATCATCGTTGTTGAGGATTTTCGCGCCAAAACGATAAACGAGGGGAAGGTTGTCATACCCGCGCAATATAATATTTTATTTTTTCCCTCAAATAATTTTCACCAAAGATTAACCACAATTTCCGCCGAACAAGAGAGTTTTAAATTAAAGAGACGCGGATGCGGTAAAAAAAGAATATATCGCGAGGTTCGTACAAATGGCACGCCCAGTGGGAGCTCTCTCTCCCCTCATCTCTCTACCATGGTGACATAACAAGACGGACATTTAGGACAACCTCTAACCGGCGTTTTGGTTTGTTTTTTGCAAGGTTCGACGCCGAGCGCTGATGGCGGGGTGTTTTTCTCCCAAGACTACATCCGAGACCGGCGGGGATTTCTTGACGTCCCCTTGATTTTCGGTGCCTTCGCACCTATCATCCAAAGGCCTGAATTCCTCGGTACCATCTCGGCTCTCCCTATTGAGCCGAATGTCGTTCCTTCTAAGAAGGCCGAAGTCGAAGCTCCCAACAACGAACTCACCAAGCTGTCCCAGAAACAGGAGGAAGAGAGGCAAGATGTGATGACCAAGTCGGTCACCTTCACTGCTAACATGGTGACGGCAGGCCCGTCTGCACCAGCCGTGCGACGACCTCGCCGAAGAAGGACTCCACCAAAGCAAGCTTCTCGCTAGACGCTCGCCGATGGGCAGGCCCAGGAGTGCTCCGAGGGTGACCTAGCTCGCCACCCCCATGCTCCGCGCATATTCAAGAACCCAATGACACTATCTAACCAGTTTGCTGCACTTCGAGAAGCTCCACAACCAAGCATAGTTATCATGAAGAAGGATAGTGCGGCGCGCTATGATGCCGCTCCTATGATGATAGCCTCACACCTAAGTTCTGCTAGGGCTAGGGGCAAGCCATGCCAGCCGCCCACCCATCAACATTCACAAATCCAGAAAGCCGGGGGCATGTCCGCCCCACCTTTCCCACCACAACTCCCAAAAGCTACCAACGCTGGTCGAACACCAGCTTCTCGGGTTGCTCAATGCCCCTCACAAGCCATGAAGGCCGAGGGCATGTCACCCTTAACAACCTCCCATTTGTCCTCACATGTCATGAAGACCGGGGGCAAGTTCCAAAGAAGAATGCCGCATACGGCAGAAGACACCACAACCACAAGACATGCTTTTTTCCAAGCAGTCAAAGATGTTCCGATAATGGCAAGATCGAAAGGAAAAGAAATAATTCAAGAGAATACTCAATGTTACCCCATGTCCAATCCAAGTAACTTGAAACCGGCCTATGTGCCAAGACAAGCCGCAAAAGCAAGTTTAAAAAAGAAAGAGTATGCTCCAACACCCCAGCAAGCTTTCAGCGGGGTAGAATCAACAAGTTTCCAGCAAGTCACCAAGACCCATTAAGGCTCAAGGAGAAGGAAGCACCAAGATATCCCAGGTTTGGGTTGATAAGCAGAAATTGCAAGACGAGAATCGGGCTCATGTTCATGCCCATGATGTTCTGGCAAGGGAAGGATGCTCCAATCCCCCCTTAAGTGAAAAGCAGTCACACCCGAGGGTGTCAATTAGACCGCGCCCGGCAATACCTGTAGTGACACATAGTATAGATGGAGTAGAGCATTATGATGAGGTATCACGTCGGTCAGTTTTGGATCGACTTGCATTTCCTCCCAGCTCAGCCCCACGAAGTCGGCAAGCTAGCATACAGGAGGGGCGAATTCGTGTCTACACTTGTTATGCATCCAGTATGAACAATCGGGCCGAGGAGACCGTAAATGCCCCCCGAGCAGCACATCGTGCCGGGCCGGTCACTCGCCGACAAGAACAGATAGCAGCCTTACTCCATCAAGCAGTTCTCTCACCTCCTCCACAGCAGCCAGAAGTGCTACATCCCGAAGAGAATGAAGAGCCAAACTTGGGAGACCATCATGTTGATCAAGAAGCCGTGCCAGCTAATATAACATTGGAAGATTTATGGAGAGAAAACCAAGAACTCAGGGCTATGTTGCGTGATTTCGTGACTGCCCAAGCTCAGTCCCCACGCCATGCTAGACCCGTGGAAGCTGCAGAAATTCCGCCAAATGTCCATATGGATCCGCCAGCACCCGTGTTCCCTCGGGGTCCTGTTCAACACCCGGTTCCCCCACCTCGTGTGCAAGTCGATTTCTAAGATTTTGAGCCTCCAGTGGCTCACCAAGCCCCCCACGTTCCACCTGAACATGCAGCAGTCCTTCAAAGAATCATGATAGAACGCATCGTGGATGCAAAGCTAGCAGAGCATGATGATGGCTTGACGACGGTGGACTTGTATCGGGTGCCGTACCCTATCCACCATCAATTCAGAAGGCTGCCCCCAGAAGTTACGAAGATCCCCAAGTGCCCCAGGTTTGATGGGCGGGGTTCTCCGAAAGAGCACTTGGCAATGTATGTTACTCACATGGGCGAGTTGGCCCTCGAAGAATCATACACCTTAGATACTTTGCAACTACCTTAACCGGAGCTGCATTCGAGTGGTACTCGAAACTTAAACCAAACTCTGTTGCCAATTGGGAAGATTTACAGCGAAAATTCATTGAACGTTTCAAGCTTACGGAGTGGGCTGTAACATTGGTAGAGCTCACTTCGTTGAGACAAAGAAGAGATGAGTCCGCTGTCGACTATGTGAAGAGATGGCGGAACTTTAGCATGAAATGCCCAAACCCCCCGGTCAGCGAGGAGGCTGTAGGACTATGCAAAAGAGGCCTACACTCCGAACTGCTCGAAAAGTTGCTCATTGCAAATATCAAGTCATTTGATGAACTGAACAGGGTAGTATCAGAGCTAGAGATGTTCTACGCTGAGAACCCGGCTATGTCAGCCGCCAAAGCCAAAATTAACAAAGACAAAGGATATGTGGCCAAAGACGTCAACATTGTTGACTTTGTTCCGGCTCCGGCTAATGAAAATACAGGCAAGGGAGCCTCATCCTCTTCACCTCCGGCAGTCAAGAGGCCACCGCAGCAAGGTGGGGGTCTCATGTTGGCTGACCGATTAAAGAAGCCGTATTCTTTTGCTAGGGAGAATACTGGGAGACCATTTGATATATGCATGAAGAAAAGCCTGGTAAGCCTACCATTACCCAAGAGGCCAGCCGAGGCAGGCAAGACTAATGATCCCAATTATTGCCAGTACCACCAGATGCTAGGGCACACCATTGAGGACTGTTACCTGTTCAAAGACATGGTAGAAAGAATGATTCAAAAAGGTACTCTCTCTATGGGGAAACATGCTGTTAATCCCCCAAAACCCCATGAAAAGCCTAAACAAATGCAGAATTTTACTGTCAATGTGATTGACCATGGAAGTGGCTCACCCCGGGGTGAGCCCGGGGAGCAAGGGTACCCGAGGATGACGCCTGAACAATTTCGGTTCAACAGAATGGTGGATCACATGCGTCGGCGGATGTCCCGGCTCCACCAAAGATGCTTACGTCTGGCAGATGATGTTTTGTTAACTACACTTAGCATACCGTCTATCTTGAGGGGGCGATTTCCAGAAGACAATTACTCCTCAAGCAGTGCAACACCTTCATACTCTCCCCCTCCTTGCAGTACATCTAGCAGTAATGCCCGGCCAGAGTACCCTCCTGCAAGGAGTGGTCGCAAAAGAAAAGCAATTAGCCCGTGTGTCGAGAGATACGAGGCAAAAGTCTAGCGCCTACCAAGCCAACGGGAATTAGATCATCCCGCGCCAGTGTCCCCCCAGGCAAATGTTCCTAGGCCCGCAAACAACCATTCATTCCCCAAGCATATGACCCGGCACCTCTTTGACATATGTGTTCGGGAGGGGCTTATTATGCCTATGAGGCCATCAGGTGAGGTCGCAGGACCTAGTGGCTCAAGGCCACACAGATATTGCGCTTATCATCAAATACATGGCCATATAACTGAAGATTGTCAAGCCTTAAGGCACCATATTGAAGAGTTGATGCGAAGGGGAGTGATCACCATCAGAATTGGTACACTTGATCACTCACACCCGCCCCGAGGGCCAGTGACGCATCATCAAGCAAATGTGATCCACGTCCAAAGTGACGAAAAGAACTGCAATGGCAAAGGGAAGCAACCACAGGATGTTAGAGAAAGTTCAGGACACCCAGTACGCTATGCAATTTACCAAACTTTGCCTGATGAAGTGGTGGCCCGGAACATCGAGTTCATGGAAGAACGTGCGAAGAGGCTCATGGAAGAACGTGCGAAGAGTCACGTGAGCCAGCACGAAGTTGCCCAAGTCGAAGAGGATGAAGGCTCGTGGACCATGGTCCAGCCCCGGAAGGAGAGGACGACCTGCCCACGTCAAAAATTTCCAAAAGTTGAAAAGGTCCCCCAGAAGAAAAAGATCTCCCCGGTCATCGCCCTTCCCCCTCCAACTTCTCAGAAAATGGCAGCTAGCACCGCCATTGAGAAAAGGCAGATTAGAAACAAAAAGAAGGCAGATAAGAGAAAAGAAAGACGACGGGCTGAAGCCCTCCTAGTCGGAACGATGATTCATGAGCGCAAAACTCCACTCCAGAAGCTTCAAATGTTGATAGATGAAATGGAGGAACCTGAACCTAGAATACCCGCGGGCCCCGCCCCTTTGCATGCATATGTCCCATGGGAAGAACTGGAAGCCAAGGCACGCACGAAGCAGTGGCTTCATGATTTAAGAAATAGGATGGAAAGAGATGATTCCCTTTCGGTAATTGATGAAACTCCGAATTTTTGGGATAGCGCACTTCTTGACACTGAAAGAACAACCACAGTACATGACATAATCCACAGAATGGAGAATTTGACATGCAATATGGTGGGTATTCCCCCACCCGATGAGCTATATTCAGAACAACATACGATGAGAAGGAATGGTCGGGGCCGTCGAGGGAGAGGTGGTGGCCGTCGCACATCAGCCAAAACAAATGACAATATAATCTACTTCAGAGGAGAAAATCCAAGGCCGGTACCCCCGCCACAAGTAAAACAACCACCCAAAGGGGTGGTACATTTTTCCCTATCATATGATGAAGAGGAAGGGTTTGATGCCTCGGCAATGGTGCCGATCATGGTACAGCTCGCGCCAGAAGTACCCCAGTAGGATTTACCCTTGGAAGAGGAAGAAACCCTAGCTGATTTGTTCGGCGACCGCTTGCGAGCGGTTAAGTCGCAAGAAAAAGATAAGGCTCAGCCTGAAAATGAAACCAACATGTCGCCACAGGAAGAAGAGGCCAAGAAGGGCGTAGGGATTTTGCCTCCCATTAAAGATGCCAAACAAAGGGCTGATAGAAAAGTACTTCACCATATGAAAAGATTCCCTGTCTCCTTAAGCATATGGGAGGAAATTTCCCTAAGCAAAGAATTGAGAGAAACCCTTGTGTCCGTACTTCAAGATCCAGAAGCATACGAGACACATGCTGCAGAATTACAAAGGTGTGAAGCCTACAAGGCATCAGTCACTTTCACGGATGAAGACATGTTGTTATCCTCCACTTTCCATAATCGACCTTTGTACATGAAAGGACATTTGAACGGGCATGAAGTCAGTCGGATATTGATAGATCCAGGGGCTTCTGTTAATTTGCTGCCCCTTAAGACCTTTAAAGCCTTATATTTGATGCCGCACTTGCAGAAAGTCGCAGGTGTGAAGATATCAGGTTTCAACCAAGATTTTGAGCAGGCATTGGGCAAAGTCGAAGTTGAAATGGCATTGGATGATTTCAAGACAAACGTCACATTCTATGTGATCGAAGCTGATACAACCTATAAAGCCCTTCTAGGCCGCCCTTGGCTACATGAGAATCGAGTTGTTCCATCAACTCTTCATCAATGCATCAAGTTTTCCCAGAATGGGAAACAACACAGGCTATATGCCGATTGCTCTCCATTTGAAGTATGCGAATGCCACTTAGCAGATGCCGAATTGTACTTCGAGGCTGGGGCATCCACGTCATCTACAGATAAAGGAAAGCAGAAGGTTAGTGAGATAGAAGAGGAAGAAGAATTTGAAATAATGGTGGACGAAGCCAAAGCTAGGATTAGGGGTGTCAATGGGCCGGGCCGAGCCCGGCCCGAGGTTGGCCTGCTTAGGGCCCGGTCCAAAATATATTGGCCCGGCCCAACCCGGCCCGCAAAAATTATTGACTTGGCCCGACCCGGCCCGGCCCGGCCTAACTATATATTTTATAAATAAATATTTATTAAATATGATAAATTTAATTATTTAAGATAACATTATAAAATTAATAATAATTTAATTAAAATATATTTTTAATAAGTAAAAATGATATTTTTGACATAAAAATTTGAAAGTTATTTGGACCATTTTAGCCCGCGTCGGCCCGCTTCGGCCCGTATGTCGGCCCGACTAAAGCCCGCAGGCCAAAATGTTTGGCCCGTCAAATGACCCACAGCAGGCCCGGCCCGCGAACCTGTGGGCCGGCCCGGCCCATTGCCACCCCTAGCTAGGATACATCGCCTCATGATCCAACCACAACCTCCACCGCAACATATGAAAGGGCCAAAGCGCCGAATGGTCAAGTTTGGAGCAAATTCTATCACTAAGGCCGTGAATGCGAGCATATGCATGCCCCCTGAGGTCATGTGGATGGTAGTCGAGCAGGAAGAACATACAGTGGGAAGACTTGACACTTTTATCGTCCCTTTTCATGATGGTCACCTCTTGGTGTATTACAAAAGTGATTGGGTCCCTAAGTGTGCCCCGAAGGATGACTTTGGTTGGCCGGAACAAGATCAACACATGGAAGTAACTCTCTCGACATATGAAAAGATGTCCCAAACCATTAAACATTTGTGTCACAAACTCCAAGTTCCACATTGCTGCCACCATGAAGAGGTACGCAGATTTGAACGAACATGGTACCCTACTGGTGAAGATACCCAAGCCCAAAGAGGGCACCGTGGCTTGGGATATGATCCCGAGGCCTCATATGATGCAGATTTTATTGTCCAGGTGGTTCAGGTTCAGATTGATGAGCCTCAACCTTCCGAAAATCTCGAGGTGCACCCTCCGATTGAAGACGGAAATGGGTATGATGCCCAACAAGGCCAGCCAAGTGTTGACCCTGATATAGTTGACTTATCTCCTACAGCTACGCCCCTTCCACTGCAAATGCCGAGTGAAGCCGATATGGTGGGAAGGGAAGAAGAAGAACTTGCTGATGCCCAACCTGCTCCCGAGGAAATTGAAGACGGGGGGCAGGCCACAGTGGACGACTTGGTTGAGATAGACTTGGGTACCCCAGAAGACCCAAGGCCTATTTTTGTCAGTGCACTCCTAAGTGAGGAAGAAAGAACCCAATACAAAATGTTATTATCCGAGTTTAAAGAATGCTTTGCATGGACATATAGTGAAATGCCAGGGTTGGAGTCTTCGGTGGCTGTACATAAACTCGCCATACTTCCAACAGTCAAACCTGTAAAGCAAGCCCAAAGAAGGATGCGGCCTGACCTTGAAATCCAAGTCAATGCTGAGGTCGATAAGTTGCTAGAAGTGGACTTCATCGAGCCATGTATGTATCCGATTTGGCTTGCCAACATAGTCCCTGTTAGAAAAAAGAATGGTCAAATTCGTGTTTGTATCGACTACCAGGACCTGAACCGGGCATGTCCCAAAGACGATTTTCCTCTTCCAATTCCAGAAACAATGATAGATGGCACCATTGGATGTGAAACATTTTTCTTTATGGATGGCTCGTCAGGATACAACCAAATTTTGATGGCAGAAGAAGATAAAGTCAACACGGTGTTCCGAACACCTAAAGGGGTGTTTAACTACAAAAGAATGCCGTTCGGTTTAAAAAATGCTGGGGCAACTTATCAACGTGCCATGACCAAGATATTCAATGAAATGTTGCATGATCCGGTGGAATGTTATGTGGATGACTTGGTCATAAAGACAGGATGCCGAGAAAACCATGTCCGAGATTTAAGGAAGGTTTTTGAGCGGTTCAAGCAATACAAACTCAAAATGAATCCCATGAAATGCGCCTTTGGCATATCGAGTGGAAAGTTTCTCGGCTTTGTGGTCAGATATAGGGGGATTGAGATTGACTCTGATAAAATTAAAGCCATTAGGGAATTGCCACCCCCAAGGAACATCAAAGAACTGAGGTCCCTCCAAGGAAGATTGGCGTATATACGCCGGTTTATTTCAAATTTATCGGGAAGGTGTCACCCATTCTCCCGATTGGCTAAGAAAGGAGCTCCGTTTGTCTGGGATCAAGCTTGCCAAAGAGCCCTTGATGAAATCAAAGACTATCTCCTCAGCCCGCCAGTGCTGGGGGCACCTATCAAAGGAAAACCGCTCATATTGTACATAGCCGCCTTAGATGCATCCCTGGGGGCATTGCTGGCACAAATAAATGAAGAAGGTACAGAACAACCCTTGTATTACTTGAGCAGACGGCTGGTTGGGCCAGAACATCGGTACTCTCCAATGGAAAAAATGTGCTTGGCACTTGTGTTTGCAGCTAAAAAGCTAAGGCACTACATGTTGTCACATGAAGTTCAACTTATATCCAAGTTTGACCCGCTTAAATACATGCTAAAGCAGTCGGTCCTGGCCGGCCGATTGGGCAAATGGGCCCTCATATTAATGGAATTTGACATAAAATATATGCCTCAAAATGCGATTAAAGGACAAGGAATGACAGAATTTTTGGCAGCTCATCCAGTACCCGAGGATTCTCCACTCAACCTTATGTTGCCAGATGAAGAAACGTTGAGGGAAAATGAAGCATACAATGTGCAAGAAACCCAAATTAAATGTTGGTAGCTCTATTTCGATGGGGCGGCAAGTGCTGAAAAGTTACCCAATGGGAAGTTCAGATACCGAGCAGGTGCGGGGATAGTGTTCCTCTCCCCAGAAAAGGGAGTTTTACATAATTCGTATGCCTTGCCCGAGTCATTGACTAACAATGAAGCTGAATACGAGGCACTCATTGTCGGGCTGCAGCTTGCTCTCGAAATGGGTATCAAATGCCTGGAAGTGTTTGGCGACTCCATGTTGGTGGTCCAACAGATGGCAGGTGTGTTTGAGGTGCGGAAAGAAGAGCTTGTGGCCTATCACTCTGCAGCTAGAAGGCTGAGCGAGAAGTTCTACATCTTTAGTATACACCATGTCAAGCGAAGTCGGAACTCCCAAGCGGATGCGCTTGACAAATTAGCATCCGCGATAAGGCTACCGCCAGAGGGTGTGATAGAAATCACTATCAAACAAAGAAAACTCCTCCCCAGCTCCCTTGAAGCCGATGATGAACAAGCGACCTGGGAAGTGACCATGGCCGACCAGATTGAAGACCCCTTAAGCAATGATGATGATTGGAGGCTTCCCCTCATAAATATAAAGAATGGTATCTTGCCTGATAACCGAGCCGAGCGTGTCCGATTATTGCGGAGAGCCGCTTCGTATCAGTTGATAGAAGGAGAATTATACCGCCTCATCCCCGAAAAGGATAAAGCGATTTTGTCAAGATGTCTTTCAAACAAAGAAGCCTACCGAATCATGAGTGAGGTCCACAGAGGACTATGTGGAGCCCACCAAGCAGGTCCAAAGATGAAGATAACCATCAAGTTGAAAGGGTTTTATTGGCCGACTATGTTCGAGGACTGCGACAAGTTCGCCAAATCATGCCATGAATGTCAGGCGTTTGTTCCTTTACCGAGACGCCCCCCAATCCAGCTACACCCCACAACCCCGACATGGCCGTTCGCCGAGTGGGGTATGGACATAGTCGGTCCCTTGAAGCCATCAGCCAGGGGTTGCAAGTTCATACTTGCCGCAACGGATTACTTTTCCAGATGGGCTGAAGAAATACCGGCACGAGAAGTCACGGGTGAAGTCGTGGCATGGTTCATCTGAAACAATATCATCTTTCGTTATGGAGTTCCTAGCCGAATCATCTCTGATAACGGCACTCCATTCAAGAACTAGACAGTATACAAAATGGCGGCCAAATTCAACATAGATTGGAGGACATCCACCGTGTACAACCCTCAAGCTAATGGCTTGGCAGAAGCCTTTAACAAAACCTTGTGCAAATTGTTGGTAAAAGTTGTTGGCAGCAAAAGAAAAGATTGGGATCAGAAACTATATGAAGCACTGTGGGCATACCGCACTGTCTATAAGACACCAACAGGATGCTCCCCGTTTTCCCTAGTATATGGAACTGAGGCTGTGGTCCCAGTCGAAATCGAGCTAGCATCATATAGGGTGGCAGTCCACCATGGGGTCCCCACGGATGAGCCGGATGAAGTGGAAAGACGGCTCCCCGAGCTCAGTAAGCTGGAAGAAGAAAGGTTGAAAGCATATGAACACTTGAAGGTTTATCAAGCCAGGTGTCGACTCCGAAAACGGGTCCCGGATCGGCACCTCAAGATAAGGTGAAAGATGGAATAGGGAAAAAGGAGAGTGAATCGAAAAACACTCGGAAAGCGGTAAAATGTCCTCACCTCGGTCCCACACTCACATTGATCCCCGAACTTTCATCTCACGACGTCGCTCGAGCACCGGAGATGGTTCGGGTCATGTGGGAGGAGAGTGAGGAGGAGATGAACTTATAACATGATAAGAGAAATTGTGGTCGCCAGGAGACGTGGGCTCCGCTTTATGGAATGAAAATAGAAAGAAAGTTGAATTTGACCGTGTACCTTAGCGTGGGAGAAAGTGTGTGCGGGTTCAACCTTCTTCTTCTTCGGTCGGCCGATGAAGAAGAGTCCAACCAATGCTAGCTTGATGTATTTGTGCAACTAGAAGACAATAAGACAAGAAAACAAGTGAAGAAGGATTAGAACTGAGTGAAGTGTAGTAACTTGTAAATACAATAACATAAACGACAATTGGAAACAAACTCACCGGATTCGGGGTTAGCCCTAACCCCTTTTTTTTTGTTTTTTTATGATGTATGAAATGATGCAAGATTGAATAAAAATGATGCTTAAATATGAACTAAATGATTTGAATGAAGAAAAAAGAATATAAATGGTTAAAGACAACACAACCCAGGCAAAGTGGCAACCGGGTTGGACAGATTTAATGTAAACTGCGCGGCTCTGATGCAGAGACTGTAGAAGACAGCACCGATGTAAGAATCAAGTGAAATTTATTTCAAAATAAAGATAACTCACTGAGGGTGGTTTTATATGAATACAAGTTTGCCTGAATATTATGATAAGTAATCTGAATTTACCTGATAAGCTAGATCTTGGGCAGTGAAGTTCTGGAAACTCCCAGCACAATGTCGATGTGGGACATGCTATGGACACCACAGATATCCAAATTGAATAATTACTGTTGGAGATAAAAGATAACTCACCGGGTAACAATTTCTATGAAGGATGAATAGGTTTAATCCACCATTAAATGTACTGAAATTGACAGAGAAAATGATGACTTAGAAGAGAAGACTTCGGATCAGTCTGTGCAGCGCCGGTGTTGAAGCCATAAAAAGCAGAAGAAATGTCAGAATTGATCTCTGTTTGTTGGATATGAAATATATCTTGATGAACCACACTTAGTATGAAGGAATTCAGGCCATAAAATGACTATAAATATCTTTAGAAGCCGATGATCAGCAGTGCAGCACGTTGGAGCATAGACCGGCTTCTTCTTCACTTTGGAATGATCTCCGGGCACCGGGACGAAGATAGAACTATTTGGGGAGATTGAGAAGAGCCTAGGGTGTCTGGAGGACGAAGAGAGAAGTGCTGGAGGATGGGGATGCCCTTCTTAGGTCGTTCATATGAGTCTCCCTTTATAGGGGATGAAAACCAGGTCAAAAAATAGCAAGTTTTGATACATCCGACCATAGGTTAGATTTCCTCCATTTAATGTTGCTTATTTTCATCATGAGGCATATAGAAACTTACCCAAATGATTGAGAGAGATTGTAAACCGTGTATCACCTTCCCCATGCTCAAAATATGTCTCCACTTGAAGAGGAAACAAATCTGGTCCAAAAATGGAAAGTCTTGATATACAAGACAACAAGTTGGATTGCCATCATTTGATGATGCTAATTTCGACCATGAAGCTTACAGATGCTATAAAGAGTGATATGGAGGATGAAAAATGAAGGTAAGGTCGTGAATTGATCAGATATGTGCCCAATGGGCTGGGCTTGCATGCAATTGGGCTTGATCGGTGCTGCGTGCGGACAGAACTGCGCATCTGACTTCTAAAAGGTGCTGCGGACAAATGGGAGATCAGAATTGAATGCCGTTTGTTGCATTGAAAATAGGACTCAGAGGAAAAGATTATTGATGTTGAGGACTTCTTCATTGTATGTTCACATAATCCTGTGAAAAATTTTCAAGTAGATGATATGCTGGGAAAAGCATAATCTGGCACACCACCAAGAGTCTCTTGTTCGGCAAACACGGATTTGATTAGAAATTATAAAATCATCCTCATATTTCCAATAAGCACCTCATCTCATCCAAAAGGGTGGTTCATCATGATTTTGATGGTCTAAAAGAGATGTTGCCAATGGAATAATGGTTTAAGCTCTAAATAAGGCCAAATTGGCGTGTCTACAGCTTGCCTCACCTTGATGTCGGCTTTGCAAGGGAATGGCATGTAGCGTAGCAGAGTGAAATGTAGAGGAATGTAGAGAAGCTAAATGAGTTGTAACGGAATGCAGCGGAGCGAAATAGAGATGGACTGAAAAGGTGGCATCAAGGTGTAGATATAGACACGCCCATTGACCAAATTCGATGAAGAGAATCTTTTCAAGTTCCTTAGGTTACTACCACATTTCATCAAGTCTTCCTATGTTCAATTGGTAAGAGATGTGCCACAGGCATGAGAGAATAATAGCCAACCCCCAACGCGGTAGGGAGTCCCCGAAACATGGGTTCGTAGGTTCATCATCAGCCGGTAACCCGATCTTTGCGGTGTTCCTGTACTGTGATGGGCTAAAGTTTAAAAAGAGATTTGTTTTGAAAAAGTAAAAGAATACCAATCGAGCACATTCAAGCTCTTAGATTCATTTAAGTCTTCCATGAGAAAAGATTCAATTCGGAATGGAATGATCTCAAATTCCGAAAGGTAAATGTTAAAGCACAGACCGTGAAGATAATGACGGTGCAAGTTCTGATCAAATAGAAGGTCCTTGGTGGGATGAATTGGCTGCCATGGTGGGATGAATAGCAAAGAAGTTGCAATGGCCACAATGGGGATAGAAATAAAAGATTTGAAGGCACAAGGTGATTACCGAACATGGTGGGATTAACAGACATGGTGGGATATTAGAAAGGTTGGTGGGACTAGAAAACACGATGGGATTAGAAAACACAGTGGGATTCAGAATGATCGGGATTCAGAATGATCAGAATTATGATACAAGAGGGTGAGAAGGTGAAGATTAGGAAATGTTGTATGCAATGATAATGAAAAATGCAATGCAACTAATACTATATGATGCATGATGGGCTCAAGAAAACAAAAACAAAACTTGTCTAACAATTAGTTGAAGATATAGATTATCTATGAGGTCAAGATACCCATTCAGGAACTATCGTCCCTCATAGTACAACTTTGGCTTATCCGTGAGCACAAAGAATGACTCGACCATCGTGGATTTTGATGAAGGGGATCTCGGGCCCGGTCTTCTTTGCATTCACGGTCTTCAACATCAATGCATAAAATAAATAGTAATGCACCTAATATATGCTAAGAAAGGAAATGATAACGGTGAGTTTGCGGTATGATGACATGCATTCTCACAAAAGAGTTCATGTGTCCTAATGAGGACACGGAACTAAAGCTTCTCGGCAAAGTTGAGGCCGAGGTAATGATGACACCTCCTCCCGAGAATCCTCGGGGGAGGGAAGTGGCGAGCATCGCTCGCAAAGGTTTCTCGGCAAAATTAAGGCCGAGGTTATGGTGACACCTCCTCCTAAGAATCCTCAGGGGAGGGAAGTGGCGAGTGTCGCCTTATTGAAATCTTGAAAATGCTCCTCGACGAAGTTGAGGTCGAGGTCATGGTGGCACCTCCTCCTAAGAATCCTTGGGGAGGGAAGTGGCGAGCTTCGCCTTGTTTGTGAAGTTCTCCTCATTTGTTCTTCGTGCCTGAAACACTAGAAAAAGGAGATTAGAATGCCAATATGGCCTATCCCCCTTGCAAGTTGCAATATGCCTTGACCTTTGTCAAGGGTGTAAAGTTTTTCTTGTGCCTGAAACACTTAGTAGGAAGAGATTAGAACAACAATGCGGCTTATCCCCCTTGCAAGTTGTAGTATGCCTTGACCTTTGTCAAGGGGTAATAGCCTTCTTAAGGGTGTAAAAATCAAGAAGCAAATATGCAA
The DNA here is from genome assembly GCA_036172225.1 of Cryptocoryne crispatula var. balansae. Taxonomy (NCBI): domain Eukaryota; kingdom Viridiplantae; phylum Streptophyta; class Magnoliopsida; order Alismatales; family Araceae; genus Cryptocoryne; species Cryptocoryne crispatula. The sequence continues at coordinate 20,217,853 of CM069923.1, read as the reverse complement.
TGAAGAATTTGAAATATGAGAGATAGAAAGTAAATATGAATGTAAAGACGAAAATCCAAACCAAGCATGTTGAAATATTTTTTAAAAAAAAAATTGTTGGAATTTGAAAAGAAGTTTTGTTAAAAGATTAAAATTTTTGAGATTTTGAAAATATTCAGTTTTTTTGAGTTTTTGAAAATATTTAATTTTTTTGGAGTTTTTGAAAATATTCAAACTTTTTTTTGTAGTTTTTTTTTTGAAAATATTTTTTTGGGGAGAGAAAAATCAGTATTGACACAAGTTCTCATCACTTGGTTATTTTTTTCTAGGTTCGTTGGTAGACATCATATGCAAAATGGGGTTCCTTACCCAAAATCTTTCCGACCTTCAACCTTTGATCGGCTAGAGTTTAACTTTGATTTCGTTGGTTCACCCACACCTTGGGGGTAAGAATGAAGAATTGAGGGAAAGTCCTTGATAGTCTTTGGAGATGTCGAGAGGGATTTCTCTACTCGCACCCAATTGCCCGTTGGGGTTCGGCCTCTTCGGGTCTTTTCTTCTTTATTGAAAAACCTATTTTTGTGGCACACATTTGGACAGGTGCTTTGACCTGTGGGGTCATTGCCCATCTTTTGGTGCATTTTTTCATTTTCTGCATTTTTGGGTAATCATTCAGACAGGCCCATATTTGTTTAAACCTGTGGGGTTCATTGCCCATCTTTTGGCACCCTTTTTTTTATTTGAGAAGTTGGACCTTCTGAGACGGCCTCCTACTAGGGCGGCGGATGCTTTCGATACTCTCCCCCTCTAGTCCCCTTTGCCTATCTTGGACCGAACAGAAGAGAATATGGCGAGGGTTTTCCTTCCATTTCTAAGCCTTGCCTAGCTTCTCTCGGGTGTCAAGTCATCCAGATTCTGGGATCAGGACGTGTTGTGTGTGTAGAATGGTATCTACCCTCGACTCCTAGACAACAACCTAGAACATATTGACTTAAGTCATACTGGTAGTTCTCTCCATTTTTGAGGTAGATTACATTCCATGGGCGAATCATTTGAAAACATGCCTTGCATTGTAAAGAATTCATTAGGATAAAACAAAAGGTAGTTATCATCAATCATAAATTTCTCTCAAGTAAGATTGTCATGTGAGATTAAAAATTATTTTAAAAAAATATTGCCTTACGGATGACATAATGATGATGAATGCAATTTCATGTAATACCTGAGAGAAGGAGAAGTTCATTGTTGATGACAGCTTTGCTTGTGCTTGACTTGCCATGCCTGCCATGCCTTGCCTTGCCTTTCCTTGCCCAACTGCTTCCACTTTGATATGCTCCATATCGCATTGGATTGAAGATTCAGAGTCATAGGATGAAGTGAAAGATGTGGAGGATCTGATTTAGCATGGCGGAGTCAAAATTAATGATGTAAAAGGCAAAGATTGTGGTATCACCCAGGAAATTTCTCTACCCTTGATTTTTTGAAAATAAAATTTGGAAAAGAAAAGAAAAGTGAATTAAAGTGGATTCTTGGGCCCATGAGTTGATAGTGGGATTGCACGCCCGGGAAGGGTTGGAATCAAGGGGCATGTGGGCCCAAGAGTTGAATGTGAGCTAGAGGGCCCAATTGATGTTGATGGGCTTGAGGGCCTAACTAGAGGTGATGGGCTCGAGGGCCTAACTAAAGGTGATGGGCTCGATGGCTTGATTGAAGGTTGAGCTCGAGGGACCCAACGAAAAGAATGGGCATGTGGACCCGATTTAGGTGATTGGAAGTATGATTGTGATTTGGAAGATTTGTGATGGGCTCGTGGGCACCATCGAAGAGTATGGGTGCACAAGCCCATAGTTGAAGTGGGGGCACAAGGGCCCGATTTCGAAGAAGTATGGGCACGCGGGCCCGATGGTGAAGAAATAGGGGCATACAGGCCTGAAGTTGAAGGAGTGTAGGCACGTGTGCCCGAGTTTGTTGGAAGGTGGGCACGTGGGCCCGATTTAGAAGAAATTTGGGCACATGGGCCCGATTGTAGAAAAACATGGGCATGTGAGCCCGGTTGAGGTGAATTGCGGGCACGTGGGCCCGATTTAAGGGCACATGGGCCCGATTGGGGAGAATTATGGGCATGTGGGCCCGATGGAAGGAAAGGGGCACGTAAGCCCAGTTGAAGGAAAGGGGCATGTAAGCCCGATTGATTAAAAGGGGCACATGGGCCCGGTTGAAGAAAAGGGGCATAAGAGCCCGGTTGATTAAAAGGGGCACATGGGCCCGGTTGGATAAAGGGGGCACGTGGGCCCGGCTGATGGAAAGGGGCACATGGGCCCAGTTGATGAAAAGGGGCATAAGTGCCTAATTGTAGAAGAGGGGCATGAGGGCCCAGTTGAGTAGGATAAAATGTGGGCCGTGGCCCTAAGATTGACATATTTTGGATCCATGGGCCTGATTGATGGTTGTAAGAAGGATAAAGAAAGGGAAGTGGCCCTAAGATTGAGGAATTGTGGGCCCATGGGCCCGATCGTTGATGTGGAGGAGAATAAAGAAAGGGTCGTGGCCCTAAGATTGATTGATCATGGGCCCATGGGCCGGATTGTTGCCTAGGAAAAGAATGGGGTAAGGGTCGTGGCCCTAAGATTGATGTTAAGGGATTTACCTTCCTAGTTGGAGGAGGTCCCAGTATCCCCTTGCTAAGGTCTACATCCTTCAGGAGGCTTGTCGATTCATTCCCTATTTTATGGACCAATTCGGTCTCTTTACTTCCCAGTTCAGGGGTCAATTCAATCTGACCATCTTCATTGATCAATTCCAATGATGGTAACAGTTTATCAATGCCTAACAAATCCTTGCCTAGTCCATCATTGGATTGACAATCAACTAAGTTTATGATTCCTTCGTCTAAGCTCCCTATAGTAGGCTTCTCCTCAGGATGTTCTATAGAAGAGGGCATGCTTAGTCTAGGGGATTCCAAAAAGGTAGAAGGGTTTGGTTCGACCTCCCCTACTAGATGACTTTGATCTTGATGAGAAGCTGATTCTTCTGCCATGGCAGGAGCACAAATGGTTGGAGTTATTAATTCCTCTGCAAGGGCAGGAGCTTGAAGGGTCGAAGTGTCTGAATCTTCTACTACAGTAGGAGCGAGAATAGTATGAGTGATTGGTTCCTTTGTTGGGGCAAGAGTAATAGAAGAAATGATTGGTTGTTGTGCAACCAACTGAGGAGGATCCCTATGTGGTGGGATTGGTTGAGAAGCCGGGGTTTGCTCGATCAGCTTAGGATGATTGGTTTTGATTGGCCGAGGGACCATTGGTGAAGTGGGTTGAGGGGCCAAGGCTTGCGTGGCTAGCTGAGGGGTTGTTGTGGAAATAGGCTGAGAAGCCAATGGTCGGATGATTGGCCGATGGACCTTAAGAAATGTTGGTGGAGTTGAAGGTTGGGGAGCCGGTTGAAGTAATGGAGTATTCGCACAAGCAACAGGAGGAGCTTTATTAAGCATGGTTGGTTGTGCCATTGACATGGGTTGCGTGGGGCCGAGGTTGGGGCATCGGTGGCCTAATCAATCGGCATCGAGGAGTTGGCCAATGATGATGATCCGGATGGGGTTGGGGAGGGCTCCTAGGTTGGTTCATAGCATCAATGCTCCTCTCAAGCCTCGGGCCTCAATTCATCAGAATATTGTATTAATTTCACATCTTCTTTTGCTTCCCCAATTATTGAATAGCCTGGCCCATATCGTTTCAAGAATTTGGCCTTGACAATTTCGAAATCCCATATCTCTACTTCGTTCAATGAAAAAAACCAATCTAGTGCTACACCCTCTAAAGATCTCCTAAAAAGAAAGGCAAGGGTCTTTCTATCATTATGCCATCGAGATGATTTGCTCAGGAAATCATTGACATGGATGAAGGGATCACCTGAGCCATTTTAGCGATGGTAGGTTGGCATTTGTGATGGGGGGATGTAGATAGTATAGAGGGGAAATTCGACGATTTCTTTATCCTTGGCAACAGGTGGGGAGGAATTCCCCAGGGGGTGTGCATGTGGCACCTGGATGGGAGGGTGATGGGTTGGTGTGCAAGCTGAAGAATGACCCACAATGGAGTGAGTAGGTGAAGTAACATGGCAGGACTGCCCAGGTGGGGTTGTGGTAAGAGGTTGAACTGCCGATTGGGGAGGTGAGGCAGCTCGGTTGACTTTGGCTGCACCATGATTAATAGGCATCTTGCCCTTCACTATAGATTGTATGAATGACAAGGTATTGGGATCAAGATGAAAAGATAGATCCTTAAGAGCCTGTTCTATACTAAATGAAGCGGACTGATGGGCATCCCCTTGCACTTTAGGTTCCATAGCAGCATTGACATGGCTCTCGGGTTGTTGTTGGAGCTTGTAGAGACCTTCCCCGTACTCTTGTTGCTTGTAGTAGTCCGACATATTGACGTGTCTTTCGGACCTTAGCATCATGGGCATCATGTCAATCTTTCTAGAAAGATGGTTAGAAAAGAGAGCAATCAAAGCACACAATTGAAGATATTTTTTATGTTTTGTTTTGTTTGATTTTTTTTGTTTTAATTTGGTTGTTTGGAAAACAAGTTGAACACAAAATTAAAGGGATTTTTTTTGTTTTAGGTGTTTTGAAAAAAAATTTGGTTGTTTTTTAATTGTTGTGAGCAAGCAAGTTATGCAAACAAGTTTTTAAAATGACTACTCGACAATTTTTGGGTTGAAACCTTAGATTAGATAGATTGTTAACAATTGTTCACTCAAGTAGGTATGGTTCCTATTGCTTCAATCTTCAAGACCTAAGGTTGTCACTCAATCACCACGAGTAGGTACTTGGGTTCTTCGGGTTTTGGGAAAGTGGTACAACCGGCCCAATCGTGCAGAGAGGAATACTCCACGGATGGGGACTTACGGAGGTCTTGATGGAAACAACCAAATAAACTAGGAAGGAATATCCCAGAAGAGAGGTTAGAATCCACCAAGAAGGTGTGTGGAGGGTGAGGGTGTGTTGGGAGAGAGAGCCCCCGCCTCGAATGCCCTATGGATCGGAACAAGTCCGGTACCCGATGCAAAAAAGCTAATGCAAAAGTAAAAATGGAGGGTAAGAGGAGAAGAAGCAATCAATGTGCAAAAACATGAAATGAAATGAAGTGAATAGAGCATGCGATATGCAAACAAGACAAGCAATCATGCAACAAAACAATCAATCTAGTGACTAGAATTGAATTAGAAAGAAACTAGTTGCACAACCAAATCAAGCTAGCACGGTTAAAGACATTGGTTGTCCCACCGTGGTCGCCAAAAAGCTGTCGACTCCGAAAACGGGTCCCGGATCGGCACCTCAAGATAAGGTGAAAGATGGAATAGGGAAAAAGGAGAGTGAATCGAAAAACACTCGGAAAGCGGTAAAATGTCCTCACCTCGGTCCCACACTCACATTGATCCCCGAACTTTCATCTCACGGCGTCGCTCGAGCACCGGAGATGGTTCGGGTCATGTGGGAGGAGAGTGAGGAGGAGATGAACTTATAACATGATAAGAGAAATTGTGGTCGCCAGGAGTCGTGGGCTCCGCTTTATGGAATGAAAATAGAAAGAAAGTTGAATTTGACCGTGTACCTTAGCGTGGGAGAAAGTGTGTGCGGGTTCAACCTTCTTCTTCTTCGGTCGGCCGATGAAGAAGAGTCCAACCAATGCTAGCTTGATGTATTTGTGCAACTAGAAGACAATAAGACAAGAAAACAAGTGAAGAAGGATTAGAACTGAGTGAAGTGTAGTAACTTGTAAATACAATAACATAAACGACAATTGGAAACAAACTCACCGGATTCGGGGTTAGCCCTAACCCCTTTTTTTTGTTTTTTTATGATGTATGAAATGATGCAAGATTGAATAAAAATGATGCTTAAATATGAACTAAATGATTTGAATGAAGAAAAAAGAATATAAATGGTTAAAGACAACACAACCCAGGCAAAGTGGCAACCGGGTTGGACAGATTTAATGTAAACTGCGCGGCTCTGATGCAGAGACCGTAGAAGACAGCACCGATGTAAGAATCAAGTGAAATTTATTTCAAAATAAAGATAACTCACCGAGGGTGGTTTTATATGAATACAAGTTTGCCTGAATATTATGATAAATAATCTGAATTTACCTGATAAGCTGGATCTTGGGCAGTGAAGTTCTGGAAACTCCCAGCACAATGTCGATGTAGGACATGCTATGGGCACCACAGATATCCAAATTGAATAATTACTGTTTGAGATAAAAGATAACTCACCGGGTAACAATTTCTTTGAAGGATGAATAGGTTTAATCCACCATTAAATGTACTGAAATTGACAGAGAAAATGATGACTTAGAAGAGAAGACTTCGGATCAGTCTGTGCAGCGCCGGTGTTGAAGCCATAAAAAGCAGAGGAAATGTCAGAATTGATCTCTGTTTGTTGGATATGAAATATATCTTGATGAACCACACTTAGTATGAAGGAATTCAGGCCATAAAATGACTATAAATATATGTAGAAGCCGATGATCAGCAGTGCAGCACGTTGGAGCATAGACCGGCTTCTTCTTCACTTTGGGATGATCTCCGGGCACCGGGACGAAGATAGAACTATTTGGGGAGATTGAGAAGAGCCTAGGGTGTCTGGAGGACGAAGAGAGAAGTGCTGGAGGATGGGGATGCCCTTCTTAGGTCGTTCATATGAGTCTCCCTTTATAGGGGATGAAAACCAGGTCAAAAAATAGCAAGTTTTGATACATCCGACCATAGGTTGGATTTCCTCCATTTAATGTTGCTTATTTTCATCATGAGGCATATATAAACTTACCCAAATGATTGAGAGAGATTGTAAACCGTGGATCACCTTCCCCATGCTCAAAATATGTCTCCACTTGAAGAGGAAACAAATCTGGTCCAAAAATGGAAAGCCTTGATATACAAGACAACAAGTTGAATTGCCATCATTTGATGATGCTAATTTCGACCATGAAGCTTCCAGATGCTATAAAAAGTGATATGGAGGATGAAAAATGAAGGTAAGGCCGTGAATTGATCAGATATGTGCCCAATGGGCTGGGCTTGCATGCAATTGGGCTTGATCGGTGCTGCGTGCGGACAGAACTGCGCATCTGACTTCTAAAAGGTGCTGCAGACAAATGGGAGATCAGAATTGAATGCCGTTTGTTGCATTGAAAATAGGACTCAGAGGAAAAGATTATTTATGTTGAGGACTTCTTTATTGTATGTCCACATAATCTTGTGAAAAATTTTCAAGTAGATGATATGCTGGGAAAACCATAATTTGGCACACCACCAAGAGTCTCTTGTTCGGCAAACACGGATTTGATTAGAAATTATAAAATCATCCTCATATTTCCAATAAGCACCTCATCTCATACAAAAGGGTGGTTCATCATGATTTTGATGGTCTAAAAGAGATGTTGCCAATGGAATAATGGTTTAAGCTCTAAATAAGGCCAAATTGGCGTGTCTACACCAGGATGTCGCGTGCATATGACAAGTTGGTCCGGGAAAGAATATTCAAGAAAGGCGACTTGGTGATGATCAAGCAAAGGGATGCCATGGCATCTCGGCCCAAAAATAAATTCGTCCCAAACTGGTGTGGTCCGTACATCATCGACCAAGTGTTCGAGGGAGGGGCCTACACAATGGTCGACAGCAAAGGGAATGTCCCATCCCCTCCGCTCAATGGGAAACACATCAAAAAGTACTATGCCCTAGAACATGAATTCCATGAGAATCGGCAGAAAAATTGAAGGTGACTTTGGGAGTAATGTTGAAACAAAAAAAGAGAGAAAGAAATAAAGTAGAAAAAAAAGAGGAAGAAGAAAGAAGAAAAAAAACAAAACAACAAAAAAAGAAGAAGAAGAAAAAAGAGAATAAAAAAAGAGAAAGAAAAAAAGAGAGAAAAAAAAGAATAAAAAAAGAAAGAAAAAAAAAGAGAAAAAAGAGAAGAGAACAAAAGAGAAAGAGAACAAAAAAAAGAACAAAAAAAATAAACAATAACAATCATCTGACCAGGCGAGCTTCTCTACCCGATAAGGTAGACGGGCGAGCTTCCCCCTAATTTTATTAGGGAGGGGGTCTGAGTTGCCAATGACGAAGACGTTTCCCATAAGGCTTATCTACCTAGTAGTAGACCTGCCGGGGATACCATATCTGAGGTGACGAGGAGGACCATCTCCCGCCCGTAAAATTTCTGGGAAAATCGCTTGCGCTACCTCGTTGGGTAAGTGTACAGAATTCCTGCCAAATGTGTGTGTATATATATATATATATGAAGGAGAGAAGAAAAAGAAAAAGGGCCGTCATGCCTGTCTACCCTCTTTCTTTTCCTAAATCCTTTCTTTTCTATCCATGTTCCCGTCCAAAGAGGGGGGGCCCAAGGCACCCCTCTTTTCTGTGCCCAGCTCCATTTTGGGGTCCCCGTGGATAAGATGTTCTTTTTTTAGCCCTTCGGGGGCTGATGGACTTGTCGCAAACTTGCCATAAGTCCTCCCCAAACCTGTCCACAAAACAGTCCTCTTTAACTCCCAAAATCAGCCCCACATTGAAATTATGTTCGGACATGTCGTGCTTCATATGTAGTCTCATGAGACACCCTGTTCATGTCCTAAATCATCCTAAAATAACACCTTGCTGGGCCACTTACACAAACCCTCAGACATTTCAAAGAAAAGAAAAAAAAACCAAAAAGCCCGGTTCGGAAGTTCCCCGGACAGACCCCGAACGGGGAGCCTGTTTTCACTTCAAACCAGGCCCCAACTTGCTTCCAGGCAGTCCCTTAAACGCCCCAATCCGGTTCAATTTTCTGGGTCAAATAAGGGCCGAGAGCTGCAAAACTTTCAAGGCCACCAGGGCTCAATTTTTGGTCAGAGCAAGCAAAACCTCCGGGGCCGTACCTCATCAAGAGAATCCAGGTCATCGGAGCCCCTTGTTGGTCAAAACCACTAGGGTAGACCCACGTTCGTGGAAAGGGCATGGCGCATGGCAAAACCAGACGTTCTTGTGTGACGTTCATGCATACGCAATAAGGGTATGACAAGCTAAAAAAGAAGAAGAAAGGGGTAGGAGGATGAACATGAGCACGCTGCTGGTGCTGTCACTCCGAGGAAGTCATAAAAGAATCGAAACGCCCTAGCTTCGTTAATTCTTAGTTAACTCTAAGAATTTAGATGAAGCCAGTAAGACAGATGATGTCGGTAAAATCGTTGAAGCCCAAAGCAGCATTTGCAAATTCACATTCGAAAGAATGAAAATAAAAAAAATCAAGCATGTTTTTGTGACATGTTTTTGTATGCGCGACCATGGCGCAATAAGCTGTCCTGTAGACAGAGAAAAAAGACGAAAAATAATTGAACCAGAACGTTGCAACCCCATCCATTTAGAGAGTCCAGAGGGTGCTGGTGGGGCGACGGAGATTCTCAACCCTGGCAGTAAGGGTTCACATCCAAGGGAGAATTTGTGCGCGACCAAACCCAGCATGAACGCATTCCGTTATCATACATGCGCAAACAAATCCTGCAAACAATCAGGATGCGACATGAAAAAGAGACGGCAGGTTGACAGCCGGGAGGTGAGCGTTATGAACTCTCAACTGTACGATCTGTTCGGCCACCCAGAACAGGTGGATTCCGGTCACGCATCCAGGGACATCCCTACCGGCCGATCTCTAGGCTGTGCGTACACTAATTTCAGCAGCCCCACGGGTGCAGTACGAGCTTTGGATGTGCTAAAAATTCGCTCCTCTTACTGACTAGTCCGTTCGGATAATGCATTCCAGCCGTGACCCTAATACCCAAAAAAGTGGTGCTGCCAACGCGTTCGTCAAGGACTTGGACAGGTCGATGGACAACGAAGCTATGTACGATACATTTTTTTTATTATCTGGCGGCGGTCTTTCATACAAAGTTACGACGGATCCATCTGGGTGACCAAAGGGGCCATGGATGTGCAGTTCGACCATGAGAAAAGAAAATATAATTAAAAAATTTAATGACATGCCCCTTAATGATAAATAAGTTTACGTAAGGTCTTTTGTACGTAAACAGGAAGGAGCAATTCCATGAGCAAACCAGAATTCAATAATGTCTCTTACGGAAGGTGGTTTTAAAAAAAAATTTGGTAATAAATGTGCCTAGTGCTGTCCCTACAGGAGGGAGACGGAAAATCAAGATGCTTCGGCTTTGAGAAAGAAGAAATTCTACAATCCAAGAGAGCCGTTGGGCCCTCAAATTTTTGGAACGAAATTCGCATATTCACATTTGAGAAAGAGGGTCATTGAGGCGTGCCCCAAATCATGCATGTTTCCATGTGATGTCTGTACACCCTTAACCAGAGCATAATAAACCCTTTTTTAAAGAAGGAGAGGAGAAAACAAAACATGTTCCGGTATACAATGGAAGTGACCATCTCAATGTGTCAACGGCAACGACGCCATTGAATCACCCAACCATGAGAAGACTACTGGGCCCGGTGATGAGGGAAGCCCAGTTGACAGGACCGACAATCTGTAGACCGCCCGAGACGGCATTGCCTAGGGTAGCAACGAGGCCAACAAAGCCATTGACTCGATGGATAATGTTGCAGCTCCTGAAAAGAGAAAAGTCCGGATCAGGATAAGTGCAAGGGATTAAAAGAAACTTATGCTAGATGTCCGGATAACCACTATAGATGCTAGCATGAACGGTAAAGGAAGGGGCCGGGTGAAACACCTTCATTAATCTGACCAAGATATTTGTACACCTCTGCAGAAGAGGAGCGCCCTGCAGGTAAGAAATTCTAAAGGGGAAGAACGGCGCAGAAGAAAAGGTATAAAAGAGGGACACGGGGATATCTGAAAGTGGGGGAATCCCCTGTCGATTTAAAGAATCCTGCATGTGCAGACAAGGCTGCATAGTCTTTTGCGACTTAGAAAGGAAGTTGGAGGGAGTTGACCATGATGAAGTGAGCACACTCATGAGAAAACTGGCAGTTTGCATGGTGGATCTTGATGGTTCAGATCCGCCAGCCTGCGTTTATCCCCAAGTAGCTGCTAAGGCAGTTAGTGAAATAAAAAAAGAAAGGAAAAAACATCCATCTTGAAAAAAAAATATCAAAAAATCAAAATCAGATTCTGTTGGTTTAGCCATCACGGATTCGTTCATCTTAGGTTCTAGTTTTTCACATCTGGGGCTCTTGGAGACAGCAGAAAGTCTCGCGTTTCAAGAGTTGTATGCCGTCGGCACAACAAACTCTGAAATAGAGAGCCCTAACCTGCCATTTGGAAATGTTCTTGAACACGGACTGCCTGCGACAGAAGAGGGACCATTGTTCTCCTGTTTTTAATCACCAATTCGCAAGTTTGGGCACAAAAGACCATCTCTCTGAAGAACACCCTCGTAACACCCTCGTTGAATATGTCAGCCTGGGGATTCTTCGCTGGCACCCCAAAGAGTACCTTCAAGGAGCTCGCAAGAAAATACAACCAACCATGGCCGGCATTCAGTCGGCATGAGCGCAAATACTTGCTGCAGAATTACGAGATGGGAGGGCAGTGGAAAATAAAAAAGGAAGAGAAAAGGAAATCAAGGCACTCAGAGTATCGTTTTTTTTAGGATTTTCAGGTTAATCCCGGAGTGCTGCATAAAATGAAGATACTGAAGAATGTTTTTACGAAGATGCTGGTGAAATAACCGCAACGATGCCCAAAGTTATGGAATTCACGCCAAACTTGCAGAATTACATTTTGAAGAATATGGACCGTCCAAAAAAAACACAGAGCAATAAGTGACGGCAAGAAGGGACACGATCCTGTACTGAAATGCAATCATGAGGCAACAGTTACACAAATACTCACTCGTAGTGCATCAGACGCCCTCAAAATCGGTTTTAAAAAAAAGAAGAGAGACATGCGCTCCAATGTCTGGTAAACCTTATATAAAAAAATGAGGCTGCCCCCACAACTCGAGGAGTGATATAACATGTGAAAATGAACAATAGCCATGATCTAAGGAGAACGGGGCCTCCGTTTCTCTAAGGCTTCGACAAATACGTGAAAACGCTCCCCCTCGGCGTGCGCTTCAGCTCGGCGTAACGCAACAGTCCGAGAAGTCTTATCGGCTTCAAGGAGGGCACCATGAACCGCAGCCGCCTCCGTAGCTAAGGTCAGCTGCAGCTTGCTCAGTTCGCTAAGGCGCGTCAAGATAGAGCTCAACTTTGTGCTTAGCCCGGCCGTACGATCTTTCGCCTCGCCCTCATCGGCAGCTAAAGAAGTGGATCGGAGGCTCGCTTGGTCCAGCCCGCGAGAAGCTCTCTCGAGTAATGGCTGTAGGACCTTCTCCCAATGTGTGTGAGCGTGACGTTCTTGTTGTAATGCACAAAAAGTACTCCAAACAGCCTCCACGGCGCGAATCCATCCATCCATAGGAAGTCCCAGAGGATGGTATGAATTCGTCAAAGATTGCAACTCCGCCCTTAGGTCTTCGGGAGAGAAGGCCAGATCTGACTTCTCCAAGTCGGCGACACTTTGCAGCATGAACTCCCCCAGGCGTTGGCTCATGCTAGTAAGCTTCGGAGACGACGTCGGCCACACTATCCCGAGTGAGGATTGCCCGAGGGCAGGTGGAGCAGAAGCCCCTTCGGACAGTGCATCATCAATCTCTGCACCAAACATGATTTAATGAGAAGATATCTCGTGACCAAAGAAGTTGAGATACGGAAAAATCAGATTTTTACCCTTGAAAAGGCAAGACAGGTCAATCATGGCATCAACCGGGGGGGAGTCCGAAGCTCGAACCGAACCTCCAGGTGTTCCCATGGGCTGGGGACTGGTACTTGAAGGCGGATCAGCCACTGGTACCCCTGCCGGTGCCTGGATCTCCTGCCAGATGCCAGAAAATGAGGTGTAAGCACCGTACAAAGAGGGAGTACACCCTGCCGAATATCATGTTATCAAAATCACCTCGGGATGAGGGCTGCCACCCAACTCAACACCCTGACCCTCCGCCTGGGGTGCATCCATCCCCGCCATGGCCGCCTTAGGGGGGCGAGGAGGTGAAACTCCGATACCAAGCTCTTCTGAGCCGCCTTCACAAGCGGAATATGGCACTTCCCAGCCAAAGGTAGGGCCAGGGCACACTTCAGGAAGAAAGGGAGAGAGTTAAACGCCAGCAAGCCAAAGATAGTAGAAAAAAAAAGTGATGCTCTAGCAGATCCTAGAGCGGCAAGGGAACAAACCAGCAAGAGGCGTGACGCATTGAATGTCACCATAGTCAATCAAATCTGCCTCGATCCAAGCGAGGGGAAGGGCATCGCCAGGAAGGTCGGCCGGGGCCGCAAATGCACCCCCTTCCCCTTCAAAGACGTCATCTGTCATCAAAAAAAGGAAAGAAAAAAAAGGGGCAGTTAACACTCAACATCCTCTAAAAAGAGGACAAGGGAAAGTGGTCGAGACAAGACATGCCGTTCAACATACCTTCTGCTTGTGCCAGCTCAGGGGTGGCTTGATCAGGACAATCAAATGCGGGTTCCGAACAGCTAGTCGGTAGCTCCCCGTCCTCAACACTAGCCACCTTGGGAGGCGAGCAAGAAAGTGATCGGAGCCCAGTAAGAGGGTCAGATCCGCCCGAATCGAGACTCCGCATAGGTGACAGGCTCGATTCTGCTGCCAAGACGGGGGGCGTAGGACTCCCTACATTTACATGTAATCCGAGCCCTTCAACCTCGACTGTGGGTGGGGGACTGGTAGGAGGAGCTGGAGCAGGATCTTTGTCCGCCTCTTCACATGCGCTAGATTCTGCCCCTAAAAAAAAGAAGAAGAAGAAAGAGATGGGTAAATGTAAGCAAGCACGGGATAGTTCAAAGGAAAAAATGAAATGGAACCAATGAGCCAGACGCCCGTGATTTCTTACCCAATGTATGGTCTGGCGTAGCACACGTTGCAGAAACGCCCCGGTTCTTTTTAGGTGGCAGCTCAGCAGATTTAGAAGAACCGGTGGCCATACGCTTCTTATTACGCCAGGAAGGAGCAGAAGAAGGCTGAGCATCGGCTTCATGGGGTCTAGGAGTGACGGAAGGCTCGCGAATAACACCCTCTGCCAGCAGACAAGGGGTAGTGAATATGACAAGCCAAGATGACAAAGTATCGAAATCCACTAAAGCAAAAAGGAAAGTATATAAGAAGTTATTACCTGCCGTTGGCATGGTAGTACGCATAGGGGAAGTGATAAGATGCCCAGCATCTCGCCCCACCTTCTGAGCTGCACTGGTGGTGGCGCCAATCAATTCGCCCACGGTTGTAGCCTGCTCTGCATCTAAGGCCTCACCCAACGGCCCCTAGGAGGATATGAGAGCAACAAGGTGTGTGACCCAGGTGTCGGCAGCACCTGTCGGCGGCAATGGCATGGATAGTGAGCAGTCGATGGGCAACCCGCAGTCCCTTAGCAACCGTGAGCGCCAGTCAAAAGGAGTAGGATCACCAACCGCCTCCATATGCTGATGAGCACGCAAAGGCTCATAAAGGCCTGAAATAGTGCCCGCATAATGATGCCTATGGGTCACCAACTCGCCCGCTGCTCGGGCCGTGTCCAGTCGAGCTAAGAAGCTGCTCGCTAGATCAGGATACAATTGCCGAATTAAAGGCGCAGTCACATTGGGAGGAGTTCTCCTCTCATCAGACAAACGGTCGCGTTCAGCAGCAACAATGAAGCGCGGAGCCTTGCGATGGTTGAAAACGTGGCACCTCCACCACTTGCCATAAGAAATCTCAAAACAACCAGAATGGCCCAACGCCAGGATGTCAAAACGCGTTCCATGGATCGCGCGATTGAAATAATTCCACCATTCTGCAGCAATGAGATGACTATCCCGCTGGTCACACACCCTCTTCAATACAGCAAAGTCAACATTGGGTGGTGCACCCTGTTGATACCCGAAGTTGCGAGCAAAGCGGTGGGGATAATACGGCTCCAGTATGGCACTACGGCCACGCCGAAACACCAAGACACTGGGGCGAGTACACAAAAACCACTCTCACCCTGCCATTTTTGTCGGCTTTCCGACAAGAGGATCCACCCATACGAAGCCCCCTTCCTCCTGCGTTGCTGAATGGGGGCGATAGCTGGCGGAACAATGATCAAGCTTCATGTACATCGAACCATCAGCACGGATACTCAACAAACAACGACGAGCTAAGGCCAACTCGGTGACCGAAGGTTCAGCCATAACTCCGATGAGACGGAACATCAAAGGGTGGAAATGTTCCACTCCCTCCCTAGCAGCGGGAAGCCCTCGGAACAAAGAGGCGGCCCATGCGCTCACATAGTGAGTGGCCATGGGGACCCGGCAATCCCTCGGAGAAACGTGTGTGGCAAGAGCACCGAAAGAATGATATATGGCGGCCAATGCCGCCGGAGCAATGGCCAGCTTTGTACCGCAAGCTAGACGGCACGCTGGGTAAATAGCACTGGCCCTCAGGGTACCATCTTCCCCATATGGAACCGCAAAGGTACAAAGCCAGTAAGTCAGGTAGGCAGCAAGATGAGTGATCTCCCCTAATTCCCAGGGGTCTTCAGTCTCAGAACATGCTTCAATGTTTCGGCCACGTGGAGTGAAAGCATGCTTATCAAGCTTGGTATAGTGCTCCCGTCCGATGCCCAGCCTTGCGAAGCAATTTCGATAACAATATGGGCCCCCATAGAAATACCGGAACCAGGCTACAGCTGAAACACGGCGGGCAACAATAGTACGATGATCTTGCCCGCTCGATGCAAGGTCCCGCCAAGCTAATGTCAAGAACCGGTAGCAATAGGCCAGCCGGTAGTTGCCATTGCCATCAGTCATACATCGGTGGGCGTCTTCAAGCATAACTTCTTCATAAGGCTCCCCACAGATCGGAAGACCGGAGATCATGTGGAAGCCCCAAAGGTCTAAGGCCGTCTCGCCATCGGCAGTCGCAAAGGTGTTCCATCTCCTGTTAAACCGTTCTGCCAGACCCTGGATGAACCCCTCGTGATGAGGGTAAGAATATAGTGCAGCTGCCACAGCACCATGCAGGCCAATCCGCTGCAACCTCCGGCTAAAATTAGCCAAAATATACTCTAACCACTCGCACGCCCTCATCCGGGGCTGATGAGACTGAGGGATAGAGAGTTGCCCGTACCAGCTGGGAATATTTTGAGAAAGAATGTCATCCAACATGCATCTGCCATCGTACCCCTCTTGGGCAAAGGAGGTGCTGCATGGGGCTAGAAATAGCCCAGTAGTAAAGTCATCAGGGATAGGACGGCACGGCCCGTTATATGTCCATTTGCCCGGTGTGAAGCTCAACTCTTTGATATGCTCGGCGGAAAACTGCTTGAACATGCCTAGAAACACCGTAGAGGGATGGAGTTGGTGTCTCGGCATCTCCATGGGAAATGAAGCATAGGAATAGGAAACAGTCCCTTTCATGATGTCTCTATCATGTAAGATGGCTCGTTCTAGCCGAATTCGTTCTTGAGTAGTCAAACGGTCATCCCTACTACTTGAGGACGCGCGATGGTCGCGAAGAAATAATAAGAGAGCCTCATCTGAAGGCCAATGAGCGGGATATGATGATGATCGCTCAAACTTGAAACAATTCCTGCGACATGTAACAAGTCGCTCGTCCACAAATTCGGAGGCCGGGTCAGCATCAAGAGGACCACGGGCTGGACGTCGGAGCTCAAGATTCCCCAAGAGAGAAGCATCTGGGCAGCTAGGACCGGGCATAGGCCCCTCAGTACATTTACCCCGCCCACGACCCGTGCCTCGAGACATCTCCCTAGCTGCACCTCGTGGAGCACGAGCACCCCTCTTCATCCTCTAGCATAAAGAATAGAAGCAAGTGAAAAAAAAATCCGCAATAAAAAAGAGAGAAAAAAAGGAAGCGGGGGACACAAAATGAGAAAAGTCGAGATAGATAAACTCGCAATATTCATTGAAGAGAAAGTAGAAAAGAATCAGACATCAAGCGCGAGAATGGTTCCCGCAAGGATGTACATGAAGAAGGACCCAAAATCCGTGCACGAGACACTCCCCTCCGACATTGTCTATGGGAAATCTCCCGTGGGGGGCAATTGTTAACCCCGTATTAAATGTGAGTGTGTCATACCCAGATTCTAACGGACAAGCAAAAAAAAAAGGAGGGTGATCAAAACACTCTTGCGAAATAAAAAAAATGCAGCATCTACGCACAACGTGAGAATTGAAAAAAAAAGCAACTATAAGCAAACGATTTTCATTCAAAATATTCAGTGGGCACATAATCAGGTAGAGGAGTTGATAATTATCGGTGATTTATTAAACCGATCAAACACGACCCCGAAGGGAACGGTCGTCGGCATATGTCATCTTCGTCCAAGCCGAACGCCAACGATCCTCCGGAGGAGGAGTCGACGACTGCTTTTTTTTATTATCCCTTTTTAAGTCAACCGGCCATGGTTTCCCGGAGGGGTGGTCGGTGACAAATGTCATCTTCCTCAAGGCCGAACGCCAACAGCCCTCCAACAGGGGAGTCGTCGACAACCTTGTTTATTCATTAAACCCTGTCATGTGTCAATCAGTCCAGTCTATCCAAGATCGCAGTCAACCGATCTCAGTCCCACGCCAGATACACCAATACCATGCCATGTCTTAGTAAAACAAGAGTGAGCTTAAAGCACAAAAAACCGCACAGCATTCTGACGTCAAAAGAAAAGATGGAACAAATGAAGCGTGAACATAAGATGATTCAAAAAAAATGATGAACGAATGATGACAGGAAGGCAAAGAGACCATACGACAATTCTAAACCTGAGTCCTGCAGGTCATCGAAAGGTTTTCAAAAAAAGAAAAGGGAGAAGAAGAGGAAGAAGAGGAAGGGCGCCCTGTGAAGTTTCAACATAGAGGAAGGAGGTAGCCGCGGGATGAAACAGAAAGGGACGGACCTTGTAAATGCTCGGTCGCGGAGGCCTGCCATTGCACGTAAGAAGAGCTCGACTTCTTGGATCGACTGGCACGGTTGCTCCCGCTCAACGGCTGACGCACAGAGCCGGCGTCCCAGAAGAAAGAGAGGCCCCCGTGTTCCACCACTCGTTCGGAAGGCGATCGGTGCCGAGCTCCCCCTATGTACAGCAGGGGCTGGGAAAGATGCTCGGGAAAACTAAAAAAAAAAGAGGAGAAGGAGGGGGAAGCGCGTACCCAAAGTTTACACCGTTGCTCTCCGACCGGTGGCGTCGACCTCAAAGCCGCAGCGACAGGAAGCAAACCCTCCCCCTCGCTGTGACTGCCGCAGAGGAACCGGAGGGTGACGAGGCTCGGCGGATGCGAGTAAGCCCGTGAAGAGGACCTGCCGGCGGGTGTTATGGAACAGCCGGAGGCCAGAAACACCAAGCGGAGAAGAGCCCTCCGTAACGGCCGACTACCAGGGGACCTGACAGCGCCCCGGGAAGAAGAGCTCGCCAAAGGGGGCTCGCGGAACTGCAGGGAGGCCTGTAGGGTGCCGGTGCAGAGGAGCCAGAAGCAAGAGCTGCACTCCGAGAAACCCCACGAAGCTCGACGACGCTAAGGAAGAAGGGACCTGCTGAGGGGATGTCCGACGGCGGGAGGGCCGGTGGAACGCCAGATCGAAGATGCCGGGGAAGGGGGTGTCGTCTGTACTAGAGGGGGTCGACAGCCGATGCGTCCGCGGTGGACTCGAAGCCAGAGGAGAAGCGCTGGGGCCGCCCGAGGAAGCAACTTCACTGCGGTCGGACGCCGAAGCCGCAAGCCCGCTGGGCGACGGTGCGACCTTCCCCCGACATCGCACCTGCTGTCGCCGTCCTCGCCTGAGCGCGTCTGCGCCTACGCCCGCGTTGGCGTCGTGAGCTGCCCGCGCAGCGGTGGACGTCGAAAGAGGGAAAGAGCGGAAATGTCCCCCCTCCAGAAGCTTCCTCTTGTCGCATGCGTGCGCGGCTTGGAGTTGTTGAAGAGACGATTTTGACCCGGTCAAAATCGAGCCAAACCGAAGAGAAGTCTCAGGCGTGTAGGCTGAACGAGGTAGGTTAATTTTGATCAAATCGAAGTCACGTGGTGTCTCACATCGCCACGCCCCCCTTTTAATAAAAAAAGAGAAGGCGATTAAAAGATAATGGTTGACACCCGGGCCGGCAGGACAAACAAGGAAGGTAATTTTGACTTTAGTCAAAATTGGAGGAGGCTCAACGTTTAACTCCTAAATGAAACAGGTAAACCGACGTCCCTAACATTTTTTTATTATCTTATTGTAATCATCAAAGGAAAAGCAGCATTGATAAAGATGCAATAAACGACGACAACAAATCAATTTGGTTGCGAGGTTAGAACGGTGAAAAGGAGAAGAAGAAAATCAGCAAAAAGAGGGTTAAAAAAAAGCGAGAAGAAAGAAAAATGAGTGATGATAAAAAAAAAGAAGAGAAGAAAAAAAGGGAAGAGAAAAGAAGAAGAAAATAAAAGATGGTTTCTGTTAGAAAAAAAGAGAGAAAATAAAATTGAGAGAAAGAGAGAAAATGAAATCAGCAAAAAAAAGGGGAAGATATATAAAAAAAAAGAAAAAAAAGAAAAAAAGAGGAAGAGAAAAAAATTGTATGTAGAATGAGAAAAAGTCAACAAAGAAAAAGAAATAAAAAAATGTAGAAGAAAGAAACATTGAGTTATGTCATGTGGTAAAGAAGAATTTTTATCTTCCATCTTATATCAAATGGGCCATTAATTTGGATCTCTTTGGGCCGAGCTTTCTTTTTAAACTATCCAAGTTTGTTGGAATTTTTTTAGAGAGATTAGGATCCCCCTAATGAGCCCCAAATGGGCTTAACTAATGGTGATTTATCCATTGGACCCATGCACATACATTTGGGCCTTTATTTTGGCCATTTGGGCCTCAAATTTTCAAAAGGAGAAGGCCCAAAATCTGTCCCAAATGGGACATCCGAAAATCCCCTTGTAAAATGATTTGAGGGATATTTTGTGTAATTAGCCACCCCAACCCTCCATAAAGGTGACCAAAGCCCAAAATGCCCCTACCTTTTTCCCTCACACCTACCATAAAGCAAATGGCATAATGAAATATTTCCAAAGGTACCCTCCCCTCTCCTCACACCCTCAAAAACAAGGAGAAGTTGGGGCATTTTGTAGACCAAAATGCCCCTCTCTTTTGGCATATAAAAAGCCATGAAATCCTCTTGGAGAGGAGAGAGGCAACATTCCCCAAGGTTCACCCTACGTAAAGTACAAGGAGCCTTCCCTTTGTCCCATCACCCAAGAGAGTGTGAGGAGGAAGGAGAGGCCAAAGTTCCATTTTTTCATGGAAATGGCTAAGTCCCAAGGTATACCATGGGCTCAATCACATCATCTCACACCATGATAGCATGTTGGAGCATAAAGTATGTTGGAGCATAAAGTAATCAATGGCCTATAAGGCAAGGAGAAACATCACCCATTTCATCAAGACCCATTAAGGCTCTCAAAGCCCAATTGGCCATCATCAATGTGGATCAAGATCATGTGACCTCATCTCAAGTAAATCAAGTTCAATTAACTAAGGCCCTAAGGAGAAAAATCACTCATCAAAGCCCATTAAGGCTCTCAAGGCCCAATTGACCATCTTCAAATGAAGTGCAAGACCATGTGCTCCCATTTCAAATGAACTAAGTCCAATCAACTAAGGCCCAATTAGGCCTTGACCAACATGAACAAGAGACCGGTCCAAGGCCCATTAAGGTGGGACTTAGGCCCATCAAGGTCTACAAGGCCCAATTAACCATCCTCAAAGGAAGCTCAATGACATGTGACCCCATTCCAAGCACATCAAACTCGGTTCACTAAGACCCAATCCGGTCTTAACCGAGATGAACATGAGATCGACTCAAGGCCCATTAACATGGAAAGTGGGCCCATTAAGTCCATGATGATCAAAACTCCAATTGAACCCACATGAACAAAAATCCAACTTCACTAGGAAAGAGAAAACCCCCAACGGTTGGTGGAAGAAAGAGAAAACCCCCAACGGTTGGAAGAGGAACACCCCCAACGGTTCGTGGAGGAAAGAGAAAACCCCCAACGGTTGGAGAAAGAAAACCCCAATGGTTGGCGGAAGAAAGAGAAAACCCCCAACGGTTGGAAAAAGAAAACCCCCAACGGTTGGAAAAAAGAAAACCCCCAACGGTTGGAAGAAGAACACCCCCAACGGTTGGTAGAGGAAAGAGAAAGCCCCCAACGGACCATCAAGTCCCGTCAGCTCGGTTAATCCCCGATCGGGAGATACCGACTGGCGGATGAGAGAGAAACCCCCAACGGACAATGAAGACCCACCGATTCGGTCAATCCCCGATCGGGAAGTACCAGTCAGTGAATGAGAGGGAAAGCCCCAACGGCTCACCCAAAAAAATCTCAAAGTTCCATCTACACGGCTCATCCCCAAAACGGGCAATGCCGATGAACAAAGTCCAAGACCCATTAATCCAGTTAATCCCCGATCGGGAAAATACCGGGTAATGGATGAAAACCCCCAAATTCACCAACTCGGCTCGCTCCCAAACGAGCAATGCCGACAAACAAAGTCCAAGACCCATTAATCCGGTTAATCCCCGATCGGGAAAATACCGGGGTAATGTATGAAAAACCCCAAATTCATCAACTCGGCTCGCTCCCAAACGAGCAATGCCGACGAACAAAAGTCCAAGACCCATTAATCCGGTTAATCCCCGATCGGGAAAATACCGGGTAATGGATGAAAATTTCAAGACCCATTAATCCGGTTAATCCCCGATCGGGAAATACCGGGTAATAGATAAAAACCCCAAATTCATCAACTCGGCTCACTCCCAAACGGGCCATGCCGATGAAAAGTCTAAGACCCATTAATCCGGTTAATCCCCGATCGGGAAATACCGGGTAATGGATGAAAATCTCCAACGCCCATCGGTCCGGCCAGTCCCTAAAAGGAAATGTCGGGTCGTGGGTATCATGTCCAAGACCTAGCAAGTCGGTTAATCCCCGATCGGGAAAATACCGCTTGCTGGATGTGGAATCACAAAGCATTGGATCAAAGAAAAAAAAGAGAGACCGTGAGGCTAGATTCAAGGCAGATGCCGTCTTCTAGCCTCGGACCTAGTCCCAAAAAAAAGGAGAGGGAAGCAGAAAGGAATCATGAAAAAAAAAGAAATAATGGGAGAGGGGAGGCAGTGCCGATACTCCTGCTTGTTATTTCATTACTTATATTCAAAAAACAAACACATATTTTTTTCCTTGCATTTGTCCCGTCTTGAATGTGTTTCCATGGCAGTTAATCAGGGGTTACTGAGCCGCTGCTCAGTGTAATTAACATCGAATCCATTCGTGGATTGATGGAGAGAGGTCCAACCATAACTTAAAGAACCCACACATAACCTCGCTATGTTATTTATAATAACTCTAATAATCATAAAATTATTATTTTTTAAATACCGAAAGAGGTAGAGCGAAAATCTTGTCATCATCGTTGTTGAGGATTTTCGCGCCAAAACGATAAACGAGGGGAAGGTTGTCATACCCGCGCAATATAATATTTTATTTTTTCCCTCAAATAATTTTCACCAAATATTAACCACAATTTCCGCCGAACAAGAGAGTTTTAAATTAAAGAGACGCGGAGGCGGTAAAAAAAGAATATATCGCGAGGTTCGTACAGGTTCAAAACAAGATTATCATAGCAACTTGTTTACTTCACAATTTCATACGAAATATGCAATATGGTAAATATGAGACATGGGTTGAAATTGAAAAACAGTGTTGCAGAATAATATATGTAGAGACTGATCATTGAAGAAGAGACAGAATCAGATACAAGACACATTGTATTGGGAGATCTTTAGAATAACGCTGACTTGGAAAAGAGTTACGTGATCAAATAATATTTGAAATGTGAGAAGATTATGTCAATAAATGAAATTGATGTATGTGGTTCATTTTTGACACCTCTTAGTTGATGTTAAATAGTTATGATTTTTGTTTGTATTGATATTTTTAACTTGTGATAGAAATTTTGATTTTAAAAACATAATCAAACACTGCTTTATCAATTTAAAAATTAGTGACGATTTTACCAAACACAAAAAGATTATGTTTTTTTGATTTTAAATTTAAAATTGAAAGATAAAATATTGTTGATTTAAAAAAATTGTCTCAAAATTAAAAAAACTTTCAAACACCTTATAAAAGTATTTCATCGTTAGAATAACATCAGAATAGATTTTTTGTGAATAAGATATACAGATAATAGGTACATCCAAAGAGTTTTTTTGCAAGAAAGTTTTTTGACAGTACTGATTTTTTTTGGTAAAAAAATAAGTGTTTTACGTTGAGGCACGTGGAATTGTTTATATTTGAGTTTTTTATGAATTTTGCCTGTTTTTTGTTTTAAATATTTTTTATTATTTTTTAATTACGTGCAAATCCGTATTGGGTCCATTCTGACAAGTGTCCGACAATCGCGGCTCTTCGAACACCGGGACGGATACCGCGTTGAAATTCTATCGTCTACACGATTCCGTCCCGACGGCGACCACGAGTTGGGAAATCAGGGCAGAACGGTAAATCCAGAACATCACGGGGTTCGCCGTTTGGGGGTGTTCAAATTCTCGGAACTCGGAAGTACACGTTAGAAAATTTTGGGAGACGCTGACGACGGCAAGGGTAATTCGAGTTTGAACCATGCCTCTCTCTATCTCCAGTCTCCACCTTCACTGAACTGCAACGAGAGATTTTTAACCGGTCTGCACATTTCTTAGGAGTTTTCCGTTCGTTTTAATCTGTTTTACACTCTTGGAGGTCGTCCGCAGAGGTAATAAACGATCTCTGATGTCAAGTCAATTCATCCTGGTTTCCGGCGTCTAGTCAGATCTGGTCAATTTGGTATGGAGTCTGGGCGGATGTTCTTTTTTGAGGATTTTGTAAGTCTAGCTCTCATATGTTTTCCGTCGTCTGTTCTCACATTCAAGCCTGGTGGGAGGAGATGGGTGATGTTTGTTTGTAGGGGAAAATCGGATTATAACATTCGCTGGTTCGTTGACATAATGTGATGCATGTGCTCTTTTCTTTGCGTCATTTCCTGTTCGAAGTTTTGTTGAGTTTGTCTGGTTCGATCCCGTATTAACACATTTATGTCTGCAGTAACTTCATATTTCACACCGAACTTACCATGACTAAGGTGGTGTGACAGGGTGGTATTTGTTTTAGGTTAATCTAAAAATCTGAACTCTTAATTTCACATGTAATCTCTTACCTCGTGACAAAGGAAGTACTTACTCTTGTTAAGATATTTGTTGTCGGTGAACATATTTTTTGGTTGAAAATAGAAGATACTTATTTACCTACTAGTTTTATTTCCAAACAAAGATATTAGGTCTGAAAAAAAAGCTTAGCTCGTGACTTAATTTTAAGAGATTTATTAAGACTTAAGAAATATATTAAGAGTTATTAAGATGTACCATAAAATTTCAAACTTGACTAACTCATGATTTGTTAAGCACAACTATAGTCATCATCATGGTGATGGTTATGGGGCCCACAATTTTTGCTATACAAGGAAGATGAGTCATACTCTGTTGTGGAAAATATGATTATTTAAACTTCAATGTCTAAAATTGTTGTTATAAATTATAACAAATAACAATAGTTCTATTGTGTCTTTTACTTCATTTTTACTATGTAGATGTTTTAGCAAGTTGTTGAACCTTGGATTACGATATAACCAACAAATCTTCAAGTAGCTGCACACTGACCATGTATTATAAAATTGAGGTGGTGACAAGGCATTTTGTCAAAAGCATCTAAGGTAAGCCTTAATTTAACATATATATATGTATTACAATACCTATTTTTTCATTAGTAAACCTTTTCAAAATCTGATATGTAACAGTAATTAACAAGATAAATTATAGACCGCTCACCTTAGAACATTTGATCATCAGTGAGTAGTTTCATATTCATAGTTCATAAACTTCATAGCCCACAATAATTTATTTTAAGTTCAACACAATCAAGATTTGGAAGATTGCATGAAAATTAGAGGAAATGCCTATTCTTGTCACTTTATTGTTTCTGCATTTCCATTGTTCCAACCATTCTGTTTGTTTTCTGTCACCTTAGATTAAGGTCTTAAGATTAAATGTTAAGTTTCATGTCTTTTCTTCCTGCTGTGCTTTCTATCATCATTTCCTATAGTAATTATAGTATTCTCTTCTGATCATATTTATCAGCTTGCAAAATTAAAGCATGAAACAATACAAGAGACTATTATATTTTCAGTATCAGACTACTATTCATCTCAAATATATTTAAGTATTTGAATGTAATCACATGTGGGTGCCATCAGTAGTCCATCAAATGGTCCAATGTTTGACGTGTGGTGGGGTTGAGTAATTATATCATGTTAAGCCCTTCCTAATAATTTCATATATCTGTGTTGTTTATAATGTCTCATTTAGCATGCGTCAATTTTCACTTGAGTATAATTTTACTTGTCTTTTGATAATTCTATTTTTGGATAAAGAATGAGGGTTGCTGACGGGGACAAATTTAGGAGTCATTGATTTTTTGTTTGAAAGTCAGTCCATATTCGTAAATAACTTTTTTACAGGGTCTTCTTTGTAAATAGTGAGGCCTCTCTATATAAGTGGTGCTCTCGTAACATTTCAAAACAAAGATTAAGTGTAATTTTTGAAAGTATCTGGGTGTTCTCCCGCACGGAGGGGTTGCGGCCCGTCTCTTCCTCCCCGTTCTCCCGATCGGCCGTGAGCCTTCTCTGATCCTTCCATAGATCGCTGAATTGGTCGAATTGGATCGGAATCGGCCGATTTCGATTTGATTCCTACTTGAAGGACCGATTCTGACTTGAGTTTTGCCGAAATCGGTCGAATCGGATTAGAATTGGAATTGGAATCTTGATTTTTTTAGATTTTTTAAAAATGATTCAGGTCGAATTGGTCAGAATTGGACCGAATCGGCCTAAATCGGAATTAGAATCATTTTTTTTTTAATTTTTTTTAAAAAAATCCCGATTTTGGATTGGTTTCTCTTCTCGAGAATCGGTCGGAATCAGACTTATCTGATCTGATTTGAATTGGATCGGTACTGATTGATTCTGATTCCGATTATGGAATCCTTGTATCCTTCCCTTTTCTCTGACCAGGTCGCAGTTCCTTACCTCCCTTCTCATCCTTCAACCTCCTTGCCGTTCATCCAGCTTTCCCCCTTATCGGTTCTCCTCAACGATGAACAAATCCAGCAATAGCTCTTCTGCAGGCGTTGTCATCTTCAAGTTCAAAGGGCATCGTAGTGGACGAAATCTGGCGATCCTCTGATCTACTTCACCGGTGAAGCTTGTTGGTGTCATGTTTATGGCCAGATCCCGAAAGAATACAATAGCGTGCATTTGTTAACAAGCCTTTCGTAGATCTGGTGGCCACTGCGAAATCGCTATCACCAACATATTTGGCATTGACGACGACACGACAACATCCATACATTCTTAGATCGGCGGTGACGACTTCATATTCTTTTTCTCCCAGTCCGATGATCCTTGGACTCTTGATCGTGGAGCTACGTCGTGTTAAAGCCTAAACAGAGCCCGTCCTCCTTCAGAGCTGGAGATTCGATCACTCGACGACATAGCATTGATTGGAATCATCGTCAATGCAATCGAAGACGACGGCGGCGGACTGATCTTAGACGATTTCTCTGTCAGTTCATTTTTGATGGTTTTAGTTCAAGAACCTTCGAAATCTCCTGTTGTTGTGGCTTGATTGATTCCCTTCGCAATTCTAGGAGGATCTTCGTTGTTGGACACCACACTGCAGCTCACTGACCGTTGTTCGGACGGAGCTAGCATGTGCAAGGCATAGGCAACAACAACCCTTGTCCCTTCGTCGGATTCTTGTAGCTTGCCAGCGTGAACGGGTCATCCATGGCTAGCCACGTCCTAATGACCACTATAGTTTCCCCGCGCGCCACGAATCCCCTCCGCCACTGCCTCACTCATATGCTCGGAACTACGACCATGATTCCCTGAGAAACCATTTTGCACCAGCCGTGCCTACCACCACGGCCCCCAGACTCAGTGCTTAAGCATCGTCGGCCCATCGAGATTTAGCCACATACCTAGCGGGTTTCTTCTTTCATGCCTGCCTTCGGCGTTAATTGGGTTAGTATAAGGCGCTGGTTAAATAAAATTTTAGCATCCATATCGTTTTAGTCATTTTATTTTCAGTCTTACATTAGATGGCCCTTTTGGTTGATTTATGTGCAATTGCAATAGGTGAAAGCTATGTTATCTGAGGCGCTCGCCTCAGGCGCCTAGGCGCTGAGGCGAGGCGAGGCGAGGCGAGGCAAAAATGCCTCGCCTCGGCAGATCTCGCCTCGCCCGGGTGAGGACCATGTGAAAGTCAAATTTGGTAACTTAAATCATTCTTCCCCACTCCGAAACCCCCAATGCCCAGTCTTCCACCTCGAGACTTCAATATCTTGATGCAATATAGGTCCTAAAAGTGATTTTTTTTTATATTTTTTATGTTTTTTTTCAAAAGTTTCAATGTTATATGTATATTTTTTGAGAAATTCTTCAATAAAAATAATGTCGCCTCGGGCGCCTGAGGCACCCGCCTCAAGCGCCTGAGGCAAGGCGAGCCCTCCCTCGCCTCGGTCGCCTCTCGCCTCTAACTACATAGGGTGAAAGCCAACTCAAGAATATTGTCACATCCCATGAAATGTGTTCAAATGATATAAATATTGACACATTCTCTAGGAGTAGTGTAAAAAGCAGGGTGGATGTTATTCTCTACATGTTATGCACTACACTGACATTCGAATGTGGTGTCAAATGAGTAAGAGTTCTTACTTGAATGATGGATATTAGTAAATAAACTAATCTAGAGTGGAGCAAGACACAAGTTTTAAAACAAATTTGAAGACAAGTATATATTGTTATAAAAATAAATTTAAGAAAGGAAAATTGACAAAATGATGCTAATAATTACAATATTTGTTCCCATACTATGAAACTTATTGATAATACAAAGAGAAGAAATATTAATATTGATTGCATTAAATAAATCTAATAAATCAAAGAAAAAAATATAAATATATAATAAATGGAAGTTATCAACAATAATATTGGAGAATGTAGTGGTCAATGTTTGTAAAGTCTTGAGATATTTTGCTGAAGTCTCACGAGATGTCAACCTCAAAACTTATTGAGACGTCAGTCACAATTTAAGAAACAATATAATTTATAAATATTTAAATAAGTAATCATGCAATCTTTAAACTATAAGTCTCATAACTTATTGAGACATTAAACACTAATTTAAGAAAATATATAAAATATATGAATATTTAACTAAATAATCATGCACTCTTAACTATTTAAAAAACTAGCATAAAAATATAATTAATTATTGATTGTCTAAATTTCTATGTTGTATGAATAAAAAAAGTTTGATTAATACTTCAAAGCATAAAACATGTACTTTTTTTTAACATTTAAACCTAAGCAATGCATTTAGTACTTGTAAATTTTATACTTGTCATTTTTATTTTTATAAATATTGCAATCAAATAAATTTTATAGACTCTAAGAAAATGCTGTTAAAAAATAAAGCCAACATGTGTTCTTAAGGAGGAAAAAGGGGTAATCAAAGTTTCTACGGTGGAAAAATGAAATATTTTATTTTTGCATATGTAAATGGTTTATAACTCTTTTTCTCACTTTTTATTAAAACACCTTCAACCTTTAGGCTAATGTCTTTTAACATTTGAGGTATTAAGGTGGTGAGGCGTAAATCTCACATGAAGAAAAACGTAAACTTCATATTTTGCCAACAAGGTGTAAGCTTCACCAAGTTGGTGAAGAGCCTTGTCTTGAGACATAAGCCTTAGCACCTCAAGGCCGGATGTTTTTTAAGCAATGGTAGTGATGTCAATTTAAAGAGTAGGAGAAAAGATTATTCTTTTAAAATGATTATGGAAAGAGAGATAATTAAAATAGCTAATGCTTATGTTCCATCAATTAAATTAGAAAGTGGGATTCAATAAAAGTTTTGGTAGCATATCAATGACCTTTTTTCTAAAGTATACCAAATGAAGAAAACATAATTATTAGATGCTATCTCAATGGGTATCTTGGGAACCAATGGCGTGGATATGAGAAAGTTCTTAGAGATTTTGGATAATATGAAACTTTAACCAACAGGGAAAAGTATTATTGATTTTGATATGGCGTAGATCTTATACATTTTATTAAATATCTCATTTAATATAGATAAAATAAGATTAAATCAACTTCATTTTTGCATGGATTGATCATGCTCTTTTTTAAAGATCGTAAAGTTATTTCTAGTAAAATTTTGACAAGTCAAAATTGGTTAGTGATTTTAGAGGTTAAGATTAAGAGTTGAAAAAACCTTTAAAATAATTTCTGTTAGAATAAAATGGTGAGGATTAAAATGTGTGAGGCAAGCGATATTTAATTTTGAACCTTTTATGATAAATGTTTGTATGTCTGTCATAGAATACCATGTGGATGAACATAACTACAGGGATTAAGGAGGTAATGATAGAAGTACTTGGAAAGTCTTAAGGACATGATGTACCTAAAAAAGAGAGATAATGGTGGAATAAATAAACATTATAAAAAAATTATAATAAAAGATTGCATATCTGTGATTACAACCGAGTTTATGAACAATTTTAGTATAAGCTAGCGAAAACTAAAACAAAACTATTAGACATGTAGGAGAAGCGTGGATTTTAGAATTGGTCGAATTCGATTGAAATTGGCCGATTCCTGAATCAAATTGGTTGATGTCGATTAAATGTTGGCCTAAAGCATCAATCCATATGTGACTCTTGATGGAATCGATATGAAATCGATGAAGTTGATTTAAATGGGTCATAAATGGGCCGATTCTTTTGAATCAGCGTGGAAAAGGACGGTTCCACCAATTTAGCCAGGTCAATTTAAGTCCCATTCTGTTAACGATATCGAGTCAAATATCGATTCGATATCACCCTTATATAGGTGATATTGGCCTGAAATTGCCCTTTACACACTTCTTCCTCTAAATCGGCTAGGGCACAGTGATTCCAGCAATTCTAATGGTGATTTCGACAATTTTGGTGATTTCTTCAATTCAATGGCATTTGAATCGATTTGGCACCAATCCAGTGGTGATTTCTCTTCATCCTGGTGTTCTTTTGGCGATTTTGGTGGCGATTCCTTTGAGATCCAACGATTCCTCTATGCGTCTTTCTTCTTTAGGCGATTCCCCTTGTTCTTTTGATTCCACCGATTTCTCTTGGAATCCATCTCCCCTTCTGATTCATGGCCCCCTTCCAATACACCTGAAACCATTGATTGCAGAATCGGCGGAATCGGTCCGATTCCGACCGATTCCAGAATCGGATCGGTGGATTCCGATCCGATTCCTGGCGGAAGGACCGATTCCGAGAATAATTCCGCGGAATCGCCTGGAATGGGTCAGAATCAATTCCGACCGATTCCTTGTGGAATCGGTCGATCCCTTCGGAAGACCGGTTGAACCGGCCCGGTTCGATTCCCGGTTCGATTCTGGACCGGGAATCGAACCGATTCCGGCCCTTTTAGGGCCGGAATCGACCGCCGCGGTCGATTCCGTCGATCCCGCGGCGGTAGGGCTCGATTCCGGCGATTTTGCGGCGATTCCAGCATCGATTCGGCGATCCAGGCGTCGATCCGAGCTGCCAGCACCGATTCCAGAAGGATTCTAGCGATTCGAGCACCGATTCCGGCGATTCCAGCGATTCCGGCGGCGATTCCGGCGATTCCAAGCGATTCCTTCAGCCGATTCCGCCGATCCAAGCTCCGATCGGCCTTGAATCAACGTCTTCTTCGATCTTTGACCGGTTTTTGGTAAGATTTCTTCGCCGAAAACTTCGTACGTCTATTCTTACGCCGATCCAAGCTCCGAGCGTCGTTAAACGTTGTGATTTCCGACCGAACAAGTCCGTCTAAGTTTTGAACTTCCGTTTAAGTTCATTTTGCACGGGAAAAATTTTGGATATCCCGTACGTTAATTTACGACCATTTTCGGCAAATACGTAACCCTTTAAACATACCGAATGGTGTGTTACTTGGGTTGTCTGCTTCCCGAACAGCGTCTAAATCAATTTTTATGTTATCTAATCGTTTTTACTGCATTGTTTACAATTTTTGCAGATATAAGCATTGGCCGATCAAGGTGATGCAGCACCAGCACGTGCTTCCGACGTGGGTTGGGAACACGGGCAGATGGTAGACCCAGTCAGGAAGAGGGTACAGTGCAAATGGTGTGGGAAGGAGTGAACGGGGGGGGGTGTTCGGTGAAACAACATATTGCGGAACGGTGGGAATGTCAAGAAATGTGACAAGGTGCCCAGGGAGAAGAGTGAGGAGATGAGAGGCTACATGACAGGTAGAGCCTCTCAACGGGCTGTTAGGATCGAGCAGAGGGAGGAGTTGCACGACGAGCTACTCCAGAGGAGGAAGGACCGCGATTTGCCTACCTCAAAAGGGAAAGGCAAGGGGAAGGCACCAGCTGAGCCGGAGCCAGAGAGCGAGGACGAGTCCACAGACTCCGAGCTTGGACGTGCTAGGCACGCTAGCAAGCGTGCATTTGGGGAGGAGGAGGACAGGAGGAGGGGAGCAGGAGGGTCTGGGTCCAGAGTTGACTCAGCTTTGGGCCGATCAGCATCGGCTCGCCCTACCCGGGACCGAGAGCCTGACCCCAGGAGACAGGAGCCATATCTCCGATCTACTTCTACCAGCACTCGATTTACACCGAGTGACGAGTATTTATTTAGGAAACAGAGTGCTGGGCAGATGGGGATTAAACATGCAATGAAAGGGGTGAAGGCAACAGGAACGGCCGCATAGAGAGCCATTCGCCACATTGTGAAATAGTTTTTACATGCAGGTATCACTTTTTAAATTAAAATTGACATTATGTGTGTTTTATTTGCTTAAACTTAATTTTAGCTTGATCCCAAATTTTTTTAACTTGATGTAGGCATCCCGCACACACGGCCACCAGCCCCTACTTCCGGACGATGGTGGATGCCGTGGGTGAGGGCCGGGACCGGTTTGCAAGCCCGGGCAGCAGACATATATACGGCACTGGGCTGGATGAGGAGGTCCAGGAGTTAAAGGAGTGGATGGATGGATTTAAATTGGTGTGGAAGGAGAGGGGTTGCACAATTATGTGCGATGGGTGGACATGTATCACCAAGAGGAGTATGATAAATTTTTTGGTGTACTGTTCTGAGGGGACTACATTCTTGAAGTCGGTAGATGCTTCTGGGAAGATAAAAAATGCCGACTTCATCTTTTCTCTGATGGATGGGGTGGTGGAGGAGATCGGGGAGGACAATGTGGTTCAGGTTGTCACTGACAACGAACCATTATATAAGGCGGCTGGGAGGAAGTTGATGGAGAAGAGGAAACACATCTTCTGGGTGCCCTGTGCAGCACATTCCATAGATCTCATATTAGAGGATATAGGCATGTATTGGTTAGGTTCACACAGTCCGATGAGTATTACAACTATATGGTCGGCAACCTGCATGACAAGAAAGATCAGTTGGAGATTCTTGTCAGGTCTGAGAAGCAGATCACTGACAAGAGGTTTTGGGAGAGGGTTACCTACTACTTGGCAATCATTGAGCCACTGGTAGTTGTCTTGAGGTTGGTAGACTCAGATGACAGGGACCGGATGGGCACGTTGTATGATGCCGTGGACCGGCAAAGGCGAAAATCAAAGAAAAAAATCCCGAGAGGTTACAAAAAGTGGTGGAAGATCATAGATGACCGATGGGACAAGACCTTGCACCACGATGTCCACGCTGAGGTAACTTGGTTAAAAAATTATTTTTTACGTATAATTGTCTTATATGCACGGTGTTAACTAATAAAATCTTGCGGGATATTTTTGAACCCCGCATCCAATATGGAGGACAGGTGGTGAACGACAACGAGGTGATGCGCGGTACATTTGCTGTTATTCAGCGTCTGTGCCGATCTCAGCAGGACAGGATAGAGGCTGAGATAGAAGTAAGTTAGAGTTCATTCAATACCTTGGAGTAGCCTTGCAACTAATGTTTTTTTTTATAAAATTTTCAGATGCAGAAGTATAAGATGAGGGTCGGCGTATACTCAGATGTTGATTTGAAATATTCAGTTGACAAAGTGTCACCTTGTATAGTAATAGCTTGATGAAGATTTTATTTTCTTTTCATATAAGTTATGGCAGATGATGGGCTAATTCTTTACCTTTTCTCTTCTTGTTTTTTTCTTGCAGCTGAGTGGTGGGTTCAGGTGAACACCAGGAGTGGATGGAATCCACTTGCTGCCATCGATACTCAGCCAGAGCACCAGTTCCTCCCACAATGGGAGGAACTGGAGTACATTGAACCTGATACATACGAAAAGGAGGAACATGTTGACCTCAGACCGGCTGGAGAAGCTGGTCTTCTGTCATTACAACATGAGGCTGCGCATAAAGAACATCATGGATCGACAGAAGATCAGCAAGGCACGATTTGCACGATTCGCCGGTGGCCCGTACGAGCAGAGGCATTCCTCCGACACACCGCCACCCGAGGAGGTGGACATGGACCCGATATTCCAGGAGGAGCATGCACTTACCTCCTGGATAGAGGAGAGGGAAGCCAGGGATCATGCAGCTGAGTTTGATCTCGATGACCGTGCTTGGGCTGAAGGAGAGTTGGATGGTGTTGAAACCGAGGAGGATGCTCCGGCTCCACCTCCATCTACTTCTCAGGCTCAGGCATGGCCTTCTTCTGCCCCAGCAGCTATGGTCCAGCCTATGGAGCAGCCACCTGCAGCTTTAGCCCCAGCTCCAGTCCCAGCAGCCATTACCCAGCCCATTCGCAGTCCGGGGAAAACGAAAACAAAGGTGACTGCACGAAAAATGGGAGGATTTGCAAAGTTGAAAAAAATTTTGGGTTCCGGACCTTCTGGTACTTCAGAGATGGCTGAAGAGGTGAAGAGAAGGAAGTTAGAGGTCAGGCGTCCTGTCAGCTCAGATGACAGCACGCAGGCTCCTTCTCACTCCTCAGGTGATGATGACGTGGAGTGCATACCAGCGACGCAGCCATCAGCAGCAGCTGAGTCTCCTGATTCACGGCATCCAAAGCCGTATTACACGCTGGATGAGCAGACACCTGATTCTTATATTATGGAGCCACAGTATCCAGCATTTGGCCAGGTTGACCAGCAGTGGATTACACCACTAGCTCCACCATCCTCTGCTTACGTCTCGGTCGTCCCGCAGTCGGATCCATACGACCTCGATGGCATGGCATCGGCATTATTTTCATATGGATATGGTCCCGGACAGTATACAAGACTGAGCACGAGGGAGGAGCGTGAAGCGCAGCAGGGAGAGGAAGACCCATATTTATATCCTAGATTTTGGTAGTAGATTGATACGATGTAAATTTTTTTTTTCCATGATGTATCATCTTTTGGATTTTTGAATCAATGGAATTGGAATATGTACTTAACTTCAAGTCTTCAATTGGAGTTCATTAGTATTTATTCGATGTGGTCCTGTGGATGAATGCATTGGTTATTTTTAAAAATTTTTCTAACTCATTTCCTATTTTTAAGATTTTTTTCTGAATTTTTCGAATTTTTTTGACGAAAAAAAAATAAAAAAAATCGATTCCGGACCGATCCAAAATCGATTCTCTTCCCTCGGCCGATTCCTGGAATCGGAACGATTCCGATTCCGGAATCCATGCCTGAAACAATCACCGAGACTTAAACAACCCCTCAATGGGCTGTTTTGTCCCCTCCCTAATCCCTTTAAAGTCTAAAGTAGTCACCCCCTTGGTTATTGTTTCAATTCTACAAGGACCGAAAGGGGCTGTTTTGGCCCCCATGCTATGTGACTATCAGGGCTGGACAACCCCCTAGCCCTGACAGTTCCTCAAGGTTGAACAATCCCGTTAAGGGGCTGTTCTAGCCCCCCGGTTCCAGGTTCCCCCTTTAATTGTTAAAATTTTTAATTTTTTAAAATATGTTGGTTTCTTGTTTATTGTAGATTAAATACTCAATAAACATTTCTAAATCATAGTTAATACAATTAAGGAGACTGTACCGAGATTAAAGTCCTAACCAACTGGTGTATTTACGTTGTTGGTCTAAATGATGAAGTAGAAGAGTTTAAGGCTTGAATTGATAGTTTTAAGTTGGTCCGGAAGGGGAGAGGGTGCACAGTCATATGTGATGGGTGGACAAGCATAACAGATTGATCCACGATTAATTTTTTTGTTTATTGTTCAAAGTACACAATGTTTTTAAAGTCTATTGATGCATCATGACATGTTAATAATGTTGATTACATTTTGGCTGACATTGTGGTAGAGATTGGGGATGAGAGCATTGTCTAGTTTGTGATAGATAACGAATCATCCTACAAAGTAGCAGGGAAGAAGTTGATGGACAAGAGGTCACACTTCTTCTAGGTTCCATGCGCAAACTTCATCGATCTGATGTTAGAGGACATGAGCAGAAAGGATTCAATTTCTACACTTGTTAGCCAGGCACATATAATCACATCATTTATTCACATCCTCGTTTACTACACATCATGAGACATCATACAGGGGCACAATCTAATCTGGCTTGCGACGACTATATTTACCTAACACTTCATTGCCTTGTAAAGCTTGTACCTACATAGACATGCACTTCATAGCATCGGCTAAGTACATATGTTATATGGCTGACATGCATAATAGGATGGATCAATTGGAACTTTTTGCACAAATAGAGCATTTGCTTATGGACAAGTGTTTTTAGGAGGGAATTATTTATTACTTGTCCAATATTGAGTAATTTATAAATGTGTTTAAATTAGTGGATTAAGATGGGAAAACTAGGTGGGATATCTTTATGATGCCATGGATAAAACGAAATTGAAAATAGTGTTGAAGCATCGTAAATGTTACAAGAAATGATGGAAGATAGTACATGACAAATGGGATATGACACTATACCACAATATGCATGCAATACGTAATTTTTGATATCCATAATTTAATTATTGTTTTATGTGTAAATGTATGTTTTTATGTCATATGTGATGAATACGGAATATTTTTTAAATCCTTGGATGCATTATGGATCATAAGTATGCAATGATCAAGAAGCTTTTAGGGATACTGTCTGTAATACAATGACTTTTAAGAACTTAACATGATAGATGTGAAACTGAGTTAGAAATGAGAAAGGTACATTTCTCATTATTTTTACATTGGAACACTAATAGTCTAATAATTTAACGACTCAATTTTTAGATGTGATCTTATGGAATGAGAATTGGAGTATACTTAGATCCAAATCTTTGATATTCATTTGACAAGGTTTCTTATGGTATGTTGAAAATGAAAAGAAATCTCATTTTATTTTAGAATATACAAACCCTTAGTGTGATAGTAACATTATGTTTTGTTGTTGCTTTTTACATCTAAGTGGTGGATGCAAATGAACACAAGTGGATGGAATCCACTTGTTATAATTGTCATTTGGATTTCAAATTAAAGCACAAGTTTTTCTTAGTGTGAGAGGAACTATAGTACTTTTAACCTAATATATACCAAGAGAAGGAATGAGTTAATATTTGATATGTTGGAGAAACTTGTGTTCTGCCACTTTAACGTACGACTGAGAGTAAAGAATATTAAAAATTGCTAAAAAATTGTAGAATAGGGATTTGTTATATTTGTAGGTGGTTCATATGAATAAAGGGTTGAGGTAGAAGCATATGAACCCCATATTAAATATGTTGATGTGGATTACCTCTTCTAAGAGAAGCACCCACTTCCTGTGTGGATAGAGAAGGCGACATAGCACCATTATAGTT
This sequence comes from Cryptocoryne crispatula var. balansae, assembly GCA_036172225.1. Classification (NCBI taxonomy): domain Eukaryota; kingdom Viridiplantae; phylum Streptophyta; class Magnoliopsida; order Alismatales; family Araceae; genus Cryptocoryne; species Cryptocoryne crispatula. The sequence continues at coordinate 20,180,918 of CM069923.1, read as the reverse complement.
CGATCTTAATGATCGTACATGGGCTAAAGGAGAACTTGATGATGTTCAGGTTGAAACTAAGCATATGCAAGAGGAAGTCCTTGTTACACCGCTTCTAGTTCTAGTTTCAACCCTAGTTATAGTTGTAATCTCAACAACAACCCCAACTTCACGGCCAACTCACTAAAACAAAGACGAAGACCATGGCAAGCAGATTGTGGCTTTTCACAATTGAAAAAAGGTATATCAATGTAGGATGGGGATTGAGTTTTTCGTCACACTAGAGGAATCAACGAAGAAAAGAAAGTTAGAAATTAAATGAGGACATGCCAATCTAACACAGAGTACATATGCACCTTCCTCATATGATAATGATGAAAAGTTCATTCTCCCTCCTAATAGCAAAATGTAAGGAGTTCAGGTGAAGGTGGAGGTGGCGGTGGAGGTGGTGGAGGAGGAAGAGGATCTTCTAGCAGTGTATGCACCAGTGAGACATAGGCTGATGATTTAGGGTAGAGACAATATTTGGGTGAGAGAAGTCATCTTTGGAATCAGAGTTTTTTGATAAGTACATGTCATCAAATTACCTAAGACTACTGTGGAACCTCAAATTTTATAAAATTTTGAAAATTTATTTTCCGTTTTGCTTTTGCTTTTGACTTAGTCTTGACTATTAGGAAAATATGTGGTATTTCATAACAGTATTAGTTAGGTCAGTGATATGCATAAAAACATATGTTGAGCTTATTGGGTTCTTTAAAACTTTCTTTTGACCTCTTCCCATCGGATGGTACGAAAATCTAATGTTAATTACATTGAAAATGTTTGAATACCCTTGATTAGCCGCCTTAGCAATTTCGTAAATAGAAGACATACATCCGTACAATAAACACATGGAAGCAACAACCTCATACACTTGTTGGAATGCAAAACTTAGTGTTTTGAACTTTGGTTTAATCTGATTTGAATTTATTTGAATTGTTTGAATTGGGTTTGTTGTTAAGATTTGTGCTTTTTTTGCTTGATTTTTTTTGTTGAGGATTTTCAATAGGGTTTGAAATTTAATAGATGCTCAGTAATTTCAGATTTTTGATGGGTTTTAAATTTGATTTTTTTTAGATTTGGAGATTTTTAAAATTTAAATTGATTATGATTTGGTGTCTTTTAGTTGAGTGATTTGGTTTCAACTTGATTTGGGTTTGTCTTAAAAGTTTGATTTGTTATTTTTTTTAATTAGGACTTGATGCCTTTTGGTTGAGTCCAAATTGTGAATTTTTTTAGGATGCATTTCATTTATATGTCATTTTAAGTTAGGACTTAACACTTTTTTTTTAAATTGAGGATATGTTCCATTTTTTGTTTTGAGTTTGATTTGAGTTGACTTAGACAATTTTGATTTAAGTTTTTTTGTGTTGTTTTGGGAATTCAATTTGATTTTTATATCAAGTTTGGATTGGATTTAAGTTGGATGAGTTTAATTTGGATTAATTTGGTTTTTTAGTGGAATTCTTAATTCCAAATTTGGATTCCAAGCTTCGATAGTATAGATTTTTATTATTTGAGATCTTGGATTTGTGGAATTTTGATTTTGATGTTTTGAGATTGAATTTCAGATTTGAGAATCATTAATTTTGGATTTAAGATTTCAGATTTAAGAAATTTTGAATTTAATATTCAGAATTCATTCTTTTTTTATTTAGGTCCAAAAGTATGGAATCTGGAATTGAATTGCATAAGACCTCTTTATTGTTTAAGGGGATGGACTTAGTGAACTTGATGCTCCTGGAACTTGATGCTCCTGGATTCGTTGATTTGAGATGTGAACTTACTATTTTGGATTTTGTTTTTTTTTAGTTTAATTTGTTGTCTTTTTTTATTCTCAGATTTGGGCATTCAGATTAAAGTTTCATTGGGTAAAATTTGGTTTTAATTCATTTTTCATTGTGTTGTTATTTTTTTATATATTTTTCTATTGTAGGTTGTTTCTTTTGCTGTCATGTTTACGGTTGTCTTTTTTTGTATTGCTCTCTTTTATGTTCAAGGCTTCCTTTTTTTGTTCTGTTTTTGTTCCTCTCTTTGTTGTCCTTTTTTTAACACATTTTTTATGTTTAAAAATGAATGAGTTTCTTTTATGGTGTATTTTTATTTATCTTATTGATTTATGATCATCTGATTCATTTTGAGACATTTAAGTTTTATTGAGCTCTTCTTTTTTTAATTTTTTAAAGTGTTTTATATCTCTGAGAATTATTTTAGAATAGAAAAATTTTACTTTTCACTTAGTTGGACCTATTTAAAGTTTTTTTTGAAATTTTTTATTTATTTCTATTTTTATCGGGTTCATTTGATTAGTTTGGTCTTTTGTTTTTTTTTTTTTGAAAAAAAGTTCGCATTGTGATATTTTAATTATCTGAAATTAGTTTGGAGTTGGAAAAATTATGTTTAAACATTGAACAGAACATTATTATTTTTTTATATTCCTCTAAGTCCATGGGACTTTTCCTAAACTCCAATGACAATAATGACATGCAAAATTTGAAATTCCATTTATTGGCAAATTCTAATGCAAATTACATAGGAGAGACAAAAGAAATGTCATGTTTCCCGTTGATAGGTTTTTCTTTAGTCCTTGATGAACATAGGATGATTCTTCCTTGGCATGTCTTTCATTTTTAATTTAAGAGAAAATTTTGACATAACCTCCCCTTAAATTGATGAGATATACATCCCTTAGTAGGTGGAGTTTGATACTCCCTACTTCGGGGGAAGGATTAGTAGAAGATGGGAGTTTGCCCGAGTGCCCGTCCCATGAGATGCCTATGGAGGTAGGCTAGCCTCTTAATTAAAATATTTTATTGATATGCTCAAACATTCAATCATGTATCTTTCAGGCCCTAGCGGCCTTAGTTCTTCGTTCTTGGTCTGGTTGGGTTCATGTTGGCCCACTGGCTCCTTTAATAGAAGGTGAACTCTGACAGCTTCTAGTCTTCTCAACTGAAACGAGATTCTTTTCACAGTTGATCATCCAACAAGATAGTGGCCAGTTGGCTTATTGACTTGTCTGACTGAGGAGACGTTTCTTTCAAATTTTTCCAGCAGCAAATCTGGGCCCGGTTGGCCTTGGAGACATTAAAGAAATAATGCTCCATTTTTTTCATTCATTTTAAACCACAGCAATCCCTCTGACCCTTGGAGCTCCTATGTACGTAGCAACAGAAAAAAAAGGGTTCAGATGCTGCAACAGTAGGAGAACAGCAGCCTTCGGCTGCTTCTCTTCCACCCTGGACATGTAGTGGCAATAGGAGGTATCAATGGCCTCTCTTTCATCTTCTCCCCCAGGCGCAGACAGCAATAGTAAAGATAATATGAGATATCGGTCTCCTCATCTTCCTCCTCCATCAGTAGCAACAGGAGACAGCAACAGCAACCTCAGTTACTCCATACGGCAGACCCGACAACAGGCTCTCTTTCCTTCTTTTCACAGGCACTCAAGCAAGGCTAGCAACATCAAGAGAAGCATCTATCTTCTTCTCATTCCCCCTTCCTGTGCAACAGGTGGAAACGGCAGAAACATCAATTCTTTCTTTTGCTTGGTTGGGGTTGAAAGAAGATAGACTTTCACCACCTCTCCATCTTGACTGCATCTCGACTGCAAGGGGGTAGAGCAGTAAGAGGAAGACTGGTTGACTGCTGTTCCTTCTCCATCCATGGACGAAGGAGGTTGCAGTGGCACCATGGTAGCACGTCACCAACTTCTCCTACAGGCGCAGGGATCAACAGCAGGAGGAAAGATCTTCATCAGCATCTCCTCCTTAAACAGATGGCAAAGAGAGGATCGCAGCAGGGGCCATCTGGCAGCCTGATCTTCATTCTTTCCCCATAGATGCAACAGGCGGGAGCAATTGGGAGGATCGTCAATCCCTTGCCCTGTGCAGAAAATCTCCCAACCAGCCCCCTTCCGTCCGGTCGTTCCTTCTTTTTTATGGGGCCAGTTCAAGTGGTTATCTCTTGTCATCTAGAGAACGGGGAGTGGGAGAAGTGGCTGTTGTGGGCCAGAGGAGGCGGTTCTTTTGCCCCACCTTCCCCCACGTTTTCTTCTTGACTCTTTGACTAGGTCAAAACAGGTCACAGTCATAGTACGATCCCTTGTTTGTTTTTTTTTTCATATTTCAGTTGAATCAAATATATAATACCGTTATGACCCAATAACATGGGATCCAGAAGTAAAGTGATAGACCAACTATATTCCTTGGATTAAACTTATCTCATCATTACACGATGAAATCTCAGCCACCCGTTAATCTCCTGGATCCAATATCACCCAGGACCCATTAAATTAGGATCCATAACTCAAACGTAACCCAATCTCAGCCCTTAACCACATCACCTGATCACGCCTATGGTTTATAATTCTCAATTTGTTCAGGGAACATCACCGATTTAGCATATTTTTCTAATCAATGTAATCTCGACTCTCGAAAATTCCAAAAATTTATTTCAAATGTAATGAAATATCTATACATTAGAACTTTGATTTCCGTGCATAGATCTAATTCCTCGGAATTATTTGAATAGTTTTGCCCGGTCTCCAAGTCATAGTTGTCAAGGCGACAAGGCGTCCATGGCGTTGAAGGGTACCGATTCCGCTTAGGCGACAAGACGGCCGCTTAGGCGTCGCCTAGGTGGTCAAGGCGGTATTCAAGGAAGGTTGAGTCGGGAAGTTGTTATATATAAAAATAAGCATAAATATAATTATAATTTTATGTTATAATTGAATATGAGTGTTTTATCAATACACATAAGTAAATATGATATGTGTGTGAAAGCGAAGAAAGTTAAATAATTTTTTATAAAATTTAAGTATATAACTCATTTATGATTATAAAATTTACATATGTGCAATAGTATAAATGATGGTAAAATATTATTATAATATTATTAAATGGGAGGAGTGCAGAGAGTGAAGAAAGAGCTGAAAAGAAACTTAATTAAGTATATAATATATGTTTATAATCATAAATATTAAATATGTATGATAGTATAAGTGATATTGCAATATATTAATATATTCAAACTATCATTAAATAAGTGTCCCTTGTGAGGGGTATCAAGGGGAAAAAACCCCTCAAAATTATTTTTTAATGATGTAAAAGTACCCAAGGTGCCTTGCCTGGGCGTCTTGGGCGCCTAGGCTGGCACCTTGGACACCTTGGGCGCCTAGGCGGGCGCCTTGGGCGTCTTTTTGATCCCAGACAAGGCGCCCTGGCAAGGCGCCCTTGGAAAAGCGTCTTGTTGCCTAGGCGGGCACCTTGACAACTATGCTCCAAGTGCATGTCGACTTCATAATTTTTTGGAATTTTGTTCGTAACTTCTCGAATATGGATTGGATTGATGATCCGAGTTTGGTGTTGTTCATCTGGAAGTCAGGCGGACCTTTTGCTAGTGCTAGATGTTAATGGGCCTGCTTGAATTTGTCCGGGCCCAATAGAGACAAAACGGTCATTTTTTCGTTCATAGTCGAATTCTGACATTTAAGATACCGTTGCGAAATTTTCTATTGAGACAATATTGTTAGCATACTGGTTTGGTCATTTGGGCCCACTAAGCCCAGTAAAGATCGTCTGGAAGTCCACTTTCATTGTTTTGCCTATATCTTGTCAAATACAAGTCAGATTTCTGCTTTGACTTTAAAGTTATTCAATATGGGTTGGGCATATTTAAGGAAGTGCAAAGATATTATTGGGCCTATCCCGAATTGTCCAAGTCTACCAAAGGTGAAAGAGGTCATTTTATTGTTCAGGTACCATCCGAAATCAGATTCTGACATTGGGGGTACCGTTGCAAAGCTTTCAACTGGTACAGTCTCATTGACCCACTTGTTTTGTCTTTTGGATCTGATATGCCTCTGTTAAAGCCATTCAAAAATTTACTTTCAGTAATTTTTTCATAACTTTCCAAATATGGGTCAGATTATCGATCTGACTCTGTCATTGTTCATTTGAAAGTCAAGCAGACCTTCTGGTGATGCCACTTTTTTTTGGACCTTCCCCAAAATGCCCGGATCCCACAAGAGCAAAACGGTCATTTTACTATCCGGAGTTAGATTTTGACATTTTGAGTGCCGTTGGAAATGTCTTGACTAGTATAGTACCGTGGGCTCACTTGTTTGTTCAATTTTCTATTATGTATTTTGACCGAGACTTGCTATTTTTGGGTATCATTACATTTTTGGAGTGCCAACAACTGCCTCAGGACTTCTAGCCATATTTCAACTACACCTCTATCCCTTTAAGATACTATCTATGATTTTTCTCAGATGGCCAGTTCGTTATTTTCATATCGATACGGGTCAATCATGATAATAGTTTTCAGCAGAGCATCTATAGAATCCGAAGAATGAGAATAAATGTAAAGATCATAAATGGTGGTGAAAGAAAGGTATAATGTTTTGTTGCATGTCAATATTTGATTTGTATCGTGTTAGGTTTGTTTAATGAAATGATCATTGTCATTTAAATGTATTTTTTTTTAAATTTTAGCGTAATGACATTAAATTATGTTACTTCAGGAATGTTTATTTTTAACAATCTTTTTAGAGGTATTCTTAATTTTTTAGAATTTTAATGATTTTTATGAATTTTTACAACGGAAAAAGTAAAAAAATCTACTGATTTAGACCAATTTCATATCAATTTTTTTACCAAGAATCGGCCGATTTAGATTCATTCGATCTGAATCCGATTTCAATTTCAATTCATGCATCCACTAAGAGAAGAGTTTTTAAATAAATGTGTAAAACTTGGAAATAAAGAAGGTGAAAAAGACATCAATCAGATTATCAAAGGATAAGATAGGAGATTTTTTGGATCTTAACTAAGTTTGATGTACGAAAGATAATGAAATAAATGTTTTGATCAAAGATGAGATTAAAGAAAGATGATGCTATTTTGATGCTTTTTTAATGACAGTTTTGTTAGAAATATAAAAGATATGATATAACGTAGCTTAATATGGATCATGGAAGATTAAACTTTTAGAAATTTAAAAGGCATCGAAGAGGATTAAACTATTGTTGTATGAAAATATTTATGATTTATGGGTTAAATGGATGACTTGACTTTTAACAAAATTTTAATCTTTAAAAAAATACCGAATGGAAGGAGAAAGAGCATCGTCATAACTACTTTTAAGAAAGGTAGATACAAAATTATTCAAAGTATAGAATCATCAAAATTATGAGTCATAACATGAAATTATAAGATATTACAATTATTTCAGTCAATCAATTGAATTTATGTTTTGTCGGTTTGCAATATAAGTTATTTTTCTTATTAAAATTTAATGAAAGAATATCGATATACCAAGAAAGATTTATATTTAATTTTTATTGATTTTGAAAAATCTTAAGATAGAGTCTCAAGAAATGGTTGATGGTGGATGCTAGAAGGAAAGATGATACCATTAGGTATGTATAAGTAATAAACAACATATATGATGGAGCAACAATTAATATCTACATAAATGGAGAGGGAAACAGGAAATTTCATATTTCAGTTGGTTTGCATCTATGATTTGTAATAAGCCCTCACATTTTTATTAATTATCAATGCAATAACAAAGAACACTAGATGTCCTACCACAGTACTTGTTTGTAAATGACATATCATTGATAAATAAGATGCGAAGAAGTTAAGAGGAAGTTAGAATTTCGGATAAACCCTTGTTTAAGAATTTCAAGATAAGTAGAATTAATATATGTATTATAAATTTAATGAAAGTCAAAAAAGAAAAGATAGGATAGTTTAATTTAGATGAAAGAATTTAGTTTAAACATTTTAGTTTCATACTTCAATTATCAAAAATGACAGAGAATATGAGAACATTATCTATCGGATTAAAGTAAGATGGATCAAGTAGTGATTTGATACATGGATATTTTGTGATCACAAGGTATCACTAAGTTGAAAAGAGTATTTATCGTAGAATTATAACACTAATAATGTTATATGATAGTGAATATCAATGAGGAAAACTCATTTTCAAAATTAAGTGTTATCGAAATGAGAATTTAAAAATAGATTTATAGTCATTCTATAATGGATAGAATATGTAATGAGTACATTATAAAAGACATAAATGTAATAATATAAATAAATTGAAATAAAGGAGGTTGAGATGATTTAGACAATAAAAGGAAGCTTCAATTATAAAAGTGAAAATGACATGGTAAGACCTAAACTAACATGGCAAAGAGTAATTTAATATGATTTATATAATTTAAATATCTTTAAAAATAACTTAAAATTAGTGTGAATGAAGAAAGAGAATATAGATAGTTGATCATATAATTCAAGATTAATGATAGAGTTGAGTTGAGTAATGTTAGCGTACAAATCAAGCAACATATTTTGGTATTGATCTCGATTTCAATCTTGATCAAATGGAAGAAAACTGATAGGATCAATCCTTCAAAAAGTTTTAACAATAACAAAGTAAAAGGGATAGTTTGGCTCAGTTTTTGATGGAGCAACGAAGAGGAATGTACTATTTGGATCAATTTAAAAACGAAACCAAATTAGTTTGAATTAATGATTGGTTTAATGATGTGGGACAAAGCGAGCAAAGGCCATATAAAGTGGAAAAGTGACCTAAACTAAATTGAACTGACTAAAACTAGTTGAACTAGGCTTAAATCGGCTTGGATCCATCTAACTTGGGTTGAATCGGTTATAATGAACCAAATCCGTCAAAATTGGCTAGAAGTGGGATGAATTAGCTTTGAACTAGTTGGACTCGATCGAACTGGGTAACAAGGCAGTCCACCAGTCCAATCGATAGGGTTGGGGAGGATTGTGACATGTAAGAGGGTGGCTGCTTTGGGACTGGATGGATGGGGGGTTTGTGTTGTTGCAAGAGGGTGGATGTTTTGAGACCAAACTAGGAGGGGGGTCCATGTCATGTGTGAGAGGGCAGTTGCCTAAGCGAAGGGGGGGGGGGAGAGGCAAGAATCATGCCTTGGTCAAGTGGTTTCTTGAAGATGTGAAGGGGTGTCATAGATGATGATGGCACATAATGTAGGGGTGACGTGATGATGCACGCATCGACAAGGTGAAGAAGACGCGGTGGATGAATGGTGGGAGCATAAAAAATGGCAATGCAGAGGCTTTGTACGAGGGAAAGGAAGTGACCTTGGAATCTAGAGAGGAGGAGCGATGCATCGTGGTAGGATTCGTCGGAGGCTTTTGAAGGATGCCGGATGCATTGATTAGGTACCTTCACCGTGAACCACAAATTGCATGTGTTGTGCAGATGAAGGAGACGACAACAAGGTGGTTGTAGCTGTTTCATGGTAGGGTTGAGAGAACCAATGGCTTAGTTGACGAAAGGAGTCGTCGGGCTTGTAGAAGCAGAGATGACAATGATGGGGGCTTTAAGGATCATCAAAGATGCTATTGTTGGGGTTGAAGACTGGATACCAAAGGTCAAATTGGATTGCTATTTTGCATATCTACTAGACCAAGGAAGAGGGCCTTGCCTCCATCCATTAAAGGTGATTGCACCGTTAGTAAATGATGACTTGCATGGGATCAATATTGCTGAAGCTCTTGCACTGGCAGGAGTGTCGGTAGAGGAACATTGGCTATCTCAAATCTTCAACGTGTGGAACTCTTATATCGTGGAATCAGTTTAATCAGTCGATTTCGATCTGATTCCTACTTGAAGGACCGATTCTAACTTGAATTCTGTTAGAATCGGTTTGAATTAGTCTAATTGGTCTTGAATCGGATCAGAATCGGAATCAGAATCCTAAGTTTTTAAAAAAGATTCAAGACGAATCGGTCAAAATCGAAACTGAAATCAGAATCAAAAATTTTAAAATGTTGTTTTTAAAAAAATACCGATTCTGGATTGGTTTCTCTTCTTGAGAATTGATCAGAATCGGACCGATCCGATCCAATTTGATCCAAATCAGATCGGTATTGACTGATTCCGATTCCGATTTCGGAATCCTTGGTTGAACTAGTGTGCCAACGTGGTTGCCTTCATGGGTAGGGCTTGCATTGCTGTCGGTGTCCAATGAGGAAGAAGGGAGGAGGTGAACAATGGAGACCTCTGGGGTGTGGAAGGAAGAGGGTTCTACTTCTAAGGGAGACATAGGGTAGAACTCAAGGGCCAAGTCAATTCCTCTAAAAATTTTCTATTTCATTTTTTAATTTGAGATTACACGAAGGGCTCCTTATGTAGATCCATCAATTTGACACTTAAATCTCTGGCGGCGGCATAAATCAATTGAGATTGTCGCCTTATGATGGTGGAGAGATTGCCACTGTTGCACCTACTTCTTCTCTCCCCTAACCGGGCATGGAGGGTTTGGATACAAGTTGGATCTAGTAACTTAAGTTGGCAGTTCCAATCATATTAAGTCTTGAGACTTGGTATAACTAGCTCCATCAACTTAAATTGATAGATTTAGCTTGTATTGGATCCTATGCACTTATGCAAGCTGCCACCCTACTAATTAAGGTGGAGAAGTTGCAGTGGTAGGGGCAATCTCACTGCTGCCTGGCTGCACACCTGTTGGGATTGGCCTGTATCAGTCCATGATCAACCTAGATAGCTCTTGGATCAACCAATTTAGATGATCTGACCTTGTCTAGCCGGACCCCAATAAAAATCGATTGTGGCATCTCCCCCCGGGAACTTTTTTAGTTCTTAAGCAGACAAATATACTAAAAAAGAGATGTAACTTTGTAGGCTATTTTGATACACATTCTATTTGAATTATTTTTATTTCAAATATAATTTTATCTCATTTCATAAGTTTAGGCCCTATTTGGCAACTATATCGAAGACCTCAATCATTGTTGATTTTGAAATGAACAGTGATAGCTCATCAATAGGTGTTTGGCTATCATTATCAATATTGAAACTCACTTGTATCATATCTTATGCTTTGTTTGCACCCAGAGACTTGTATTACATATTATGTGGGCAATCCCACTGTTGCTTGGATACAAACTTCTCTGCCCTAATCAGGTGGGGTAGAAACTTGCATCTAAGGATCACAAGATTAGAATCGTAGTCAGGATTAATGGGTACCGATTTGATCTGGATTGGATCGAATCGGTCCGATCTTGACCTATCCATTGGAACAAAGACCGATTCAAAATTGGTCTTTTTTATTTTTTTTATTTTAAAAAATTAAAAATTAAAAGAAATTTTAAAAAATGAGGAAAATTTTTAAAAATTGTTAACAAAAGAAATTGCGCCATCTACTATATTTTCACGTAACTATAAGAAGTTTTAACAGGAATAGATACAAACTAACACCAATATGCATTCTATTAAATAAAGAAGATGATACAAGTCATATATATTAGAAAATATACCTTCTAACCACCACCAACTACAAAATTGCCCATTGTAATCTTTTTCATACTCTTCATTTCTTGGATTCTCCACTAACTTTGATCACTCATGATTGGCCCATAACCATATGAAAATAATGACTAGGCCATATGACTAAAATTATAAACTCCACCTTTGGCTGGAGCTGGAGAAGAGGGTGGATAACAAAACTCAAAGTACGAAGCGGGATTTCGATATGATCTTGTGTACTCGACATAGACATTCATCTTATTTCAATGTTCTTTGCTTCGCTCCTTTCACTTGAATGTCTCTTATTAGTCAAATCATTTGGACCTAATCCACTTGTACGTATATTGCTAGTGGAATCACCCTCACTCTCACCTCCACCTCCACTTCACCTCCCACACCTTGTTGTGTGGGTGGAATAAGTTCTTCCTCCTCATCATCATTTGATGAAGGTGCTTTAGTTGTATTTGTATCAAGGAGATGTCTGCATTCAGTACTTAGCTTTCTTCTTTTCAAACTTTCTTGTTCTTGAGTACTTTGACACGTTGGCTGGTAAACTTTCTTTAAGGCCTTGAACAAGTCACCATTCTTCTTGGTGGTAGGTCCTGCACCGGGTACTCGAGCTGGCATTTTGTCTAGAGTGGATCTAGCTTTGGAGCAGCTGTACTTCAGGGTGGATAAGGAATTGGAGCTGTGCATGAGACCTGGTTTTTTTTTTCCTTTCTGCATTCTTTGTCTTCACCAAGAACATTGTCAAGCTCACCTTTAGCCTATGGCCCTATGATGTATCATTCGGGTCGAACTCTGGCTCTCTCTCTCAGTGTCATTGTCTTCTAATCATGCTGCAAGTGGACGTTCTTATTGGAATAGATATTCCAAGTCAACATCATTTTGTGACAAGTCTTGATTGGTTTGAGCTTAAGCTCTCTCCTGGTACAATTCACCTATAAATTTTGTAAATCTTTTTTCAGATGTCTTTTGTCTACTTTTGATGTTTTTTATCTTCAATCTCATATTGTAATGACAGAAAATTAGTTTCTCAAATCTTGCACTCTATGATTGTATGAAGTTATCTGAAATACAATAAGAAATATAGTGAAGTTCATTAATTATGTTCAAGTTCAATACCTACTAATATAAGTAATAATTACTCACTTCAATCTCAACTTCTGTTCTATCTTATAGAGTCCTACACAAATGCTTAATTATTGATAGTGTGCCTGAGAGTACCTCAACATCATTGCACAGTTGCCCGCCGTACTGCATCCTTAGGTTCAAGAAATATCCTATCAAAGTGTAACACAATCTAACGTTTAAGGGATTAACACATTACTACAAGAATAAGATAAAACACAACAATTAAAATTATATATACAGTATGAATATCGTGGTGGAGTGTCTTGTGCCATCTGTTGTCTATCATCTTCCACCATTTTTTATAACGTCTAGGATATTTTTTTTTTATTTTCATCTTTGCTTTGTCCATAACATCGTACAAGTACGTCATTTGATTTTTATCATTTGAGTCTACCAATCTAAGTACTTGTACTAGGGGTTGTATCACAGATAAGTAGTACTATATCACATGTTATTCTTAATCAACTGCTTCATCTTCAATATAATATCATATTGGTTCATTAAGCTTCTGTAGGTATTTATATATTCTTGATATGTAGTGGATAGTATGAACATTTTCAAATCAGCTCTATATCTATAGTAGCTCTCCAATGCAATGCAATGAGTGACAAATCTGGTGAAACCTGGTCGAACTAGATCACGACCATTGATGTACTCTCTCATCATAAGTAATAGTTTGGGATGTTTATAAATGAAGGAGGTGATAAGTTGTCATTGACTCACTAAGGACCTCACACTCGGATCCCTCCCAATATTCTTCAACATCAAATTAATGAAATACACATCACATGGCACCTAAAATAAATATGGTTTAGCCTTCATTAACTTCTTTTTTACAGTCTTATACGATGCCTCATTGTTAGGGACAAGTTACATCATATTTTCTTTTCCAATTTCATCTACCACAGTGCTTGTCAAACCAAACAAGTAGTCTACATTCTTCATCTGACTTGATGCATTAATAGACTTCAAGAATATGGTATATTTAGAACAATACACAAGGGATTTGAGAAGTGACCTTTTTGTGATTCTCGTCCACCCATCACACATTACGGTGCACCCTTTCTCATTCCAGATAAATTTGAATCCATACATTCAAGACCTCAACTTTTCAACCTCTTCATCCAACTCAACCTCACATATGTACTTAGAAGTGGGAACTTTCAATTTTGGTCTAGTCTCACCAACGACATCTACCATTCTTTGCAAAGAAGGACTGGTGACTATGTGTTGGGATGCTTAGGTGAACAAAGTAAATATATTATTTTTAATACTTTTTTGAAAATATCTATACATATAGTTAATAAAACTTAACATTTTCGCATACTTGTGTGCAGAAAGAATTTGACTATTTTCTTGATTGCTTTCTCTGCGGCTCCTATCGTAGCCTTAACTTTTTTTAAGTTCTATATCACCCTGCCTATACATGGCAGTGTCTGCCATCGGCCGAACTAAATACGATTAACAGAACTCAGTATCTTGAACAAGATAGTGCCTTCCCCACGTCAAAATGTTTAGTAGTGACACCCAAACCTCTTGCCTTCTTCTTTTCTCATCTTTACGGGTCTGAGTCCGATTAGCATCTATGGCTCTTCTCACCTGAATCTCTTCTTCATCATCTTCAATCAACCTGTTCATGTGTTTGTCCTTTTACCTTATTATCATTTTTGGACATGATGAGAATAGTCTCTTCATTTAAGCAACTCATTATGTAAATCTGCCATTTGCTCAATTCTAATCTCCCTCTGAGATGATCTCTCGGTTAAATAACCTTTTCTCTCTTCTCTTAACTTAGCCAGGACTTTGCCACTTCTTGACATTTTCACTAACACCAGTTATATGTTGCTTAAGGCGATGTACACCTTAAGGCGATATACACCTCCATGCATATCATTTTTAACATCATTTACATCTCATCATGTTCTTCCTAACATTCAATAGATTCTCATGTTGCCACCCAATGTCGTGATGTGCAGTGACAATTTGCTCATCGTCCGACATTTTATTTACACATACAAATACACCCACAATAATTTACAAATTTTAATTTAATGTAGAAAAAAACTAATAGAGTAGTCACCCTCAAAGGGGTGATTCTTGCTCAAAGACACTCCTTTGGGGGTGACTAAGCATCCCTCTCAAAGGGGCTTCCATCCCATCCCTTCGGGGGTGAGAAGAGTCACCCCTGAAGGGGCGGCCTTGTCTGACATCTCTTTAGAGGTGACTGTCACCCCTTCGAGGGTGAGGAAAACCACTTTCGAAGGGGTGCTCAACAAATAGGGGGAAGGGGGGGGGAAGGGGATTGGGGGAAGGGGAGGAATTGATCGAGTCTATTTCTTTTAGGAGGGGGAGATCATCACCTTCAGTGAAAGATCCTTGTGGAGGAGGGGAGCCACAGATTGAGAGGGAGAAGCAAAAATTGTGTAGGTAGGGGAGGAAATCGGTTTGATCTCCCCTTTGTGGGGGGGAGATCGGTGCAGAATTGGGTCTTGGATTGACACGATTCCAAAACTTACCGGCTTTCGGCAAAATGATTGACCAATTCCCAATTCGATCTAGTATAATCAACCAATCTTTCTGATTTTGACTGATCTAGTTGAAACTTCTTGTTGGATCGGTTGTTCAGGACGGAATCGGATCGACTATTGCCGATTCGATCCAAGAATTGGTCAATCTTGATTCGAATCGACCGATTTTGCAATCCATGCTTACATCAGTGCATATGATCCAATACAAGTTGAATTTGTCAATTTAAGTTGACAGAGCTAGCTATACTAGGTGTCGATGCCTGATATTAGTGGATTTGCCAACTTAAGTTAGTAGATCCAACTCGTATCTTAGCCTTCCATGCCCGATTAGGGTAGGGAAGAAGTAGGTGCGACAATGGCAGTCCCTCTACCATCATAAGGTAGTGATCTCAATTGATCCATGCCATTGCTAGGGGTTTCATAGTTTGATTTGATTTGATTAGCAAATAATTTTTGAAATGGATAGTGATAGCTCATCAATTGGTGTTTGACTATCATTATCAATATCGAAACTCTCAGTGCAAACAAAGCATAATATGTAATGGAATTGTCAACTTATATCAATTTTGATTTTGACACTCTGTCTTCTACAAATATCATTATCAAAATTGATATAGTATCATTTTTGATACTCTAACCCAATAGGACATTAAATAGGGTATAAAATGTTTCATCTCATTTGACCTTATACGATCAAATTTACAGCTTTTTTGTCTTAGGTTACTAAATTCTTTGGGAGTGTTTGGATGTACATTGCTCAAAATAGTTTTGCCTTTAAAATTTGCATTCCATATGTAGAAAATATTCCATTTCTTTTTGTACTACTGGACACGGAAAATCGGGTTGCGACTCGGGCCCGACTTGATCGGTTTTGGTTGCGACCGACCCGGTTGGGCCGACTTGTCGGCCGGGTCGCACTACCTCGCCTACAACGGTCATGTGACCGTACTGTTGCCAGCAAAAACAGGGGCTTTAGCACCCCCCGTTAAGGTCCCTAATGGTCTCTCTTCCTCCCCACACTTGCTCACCTCACTCTCTTGCTCACTAAATGCTCTTTGATCTCATCTCAAATTTTTTGCTCTCAAAATTTTTTATCTTCCCTTTTTAATTACTTCATTAGTTTATTAAATATTTGATTCTTTTATTTGTTTAAGTTATTAGTTAATAGTTAGTTAGTACTTACTTATTTAATTAGATATTTAATTAGTTTATTAACTAGTTCATCATTTGCTAAATTAAGTTGCTAATTACTTAATTAGTAACTTAATTAGTTATTTCATTATTATTTCAGTTTTGAGTAGTTAATACTTATTTTGTCAAGTTAATTAGATAGTTAAGTAGTTTACTCAATAGTTCATTACTTACTTAATTACTTCATTAGTTACTTACTTAGATACTTAATTAGTATTAATTAATTACTTATTTTGTTATTTAAACATGTCTTCTCCAAGCCAAACAATCCAAACTACCGGTGCGAGCTGGAGTGATCCAGCTTGGTTACATTGCAACTTGATCTCCATGGTGGAGAGAAAAGTGAAATGTAAATATTGTGATAAAGTTATCTTCGGTGGTATTTATCGTTTGAAATTTCATTTTGCGGACATGAAGGACAATGTTCTTTCTTGCACACGGACTCCAGCGGAGGTGAGAGCTCAATTTCGTAGGCACTTACAAGTGATAGAGCAAGCGAAGGGAACTAGCAAATGGCATAAGGAGATCGTTCGAGAAGAATTGTCACAATCGGTGAGACATTCCGTGCATATTTACGGGACCGGACAAGAGAGACCGGATATTCTCTGAGACGAAAACTACGACGATGGTATATTTGCATTACTCATAGAAGTAGTTCACTCTTCTTTTTTATTGATCATCAATTAGTTAAATATTTCTTAAATAGATGACTTCTTACGGGGAATGGAAGCAAGTCGAAGATCCTTCGCCGATGAAGAGTTATATAGATGCATCGGCCAAATGATGGGTCAATGGTCGGGAAGTGGGAGCGATCAAGGAAGTGGAAGAGGATCCAACAACCAACCACAAGGTGAGATTTATGATCTTACTCAAGATGACGACCCGACAGTAGGTCTTGTGGATCCTGTTATCACTAGACCACAAGGGCGCCATCGCTTCATAAATACAAGAGATCACATACCCTCCCATATCTCTTACAACGTCTCTATGCTTTACCGACGAGGAGCAATACACCCATGCGACCCAAGATGCCGATCATGATACAAAGCCGCAACGTAGAGGAGCTCATCGTACTCATGGAGCTGGAGGACATTACCACGATACCTTCAACTATACATATCATTCATCTCAAGGCTCTTGGTTCTCCACATGTGGCCAAGAGCATTATGGAATGAATTATGTGGAGTCATCAGACACTTCGATCCAATCGACTTATGGCTACGATAGCTATGGTGACTCGTTTGGATCAAGTATTAGGATGATTTCCTAAGGGACTGATGAGTATGATCGTTATGTATATATGTATCAAACTTTATACTTAACCCAAATGAGATGCGGAGAGTATATAGTATATAAACTACTTACAGAATATAAAACATGTCACATTGGAATGAAGTTCACGAAGTATTTGTTTAAATCATGTCATTTATTTTTTTCTCATTTTTTAGATTTTTTTGAATTTTGAAAAAAAATTAAAAAAATAGGGGTTGTGATTTGGGTCGCGACCTGGTCAGACTGGGTTGGCCTGGGGGCCGACTGACTTGGTCGTGACCCCGACCCCTCTCTCCTTGCTACTGGACATCAAGTTTTCTTTATTAATTATTAGTATCTTTGCTCTTTAAACAAGGATGATGGACAGACAGTGATATGTGCCTTTTACGGTCTGGTGCATTCTTTGAAAGCCAAAGTGGATATTTGAGCAAAATTGTTCTTAAGTGCAGTCTATTAATTTCATTAAACATATACACAACTTTCTAATAAACTCTTCAAATGTCTGCCACGTTTCATTCATGAAAGATAAACATTTCATCTTCAGATCGGGACTCAATTTTAAGTTTCAACCTGGTGTCGATGTATTAATTCTCTTTTCATGGTTGTACCGTGCATAATGCCAAATTTCAAAACAAGTGCAGTAGAATAGTGTACTTCGAGTAAGGAGGCTTAAAGAAATAAATCCATGATGATAAAACATTGGCTTAAAAATCAAGTACTAGCAGCCATCACGGTAATGAAGTCATGAAAAAAATGTTATAATAGTTCACTTGTTAGCAATTTAACATTATGCTGGTATATACTCAATGTTAGGACATAACAAATGAAAAACATTTCTTAAATGTTCATTAATAAGATTATTGTCAGATCAAGGCAATACCATTGGTATCCAATTCAAATTCATCCACATGAGAGAAACTACTTGATTCATTGATTTATTAATTTCATCTGTTTAACAGCTGAAATAGTAATGAACAACCTACTTTTTTCTGCCAAAATCCAAGAATTCTTGTTTTCATGTTTTTACAGTGAATGTCATATTTGATGGTCATTCCGCAAATGATATAGTCTTAATAATGCATCAAATTTTGTATGTTGTATCTGCACTGGCATGTTCAGAATTGGATGTCTCCTTTTGCTGTGTCTGAAAAGATGAAGAGGTAGTGTTCTGGATAAATTCATGATGGGTGGGATCCAATATAGGTCATCTGTTCTCTCTGATTCGATTGTATGTCTGATAAATTTTAAGCCATGTTAAGCATCAGATAAGCACTCTAGTATTTTCTTCATATAATATGTTTTGGAGCTCGTTAATTGGACCTATTATTAGCACAAGTGAGTACAGAGTGTGGACCAAGCTGGTTAGTTTGGTGAATTATGTATATGTACGTGTTAATGCGTCCCACTGCATAGTATGGACCTTGTTGGTGGCTCCTAATCTAATATTGAAAGTGAAATAGTGGGTAATGAATAGCCTTGCATTTTTGTCCTTTTGATGGAGTGAAGTAGCTCAACTTGAACTGGATTTTTATTCATGATTAGTATTAGTTCTTTATTTGACTTTACCCATTTCAGGTGTATGAAATTTTTCTAAGAAATTTTTTTTCTTGTTGATTTTCTGTCCTCAACTCATGGTTCGAGACAAAACACATTACCATGCATGTGGCTTTTATCTTATTGAAGCACATATCGGATTTTGAGATAATTGCTTAGCTTGGGTATAAAAGTGTGTGACCATTTAATTCACTTTTATAAAAGTGAGACCATTTAATTTACTTTTACTGCTCTGTCGGTAGTTATTGTCAAAGTGAAGTATGTCGGAATCAAAAGTTGTTGATAGCAATGAGCCAGAAAATGTAGATATTGTGGCACCTGAAGATACCTCAGATAGCAAACAGAATTCTATGCCATCATACCAAGAAGAGGTGATCACCCGTGCTGTTGTACCCTTTTTGATTTCTGAATTAAGAAATGTCAAGCTCTTATGCCATTTTATTTTGTTGACGTATGTATTCTCATTCATAACTCCTGTGATGGGATTAAAATAAAATGGATGTCTTTTTTTAGGAAGAAGCAATAAAAAAGAAATATGGAGGCTTGTTACCAAAGAAGCCACCTCTTATTTCTAAGGTACATTATTATTATTATTTTTGTATAGATGTGGTTCCATTGATTCAACTAATGGGCGCTTAGTTGTATTGCACAATTTTTTGCTTTCACAATCTTACTATTTGCTGCTGTCAGGATCATGAACGTGCCTTCTTTGACTCTGCAGATTGGGCATTGGGAAAGGTAAAGCCTATTAGCCTGTTATCCTTCAATAAACTCGGATCTTAGTGCATTCACATTACAGTAATGTTTTACAAATCAGCAAGGAGCACCTATAGGGAAACCCAAAGGACCACTTGAGGCACTGCGGCCAAAGTTACAGGTATTTTCTTTGTTCTGTTTCTTTGAATAGCAGTGATAGTTTGCTGCATGATCCAGTCTAGTTTTTCTATTTAAATTTATCGTCATATATATCATATTTTATACTGAAAGAAAGGAAGGAGAAACAATATTTACGCCTCTCTCTTTCTTGTTTATAGATGTGAGAGTGAAAGGAAGATAGGATAGGAATTGGCTTCATAATTGGCTCTGCTGATTACCAATCCAGATCAGTTAACTATTCTAAGTGTTTTGAGGCGAGCACAATGGGCCTGGCTGACATGGTTCAAATGCTGCATGCAAGGATTTTCGAATCGTATTCGGCCACCAAATTGGTGGGGATTTGATCCGGATCGGATTGGTCCGATTTGGACCAATTCTTAGGAAGAGAAACCAATACAAAATCGGGATTTTTTAAAAAATGCCGATTCCGATTCCGTTTCGGGTCGATTCGGATCAATTTTGGTCGATTCAGTCTGATTCCGTCTGTTTCCGGCTGGTTCTGTTCTATTCGACTTGAATCTTTTTTTTTTAAATCAGGATTTCGTTTCCAATTCTGATCCGATTCGACTGATTCCGGAAGAATTCAGGTCAGAATCGTACCTTAAAACAGGAATTGTATCGAAATCGACCGATTCAATTCTCGAGTCGGTTGATTCCGATCCGATTCGACCAATTCTGCAATCTATGGCTGCATGAAAATTGTGTCAAGAAGGACTTCTCGAATAGATAGAGGATGTAAATACTACATTCTGTCAAGTCATTGAATTCTGATTGTTCTTATGTGTGGCTTCCTGCTAATGAGAGACTTTTGCCCTGGCTATTCATCAAGTTTCTTGATTTCCATATTTCTACATGCATATGATGGGTGAACTGCCATGGTCTTTGGGCTACATTTGTGAGTGCAACAAGGATGGCGGGATTGGAATCTGTGGGTACCGATCTGATCCGGATCGGATCGGCTGATCCCGGCTGATCCTTTGCGAGGAATCCCGATCACGAATTGGTATTTTTTTAAATAAAAAATAAAAATTGTCTGATTCGGATTCTGATATGATTTTGGCGGATTCTGTAAAACAGGATTCCAATTCCAATTTCAATCCAATTATGATCCTATCTCATTCGATTTCACCAGATTTTATCTCGGATCACCCCTCCTGGTGAAAATTGGATTGGGATAGGCTGAACTTATCTAGGAATTGACCAATCCTGATCTGGATTGGCTGATTCCGCAATCTATGGCGTGCAAGATAATAATGGAGGACCTTGCAGCGTAGTGAGGCCGGGCTGGAACTCAGATGTTTGGCCACTGCTTGAGCATCCTGATGGAACATGGTGGAGTTGTAATTCAGGCAGTAGGCTTTTTCAACAGACGCTAGGCGTGCCATAGTAGATAGCCAGGGTATTGAGCAAGCCTTTGGGGGTGGGAACCTTCATGGATGGGTTACAAAAACCTGCATTAAGCTACAAGAACATTGAACAGTCATGTGTGTGACAGACACATGATGTTGATGTTGGTTGCTGATGCAATGCCAGAAGGGAGCCAGAGAGAGAAGTTCAGTTGCAGGTAGTTATGTCAGTCACCCCCTTGGCAGCCAGCATTGATGGGGAGTGTGGTGTGGGAGTGGAGGGACCATAATGAGTGGATGATGGTGTTTTCTAATTGAAAGGAAGAGGGATGATGGGGAGTGGTTTAACTGCTGTCAAGTAGAGTGGTAATTGGGATGGAGGTTGATGCGGGATGAGGAGACGGAACCCATCGTGGCATGCAAATCAACTGACAAGACCTTTAGAGAGGACTAAACTGCACTGCGCTGAACTCGACTGAAGCAGGATGAACCATACCCGAAATGGTCTGGACTGGTGCAAATCAGATTGGATTGGAGCTAAACCAGACTGATCTGGATCTCAACAGGGCTAACTGGTTGAACTGAGCTGGATGCCACTGAACCAAGCTTAGATCGATTAGAGCCGATGTAAGCCAAACTTCAATCCGCCGAACTGGCCCTGAATTGCTTGAACAGGCACTGAATTTGGTTCAATTGGTCAAAATCGGGCCTGCACTGATCAAATCGGCTCTGAACACCGGCCAAACTGGGCAGTGGGGCTGAACTGAATTAAAGCCAGTCAAACTGGGTGTGAACAGGCTTACACTGGAGATTCTGAGCATGCTGGACTGGGCCAGGTTGATAGGGACAAAGGTCCCTTGCTACATGTTTTGGCGCCGAATTCCTGGGCAGAAAAGATCCCCTTACTTAGAACGGTACGATGACAGTCTGCCCTACACAGATGGTGTGGAGAGTGGAAGAGAACCAACTTACGGCTTTTGGCTAGGACTGGCCTGGTGGTGTTGGCAGTCAATTCAAAGCGACTTCCTCTCCTAGCAGCAGATGGTGAAGGTGATAGGATCTCTGCATCTTGACAACTCCCATGGGGCCGATGGGCAGCTGCCATGGAAGCACAGGGGCTCGGTTGTCGCAGTGTCTGTCCAACTGAGGCACCTGAGGTGAAGGATTCCAGAGCCACCATATTGGGATAGGAGATGGGAACATCATCGAGTTTTGCATTTTCGGTGCAGCACCATGCATGCTAAATAGCTGGTGCAACTGACAAAGAGGACAACCGTGCAGTTGGCTACATCCAATGCACCGTGATACTAGGAATCTGGAACTGCCGATGGGTGCTTGGGGTGGACCTAGAGGGAAGAGAAGAGGGAAGGGAAGGCCAGGGGAAGGGAGCTAGAAGATGGAGAAAGGAGAGGGGGAAGAAGAAACAAAAATAGGGGAGAAAAGTTGGGAAAGAAGAGAGAACCCGAGAGAGAGAGAGAGAGAGAGAGAGAGAGAGAGAGAGAGAGAGAGAGAGAGAGAGAGAGAGAGAGAGAGAGAGAGAGATGGGACAACAAAGTTCAAATTTTCATATTCATTCATTGTCTTTTTAGAGGGAGCTTTTATAATAACCTCACCTTTTCATTTGGACTTTGTAAAATAGTTAAATTACAAGTTACTATCCTATTTTACAAATGTGACTCGGTTAAAAGTTTTTATTACTTGGACATTTGTAACACTAAAAATAAAATAAAATATACATAAATATACTAGAACTAATATAATAGTGTATGATTGGTATCAATAATGATCCGATCTTATCAGTGATGTCTCATCTTCTTTAGTCTATGTTGCATATGTATGGTCTAATCGAAAACACAAATTTCCGTGGGTTGCAAGTAACTTTTTCTTGAGTTATATAGTGCCATACGATCGGCCACTATCAATGTAGAGAATGATTTTGGTGCAACTTAGATGACTATGATGCATAACTCAAACTACAAAATGACCTCAAAAATTGATCAAAATTGTATCTTAACATCCGTCAGGTATCATATTCAAAAGCTTTGTATGTATATTTATGTGCGGGTCATCGAAGCTGGCATCTTGGGTGTACAACCATCACTCGTTGGTGATGTAGTCGGCTTGATAGTCGATGCGATTCCATTAGGTTAGTAAAAGAATGGATTTGGGAAGATTTGGTACCACCAGTCAGGTTCGAGCCACATTAACAAAAATTACATTATTTTAATAATATTATGATATTATTTATTTAGAAGTATTAAATTAGGAGTGTCAAGGTTAATTTAGGAGTTTAAATATATAAATAAATATATTAGAGTTTAAAAAATAGGATATAAGTGTAAATATATAAAGTTTAAGGTATATGTGTATTTATGTCAAATTTTAATGGTTTTGTAATTTTGTAACATGGGACATTTTATAAGGAACCCTACCTCATTGATTCGCGCACATGCCATTAATGCCTTGAATGAGAAAAAGATGTAACTTTATTTTTCTCTCGCTTCCCCATCAGTCTCCTCCTTTTTATGTTCTTTTCCTCCTGATCTTCTTCCCTGACAGTTCTCTTCTCCCTCTCCTCCTCACGGCTCGGTGTGCCTTCGTCCTTTTTCCTCTTCTACCATTTTCTTCTCCTTCACCCTCGGCATTCGGCACCTTTCACTCCTCTCTTTTTCCTCTCTCCCTTTTGTTTGGACACACCGGACTTAGCCATCCCCTTGACCAACCACCCAACTTGAGCCCCTCTCTGCATAGGTGAAGCCCTTTGAGCCTCATCACTGTCACCCTCAACACTAATGAGGTCTATTGGCCACAATGACCTGTTTCTTGGCTTCCTCGTTGCCCCCGGTGCTTCCATCACCCTGCACTCTCCACTACCCCCTTTTTTGTCCAAACACCCGCACACATCCCTGATTCTACCCTCCTCTGTCTGGCACCCCAAGTCTCTCTGGACCCCATAGGCCCATCACAATGTCTGCCACCCTCCCACTCCCTCTTGCTCAAGGATTGTCGTCTTGGATCTTGGCTTTGTCTTGGGGGGGGGAGGGTGAAAGAGAAGAGATCTCGGAGAAATCTTGAAAAAATCTTGGGAGATCAGATCTCGGATTCTCAGATCAAAATGTATATATAAGTATGAAACATAACATAATATCTTATAAAGATGATAGTACATCAATGAATTTACATGAAAATATATAACACATTTGTGCATCAACTATGTGAATGAACAATTACAAAGCACTCTCGATATCAAAAAAGTGATCTTTGTGCATCTAAAAGATTTAAACTTGTATATAATCTTATTTAAATATTAATATAATATTAAGAACATTTTTATGTTCTTGTTCTTGATTGTTTATTACAAATTGATGGTTAAATATTTATGAAATTGAATTGATGTAATTTGTTCATTGCATAAGATATAATCTTTGTATAATAAATTGATGATTAATATCCAAATCATAAAATTTGAATACATTAAGAACATTATTTGACTTAGGTTATAATTAAATGTGTATGTTTATGTGGGAGAGAAGAGAGTTAAAATAGATCTTTATAAAATTTTAGCATATAACATATATTTATGATTATGAATTATATATATGTGATAGTATAAATGATAGTGAAATATATTACTAAGTTTACACTATTATAAACGGGGTGCAGAGTAATCACTGATCGACCTGTGCGTTCAGGTTACGGGGGTCAAGGGGACAGTGCCCCTTGTGGGGGGTTTCAGGAGGGCAACACCTCCTAAAGAAACTTGTTTTTTATGTATCATTCTACGTGGTGTGAGATCTCGGTGATCTCGTTTTTCGACCCCTTGACGAGATCGAGAATCTCGCAAGATCTCGGCGAGATGAAAAAACATGCTATTGCTTCCGTCCCTCCCTCTACCCACACCATTGGCCTCCCCTTCTCTATTCAGACACCTCGGAGTCCCACGACTTCACTTCTTTCCTGTCGGAAACCCCACATCGGCTGTGAGTAGCCACTCGATACCCCCTCCTTTGATGGAACAACCTCTGTCCTTAGCCCTGGCCCTTTTGACGACAATGAAGAAGACAGAAGAGAGGAGGAGACGAAGGAGCCCTGGTCTTGATGCTTGTTGAAACTTGCCACCGCTCATGCTGCTTCTGCATGCAATAGCATGGGCGTCGCAATGTCGTGCTGCCCCTGCTTTGCCTTGCCTTCCAAACGACAACACTGAAGTGATTGACCTCTCCGCATAGTCCTTGCACCAGCTGCCTACATTGCCTTTGTCTTCCAATCCTTTCCTCATTCACACCCGTGGGAGCTTTTGAAGCCAAATTTCTATTGGGACTTGTTGCAGAGCCGTGTGGCCTTATCATGCTTAGGCATGCTACTGCCTTGCCACGACCCCCTTTTTGTCTGGGCTTGCCAAAGACACTACAATTTACGGGTTTTTAGTTTGGTTTAGCTGATTTATAGATTATGTGATTTGGTTCGGCCGTTTTTAGTTCGGTTGAACATACAACAATAGTTTGGTGATCAATTTGGGCTCGCTTATGCAAAAATGACGGATAATTCATTTATATCCTATGTCAATAGCTTTGTTGACTTTGTCCTCAAAGGCACATCACTAATAATGTTTTATTAGCAAACTCCGAGCTGATCTTATTGGTGATCTCTCGATAAGCATGTTAATCTGCTTATCGAAAATCGGATTCTATGGATAAGCATTGTTAATCCGTATAAGTTCTCCATAAACCTATACTCCTTAGGCAATAATATTCAAGTCGGCATATGGATTGACTAACCAATCGTATCTTAAAATGTCATAGGGGCCATATGGAATAATTTCAAATCAAGTATCATATACATACCTAAGAGCCTGTAATGCTATTTTGCATCTGATCATGTGTGCAAACTGGACTTAAGCAACACTACTCTCTATCTTGAGGAAGTTTGGAGCAACTTGTATGGGGGATTCTATGGACATAAGTACTAAGTGATTATGAGATATAATTTCAAACTTGTTTATAGAAATGTTATTTATACACCACGTATGATACAGGATGATGTCAAAAATGAAGTGTTGATATCTCACACAACACTAGAATCCTGACTTTGTGTTTGTTGGGATTCTTTTAGAGGTCATCCGATTCAGGAAAAGGCTTGCATTTGATTGCTTGAGATTATGCTTGTCTACTCTACAAGGAAGGGGGAGTTAGTTTCACCCCCCTAAAGGTCTAGAAATGCGCCCTATTAACTAAGTGGCTATGGTGGATCCGAAAGGAAAATAAATGAATTTTGAGAAGTGTAGTTTTATCAAAATACTGATTTATTACAAAATGGATGGCTTAAGGCTAATTTGGAAGGAGATTGGCTATCAACAGTTTGAAAAGGAATTTTATGTAACTCAAACCTATTTTATTAATTTGTTTCAAGTATTTTAGGTAATGAGGTGAAGACACTCTTTTAGGAAACATAATTGTTAAGACGAGAAGGTGCCCAAGACTTTTAAAGGTATCAATTCTGTGTAGGCGACAAGATGACTGCTTAGGCATGGCCTAGGTGGTCAAGGCGGTTATTTAATGTTTATATATATATATCCTTGTATATACATATGCTCATTGGCTATGTACAATTATATATATTATGCCTATTTGTCTAATTTAAATGTAAATAACGCTAAATAAGTATCAATATCACTTAATTAAGTAGTTTAGAAGTAAAAATAACTAGTTCTAATAGTTAATGTGACTATAAATAGATATTTTGATGGAATAATAATTATGATTAAATAATATTATTAATGTTTATCAATAGTTAATATACATTAAATACTAAACTTGTTATTTAGTTTATGTAACTATGCACTTGCACATTATTAATTGATTTACATGGTGTCATAACTATTTTATATTATTTGTCACATATTTGTTATTTTTTCAATTTTATTATAAAATAGGTGTCGTACATCTCACCTTATCGCCTAGATGTCAAGGAGGTACTATGCCGCTTTGGTCGCCTTGATCGCATTTGAAAACCTTGCTAGCTACATTTCTTCCAAGCCGGAGGTGATTTCTTCCAAGCCAGAGGTGAAAGACGATATTATTTGGAATTTGAGTAAAAAAGCAAATTTACAACCAAATCTACTAACATGAGATTGATGTTGTGAGAATGATGTTAACTGGTGGAGAATAGCGTGCACTGTTCACAATTAAAATAAGAATATTTCTATGAAAAGTTCACTGGAAAAGGATTCCATGAAAGATGCTTTTGTTGAAGGCCGAGTTAGTTTCAATTAGTATATATGAGGTTTGCTTGACATTTAAGGAGAATATGGACCATTTATTCTTGGAGTGTGGCATAATCAGATCAATTTGACTCATTATGTTCATGGTAGCTGGATTAAGGGGGTCTCCATGGATAACTTGTGGTAACTATGTGACAGATGAAATAACTTAATCAGTAGGGTGAAGATAAACTTCTTTGGGTGCTTCTGTTGCAGCATTGTCATGGGCCGTATTGAAATTGAGGAACTCACTTATTTTTCACAGTCAATCGAGTAGTATTGTGTACATTTTGTTCCAGTCTGTCTATCATGTTAGGTATTGGTTCTTTGCTCATTATGTGTACTTTCCCCAATTCTAGAGTTGTCCGAAAGATTCCTGTTGGAGCTCTTTTTGTTTTCTCGACATGTCTCTTCCTACTAGCTCATTAGGTTGACATGGTGGCTCTTATTTTCTCTCTTGTAATTAACCTTCTTATTTTGTTTCAATTATTAATAAAATTTAACCTGATCACCCCCCCAAAAAATGGTTCCCAACTCTTGCCAGCTCTAATACCGAACTTATGCAAGATGAGGAGGCAAACCCATTGAGACATGCAATTCTACATGTGTTGACTGATTGGAGACAAATGGAAGAATCGGCCGGATCGGATCGGAATCGGCCGATTCCAGAATCAGATTGATCGATTTTGATCCACTTCCCTACTGAAAGACCAATTCCGGGGGGAATCCCCTGGGAATCGGATGGAATCAGCTGAATCAGTCGAAATCGATCCGATTCCGACCGA
This sequence comes from Cryptocoryne crispatula var. balansae, assembly GCA_036172225.1. NCBI lineage: Eukaryota > Viridiplantae > Streptophyta > Magnoliopsida > Alismatales > Araceae > Cryptocoryne > Cryptocoryne crispatula. The sequence continues at coordinate 20,152,615 of CM069923.1, read as the reverse complement.
TTTAGCTTGGAATCGGTCGATCTGACCGATTCTGCCAAAAGTCGAAAGTTTCGGTCCGGTTGGATTCCCGGTCCAATTTTGGACCGGGAATCAAACCGATTCTGGCCCTTTTAGGGCCGTAATTGACCTTTTCTAGCCATTATCACGCCCCCTTCGATCCAGTGCTCGATCTAGTGGCGATTCCAGGGAGGAATCGATCGATCCGGCGGAGAATTGCTCGATCCCAGCTGCAGTGGGCGATTCCTAGGTGATTTCAACAATTCCTAGGGTGATCTGGCGATCATCCAGTGATTTCACATCGATTCCGGCGATTCCAGCGATCCCTTCAAGGGATTCCGGCGATCCAATCTCCGTTCCACCTCTGTTCCACCTCTGTTCCACCTGTTCTTCTATCGTTTGAAGATTGTTGGTAAGATTTCTTCGCCGGAAACTCCGTACGCCTATTTCTGCGCATTTTCGATGACTCCGAGCATGGTTAAACCCGCTGATTTTCTTCCGAACAACTTCGTTCAAGCGGTAAGAACATCGATTGAATGTTCTTTTTACAGAAACAATTCTGGAATTCCCGTACACCCATTTCTACACGTTTCCGATGACTCTGAATATGGTTAAACCCGTTGATTTCCTTTTGAACAACTCCGTTCAAGCTGTAAGAACATTGATTGATTGTTCTTTGTACGAGAAAAATTCTGGAAACTCCGTACGCTGATTTACGACCCTTTCCGGTGTAGACATAGCCCTCAAAACATACCGAATAATTCGTTCAATGGGTTTTTGCTTCCTAAATTGGTCCGATTAACTTTTTTACAAGTCGTTAACATCTTATTAATAACATTCGACCGTTGGACTGGTGGTGAGTTAATTTTTATACCTTCTTGAAGTCTTTGAAGTGATTTTTAATTATCGAAAAACCTGAGTAAGGGGTTGTTCTCTTCCCGAACATCCCCTAAAGCAATTGTATGTATGTATAATAGGTTGTTATGAATTGTTTACGAATCTTGCGGGTATAAGCAATGGCCGATGACGATGATGTAGCAATAGCACGTCCTTTTGACATTGGTTGGGAACAAGGCCACATGGTAGACGCAATAAGAAAGAGGGTACAATGCAAGTGGTGTGACAAGGAGATAAACAGGAGTGTTTCAGCTGAAACGGTGATGGGAATCGAATCGGGACAACAGAACCGATTCATGTTATTAATTGAATTGGGATGCCTGAAACGATTATTGATTTTCAAATATCATGTAATTTTGATTTTTAGGTCAATAATGGGTCCATTTAGGTATTTTCCTAATTTTTAGGATTTTTAGATGATTTGTTTGAGCATTTTTCAATTTTCTTAACATTTTCGGACTTTTTCCTGAATTTTTATCCTATAAATAGGACCCGCACCCGTATGTACATGAGATGGAGATGATGAATACATTTGAATACATTGTGCGGTTTACTGTTTTGCCCCTCCCCTTCACTTAAACCCGCGGCGGGTCTTCTCTCTCCCCGAGCCTTCTCTTTCGCGAGCGGCTGGCCCGCGACTTCTCCTCCGACAGCTAGTCCGCGTTTCTCTCCCGGCGGCAACGGCGGCTGGCCTACGCGCTGGATCGTCTCCCGTCAACGAACTAGTGCGCTCGTCTTCTTCCGGATCTCCTTCCTCATTCGGCGGGTGACTGAATGCGCGTCACGAGCTTCTCCGATGATGAACCCTAGCAGAAGTTCTTTCTTCCGGATCTTCTTCCTCCGGTGGAAAAGATGAATAGCACCTTTGGAGAGTTTGTTTCTTCTCTTTCGGATCTACTGGTTTGCCTTAAGTTTCTCCTCCGTTGGACCACTCTTCAGGCCTATACGGATGTGTCTACCTTCTCTATGAGTTGAGGACAGCTCGTCCCTCTCTTTTTTTTTCTTCCTCTTCTACACTTGAGAACAGCTTGTTCTCTTCGTCTCCTCTCCCTTCCTGAGGATAGCTTGTCCTCCTTTTATCATTATCTTCCTTCTTGAGAATGGTTCGATCCCTCCCTATTACTCTGGATCTGGTGAAGTCTAGTTCCTGGATGCTTTCTTCTCACGAAGGACCTTCTTCCACGCTGATATTGTGATGAACATACTTTAATGGTGTATTCCTGGTAGCCGTAGCCTCCTTTCATCCTATTTAGGAAGAGGAGTCTCCGTTGTTGCCGTTTCGCCGATTGAGTATTTGTGCATCCGTCTGCGGGGCTTGCTGAACAAGTTATTTTCCGAGGCTTATAAGGCTGATGACGATGGGATCTATGTCTTAAGATTGGTTGGATTTTATCGATCCCTTGAATATGCGCCTGGTTAAAGATGTTGCTATTGCTGTGAGTTCTTCCTCCCTCATCCTCTGGATCTACAGTTCCGCGCTGCTAGATATTATTACTTGAACAGTTACTATGTTTGATCTTCGGATCAAAATGTTAGTCGATGATGGTAGTTCTACAGATCTGTTAGCTGTGTATAGCTATTCCGATCTGGATATAATAGCTATGCAGTTGTTCAGGAGCTGAGTATTGTTTCAATGTTCTCTTCATTTTCCGAGCTCGATACGTCTGCTGGTTGTTTCTAGTTGATACTCTGTCTGGGCTTAACTCATACTGCTCAAGTTGGATTGGAGGTATCCTGATAGAATATACACTGTTGATTTAAACTCTGAAAGAACAGTTACTACCTATTTTGTTGGCGGCTGTTGACTCTCAAGTTGCTTCAATGCGGTTTGATTACTGCTCAGTCCTGGTTTGAAATATTGGTCTTCTTCCAGTATAAGAACAGAATTCTACCGGATCTGGATTTTCAGTTTGCTTTTACACTGGGGTTCCAATAGCTTACACAATTATTGACTGGTCCATTTCCAGTCAAAGTTAGCTGATTTTCTGTTTCAGCATTTGATTCTTGACATTTTCTGAGTTCTGATTACGACAACTTCATATTCAAGTCTTATTCAGTGGTTTAATTACTCTCAACTCAGCTTCTGTCAAATATTGATAGCCATAGAAACTTGGCGGATAGAAGAAAGAATTCGCCTACATTTTAAATGGAAAATGATGATGGCCACTTGATAACCAGCTCCTAGGTAGCTTCTTACAAGTTGCCGGACTGGATTGGATCCCTCTAAGGGACAGCAGAACAGTGGTCACCTGATTCTTAAGCTGTGAGGAATAATTTTCCGAGCTTATTCTGTTGAATATCATATCTTGTTGGTTTATGATTTGAGCTTAATCTTGTTGGAAGTCCGTTCATATTTTGGCCGTTACTCCGCCGGTTCATTTCGTGGTTCATTTTGGTTACTTTTACGGCATTTTATTTTCTGGACTATCTTCTGGTTTATTTGAAATCATGGGACCCCCGGTCCCGTCCCGCATCAATTTGGTATCAGAGCTAGAGCCGACCTGTTTTGACAAGTCGGGGTCCTTAAGATGTGCGGGACACCAACATTTCTGTTTTGATGTCACCCTACCGGTGGACATTCATGCCACGGTATTTTTATCCGGGTATCCGGGCAATTGCATTTCACAGTCCTTATTGGATTTAATTGCACCCGGTTATGTGTTAGAAGAGAATGGAAAAGTATATATTCAGTTTGACCGCATGGTTAAAGGTCGAACCAGACCTTGGACTGTTAGGTATGTTGAGGATGCATGGTGTGAAGTAGTCCCGGATGGGCACTTCATTATTTTGGGTTCCGAATGGGTGATTGAACGTCAAGGCATTATCGATTCCACTTTTCGATCACTAAGCTTGCGACCCAAAGATTATAGATATACGAAAGAGTCTATATTCATTGAAAATCTGTGTCCTCAGCCACCTAAAGCTGAACACAAAGATATTGAGACCTCTATAATTGAAGCCGTGCATTTTCAGTCTTATACACAGAAAAATTTGTCTGATCCAATTATTGTTGATATTCAAGTTGTCACCTATGAGGCTACTCATGAACTCATAGCTGAATATGAGTTAGAGTGTGCCAATGATATTGATTATGAGCTGAATTACGAGCATACGTAATGCAGGCAGTCCACGGAGACCGAATCGTCGAACAAATGACCGAGTATATTATCAACCTCGTATCCGAACAACGGTTGTCTCAATGAAATGGAGGTTGACACAACTATCGAGACATGGCTGAGTATGGCAGTTTCTGAACTTGTGATTAATGGGATTTCTGATCCGCCCATTGAACAGTCTTCTGAGTTGACAACAGTCCCGACTATGGTCCATATTTCAGATTTTCCAGATTTGAACCCTAGCTGTATGTATGATACAGTTTGGGTCTTTTTCAGCAGTCGGTTTGAGAACATCAGCTGGTATTTTTTCTGCATTCTCCCAGCTACCTCGGCATCGTTCCTGAGTTTTGTAGTTGCCATCTTTATTATACGGCATTACAAAACTCGAGGACGAGTTTTCCTCAATCAGGGGAGAATGATGGGAATCGAATCGGGACAACAGAACCGATTCATGTTATTAATTGAATTGGGATGCCTGAAACGATTATTGATTTTCAAATATCATGTAATTTTGATTTTTAGGTCAATAATGGGTCCATTTAGGTATTTTCCTAATTTTTAGGATTTTTAGTTGATTTGTTTGAGCATTTTTCAATTTTCTTAACATTTTCGGACTTTTTCCTGAATTTTTATCCTATAAATAGGACCCGCACCCGTATGTACATGAGATGGAGATGATGAATACATTTGAATACATTGTGCGGTTTACTGTTTTGCCCCTCCCCTTCACTTAAACCCGCGGCGGGTCTTCTCTCTCCCCGACCCTTCTCTTTCGCGAGCGACTGGCCCGCGACTTCTCCTCCGACAGCTAGTCCGCGTTTCTCTCCCGGCGGCGACGGCGGCTGGCCTACGCGCTGGATCTTCTCCCGTCAACGAACTAGTGCGCTCGTCTTCTTCCGGATCTCCTTCCTCATTCGGCGGGTGACTGAATGCGCGTCACGAACGTCTCCGAGGATGAACCCTAGCAGAAGTTCTTTCTTCCGGATCTTCTTCCTCCGGTGGAAAAGATGAATAGCACCTTTGGAGAGTTTGTTTCTTCTCTTTCGGATCTACTGGTTTGCCTTAAGTTTCTCCTCCGTTGGACCACTCTTCAGGCCTATACGGATTTGTCTACCTTCTCTATGAGTTGAGGACAGCTCGTCCCTCTCTTTTTTTTCTTCCTCTTCTACACTTGAGAACAGCTTGTTCTCTTCGTCTCCTCTCCCTTCCTGAGGATAGCTTGTCCTTCTTTTATCATTATCTTCCTTCTTGAGAATGGTTCGATCCCTCCCTATTACTCTGGATCTGGTGAAGTCTAGTTCCTGGATGCTTTCTTCTCACGAAGGACCTTCTTCCACGCTGATATTGTGATGAACATACTTTAATGGTGTATTCTCGGTAGCCGTAGCCTCCTTTCATCCTATTTAGGAAGAGGAGTCTCCGTTGTTGCCGTTTCGCCGATTGAGTATTTGTGCATCCGTCTACGGGCTTCGTCGAACAAGTTATTTTCCGAGGCTTATAAGGCTGATGACGATGGGATCTATGTCTTAAGATTGGTTGGATTTTATCGATCCCTTGAATATATGCCTGGTTAAAGATGTTGCTATTGCTGTGAGTTCTTCCTCCCTCATCCTCTGGATCTACAGTTCCGCGCTGCTAGATATTATTACTTGAACAGTTACTATGTTTGATCTTCGGATCAAAATGTTAGTCGATGATGGTAGTTCTACAGATCTGTTAGCTGTGTATAGCTATTCCGATCTGGATATAATAGCTATGCAGTTGTTCAGGAGCTGAGTATTGTTTCAATGTTCTCTTCATTTTCCGAGCTCGATACGTCCGTTGGTTGTTTCTAGTTGATACTCGTCCGGGCTTAACTCATATCGCTCAAGTTGGATTGGAGGTATCCCGATAGAATATACACCGTTGATTTAAACTCGAAAGAACGATTACTACCTATTTTGTTGGCGGCTGTTGACTCTCAAGTTGCTTCAATGCGGTTTGATTCTTGCTCGATCTGGTTTGAAATATTGGTCTTCTTCCAAGTATAAGAACGTAATTCTACCGGATCCGGATTTTCGGTTGCTTTTACCCTGGGGTTCCAATAGCTTACACAATTATTTACTGGTCCATTTCCAGTCAAAGTTAGCTGATTTTCTGTTTCAGCATTTGATTCTTGACATTTTCTGAGTTCTGATTACGACAACTTCATATTCAAGTCTTATTCAGTGGTTTAATTACTCTCAACTCAGCTTCTGTCAAATATTGATAGCCATAGAAACTTGGCGGATAGAAGAAAGAATTCGCCTACATTTTAAATGGAAAATGATGATGGCCACTTGATAACCAGCTCCTAGGTAGCTTCTTACAAGTTGCCGGACTGGATTGGATCCGTCTATGGACAAGCAAAATGTGGTCACCCGATTCTTAAGCCGCGAGGAATAATTTTCTCGAGCTTATTCTCGTTGAATATCATATACCGTTGGTTTATGATTTGAGCTTAACATCTTGTTGAAGTCCGTTCATATTTTGGCTCGTTACTGCCGGTTCATTTCGATCTCGGTTACTTTTCTGTCTGGCATTTTATTTTCTAGACTATCTTCTGGTTTATTTGAAATCATGGGACCCCCGGTCCCGTCCCGCATCAAACGGCATATTGTCGGAACCGGTGGGAATGTTAAAAATGTGATAAGGTGCCTAGGGAGAAGAGTGAAGAGATGAGAGGCTGCATGACAGGTAGAGCCTCTCAACCATAGTTCGTCGGGTCGCGACCCGGTCGGGTTTGGTCCCGACCGGCCCGGTCACGACCCGGGCCGGGTCGCGTGACCCAGCCAACATGACTGTTGGCAATGGTCATGTGACCATTGCCAACGGATAGGGGGGCCTCCAGCCTCCCCATTTAGCCCCTTTGGGGGCTATTTAAAGCCCCCTCCCCTTATCCTCATCTCTCACTCTCACCCTCAAAGCTCTCATTGCTCTCAAATTTTGTTCTCATTGTTTTCATTTTCTTCTTCATTTACTTAATTATTTCATTAGTTCATTTAATATATTTATTTAATACTTGTTTCATTGATTAGTTAGTTAAGTAGTTTCATCTTTTTAATACTTACTTAGATATCTAGTTAGCTAGAAGATTAGTTAGATATTTAGTTTAGTAGTTACTTAACTAGATAATTAGTTAAAAGGTATAGTTAATTACTTAGTTACATAATTAGTTAGTCATTTATTTTACCTAATTAAAAGTTTACTTAGATAAGTGGTCACTTATTAACGGCATTAATTTTTTTAAATAGTTAATTACTTACTCTAAGTAATTATTTAGTAAGAAAATATTTTCTCTAAGCCAAACAACCCAAAATACCGGTGCGACCCGGAGTGATCCAGCTTGGTTACATTGCAACTTGATCTCCATGGTGAAGAGAAAAGTGCAATGTAAATGTTGCGACAAAATAATATTCGGTGGTATTTATCGTTTGAAATTTCATCTTACAGGCATGAAGGGAAACGTTCTTCCTTGCACACGGACTCTGCCGGACGTCAGAGCTCAATTTTGTAGACACCTACAAGCGATTGAGCAAACGAAAGGAACTAGCAAATGACATATGGAGGTGTAAGAAACAAAGAAGTACGTGGCATTATTTGAACAAATATGGGAGGAACGAGGTTGCACATTTATGACCGACGGATGGACTGATAAGTAAATTTTTTTATACTCATTTATATTAAATGTATAAATATTTTTTTAGTATAACTTAGTTAATATCTTATACTTAACAGGTATAACTAGGAAGGCAATGATTAATTTCCTAGTGTACAGTTAAGACGATACGGTCTTTTAAAAGTCGGTCGACGCATCGGGATAGTTAAAGAATGTGGAGTATCTTTACCAATCGATAGATGGTGTGATAAAAGAAATAAGAGAGAGCCGGGTAGTTCAAGTAGTCATAGACAATGCGGCCGTATACAAAGTGGCCGGATAGATGCGTATGGTCAAAAGACCAAAGTTGTATTAGACATCTTAGAAGTTTGGGTCAACGACTTAGAAGGGTTGGGAGAACCGGAGTTCAACCTAGAAGACTGACAAATGGCTGAAGGAGTGCTCGATGATGTCCCTTTGGCCGAAGAATTTCAGATCTCTCATTCCCTAGCAAAGCGATAGAGGACTGAAGAAGGAACTAGTCGAGATATGCAAAGTTGGAGAAAAGGTAAACAAGTTATGACTGATTCTTTTGATATTGCAGATGTTGATACGGTCAAAGACGATCGAGAAGATACGTCAGAGCCTAACATCCGAGTGCAGTATTAGACTTTCAAGGATTCGTTGTCAAATAGTAGCAGCGATGATGGTGCTAGATACGAAGGCGCGGGCATTTCACAAGTACAAGGGACCCCAGCTCCTCCCATATCTCCTACAACGTCGCAAAGTTTTATTGGCGAGGAGCAATATACCCATGTGACCCAAGACGTTGATTATGGTACAAGACCACAAGGTGGAAGAGGTCATCGTAGCCATAGAGCTGGAACAGAATACCACGATGTCTCCAACTATACATATGATTTATCCCAAGGCTCTTGGTTCCCTACATACGGTCAAGAGTATTATGAAATGAATTATGTGGAGTCATCAGATACTTCGATCTAATAGACCTATAGTTATGATGACTCGTTTGGATCAAGTCTTAGGATAGTTTCTTGAGGGACCGCCGAATATGATTGTCATGTGTACATGTATCAAGCTTTGTACTCAACCCAAATAACATGGGGAGAGTACATAAACTACCTACAAAATGTAGAACACGTCACATTGGAATAAAGTTGATGTATTATTTGTTTAAATCATGTCATTTATTTTTTTTTGGATTTTTTTTGGATTTTTTGGATTTTTCTTGATTTTTTTGAAGTTAAAAAAATAATAAAAAATTGGGGTTGCGACCCGATCACGACTGGGTCGGCCTAGGGGTCTTGTGACCCGGTCACGACCTGCGACCCATCCTTCCTTGCTCTCAACTATCAATAGATTAATATTGAGCAGAAGGAAGAGTTGCATGATGAGCTACTTGAGAGGAGGGATTGAGATTTGCCAACTTACAAGGGGAAAAACAAGAGGAAGGCACCAGCCAAGTTAGAACCGGAGGGTGAGGACAACTTTATAGACTCCGAACTCAGGAGAGCTAGGCATGGTAACAAGTGTGCAGCTACTGCGGAGGAAGAGAGGAGGGGAGCAGGAGGATCCAAAGCTGACCCAACTCTTAGTCGATCAGCATCGGCTCGCCCTACCCGAGATCGAGAGACTAATGGAGGGAGACAAGAGCGACATCGTCATTCTTCTAGTACTCAGTTTACACTGAGCAATGAGTACCTGTTTAGAAAGCAAAGTGTTGGATAGATGAATATTAAACATGCTATGAAAAGGGTGAAGGCAACAGGAACGACTGCAAAGAGAGCAGTTCGCCACATTGTTAAGTGATTTTTACATGCAGGTATCACTCTTAAAATGACATTTATATGTGTTTTATTTAGTTAACCTTGTTTATGATAGATACTGTTATCAATATTTTTTTTACCTTATTACAGGCATCCCAGCACATACAACCACCAACCCTTACTTCTAGACGATGGTATATGCTGTGGGTGAGACTGGAGTAGTTCTGCAAGCCCTGAGCAACAAGCATATATATGGTGGTGGGCTGGAGGAGGAGGTGCAGGAGTTGAGGGAGTGGATGAATGGGTTTAGATTGGTATGAAAGGAGAGAGGTTGCATAGTGATGTGTGATAGATGGACTGGCATTACAAAGTGATCCATGATTAATTTCTTGGTTTATTATTCAGAGGGCACAACATTTTTGAACTCGTGGATGCTTTTGGGAAGACAAAAAACGCCAACTACCTTTTTTTCTTGATGGATGTTGTGGTGGAGGAAATTGGGGAGGAGAATAAGGTTCAATTTGTAACTGATAATGAACCCTCTTATAAGGCGGCTAGAAAGAAATTGATGGAGAAGAGACAACATCTATTCTGGGTGCCCTACTTGACACATTCTATTGACCTTATATTGAAGGATATAGGCAAGAAGGAAATAGTTTCTACGTTTGTCAGACAGGCGCAGACCATCACTTCTTTTATTTATTCACATCCCCGTTTGCTACATATTATAAGGCCATACACTGGGGGGCACAATCTTGTCAGGCTTGGTCCTACACATTTTGCCACCAACTTAATAACTTGGAATGCTTACATCGGCACCATTGTTTTCAAGGCGTTGCCTAGGCGTCACCTAGGCGACAAGGCGCCCCCAGAGGGGGCAAGGCGATCGGCGCCTAGGCGCCTATTGCCTTAAATAACTATTTTATTTATTTTAATAATAAATAATGCTAATTAAGTGTTAATATTATATAATTAAGTTGTTTTAGAGTAAAAATAACTAGTTTTAATAGTTAATTTGACTATAAATTAACATTTTGATGAAATAATAGCTAGGGTTAAATGATTTCTTAAGTGTTTACTAATAGATGATATAATTTAAATAGTAAAATTAACTAATTTGTCAAGTTATTTAGTCTATGTAACTATGCACTTCCCACATTATTGATTGATTTGCATGGTGTCAAAGTTATTTTGCGTCATTTTTTACATATATCTTTATTATTTTATTTATTTTACTATATAAAATAAGGCGTCGCCCTCATCTTATCGCCAAGGTGCCAAGGCGGTACTATGTCGCCTTGATCGCCTTGGCCGCCTTAACAACTATGATCGGCACATGCATGCACTTGTCAGGTTCACCCAGTCCGAGTAGTATCATGGTTATATAGTGGACCATCTGCATAACAAGGAAGACCGATTAGAGATTCTTGTCAGGTCTGAGAGGCAGATCGTTGACAAGAGATTCTAGGAGAGGATTGCCTATTACTTGACAATCATAGAGTCACTGGTTGTTGTGCTGAGGTTGTAGACTCCGATGACAGGAACCAGATGGGCACACTGACGATGCAATGAACCGGATAAAATTAAAAAATAAAAGAGAAGAATTCTAGAGGTTGCAAAAAAGAGTGGAAGATTATAGATGACCGATGGGACAAGACTTTGCGCCATGCTGTACATGTTGTAGGTTAGTTAGTGAATTAATTATTTGTGCTTACCTACTTTCAGTTTAGTCAATATTTACCTTGTTCATAATGTAATATGGATACATGACTGCAGAATATTCTTTGAACCCCCACATCCAATACAGAGGATAGGTGGTGAACGACAACGAGGTGATGCAGGGCACACTCTCATTTGTTCAGCACCTCTACCGATCTTAGCAGGATAGGGTAGAAGCTGTGTTAGAAGTAAGTTGGGTTGAGAATTTGGAGTCAATAATTATTTGACAATTAATCCATATTTTATTTATCATTTTGCAGATGCAAAGGTATAAGATGAGGGTTGGGGTATACTTAGATGCTGATCTGAGATATACTTACGATAAAATGTCTCTTGGTATAGTTATTTAAGATAATGTTTTGACTTCCTTATCTTATAAGTTATAAGTCCACTAATTCATTGAGGGTTGATTGTTTGCTTTTGTTTTTTTTTTGTTTTTTTTGCAACTGAGTGGTGGGTTCAGGTGAACACTAGGAGCGGATGTAATTCAGTTGCTGCTATTAGTATCAGGATACTGAGCCAGAGCACTAGTTCCTCTTATTGTGAGAGGAACTGGAGCACATTTAACCTGATACATACAAAGAGGAGGAACAGGTTGACCTCAGACAGGCTAGAGAAGCTAGTCTTCTGTCATTACAACATAAGGCTGCACATCAAGAACATTAAAGATCGATAGAAGATTTCAGATGAAAGATTTGCACGGTTCGCATGTGGTCCTTATGAGCAGAGGTATAGATCAGCCACACCACCACCTGAGGAGGTCGACATAGATCAGATATTCTAGAAGTATGCACTTGCTGTCTAGATAGAGCAGAGGGCAGCTAGGGATCATGTAGCTGAGTTTGATCTCGATGATCATGTATGGGCAGAAGGAGAGATAGGTAGTGTAGAGGCTGAGGAGGATGTTCCACCTACTTCTCAGGCTCAGTAGGTCCATCTTTTACCGCAGCAGGTGTACAGTAGCCGCCTCTAGCGTTAGCCCCAGTTCCAACCCCAACTGTAGCTACCTAGTCCATTTGTAGTTCAGGCATGACTAAAACAAAAGTTACATCATGAAAAATGGGCAAATTTTCTCAATTAAATTTTTTTTTGGGGTTCTAGTGGGACATCAAAGATGGCTGAAGAAGTGAAGAGAAAAAGTTGGAGATCAGGCAACGTTCTGTGAGTCCAGATGATAGCACACATGCTCCTCACTCTTCAGTTGATGATGACGAGGAGTGCATATTAGCCACCCAACCAGCAGAAGGGGGAGAGGTGTCTATGGTAGATGCAGGTGCATGAGCTCCAGATCTAGACTCACCAACTTCATGGTAGCCAAGGCCATATTACACTCTTGACGAGCAGGAGCCATAGCCACATTATATGGAGTCACCTTATCACACATTTTCTGATCCACAACAATCTTGGTATCCTCCACCTACACCTCAACCTATGTACATGGCGCAGTCTGATCCATATGATTTGAGTGAGATGTCCAGAGCTTTCTTTTCCTATGGATATGGACCAGCATATACAAAAAGGACAACTCAGCCATGGCAAGAACAGCAGCAGGAGTCTGAGAATGAAGGCCAATATTAGGGATATTGGTGATGATGTAATGTATATTTTTCATCTTATCATTTGAACATGTTATATGTTATTATACTTTTGCATCTTACGTGTTATTATATCACATCTTATTCTTATCTTAGAACTAAGGCAAAAAAGTTTCTCACATTGTTACGCAATCGGCCGATTTCGATCCAATTCAGCAGATTTCGTCATCCATGATACGTAGATGCATGGTAAATATTACATTTGTTTTTTTTAAGAATTTTTCTAAGTCATTCCCTATTTTTCTGGATTTTTTTCAGAATTTTTGGGATTTTTCTGAAGGGAAAAAAGAAAAATGATCTGGCTGACCGATTCCTGGGAATCGACCGATTCTGATTTCGATTCCTTCATCCTTGATTGGAGATGATGGAACTGTGCCTATCCCTTCTTATATTGATCTTAGCTAAGGTTGAACTGCCTAAGTGTGCTGACTTGTCGGTTGGAGCAGCTGGTTCTCCGGGTTGACTGAATTTGTGTTGAACAGAACTGGACCATGTCCAAGCGAATATGGCTTGGTCTAAACTGGACCTAGACCAGCAGCGAACCGGACCAATCCAGGCCTGAACCACTCAAATTGGGTGCTAAACAGAGTGGACCTTAATCAGATAGAATTGCGGTGAACCGATTTGAAGCGGCTTTTGAACATGCCAACTAATGCTGAACCGGCCTGAGCCAACTTTAAACCGGCCAAACTGGGGTGACCTAGGGCTGGGCCGGCTTAAACCAAGTTGAACTGGGTCAAACTAGTTAAGCCACTTGAACTGGCTTACCAAAGTGGTTGAGCTGGCTGGAACCAGGCGGTTCGGTGCATCTCATCGGCAGCTCTTTTGGGTTCAAAGGGTGTCTCACTAAGCGAGACAGGGTATCTGTAGCTTTAGTCTGCCGGGGGAAGAGAGACTGTTGATGTGGGATGGGAAAGAAGATTTCATCTATATCTGTAAATGAACTGTGGTGTCTGACCGGACAAGGTTGATTGAAAGGTACTGAAGCCTGTTAAACCGGATTGACTTAATTGGGCTGATGGGCTTGTGAATTATAGACCTGATCCTGTGCTTCTGCTACACGAACAAACTGTACCAATGGAGAGTGCAGTGGGCCAGACTCTGGCCTGCCTTCGATTTGAATGCAAGGAAATCCTAGGTGAACCTGGCTGGTCCATTGGACTTGGTGAGCTGGCTTGCAGATTGGGCCAGGCAATATGGTTGAGCTGGCATTGTGTTATTAAGTGGGCCAATGACAAGGGCCCAGCAATTGGATTGGCGCCATGGGTTCAGTCAAGGATTCCGGAATCGGAATCGGAATCTCCGATTCCAGGAATGGCCGATTCTTGGGAAGGGAATCGATTCCGGATCGGCCCGGAATTGTTTTTTTTTTTAAATTTTTTTTCGTCAAAAAAATTCAAAAAATTTAGAAAAAATAGGAAATGAGTTAGAATTTTTTTTAAAAATAACCAATGCATTCATCCACAGGACCACATCGAATAAATACTAATGATCTCCAATTGAAAACTTGAAGTTAAGTACATATTCCAATTCCATTGATTCAAAAATCAAAGAGATGATACATCATGAAAAAAAATAAATTTACATTATCTCAATCTACTACCAAAATCTAGGATATAAATATGGGTCTTCCTTCTCTCCCTGCTGCGCTTGATGCTCATTCCTCGTGCTCAGTCTTGTATACTGTCCGGGACCATATCCATATGAAAATAATGCCGATGCCATGCTATCAAGGTCGTACGGATCGGACTGCGGGACGATCGGGACGTAAGTAGAGGATGGTGGAGCTAGTGGTGTAATCCACTGCTGGTTAGCCTGGCTAAATGTTGGATACTGTGGCTCCTGTATATAAGAATCATGTGTATCCGAATCCAGCGTGTAATACGGCTTTGGATGCTGTGAATCAGGAGACTCGGCTGCTGCTGATGGCTGCGTCGCTGGTATGCACTCCTCGTCATCATCACATGAGGAGTGAGAAGGAGCTGCGTGCTGTCATCTGAGCTTACAGGACGCCTGACCTCTAGCTTCCTTCTCTTCACCTCTTCGACCATCTCTCGAAGTACCGTAAGGTCCGAGAACCCAAAGTTTTTTTCAACTTTGCAAATCCTCCCATTTTTCGTGCGGTCACTTTTGTTTTTGTTTTCCCGACCGCGAACGGGCCGGTAGGGGCCGGAGGCGGAGCCGGAGCCGGAGCTGAGCCGGGGTTAAAGCCGTAGTGGTCGCTCCATGGCCGCGTGGCGAGAAGAAGGTCTGCCGCCCGAGCACGAGAAGTAGATGGAGGTGGAGCTGGAGCATCCTCGGCTTCAACACCATCCAACTCTCCTTCGGCCCGTACGCACGGTCATCGGGATCAAACTCACCGTACGATCCCTGGCTTCCCTCTCCTCTATCCAGGAGGCAAGTACATGCTCCTCCTGGAATATCTGATCCATGTCCACCTCCTCGGGTGGTGGTGTGGCGGAGGAATGCCTATACTCGTATGGACCACCTGCGAAGCGTGCAAATCGCTCCTCGCGGATCTTCTGTCGATCCTTGATGTTCTTTATGCGCAGCCTCATGTTGTAATGACAGAAGACCAGCTTCTCGGCCGGTGCGAGGTCAACCCGTTCCTCCTTTTCGTATGTATCGAGTTGAATGTACTCCGGTTCCTCTCACAATGGGAGGAGCGGGTGCTCTGGCTGAGTATCCTGATACCGATGTCAGCAAGTGGATTACATCCACTCCTGGTGTTCACATGAACCCACCACTCAGCTGCAAGAAAAAAACAAGAAGACAAAAGGTAAACAATTAGCCCATCATCTACCATAACTTATATGAAAAGAAAATAAAATCTTCATCAAGCTATTACTATACCAGGTGACACTTTGTCAACTGAATATTTCAGATTAACATCTGAGTATACGCCGACCCTCATCTTATACTTCTGCATCTGAAAATTTTATAAAAAAACATTAGTTGCCTGGTAAGGCTACTCCAAGGTATTGAATGAACTCTAACTTACTTCTATCTCAGCCTCTATCCTGTCCTGCTGAGATCGGCACAGACGCTGAATAACAACAAGTGCACCCCGCATCACCTCGTTGTCGTTCACCACCTGTCCTCCATATTGGATGCGGAGGTTCAAAAAATATCCTGCAAGATTTTATTAGTTAACATTGTGCATAAGACAATTATTCGGCAAAAATAATTTTTTAACCAAGTTACCTGCAGCATGAACATCGTGGTGCAAGGTCTTGTCCCATCGGTCATCTATGATCTTCAACCACTTTTTGTAACCTCTGGGATTTTTTTTCTTTTATTTTCAGCTTTGCCCGGTCTATGGCATCATACAACGTGCCCATCTGGTCCCTGTCATCTGAGTCTACCAACCTCAAGACAACTACCAGTGGCTCAATGATTGCCAAGTAGTAGGCAATCCTCTCCTAAAACCTCTTGTCAGTGATCTGCTTCTCAGACCTGACAAGAATCTCCAACTGATCTTTCTTGTCATACAGGTTGTCCACCATATAGTTATAATACTCCTCGGACTGTGTGAACCTAACCAATGCATGCATGTGCCGGTGTAGACTCTTCAACGCAATGAAATTCGTAGCAAATCGAGTCGGACCGGGCCTAACAAGATCGTGCCCTCCTGTGTGTGATCTCATGATATGTAGCAGGCGGGGATGCGAATAAATAAATTATGTGATCGTCTGCGCCTGCCTGACAAGTGTGGATACACCCTCCTCCTTGCCTATATCTTCTAATATGAGATCAATGGAATGTGCTGCACATGGCACCCAGAACATGTGCTTCCTCTTCTCCATCAACTTCCTCCCAGCCGCCTTATATGATGGTTCGTTGTCAGTGACAACCTGAACCACATTGTCCTCCCCGATCTCCTCCACCACCCCATCCATCAGAGAAAAGATGAAGTCGGCATTTTTTATCTTCCCAGAAGCATCTACCGACTTCAAGAATGTTGTCCCCTCAGAACAGTACACGAAGAAGTTTATCATACTCCTCTTGGTGATACCTGTCCACCCATCGCACATAATTGTGCAACCCCTCTCCTTCCACACCAACTTAAAACCATCCATCCACTCCTTCAACTCCTGGACCTCCTCATCCAGGCCAGCGCCGTATATATGTCTGTTGCCCGGGCTTGCAAACCCGGCCCGCCCTCACCCACGGCATCCATCATCGTCCGGAAGTAGGGGCTGGTGGCCGTATGTGCCGGGATGCCTACATCAAGTTAAAAAAATTGGGATCGAGCTAAAATTAAGTTTAAGTAAATAAAACACACATAATGTCAATTTTAATTTAAAAAGTGATACTGCGTACGTAAAAATCATTTCACAATGTGGCGAACGGCTCTCTTTACGGCCGTTCTCGTTGCCTTCACCGTTTCATTGCTCGTTTAATCCCCATCCGCCCAAAGATCGTTTCCTAAATAAATACTCGTCACTCGGTGTAAATCGAGTCCGGTAGAAATAGAACGGCGGTGTGGCTCCCGTCTCCTCGGGGTCGATCTCTCGGTCCCAGCCCGAGGTAGGGCGAGCCGATGCTGATCGGCCCAAAGCTGGGTCAACTCTGGACCCAGACCCTCCTGCTCCCCTCCTCCTGTCCTCCTCCTCAGCAAATGCACGCTTAGTAGCGTGCCTAGCACGTCTAAGATCGGAGTCTGTGGACTCGTCCTCGCTCTCTGGCTCCGGCTCAGCTGGTGCCTTCCCCTTGCCTTTCCCGTTCGAGATAGGCAAAATGCTGTCCCTCCTCCTCTGGAGTATCTCGTCGTGCAACTCCTCCCTCTGCTCGATCCTAACAGCCCGTTGAGAGGCTCTACCTGTCATGTAGCCTCTCATCTCCTCACTCTTCTCCTTGGGCACCTTGTCACATTTCTTGACATTCCCACCGTTCCGCAATATGTTGTTTCAGTCGGAACACCCCCCCGTTCATCTCCTTCCCACACCATTTGCACTGTACCCTCTTCCTGACTGGGTCTACCATGTGCCCGTGTTCCCAACCCACGTTGGAAGCACGTGCTGGTGCTGCATCACCTTGATCGGCTATTGCTTATATCTGCAAAAATTGTAAACAATGCAGTAAAAATGATTAGATAACATAAAAATTGATTTATACGCTGTTCGGGAAGCAGACAACCCAAGTAACACACCATTTAGTATGTTTAAAGGGTTACGTATTTGCCGGAAATGGTCGTAAATTAACGTACGGGATATCCGGAATTTTTCCCGTGCAAAATGGACTCAAACGGATAGTTCAAAACTTGGACGGACTTGTTCGGTCGGAAATCACAACGTTTAATGACGCTCGGACTCATCGGAAACGCGTAAGAATGGACGTACAAAGTTTTCGGCGAAGAAATCTTACCAAAAACCTTAGAAAGATCGAAGAAGAGGTTGATTCGAGGCCGATCCGAGCTTGGATCGGCGGAATCCCTTGAAGACGTTGCTTGGAATCGCCGGAATCGCCGCCGGAATCGCCGGAATCTGTGGAATCCTTGCTGGAATCGACCCAATCGGCCCGGAATCGATGCTGGCAGTTGGGATCGAGGCCGGAATCGCCGGAATCGCCGGATCGAGCTTCTGCCGCCGCGGGATCGACAGAATCGACCGCCGCGGGTCGATTCCGGCCCTTTTAGGGCCGGAATCGGTTCGATTCCCGGTCCCGAATCGAACCGGGAATCGAACCGGGCCAGTTGGCCGGGTCTTCCGACGGAATCGACCGATTCCACAAGGATCGACCGATTCCACGATTCCGACCGATTCCAGGCGATTCATACCGATTCCGCAGACTTCTTCCCGGAATCGGTCCTTCCGCCTGGAATCGGATCGGAATCCACCGATCCGATTCCGGAATCGGTCGGAATCGGACAAATTCCACCGATTCTGCAATCCATGGGTTCAGTGCATGACAGGTGAGATGGTGCTGGTGACAAGATACGAGAAAAATAGAACTCCATCACTCTTATCTTTACTGAGCACAAGTGGAAACATTCTTCACGTGGTACTTTGGCAACGTCTTCTCCATGCGGCAGAAACAAAACAGGGGATGCACTGAAGTGTAGATCCAGCGACCATAGCGGAATGGGTCTGCTCATTTTCAGAGGGGAGATAAGGTAGCGTCAGTCAAACAGGAAGTTGCGGGCATTGCAGTACTCACCAATTAGATTTGGTAACCTGGTCGAGTAGAGTTGAACATTGCAATGAACCTCTGGTGGTGGTCATGGATTGGGCTTTCGAAGGATCGGCTGGCAGAGGAGCAGGCAAGGTATTTTGTCAGGTGTAATGTGCAGAAGGATAGGGGAGTGATCTCCTTCTAAGAAACAATGGATAAACCCGAGTGCGGTGTGGTAGCACCTGAAGTGGCCTACAAGCTTCATTGGCAGATATTGATCCCATTTGTGGAGGAGAATGCAGTACTGGCAGGAGGTGATTACTGATGGAAATGGGGGTGGCTTCGTGGGAAGGCAAAGGCTACAGTGATGATGAAAGAGAAATCATGTTGCAGCAATGGGAATAGGGAATGTTTTGGGGGTATGCGGCAGGATTGGTGCATCATGTTCTAAAGTGGAGGAGAGAGGAGGGAAGTTGGACGAAAAAGAGCTGGAGATGAAGAGTTGGGAGCTAAATGATTTTGGAGGTGAAGAAGAAATTGGGACGGGTGTTGTAGAAATGAACTAGAGGATCGGAGGGATCTTTAGAGGTGAAGAGTAGGAACCTTGAACTAGGGTGAAGAGCAAGTTTCCATAGAGGGGGTGAAGATTCCTCTGATAGAAGGGGGTGGAGCTTACGCAGGAGGAGACGAGGTGGCAAGTCTACCCGGTGGATCTAAGATAGCTTCTATGTCACTGTTAGAAGGAAGTGGGGGAGAGAGAGAGAGAGAGATTACACCAAAATAGTCTTTTATGACGTTCTCTCATTTGGGGGTACATATGGCTTTCCATATAGAGTTTTTTAATAAAAAATCTAAAATAAACTATTTTTCACACCCTTTTTTAGGATATATTTTTAAATAAACTTAAAATTCACTAAAGTGGTTTCCCATCAACGGCGTTGTAGAGCGATGGGATGGAAACATCGTTGGCAAGGCGGAGTTGACAAAGGCAGGTGTAGGCTAGTGGTACCAAGGATCGTGGGATCGGAATCCGGACCCAAATTAGAGGGTCTTGATCCAATCCCAATTGATTCTCCAAGAGGAATTTTGATCTAGAATTGGTCGTATCGAGATTTTTTTCCCTTTTCAAAAAAATAAATAAAAATAATGATAAATTCTAAAAAATGAAAACCCCTAAAAATGTTAAAAATATAAATGTTACATTCAACACATTTTCGTGTGATTTTAACTTTACGAGACATTTTTAGGCAAGTGGAGGTAAAATAACACCAATATTTATTTCAACAAAGAAAGAAAATAGTATAATTTATATGCAATAGAAAAGATACCTTCCTATCACTATCATCTACTGAATTGGCCTTCACAATTTTGTTTCTTGATCCTCCTATGTGATCTATTGAGGCTAGTTAGTTATAATTGGTCTGTATCCATGTGAAAATATTGATTCCATCATTTGACTAAAATCATGCACACTATTAGATGCTAGAAGTGGGGGTGGGTAACATGGTTACAAGTCTGAAGTAGTTTTAGACAAATAGTGATTGCGTACTCATAAAAACTGATCTAAGTTAGACGGGGACTTCTTTCGTTTGAATCTTGCTTGGGACTCAAATCATCAATTCTTACTCTACTCGTATGTATATCAAACTTTCAAACAAAAGAGAAGTTGAGTCGGGAAACAACTCACAAGCACGAACTTTGCTCAACTCCATGAAGGTAAGGTGAGAAGTTCTTTGTTTCATTCCCAACATTCCACTTTTTATAACTTTAATATATTCATGTTTCCATGATTTGTTTAATGAGCAAGAAGATGCAATAAATGATGCAGAGAAGAATTCATGTTTATTCTCCAAAACATTACTGTTTATCTAATGTTGTGAACTATAATGAAGATTGTACTTATAGGAATCAATCCATATTAGTAGTGTCTTTTTTCAATGAACAAAAATTGCGTGGGGTTCAAGATATTTTTTAAATAAAAAATAAATTTATTGATAACGAAAAAAAGAGTAAAGGGGGGACATGAAACCTTAACTTCTACTAGTACCAAAACTAAAAGAAAAGGATAGACCAAAGGAAAGAATGATGTCCGTGATGTTAAAGGGTTGCACAAGTGTGACGAAGTGGAAGGACCCTAACATAAGTGGAAGCAAGGATTCTGGAATCGGAATTGGAATTGAAATTAGTTGGTATCGATCTGATTCGAATTGAATCAGATCGGTCTAATTTTGATTGATTCTCAAGAAGAGAAACTGATCCGGAATCAGTTTTTTTTAATTTAAACAATTCCGATTTCGATTCGGCTTGAATATGTTTTTTAAAAATAAAAAAATCAGGATTCTGATTTCGTTTCTAACTCGGATCCGATTCAACCAATTCAAACGATTAGACCGATTCTGGCAGAATTCAGGTTAGAATTGATCCTTTAAGCAGGAATCGGATCGAAATCGACCAATGCAATTTTGGAATTGGCCGATTCCGATCCAGTTCGACCAATTCCGCAATCTATGAATGGAAGGGGACTACCTAAGAGCAAATGCTTGAAGGCTTAACGAGTGATCAAGGAACTCGGGGCTAGAACACCTGGGCAAGGAAAAGCCATGTAGGGCAAAGCCTAGCACTTCCAGGTGAGAAGGAAAGACCACAGTAGGTCTCGACATTGTACATATAAGCACACCAAAGGTTGTTGGAATCAATGGATCCAAATAGAACACAAGCAATAGTGGTGTCAGGAAAGTGCTGGCGGCATAGCAAGGTGACAAGGTGGGTTCGCGTGTGCTGGAGGTGGGCATCCAACAGGGCCTATGATGGGCAGATGGGTGGGCTCACACATGGGCCGTGAGCAAGGTCCAAAAGCTATTAGCATGGGTGCATAAGCGCGGGGTGGGGCATTTGAAGGGACCGGCACGGATAGGCCGGCAGCAAGACGTCGAAAGGTGAAGGCAGGCATGGGGAGCTCTCAATGCCTAAGTGGGCTGCTGATTGGGTCCAATAGGAAATGTTGCACGTGGGTTGAGTTATGTGGGAGGCCATCGTGGGGAGCCCATCATAGGGTTCAAGATATGGTAGGCACCATTTGAAAGTTGTGGTAGGCCTAACATTAAGCCCAAACCGAAGATCAAACCAAACCGGTCGATTTGGTTTAAGACCTCTATTTTATTTGGTTTGGGCTGAAAAAAGATTGTCATAAACCAAACTAAACCAAACCATGAACAACTCTATCGACAACATCATTCAAGAGACCAACCAAGTACTCCACATTCTTAGTCTGGTATGATGCATCACTAGATTTCAAAATTTTTGTGTACTTATAATAATACACAAGAAAGTTGATTATAGATCTCATTGTAATTCTTGTCCATCCATCCACATTACGGTGCAACCTTCTTCCTTATATATTACTTTGAATTCTTCTACCTATGAGGTCAATCCATCAACTTCTGCATCTAACACACCCTCATATATACTTAGATGTCAGGACTTTAATCTCGGTATAATCTCAATGATAGCATCAATCATTATCTGAAAATATGGATTGATGACTGCATGGGTTGAGACACTTATATCAAATAAAAATAAGATATAATTATTAATATTTGTTTCAAAAGCATGTAAGGCACATTAAAATAAATTAAAGTTATATTTGCATGTAAAAACTTTTTGCTAGTGTGCTCGACGGCTTTCTTTATAACCTATGTCATAGTCTTAATTCCTTTCAAGCCTTACTTGATCATCCTCTTGTCTCTGTCAATCTGCCTATACATGGACGTGTCCATTGGCCGAACCATAGTTGTCAAGGCGACAAGGTGCCTAAGACATTAAAGGGTGTCAAATTTACTTAGGTGACAAGAAGGCTACTTAGGCACCACCTAGGTAGTCAAGGCGGTGACATTAAATGTTTATACATATTTATATGTATATATACATATATATATGTATATACATATATACAAATATGTATAATTAGATGTTAATACTATATATATTTATGTATATATATAGACATATATACTTGTATACATATTTATGTAAATATGATTTTAATTTTTTTAATTATGAATATTGATATATATCTTATGGGAATGAGCTAATATCAAAGTGAGAGAAAAAAGAGAATTAAGAGATAACTTGAGTTTTATGTATACAACATATATTTATAATCATAAATCTTAACTATATATAATAGCATGTGACAGTGAAATATGTTTACAATATTATTAGATGGACATCCACTAATAATGGATCGACTTGTGCGATTAGGTTGCGGAGGTCAAGGGGGCTTCATTCCTTGTGGGGGGTTTCGGGGGGGGGGAGTCCCTTGAAAGAAAAAAATAGTCATGAATGACATCTTGGGCACCTAGCCAGAATCCATGAGCGCCCTGGTGAGCACGTTGGATGCCTTTTACCCCCCTATAAGGCACTGTGGCAAGGTGCTATTGGAAAATGCCTTGTTGCCTATGTGGGCGCTTTGACAACTATGAGTCGAACTGAATGTGATTGACAAAACCTATTATCTTGCCTTGATTGATGTGTAGGCCAATTGTCTACCACATCCAAATGTTTGACAATAGGACTTTCTGTCCTCTTTCTTCTCTCATCTTCTGGGGCCTAAACCTTACTTTCATGCAATGCTTTCTTAATTTATGCCTCACCTTCATTATTTAAACTTGATGAATCAACCTCAGCATGAGCACATGATTTATCTTTCTTATGACTTTTGAATATGAGATTTTTGTCTTTTCATCTGAACAATTCATCATGTAGGTATTACCCTCTGTGATGCTCTCGCAGTTAATTATGCTTTCATTTCTTCTCTGATCTATGTTAGTACCTTGGCTCCTCACATTTCTTCACATTGCCACTAATCCCACCTATGTAATGTTTGAGACAGGAAACACCTACATTCAATTCTTTCTCACATCACTTACATTTCACTTTTTTTTTTAATATCTAACATATGTTCATGTTGCCATCCAATATTACGATGTGCAGAGACACTTTGCTCCTCGTTCGACATTTTCCTTGCACATAGAAGAAATTATACAAAACATTTGAACTCATATTAAATAAGGATTTTTAGACATGGGGGACAACTGAACAAGGATCCAATTGATGGGGGACAAACTCTAGAATTATTCTGAAGGAGTTGAGACTAATTAGTCACAATCTAAGAGACTATTCCCTTATAATATATTAAGGCCTTTTCAAAGTTTTAATGATCTGATTAAATTTTTTTAAGAAAACATGTTACTATCTCTTTTAGTCAAACTAGAATTTGAGAACACCAAATTTGAAAAGTTTTTTAAGTTTGAAAATTAGTTCCGGCATCTAACGAAACATATTTAATTATCAGGATTTAGGTTCATTCAAATGTGCTTGCTATGACCAACAACAACCTAAAGAACTACCTCGGTTTTACTCAGACTCTTAGACATGACATCATGAATATGAATAATAGAGAAGCAAAATACAACATACAAGACAAGAGGTTAAAGTGTACCTCCACAACTAATGTGGAGAAGTTAATTGTTGACACCTAAATTTTTGAAAAAAAATGAATGAGGCCAATTAAAAAAATTGGCAGGACTGACATAACCAGGTTGAGAAAATAGCAATGTTGGAATAAGTCGATGTGGAGATGGAGTTGGCACGATAGAGGACCTGTTTAAAGGGGTCGGTGGTCAGAAATGGGCCAAGTACGCAGCCCACAAGCCTGCTCAAGGATGGGCTCGGCAGAAAATAAAAAAGGAATTTTCTGTTTGAACAAGACAGGAAATCAGAGCTGTTTAAAAGGAAGGAAATCAGGGGAGGAATGCTACCGTAACTGGAAACCAGGGCCAGTGATTGGATCGCACAATTTTAGGCCGAATGGGACGCTTCGGTTAGAGCCTATTGCGGGAAGGTCCGGCCGTTGGAGGAAGGTCCGATTCCCAGTCGGAATCAAATTCTTCTCTCCGATTCCTTTCCGGAATTGCAGCAGCCGGAGGCCTATAAGAGAGGAGGAGCCCAACATTGCGTAGAGGTTGGAAGGCGGAGAGCGACCTGGAGAACAAGAGGAGGAGGCCTCAAGAAAGAGAAAGAAGGGCCTGCCTACCTCTTTTGCCGTCACCGTCGGATCCATCTACATACCTTGCCGCCATCGACGGTTCCTGCCGGAGACGCCAATCCCGCCGAAGTTATAAGGGCTGCCGAATCAACTTCCTTATCCGGCTGGAAGCACCAGAGGAGCTTGGATCCTCCACCGGGGTGGTCGAGACCGTCGGGGTCTTCTTCCTCTGCCGCCGGAGCCGCCGAGCCTTCGCCAGCTTCCGTAAGCCACTGCCGCCGCCGTCAAGGCCAATAGCTCTTGCCATCATCGCCGGAGAAGCCTTCCTCCTCCTCCCCTAGGGCCGACGGCCCCTTCTCCTTCCTCTGCCGGCGCCGTCGCCGTCGAACGGAGCCGGGAGCCGCCGGAGACAGGCCGCGCTGCCGTCGGGTGCCGGAGATGTCGAGCGGGGACTGTAGCAGCGGGGGAAATATGTCCCCAGACTTTGGTCCAGTATGGAAAAGGGTGGGGCCCACCGGTGAAGAAAAACGCAAATAAAAAAGAAGAGGCGCGACCGGGCGAAGCCGGCCGGCCCCCGCGGAGCATCCGCTGGTCCAGGAGAAGAGCCGGCCCGGTCCAGAACAGTGCAACAGGCCTTCTCTCGGCTGAACACTACCCTGCGCACACACAGTGTAGGGGCCTTCAACAGAAAAAAAAGATTTATTAAAATAAACAATCAAGTGAAAATAAATAAAAATCTACATTTAATTCAACAAACCGGACTAGTTGGGGGGTCGACTAACCACCCGTCCCTACGTCTCGGCTTCACTTAAAAGAATTCAAAATTCGGACTAGTTGGGGGGTCGACTAAGCATCCGCCCCTACGTCCTTAATGTAGACATACAAAAGTTTATAAAAGACCCCAATGTCTTACCATCCAGCTATATGAGGCCGTGCATGGTCAACATGCCGATAAGTCGATTATATGCTGACAAAAAAAAAACAGTGGGAGATGCCCATAAGTCTATCAAGACCGGGTACATGCCGCCCATGAATTGACAAGTTCATCAAGGACTCAATAAACCGGAGTGCTGGTCAAGTTGTAAATCATGTCTCGGATTGAGCAAAAATAAATGAAATTCATGTTCGGTGAAATGTACTTATGCCACAAGGGGAGGACCGCTGCATGAAATTTTTTGGAAGGCAAGATAATAAAAAAAAATCTGAAAACACAGTCCGAAACCTGTAAAATTTAAAGTTCAAGTAAAAATCTGAAAATCTGAATAATGGTAAAATCTGAACCTGTAAAAATCTGTAAAATCCTTAAATCTGAATCATGTAATCTAAAATTTGAAAGTCTGAAATCTGTAAAACTTGTAAATCCGGGAGCCAACACTTAAAAATCTGTAATTCATAAGCCTGAAATCTGCTAAAATGAGAACATCCTCAAACAACTCAAATCAACCCAAATCCGAAAACCTGCGAGTAAAAAAAGAGTCAGATAATTTAATCAACTCAAACCCACGAACCAATCAGATCTCCTGTTGAGCAAACCAATTTCAAATTCATTCATGTTGCAATGTAATCTCTCAATGAAAATCAAATCAAAAACTCCAAACAGATTCAAATCAGTTAAATAAAAAAATGAAATTCAAATGAACTCAAACAGATAAAAACTCAAATGAATCAAACTCAACCTAATTAAAAATTAAACTCAAATCAAACTCAATTTTAATCAAATTCAATTCAATCCAAATCAATCAAAGTCAACCAAATAAATCTCTCAAATTAAATTCAAATAAATAAAATTCCAATCAAATTCATTCCAAACAAACTTAAATCAATTAATCAACTCAAATTAAATCAAATTCAAATCAGAACTCACACACCAAATCCAAATTTCAACCAATTTAAACAAACTTAAGTTCAAACTAAATCAAATCAACTCAAATACCAACCAGACTTTTCAAATCAATCTCAAGACAAACTTAGTAAAACAAATCCAAATTTATCAAGACAAACCATATTCCATAAGCCAAGCCCAAATCCCATTCAAAAAATCAAACAATAAACAAACTGCCTCAAACTCAAATCAAGTTTAAAATCAACAAACAAATTCAAATTGAATCAAACTTGAATTAATTCAAATGAACATATCTAACTTCAACCCAAGCCAAAGCAATTAACAAATTGAATTCAACTCCAATCAAACTAAATTTAAATAATTCAATCCCAACAAAATTCATTCAAATCAGCTTTAACAAATCAAAATTAAATTCAACTCAAACTAAATCCAAAACAATTCAAATTAATCAAACCAATTCAATTCAAATCAATTTTAACCAATTCAATTCAAATCAAATCCAAACTAAACTCATTAATTTCAAATTGAATTAAGTGCTTGCCTTTCATCAAATTCATGGGGTTGTTTTATCTTATGTGTTTGTATGAATGTTTATTGTGGATGCATGTTTTATGTTCCAATGGATTACTATGATGCTTAATCAAGGGTTTTCGAGTAATCTCGATGTAATTAACGTTGGATCTTCGCACCATCCGACGGGGAGAGGTCAAAATAAATTTTCAAAGAACCTAACAACCTCAACATATAATTTTGACCCTAGTTAGTATTTTTATGTAATACCGTCTATTTTTCCTAATAAGTCAATGCTAAGGTCTAATCCAAATTCAAAAGGAAAATGAATTTCCAAAACCAAAATCTTTTAAATTTTGAGAGATTTTTGAGGTTACATCATTAATCTTCAACTGAGAGATAAACACTCGGAGAGTGGTATTAGGTCTCACAAAATAATATGGGTAGTGCTTATCTTCATGTTGACTAGAATACCATAATGCTTATTTAGTCAACCGTCATTCTACTTGGAAAGACTCCTGCATTCAGACTTCATAGCAACAATGTTCATTAAGTAGTGATTTAAAACAACAGGACAGGATCACAGTATGCTGGCGTGTCATCATTGTCGATGGTTCAATGTATTCACCATCATAGCCATTTTAGGATTTAGTTGAATCCTTCTAGCAATCAACAAAATATCTTGAATGGAATATCTTCAAAGGAATACGTTCTATATCTCATATCGGCAACATCTAAATATAGTCACCAGCAAGGATTGCCGTCTCGGATCTCGGCTTCATCTCGGAAGGGTGAAAGAGAAGAGATCTCGTGAGATTCTCGGAAAAATCTCGGGAGATCAGATCTCGGATTTCATTTATATAAGGTATGTCTTACTCAAGAATTGTCATTTTGCATCTAGATTGATCTCATAGATACTGAATAGAAGAGATCTCAAAAAAATCTAAAGAGATTGGATCTTGAAAATAACAATCAATGTACATGTTTAGATGTAAAATGTTAAGTAATCTCTTTAAAAAGAACAAGAGAATTCATAATAAACATCAAAATAAGATATGAGAGAATTAAAAGTGTAATACAGAAAGGGTGAACTATTATTAACATGAGACATATAAGAAATCTTATGTTAGATTAAAACTTCATCTTGAATAATATGGATAGAACATAGAAGATTGATGACATCTTGGGTCAATTGTACATCTTTAGTCATAAAAATATTAAGTTATAAAATTTTATCAAACAATAATATTTAGATAAATACTTATATGGATTCCATAATAAAATTGAAAATATATGAATCAAACTTAACAAGGTCATGTAACAAGTTAGGAATAGTAATAGGCAAAGGAGATCAAGGTACCAAAGATATTATAAGGATATTCTCGTCTCGGCGATCTCGTTTCTCGGACGTGTGAAAAAAAAGAGATTCTCGGGAGATCTCGAGAGATTCTCGGGAGATTGCATTCCATGGTCACCAGGATATCAAATCAGAGGATTCTGGCATCATTTTTATTAAACATAGAACGGTAACATCAACAATGCTATTGCCAACTAGGAGAATAAAACTGATCTCTTATCAGCAAAACATAAGGAACTGCCAAGATGAAGAAATCAGAATCAACTGCTCAACATTTTATTATAGCAACTGAAAATGGGACTTAACATAGCGTACCAATGGATAGCACAGATGTGGGATAGATTGTAACTCCGATATGAGAAATCTCAATCAACTATTTCGGCAGAATCAATTCCATTAGACATGGTTCAGGAAAACAACTAGACAATAAATTCAATTTGTTGAATGGTAAAGGGTCAGACTCTTTTTCAATCATTTCCATCTTACATAAACCAAAACAACCAACAGACTAATCCAATCTCAATTTACCACAAAACCTTAGTAAAATGATGATTGAAGCAAGAAATCCAAACATGCCAATCAGCCTTAAGTCGTAAGAGAGTTAGATGAAAACTATTAACCATCGCCAATATAGGACAAGTTGAGGCAACTAAGAGTTTATCAAACTGAAATCAACAAAGACCAAACATTGCAAGTCATCAACATCTTGTAGGTCTCAGATCTGAGAAAGGAGAAGAATTGGAGCTTGCATATTAGGCATAAAGAAGGTTGATCAAATACCGACATTAGTGGACAACTCCTTCGCAACCAATTCCCCGTTCAACTAGTCAACTCGAAGAAGGCATTGGAGGAGAGGAACTTCGCTGTGATATCTTTGGTAGAAGAGGAGTCAACAAAAAATGACCAAACAAGTAGAACACCAGAACGACTCAACAAATAATGATGTCATCTTCTCAAAGGGGGAGATCACCTTGAAAATGCTCCAATATTGAAGAAGAGTTACAATCAAGACATTTGGACTCGGAAAATGTCAACATCGAAGAAAGAAAATCTCAATGGAGAGATCTCTAGTTGCCAAAGCAGAGAGAGATTAAGGTGGGGAATAGATTTTCCTTCAACAATGTAAGAAGATGAACACTAGAAGAGATCGATCTACAAAACTTTGCCACCAAAGCCAGCAAAATAGTTGACTGAGATCTCCAACGAAATGAGCTCTGATGAAGACCGCACAAAAGAGAACAAGGAGGAGGAGGAGGTGTAGAACATCTTTCTCTTAAGAGAACAAGGGAGGTGAGCATTGGAGGAGGGGATCGGAGTAGGAGAAAAGGAGCTAGGGTTTCTCTTGTGGGAGAGAGAAGAAGACGCCACAGCGGACCGTCAAGAAGAATGAGGGGAGAGAGAAGAATCGAGGTTTAAGAAAACACTCACGGGGCATTTTGGAAAGAAAACATACAGGAGGATAATTCAGGAAGAACACTCAACATTTCTAATTTCATTCAACATCTATGTATATACATTGGTATGGTTCCTATTTGTAGGACCAAAATATAATAAAATCTTACTAAAATGTCAGAAAATGGAAAAATGATATAAAATACTTTTAAAAATTTTAGAAATGTAAAAACGCCCTAACATTCTAAGAAAAAAATGCTTAAAAATCTTGTGTATGAAAATAATCTATCTACACTATTTAAATGTATAGCGACCACAATTGTCAAGCAAAATAGAGCCGAACACTTATGATGACGTCGATAAACATGCTTAAATCGATCTCTAGTTCTAGTGTCCTCTCTAAATCTCCTCTGTTCGGAGGAATTCGATTGCGTCGAATAATGATCAGCTATGCTCTGATGTCGCTTAAGTAAATTCAGATCAATTTGATGTAGCTCGTCTCTAGTAACTCAAGAGTCTGTAGTAAGAGGTAAACCCTGCCAATGTATGATATACCTCTAAACCACCCCACCCTGTGTAGTTGCAATCTACTCATCCATTATTCTATCGATCTGCTCATGCTTGTAATACGA
The DNA here is from genome assembly GCA_036172225.1 of Cryptocoryne crispatula var. balansae. Lineage (NCBI taxonomy): Eukaryota > Viridiplantae > Streptophyta > Magnoliopsida > Alismatales > Araceae > Cryptocoryne > Cryptocoryne crispatula. Next base: position 20,121,994 of record CM069923.1, on the reverse strand, counting down.
GGGCTGGAGTGGTGGACTCTTAGGGGTCATCTCTCAAGGAGGGGTGTAAACGCTGCACAAACATATATCATGAAGGCATCGGTTGTATTGCACATATACCAAATCATTCAATTGCTTATGTTTCAAGTGATTTATCTTCTTAGTATGAAGATGAAAAAAAAGAATACAAAACATGAACTGAATTCTAAATCATTAAATGTAGATCATGCTACTTGTATCACAATTTTAGAGATCTTACAAATTCAAAAGTGCTCCAATTCTTCTAAGTTCTAACAACCTGATGAGCTACAATAAAGGCCTAGAATCTTCAATGCAAAAGCTCTCAATTCAAGTGTCTTCCACCATATTGTATCCACTAATTAACTATACTGACAAAGAAACATTAACCATAACATGTTTTTAATATCTTACAAGTAATGTTAAATAGAAAACATATAATGAAAGTTATGTCCTTATTTGAAAGTTTTTTATAACGTGACTTGATAGCGAATGAGATGCCAAATGTGCCTTTTGTATCCATATAAGAGGAAAGTTGTTCATCTATCTTTTCTTGTAAATCAAAATCTCCCACCATTCTCTCCATACATGTGTAAAAAGCACTTTCTTACTTGGCAGTAGAACTTGGATCTCTAACTTTAGCATCAAAGTAAAACTTAAGATTTAGAAAGTATCCGGTTAAATGTAGAGGGTGCTGCATTTGTACCTTCCATCGCCAATCCACAATTTTTAAAATGAGAGTATATTTTGTTTCCTTTCCTATAAAGTTTTCAATATTTTTTTACTTTGCACATTCCATTGCAACATATAAATAGCCCATTGCCAGTTTCTTATTCCCATCCCCTATTTTTAAAACTCGTAAAATTGACTGACATGCTCTCAAGATTTTTTCTACTCTATGCCAAAATTTGATTTGAAAAATAATGAAAGAAACATTTTTTCCCATGTTTGTCTTTGTTCACACACTTTTATGCTAAGTATTTGAAGAGAATAATCTCTTCAATTCTCTTTATACAACATCATCATTTAATCTATCCAAAGTAAAAAAAGATGTAACAAACTGTGTTACCCAATATCTTACAAGTTCTTTTCTTTTTATTTCCTTCCTCATGAAATCTAATAAACGTGAGTGATTATACCATATAATTAGTTATTTTCTTAGATATTGAGATCGTATCGGTATAAACTTTCATCTTTCCAAAATCCTCCAACATTAAAGCAAGACAGTGTTCTGCACAAGGTGTCCATTACAAATGTTTTCTTTTTTTTCATTAACAATCTCTTAGTTGAAACATTGTATGATGCATAGATTACATATTGCTCGCCAATTTTGTCAACAACTTTATCTAACATTGCTTATACTCTGAATACATTGCATCAATTTTTTCAATTACTTTCTTGAGCAAAGGCACCCTCAAGCTATGATAACTAGGAGGCCTAAAACCTATGTAGTCAGAGGCATGAGGCGACCGAGGCAAGGGACCTCTCGTCTCGCCTCAGGCGACAATTCTTTTATTATTATATTTATTTTCAAAGCTAGTAAAAATATATAAAAAGCTGAAAATATATAAAAAATACAGTGAATGCATCATAAATGCAGGAAACATATATGAAAATGCAGGGAATATATCTAAAAATGCAGGAAAAATATAAATACAACAATTATGTCCGAAAATACAGATAAAATTATTTAAAAATGCTGAACATATCTAAAAATTGTGGAAACTATAAAAATTAGTAGAAATTACATTAAAAATGCATAAAATGATTACTACAAAAATAAGTTGAAAGATGTACCTTTTCCCATTTCATTTTCATCAGCATGCTAAAAAATTGAATATCACCATAAATAAAAAATGCAATACATCAAGTAGATAACATTTGAATAATAATTGTAAACCAAACATAGAAGTACATAAATAATGATTAGTTCAAAACATCATTAAAAAGTACATTCATCTAATGTTCCTAATCAATCAACACAAATATCAATTATCAATCAAAAGAGTAAGAGTCATCAGTAACATGAACATGAATTTCTCCATCCGATTCTGAGGTATCTTTATCCATGGTCACACACACTCATTTCTTTCTCAACCCTTTGCTTTTTAGAGGTCTCCGCTCTAGTGGATGGACCTTCCTCTTCATCAATACCGGTTGCTAGTTTAGCTTTCCTCAATGTGGGGTCCTCTCCTTCATGCTCATAGTCGTCGTCATCTCTAGTGATCCACTCATCAGCCTCATCAATATCATCCAAAGAAATAGGATCATGATTGAACTTCTTCATCCTAAAATGGCGATCTCAAAGCCTTTGATTGTATTGGATATAGACAAGATCATTTAGCCATTTTTCTTCCAATCTATTCATTTTCTTTGTGTGCACTTATAATATAAGGCCGAAGATTAGTTTAAAGTTTCATATGAAACATGTAAAAAATGAATGATACTAGTGCGTACCTGCTCGAAGGTACTCCAGTTGCATTCACAACCAGATACACTACAAGTGAGGCTTAAAACCCTTATAGCGACCCTTTGCAATTGAGGAACCTTGCTCCCCCAATCATTCCACCAATTTGCTTAAAGAAAGATGAGAATTAATCAAATTTTGCAACAATACTTTGAAATGTATAAATGAAAAGTTTAAAAAGTTAAATGCCAACTTGGAACGGAAGTTTTTCTTTGTCTAATGGCCATATCTCTACCAAACAGGCCCTCAGCATCTCTATATGTATTTAGTTGCTTGGTAATCAAATCTTGCTCATTAGGATTCTCAATTAGCCTTTCAATGATATCATACAATTCTTGTTTAATTTCTTCATCACTTACAACATCCGGATTTGAGTAATAGAATTGGGGGTTAAGATAATAACCCGCTGCATGTAATGGACGATGGAGTTGATTGTCTCACCTCCTATCAACAATGTCCCAAATTGAACCGTGTATTTGTCAAACTTATTATCCAAGGCACTCTTAATGCTTTCCTTTGTCCGGTCCATTGCTTCATAAATATAGCCCATTGCTTCATAAATATAGTCCATTGCTACACCTCTTTAGAAAGTTGTTTTTAAAATAATGTCACATGACTTCTTTCCTTTAGTTTGCTTAGCCCATTGGTTGCTAGAGGCAGTCCACTCTTCAGATGTATCCTTCTCAATTCAGCCTTCAAGTTGTGTAGGCTCTCTAGATTTAGGTAGTTTGTTGTAAACCTTGCATAAATAAATAAGCATGTTAATAGTATTGACTATCACAAGTCACAATTCACAAACCAAAATGAAACATTACAAAAATATATTTCAAATTGAGATTTTACCTTGTGACTGTTGCCCTACATAAATTTCTTCCATTGATGAACTTTCTCATCATGGTAAGAACCTTTATATGCCTATAAATAAATGTCATCACATACTTGGCATGCTTAATTGTGGATTTGATGCCCGATAATTTAGAAATATCTTCAAGCATCAAATCAATGCAATGGGCTGCACATGGTGTCTAAAACAAACGAGGATGCATAGACATCAAGATTCTCCCTGCAGCTACGTAACTGGTCTTGTTATCTGTTACAATTTGGATAATATTTTTCTCTCCAACTTTAACCACTACTTTGTCCAACAAATCACCCAACAACCAAGTTAAATATGCGTCTATTGATTTTAGAAACACTGTGCCCGTATGTGTGTTGACTAAAAAATTTATCAATGTCTTCCCCCTTTTATCTGTCCAAGCATCGGACATGATTGTGCATCCATACTTTACCCAACTTCTTTTTTCTTTTTCAACTAATTCTTTAGTTGTTTGAAACTCTTTCACAAGAAAATTTTCACGAACTTCATTATATGATGGACCTTTCAAACCTGGGCCAAATTGACCTATAGCCTCTAACATGGTCTGAAAACTATTCAAGCATATGGTGTTGAAAGGAATACCTACTTGGTAGATTCACCGAGCAATGTATTGCACAACCATTTCCCTCTCTTCTTTCAAGTGCTTCTTGTCCTTCACACTTTTCTCTTTAGAAACTTTTAGATTTTGCCTCATAAAAAAATCTATAGGATCTCTCAAATGAGGAGGCAAAAATGTTAGATCACTAACAACTAATGTGTCTTCAACTTCCGTGCTTGTCTCCAAAGTATTCACACTAAGAAGGTTGTTTCTTCTTTCAATCTCTCTTATCATAGCAATCTTTTCAAAGCAAGCTTGTTTGACTTGTTCCATATGTTGCTTAATCTCTTCTTTTGCCTTCGGTGTAACCTTCTTGTAACTTGTGACATTGGTGGATAGACCGGCTATATGTTGCTTCAATCTATATATCCCACATTTGTAATCCTTGTTGCAAAACGAACATTTAACAAGATCTTGATTTTTTGGATCCACCAAAATTTCATATTTTCAACCAACATTTTGACTTAGGAGGATGTCTTGAGATAACGGAGCCTGTTGAAGTTGTTTGGGTGTTTGACCCTGTCCCCGAAGCTTGCTCCACGGTTTGAGACATCTTCATAAACAGTAAAAATCAGAAAATCGTAACATGCTATCTTTAGGAAGAGTTAATAAGAAATAACATACTTTCCGACAATCAATATACAAACATAATTATAATATATGACATAATTTGACACCTTTCCGACTCTAGCTAAGAGGAGAAATTGGTAACTAAAACAGAAAAAAATTCAGATTGTAAATTATAACATGCCGTCTAAGGACGCTTACTAATATTAGGAACAAAAAGAAATCAAATTTAAAGGAAAGAGAAGGATCTTTTAACATGTATTGACACTTTTCCAGTTAAGAGAAGAACTTTATAACCAAAACATAAAAAATCAGAGAAAATGAATTTAATGTGTTGCTCAACACTTGAACATTGCTAACTAACATTAACAACCGTAAATGAAAGAAGTAGGTATGAAAAAAATGGAAAAAACATAAATTATGCCTGTCCGACAACATCCAAGTTGTTCGGTAACTTTTTCAATCCTGATTAACAACACTTCCACCTTCTACACCTTGCCAATGTCCTAATACAAATAGTGGAATCATATTTACTACAAAAAAAGAAGAGAAATCGAAAAAACGTACCTTGTACATCTAAATACGGTCGTTCAACAATGTACACCAAGAAAGAAGAAAGTAAAACATAAGATAAGCTTCTTGTATTAGTAGAAGGATGGTGAATAAAAAAACGAAGAAAAAAATGTCAAAACCCTAAAACAGACTGGTTGGAGAGCTCCTCTTAAGGTCTGGAGACTCTGGACAGCTTCTCCGGCTAAAGAAGGGGTCGATAGGGGCTCCTCAAGTGAGCAATGGCGGCAGCGGTGGCGTCCCCAGCAAGCAACGGCGGCGACGGCATCTTCGGCGAACAGCGGCAGCGGGGAGGTGTCCGAGAGCAGCGGCTACCGCTGGGGGGGGGGCTCGCGTCGGGTCGGAGAGGCCGCTGGTCCGCGGGGGCCCTTTGTTGAAGTCAATCGGATCTGGGTCTAGGCCCGGATCCGATAGGTTGAGGCATTTGCCTTAGCTGAGCCTGATGCCTCCCTCGCCTAGGCATCCTAGGTGATTGCCTCAAGCGATCGCCGACGACTCGAGGTGGGGAGGGTCCGCCTTGCCTCGTCGCCTAGGCAACCGAGGCAACCGCCTCAGATAACATAGCCTAAAAGCTCGTACAATTTGACTTGTACATTCACTTGTGACCTTGAAACTTCCCAACTTTGTAGCATTAAATGAAATGCTAATGTCGGCCTCATAAAACTAAGTGGTTGCGTGTTCTTCAAACAATGCTTTCTCTTTTTTCTTCAATTTATTGTTCAAAGTACTTTGATATTTTTTGTTACTTTTTACATCGACGAAGTTCTTAGCATACATTCTTGTAAAAGCATCCATTGGACACATTTTTCTTGTTTTTATCTGTAAGTGAAACTAAATATGTAGATTTAGCACTTCTTTCTCTGAATGTTGTATGTTGCCCTTGGGTATTTTCATCACTTTCAGAATATGCAACAATGTTATTTGTTCTTGAAGATGTTATTTTTCTCTTCTGATTTTTATTTAACCAACTTAACATCTCGTAGGCAATTTTCTTTGTCATTTTTGGACATTTCTTGACATCATTAAATCCATGAATTAAATAAATTTTTTGTCTCTTGGTTCCACCATTTGTCACCGAGATTCAAAGTTCACATCGAACTTTATTCTTGTCCTTGTTATCGGGCCAATGAGCATACTTTCAACCCGGATCATTCAACTTGGTTTTCTTTTTTTCAGCAACATTCATATTGACTTACCATGATCTAGATTCTATTAAATAACCAAACAAAAAGTGCATTGGCTGAAGACATAAAAATTAATTAGTAAAAGAGTAATTGAGCTAAGCCTAACATATTTTGATTTTTATAAGTCAACACAAACAATTGTATAAGAATAACAATAGAAAAATTAGATTATAAGTGATACTGAAATTTCTCAATTTCAAACTATATCACGGATGACTCCGACGGGGAATGAGAGGATTTTGACTCTATTACTTGTAATATAACAATGTCCTAACATCTGCCTTCGTTATATGTAGAATATAGAAAAATGCTTGAAGAAACAAAAACAACAAAGTCAAAAATTATCGACGCATCGGAGATGTTTAAACATACAATATTTTAGATATTTAAGCATAGGATATGTATAAGAAGATTAAAAATATTCTAATAGAGGTTATAACGATGAACTTAAATGAAGAAATGAGAAGAAGAATAAAATAAGTCAAAAATTATGTTTTTATCAATGAGAGAGGATCGTAGGTAGAGGTTAAGCCCGCAAGGGATTCTTTCTGATAAGGAGAAGTCACTGCCGAAGGAGGAGTGCCATGGGGGAGGAGTGGCGAAGGCATCGTTGTTGCCATCGCCGTCAACGATGCTGCGCGAGGAACATGCAAATGGCGTGCGGTCGCGGTCCTTCTGGAGGCCTTGCGTTGGGGAGTTTGGGAATGACTAAACTGAGCATCGTGCTCAGTCACGGTTTTAAGAAAATTGGCTCATTTTTTTAAGAACTGGAGGCTCTGGTTTAGCATCCTGGACCATCCAGTCTGATGGCTCTACAGCTAGACTATGGATATCTCATAGAAGTACTAACTAACAATGCTATCTGAAGGTGAGGTGACGCCTTGCCTCGGTCATTCTCGCCTTGCCCGGATTTGGACCTAGTGAGAGCCGGATCTTGTAACTTAAATCATCTTTTCCAGACCTAAATCCCCAATAGCCAATTTTCTATCCTGAAGTTTCGATATCTTGATGCATTATAGGCCCTAAAAATTAGTTTTTTGTTTTTTTATGTTCTTCAAAAGTTTCAATGCTAAATATATGTTTTTTTGAGGGTTCTTCAGAAAATAAATCTCTCTTTTGTCGCCTAAGGCATCCGCCTGAAGCGCCTGAGGTGTCTACCTCAAGTGCCTGAGACGAGGTGAAGCCCCCTTGCCTTGGGCGTATCTCACCTTTGACTACATTACTAACTAATGCACGCTATGCATAAAAATATGTATATTGAGGTTTTGGTTCATTAGATATATCTTTGGACCTCTCTCCATTGGAAAATGTGAAGTTTCAATATTAATTATATCAAGAATACTTGAATACTTTTGATTAATTGTCACAACAACTCTTAGGAATGGAAACATGCATCTAGAAAACACATGATGGAGCTATAACCCCATAAACTGGACCGCAAACTTTGTATGTCAAGTTTGATTTATGTTTTATGATGGTGCATTTTAATATTCCAACATTTTAAGGATATGGTTTAGACTTAATGAGTCTTGAGATCATCATTGGTTATTAAGTTCCATGAAAGTCACGGTTTGATATTCAAACATTTTTAATATGTGGGCTCAACTCTTTCAATTCAAGATCTTATTAAGAGTCGTTTTTGAATTGTTAGTGTCCATTTGGATCTGAGGTGTAGAATAGACAAACGGATCAAGCTTCTTGTTGGAATTATGCATTGGTCATGAGATTTTAATTCCAATTTCATTTTTTATCAAGTCTTACATTTTGCTTAAATCTGATTTTTATGCTATCAATTTAAAGCATGTTCATTATCATTTCATTTGTTATGTTTTTAAGTCTTTTCATTAGTTGTTTTAGACTTAGGAGCAATTTGTTTGAAATATGTATTTTATCATTTCATTTTCATGTTCTCACTCTTTTCATTATACTTAGGATTCATTATGGATTCAATTAAGTCTTAGCATTAGACTTGGGCTTTTGTTATGAATCCGAAATTAACATGGTTAAAATCTGATTGCATGGCCTTCTTGATATGAAAATCAGATTTACATTTTTTCTACTTGTCTGATTATATGGCCCTTGAACTTAGAACATTGGTAATCCTCATGTTGGCCGTCTTAGGCATCTTCCCATTCTAGTTTCAATCCCTATTATGCAGGCCCTTCTATCATCTAACTCTCTATCCATCCATAGACTAAGACCTAGCTAGACATCAATCGCATTTAAGTGAACATTGGACACTTGGTCATTTAAATCTGAAAGTGCATCATCTAAATTTTATATTTATAGGATAGGCTTCTCTCATTTTTTTATTGTGACTTGATCTACATATAAGTTTGGTCATTTCTTATTCGTGCACGCATATATAATATGATTTGGCCATTCTCAGACCCATACCATATTGATTCAGACATATGCATGATCAGACTTCAAACATCCTCATTTTGGATCCAAACCATATTCAAACTTTTAGCTTATCATATGGATTAAAATCTTATTGATATCTGATTTTTGGAATTTCATGCGACGTACTACATAATCTGTTTCTTTAAAAGTTTTATATTTGGTTATTATATTACATTTTTTATGTTTGCATTCCATATAAATCGTGGGTTGAAACACGGAACAACCCCACATTTTTTTATATTAATACTTTCTAATCATAAGATGAGACATTTCATATATAAATGTCATTCACGTAGTGTGGGGATACATTGAGTTACATCAACACGTAGAAAGACAGTCATAATTCCCTCAAATGAAATCATATGGGCTATTTACATAGTCCTATGTAGGCATGTGATGTTTCTCCAATTTCCTACTTGAATCTTAAGGTCGATCTAGTATGGTGTGTAGGGCGTGCCCACATACCTGTTTGTGATCGGTACACACCGGTGACATACACGTGTCCATCTAGAATTATGAGGGGTCTAACTTTATAGGTTTAGCCTCTTAAATAATTTTCATTTGGTTCAAATATTTAAGAGATCTATTCTTTTTTGTCATTTCACCTCCTTTGGCTCATCATCAAGTCATTTTGTCATTTTCGGCATTGCAAGGTCCATTAACATCATTTTACCCTTATACGACCCATTTTCATGTCATCCTCAGCCTCACATTGCTTGTTTTGCATCATTTTGGCTCGGATGGCTTATAATGTCTTCATTTGGATCATCATGATTTTGAACTTACGCCATATCTACCGTCATGTATTCATTTCTCTCATTTTAGCCTATCATGGCTCGTTATTGGGCTAGATATGAAGAAAATATAGGCCATGGAGGGAGAGCTTTATAAGCATGATACCAGGCTACCCGGTTACCCCTTTTGACTCAAAATATTGAACCTTAGGGCTGGATATGGCTTGGTTTGCTATGGTTCTAAGTGTATGCGTGTGGGCTATTATCTGCTGAGCATGGGTTTGACATGGCCACCATTGGAGATAGGCTGGTTAGGGAGTGTATAGGCCTATAGGGTGCCATATGGCCTGAGGTAAAGGTCGGACAGGGGGTATATGCATGTTGCTACATGAAAGGAGGCCGGGAACAGGTTCTAAGTATATGTATGTGGGCTGTTATAGGCTGAGCATGGGTTTGACATGGCCACCATTGTAGATAGACCGGTTAGGGGGTGTATAGGGTGCCATATGGCCATGAAGTAAAGGTCGGACAGGGGTTATATGCATGTTGCCATATGACCATGTTAAGGAGGACAGGTAGGGGTCTGTCACTGGCCGAATATGGGATGATTAGTAATGGGCTATATGGACTGCTATATGGTCATATAAGAGGACTGAACATGGGGCATATTGGGACTGTTATGTGGCCATAATGAGGGGCCGAACATGAGCATATAGGGGCTATCATATGGCTATGGAAGAGAGACCGGATAGGGGTGCGCAAGGGCTATTGTATGGCAAAATAAGGCTATGCATATGACGTTATCATATGGCCATGGAGGAGAGACCGAATGGGGCTATTCATATAGGGTTATAGTCATCAGGTATAGGCTCAAGATG